>JAQQAC010009165.1:75496543-75999743 GCA_029783875.1 Phataginus tricuspis | reverse complement strand
CTGATAAGGATGGAAAAAAATGGCTCAATGTCCATTATTTTGCATCATTGCTTACATTTTCTTTTACTCTGAAAATAGAAGGAAAAGACATCTTTTATGAAGGAGTTTGATTCCAACTAAATAGTCTTCACTGTGTTTTTAACTTGTGCATTCACTCTCAGCAGACATGCTCAAATCCTTAAGAAATGTGTTCCAGAGGGTGGTGATGGGTTACTAAGTATTGAAAGATCATATAAAATGTAAGGTAAGAACCAAAAACTGCACTGATTTTCATGGTGTAGAGACCACTGAAGAGTCAGGAGAAAATCAGTCCAGCAGAGCCGAGGAAGCGGAACAATATCTCAAAAGGCTAAGGAATAAAAGACAACCATGTGGCTGTATAGAAAGGCACACTCTAGATAGAACATGGATTGATTTTCTTGTCTTTTTATTTCTTTTGAGGAAATAGTTTTTAAAATCTGAAAGATGGTATGACTTTAAACAGGTTGACTCCATATCAAAAAGAACTAGCAGAAAAGGAAAATGTTTAGATCCCAGAAAGAAGAAATAATTAAAGATATAAGGCAAACCATTAAAGCATCAAGCTTTGATTTTCCATGATAGTAGGTGTGTGAAGCAAAACAGTCCAAAGCAATTTGTCAAGGAGCCCACTGACCCCAAGCAACCTTTAATTTATTGATTTTACCATAGGGCAAATTCTTAAATTCAGAACATTTCCTCTGGCCCTACTGGTTTCTCTCTTCTTGCCACTTACTCTGACTCACCTCAGTGATTTGAGTTCACCTGTCCTGTAATTCCTTTTAGAGCCTCCTCTCTGTCATGTCATCATATCCAATTTTGAGAACTCTGATTCAGCAACTCTTTGAAGTCCTGAGATGCTCTCCTCAGCCGAAGCACATTGAGGTCAGTGCTGAACTTTCTGTGGAGGTCAGAATTTAGACACCGCAAGTGATGTAGAAATGACACGGAGAACAAGGATGGGGGCATTAGATTTTGGCAAAACAAAAAATGGAGGGCTTTCATCTCAATTTAGTTGTGAAAATGGGAGGTAAGAATGAATGAACACAAACTGAGAAGCAGTAAAATGTCACTTGCTAGTTCTGAGACTGGGAAACAGTATTCATGCTAATTGTACTTGGCATTGAGGAGAGAAAGCTGCTGAAATTATAAAATAAGATTAAACGAGATAAGATAAGTGGCTCTAGTCAAAGATAAAGAGAATAATCACCAAGAGCCTGATGCCTTAGTGGAGTTGTGGTGAAATCAGCTGCTATTTCATTGGCCTGTTTTTGTAAGGGCTCCATATTATGGTTGTCGTTATTGAGGAGGCCATTAGTTCCTAAGGCTGCCATTGGAAAGAACCACAAACTGGATGGCTTTGAACAGCAGGCAATTTATTGTCTCCCAATTCTTGAGGCCAGAAGTGTGAAATACAGGCATCAGAGGGCCACCATCTCTCTGCAGGCTCAATGGTAGAATCTGCCCCATGCCTTTCTCTTAGTCTCTGGTGTTGCTGATAATCCTTGTAATTTTCTTGCTTTAGAGAAGCTCCACTCTTATCTGCCTCCAACATCACATGGCATTCTGGTTGTATGTTTTCACATCATCTTCTTCGGTTTATGTCTCTCTTTATGTCTCCTTTTCTTATAAGGATGCCAACCATATGGGATTAGAGATCACCTCATCTTAAATTGATTACAACTGGAAAGACCAATTTCCAAATATGGTCACATTCACAAGTAGCAGGGGTTATGACATAAACGTATCTTTTCAGGGGACACAATGCAACCCGTATCAGCTGTAATGGCTGAGCTGGAGCTGTGCAAGGTGGTGACAGGGAAGGTGCAGACAAAGGTATGGAAAGAAGACTAGAGCAGGGATGTCCAAAGAAACTTATCAGTGGGTTAATACAGAAGAAATGTGTGCTGAATGAAGAAGAAAATAACTAATAGAGCTTTTATGGCTAAGAGAGAAAATAATTGCCCAACACAGAAAAGAAGTTGTTTAACTAAAAATCAGGATAATTATGCTTCCAGAAAGCTATTTGGAATTTAAGTTTCCATGACAAAAATAACTTTAATATGTTTCATTCAGGTAGAAATATAGGGAATATATTTTAAAATACAAATTTACTAATAATCAATTTTAGAAAAGATGTAAGGTATTTAGTTAAATGAATAAAAATGGTAATATAATGTTGCTTTTCAGGATGATCAAAATTTTCTGAATAATTAATGATATAAGCCTCATTTTGATGGATTTTATATTATGCAAACATTATGTTACAAAATCTAAAGCTCAATATGTAAAAACCACAGTATCAAAACTTAAAGTAATTATAAAAAGAATAGAAGTTACTGTTGTTTGATTTACAGTGTTGTGGGGTAGATTCAACCTCATTAATGGACATAACCCACTTTTGAATGTTTTCTTTCTACTAAATGGCATGTAATATAATCTCATCATATATTTTAATCAATACATATTAATTGTTAAATAATAACATGGGTGATGTATGCATTCTTTGAGTCATAGCAAATATCCATTGCTTTAGGGCTTTAATCTTTTACATATATAAGTATTTGGTTAGATAGTATAGAGTTAAGAAAGCACTTAAATGCCCATTAATTGCTTCTATCTACCCCAAAGGGCTATTTTGTCTAATAAGTAAGCAACTTTACAACCAACAGTCCACAAGAGTTATTACCAATTTTTCCCATTTTCCCTGTAAATGATTAAGCCTCAAAGGTGAATTAATGTATCCTATTAGCTCATGACAGGAAAGCAATAATACTTATCAACCACACTCTGTGTACCACATACATGCTGTTTGCTTTTTAGTGTGGTTGATAGATTTTGACTTGGTTTCACCTTAAGTGAGAGATGGTAAGATGGGATGTGAAGAGAGAGTCTCTTTGCGTTACAGCTCGCTGTAATTGTAAACAGTTATTTATGTGTGATGATGATATCTCAGTAACAAGGAAAGTAGATTATTAAACAAGCAAAATTTGTAACATATTATTTTGCTTACTTTAAAGTAGTAACACTATGGAAACTATGTTTCACCTGACTTCATTTTATTCCTCCTTGCTTGACATGTCTCTTAATCTTGTTTTAAAATTTTCCACTACATGTATTATTTTGTAAACTGAACCACATCCTTTTGAAGAGAATGGTTTACAAATTAAAGAAAAAAAGTCAAAGCGTTTTAGTTGAAATATATATAATCCAGATAGTAACTAATCATTTTCTCCCCATCTCTCTATCTACATACATAAATTAAAAAATAATAATAACTCATGGAAAATATCAAGTAAGTATAATAACTTAAAGGCTGTTAATTCAGATTGACTGTTATAGATGATTAATGTGGGAAATATTGAAGGTTAACTTTGAATTCTGTGTGTGTAATATTACTTATTAAGAATTTTTGTCAGAAAGAGATAACTTAGAAATTAAAACTGTAATATTTTAAATGTCCACTAATTAAAGTTGTCACAAGGAAAGTTTTCTCCACTGTTAGGATGAAAAATGGCACATGCATACTTTGAAATGTACTTTAGGCATTGTATATAATTATCCTAAAATAACAAGATAACATCAATAAAAACAACAAGGTATTTTATAATTTTATATAATTTTGTTTCAAATTATAGTTTGTATATCAAATTACAATATCATGGACTTTTGCATCTTTGGAGGGAGTTAAAATACCAGCTAGTATGTTCAGATGATAATAAACAGGAAAGATTTTTGTTTGAGGAAGGCAGTAGACCCTTACCAGACAAAGAATAAAGAAAGAAAATAATTTTCAAACAATTTTATGAGTGATTACCAATATTTTAAGGATTATAGGGTAAAGTAAGTTTCAGAATATCTCTGAACACCTCAGATTTACATATTCACTGAGATTCACAGTGAATTATATTCTCTATGTTTATAATCACACTTGGCAGGAGTAGTTCAATCTGCTGACAAATTTCTAAAATAGATTGTCACTAAGTTCACAGAAGTCCCACTAAATTTTTATAATAGATTATAGTGTTATTAAACTACCTCAAAATCAAAGCATTTTCTATGACCATAAATCTGTCAATGTAACATGTTATAATAAATTCATAATTTATAATATATGTAATATGTTATTTTTTAATGATACTGTGGTATCTTAAATTCACTTAAAGTAGATATTTTGTGCATTTTTAATCCAGGATATAATTTTACAAAGCATAGTCATTCTCTCTTCTTTTAAAAAAAAATCTCATTCTGCTAATTACCAGTTTGCTTAAACTAAGATAAACTAATAAGAAAAACTCTTCAACTTATTAATACAAACACATAAATCTATGTAACCAAAGGTATTACTTAAATAAGCATTTATTTGTTAATTATATATATGCATTTATATTCATATTGAGAAGGATAGTTAAGTGATAGATTTGTACCTATTCGTATATATTCCATTATGTCCACTTATCTATCTTCTGTCCTACCAGAAATAATTGAATGCAGTCTTTTAAAAGAAAGGACGTAGTACATATTTAAATATATATTACACTTTGGATACAAAATTATTTTTTAAAAAGTAAATGAAGAAAACAGGGCAAAGTAAAAATAGAATAGTATATTTAAAAAATTAAAAGTATTAGTACACAAAATATATGGTAATGAACTCATATTCTCCCCCTTACTTCTATTTTTATAAATTATGATTTTAAGCATTTTTCAAGACTTGCCACCTATAATCATGATAACGTCCCTCTGCAAGAAGACCTAGCTTTGTCAGGAGGAAGCCGACGCATACAGAAGCTGAGTCACTAGCTAATGGCACGGTGCTGGCGGGTGGTAGAGGCTGCTTTACACTCAGTAAATCTGACACCAAAGCATGATCTCAACCAGTACAAAGGGCTTCAAACGTTTTCCTAGACGATAACCTGACTTTCGCTTTAACCTTTATTGCAAAAAAAGAAACGGAACTCATTTAATGAGCCACAGCAACCATAATATTAAAATAGACCAATTGCAGAAGAGAAACATCAAGACCATAAAAAGCTTTACCCTGTGGGTCTCCATATATTGGACACTGTATAACATAAGGTGACTGTTCTCAAAAGCATTGTCACAGTGAATATAAGTAATGCGCAATCACTTTTCCTTATAGTATCTTTCAGCGTAAGCAATGACATAGCGTGATTCTAAGACACAGACATTTGGGAGGGCTTTGTTAGGAGGTGGGCATGACGGGGTGGGATCCAAATAAACACCTCTCTGGAGTTCTTGCTGAAGTTCTGGTAAATATTTTAGGATGGGGTACAGAATAAAAAGGTTCCCCCCATGGGCCATCCTCTGAAGCAAGCACTAGAAGATAGAAATTTTGAGATCACTGTTCTTGATGATACCTACCATACTTTTACTCTGGTAGGTAACTAGAAGGCGTCTATCTTGCCAAATTACTGTAGCTCCTATTAGTCTACAGTCCCCTGAGCTAACCAGCTGTAGCTTTTTTTGGCTTTGTTTATTTTCCTTAGGAACATGAAACAGAAGGGAATTTGGCCGGCAAAGCAGCTTATCCCTGCAGTGAGGTGTACTGGGGCAAGGCCGGGACCCTCCTTGAACAAGTTTTAAAAGTTATCAGAAGAGAGGTGTTTGAAAAGTCATAATTCAGTTCCATAGTGGGAAAAGGCAAACTGTCTATTTCTCTTATAAAGTCTCTCAGTTAACTAAATAATAATAATAAACTGTAGAAGATTCCATCTAAAAACTCTAGTTATAATTTTCCACATAGTTGTCCACATATTTTCCATATAATTTCATACCCCATCCAATAACTAAATGAAATATATTTACTTATGTAACTGTTACATCTACAAAGAATGATAAAAGAAAGTAATCTTTAGTGCCTACTATCAAAATTGATGCTTCTAGATGAATCTAGAAGATTGAGGTACTAGAAGAGCTGATTGATAATCCTCCCTTTGGACAAGTCTATGCAATGAAGAAAGTTACTTCATTCTACATAATAAACTCATCAAAAATAGCATCAGGGCATAAATTTCAAATTTCAAATACAGAATAGGGAGCACATGCCTATGTACTTGACTCTTGAAATAATATTAAGATTCTCAGAATTAAAAAAAAAAGAGAATAACCAATATCACTCATTTAACACACATTTATTGAGGATATACTCTATGCCAGGCACTGTTCCAAAGAAACAGCAGCAATTAAAACAGACCAAGGTATCTCACCTTATATTACAGTGAGGAAGACCAATAAGATTGAATGATAAGTCAATTATAATGTAGGATATACATGTTAAAGGAAAAAATTAGGCATGGAAGAGGAATAGAAAATGTCAGTGGAGATGTCGTGTTAGATAGGATGGCCGCTGAAGGAACTGAGGAAGAGAGTCATGTGGATAAGGGAAAAGCATTTCTGGAAAGGGAACAACATACACTGACACAAGTTGGCAGAGATTCAGAGTTCCAGAAGAAGCTAAGATAAGTGTGACTGGAACAGAGTAAAGAAGGTACAGAGTAGTAGGAGATGAAATCAGAAATATAAGAAGTGAGAGCATGGGAAGGCAATGTAGAGAATTATGAAATGTAACAGATTTTGAGTTTCACTATGAAATAGGGAAATTTTGGTTGGCTGTGAATAGGGTGGCAATGGGGTCTGAGGTAAGGTGAATGAAACATAATAACTTCCGTCAACGTTCTGGGGGACTAATAGAGAAGGCATGGAGGTAGGACAGCACAAAAAGAGAGAGGTAATGATGACTTAACTCCAGATGGAAATGCTAATGTTGGAAAGTGGTCAGATTCTGGAAAAATTGAATGTGGTTTGTTATCAAAATGGAGGCAACTGGGATTACAAACCATTCGACCTGAGCAACGGGAGAAGACAAAGGTTCCTAAAGTTAAAGGCCCAAAACAAGTTACATATCCAAAAAATTTTTACAAACTAACAAGCCAAACTCATGAGATATTTCTAGCAGATTTCTCCTAAAGAAGGTATAAAATTAAAAAATGTTCAGGGCCTGAATACCTGTGTTCATGGCTAACCTGCTGTCTATCCCCACATTAACAAGCACATAGGTTTTACAGTGAGGAACACTTGCCACACTAGGTTTTGGGAGGACAATTTTTAACACACCTATTAGGGCAGGTGGAGTCTAGGACTAAATTCCAGTTATCACTGTTGATAAGTAAAAGAAAAACATTTTCATGTAGCCCTTAAATTTCACATATCCTCACAGATAAATAGGTCTGTCTTCAAAAGAATATAAAATCTCCTTTTGCTGTCTCACTTTCACAATATCTAGTCTTAAAAGTAGAACATACAATCTATGAGATGGCTGTGCTTTTGAACTGGTGCTTCACAATCTATATAGGTCTTAACATCAGTCTAGTACTAGATTTAAGTGATGCCCTACCATTCAACAAGACTCCTTATAATTAAAATAAATTATTTTAAACAAGTGACCTGATTTTAAAACATTTTGTTATCTATCTCAGACATATAACCACAGGAAGTATTGGCCCTTCCACGGAATATGGAATATGTAGAACAAATAAAAGTTTGAATCTCTACAAAATTAATTTTAGCACACATCACTTACCTTAATAAAGAAAACCGAAGGAGACGTACTAGAAGGATATTTTTAGGAGGCTTACCAAAACAGAAGTGGAAAATAGAATAAATAGGTTATTAGAGATAGGCTGATGTTCTTACAGCTTGATGGGGAACTTTCAACTCTACTGTGCCTCCTGCCATAAGCATCTTTTGAGGAGCACAATACTTCTTTACAAAGGTAAGAGGGATGTCATTGGACAGTCTTCTGAATTGGGTTGAGCACAACAGGGTATGCTAAAATTTTCCACTGACATGCTGGAAAATATATTAGAACTTCAAGTTATATTCATTTCAATTCATCCTTATAACATTCTTATTTTGGTCTATGCTATAATTTGCATAATGTTAGCAGTATATATATATATATATATATATATATATATATGTATATATTTATAGCAGTATATATATTATATATACATTATACATATATAATTTATCATTACAAAATATACGTGAATTGGGGAACATGTTAAATCTCTTGCTGATTAAATGAAACTCAGTCCAATCAAGAAGTTTTGGAGACTGCTTCGTGGAGCTTTAGTTCCTGAAGGTCTATCCAAACAAATGCTAATTTGAGCTGAAGTTTTTTTCTAGTTCATGGGGGTCAAAGAGGTAAAGGAAAACATACAGAACATGCTGAACATGCTTAAAGAATTCTCTTTTAATCTGTGGCTGTAAAATTGCAACTCTTTGATATTAAGATCTTCATATTGATGAGATTGTGGTCATCTTAGATGACAATTTCTTTTTTTCATATTTTTTATTCCTCCTCTAGTATTTTTACTAGAAATAATTTATAACAAATAATGTTTGGTAGCATTATTATTGCTAGTAGTATCAATAGTAGTAGCAGCAGTGTTGCTAACAATGTTCCTTAGAAATTACTTGTTCTGTAAAATCCCAGAGGCAAAGAAACTTTGGCATACAGACATCTTCTCAATTCTATTTTCCTAGTCTACCATCCTTCACCACACTGTTGGCTTTTGATACTCTGCTGATATGATTTGCCTCATCTAATTGCTATATATGTCAAAGACCATGAAATTAACACTACATTAGTTTGAGACTTCTTGAGTGATTTGAAATATCAGGAAGCTGCATCACTCCAGCAAGTCAAATACAATGTCTGTATTGAGAGAATTTTAAAAGGGGACACAATTAAACCATGGATTCCTCAAATTTTCTGGTATGGAAGATTTTGTACAGCTATGTTTAAGAGGACTAAGGGGAACCACAGAGTTGTGTTTTTGACAGTAGGGATGAAGAATGCCTTAAATCTCCTCTACTTAATGTGCTTATTTTTTCCTGTATGCAGAGCATAAAACTCAATGTATTATGTTTTACTGTATATGGTATAATTGTTTGAATAATTCCAAAATGAGACTGTTTGTGAATTGGCATGATTCGCAACCCAGAGTCCTTTACATATGATTTTCTATCCAAGCAACAACACCAAATTTATATGCAAGGTCAAGGATAGAAGTGGTACAGGGTCCTTCATAAAGAGCATGATGGTGCATCAGTGTCCCAAGGTCTCAGTATCCCATGTGTCTACAAGAGTCTTGAATTGTGAGTTTGCTGCCTTTAAAGTGTGTTAGTCTAGAAGATGCTGTGTAAGCACTTAGTGGACCATATAAGAAAATACCATTTTTATGCTTCCAGGTTCTACTACTTATTTGAGTTTACTTAAGGCTTCAAGGCATTAGGCAGGGATACAGACACCAAACATGTTGATGGCTTGTCCCAAAAGTAAGGGCCACTGTGTTTTGGCCCTTGTCTCTTCTCAGACTTCTCATCATAGAACTGAAAATAACGTGTGCTCTGGCACAATGATAACACAGTTTTTCTAAAATGGCATCAACTACATTTACCCCAATAAAGCATCCAAGACCAGCCAAGACAGAAGAGACAGTTGTTATGCAATGTGACAGTAACAATTACATTTTAGGAATGAACTCTGGGGTTGTCAGATTTCTGTATGTCTAAAATATACTTACTATACATTTTTTACAAAATAATTATGAAATCACACTGCAAATGTAACAATGGGTGAAAACACCAAATTATCTTGTTTTTATATGATTGTTTAATGTTCATAATTTATACTCCTAACACTCCCTCCCCTACACCCAGCTGGAGCTTCCTTTTCCCAACATATTATCAGTTTTATAACATTAGCTAACCTTTCCTAAAGTCTAAGCTTTTCCTGACATTCTCCATTTCTTTGGAATCACTTAATATTTTTTTAAAGACCATATAGAAAGTGGTAATATATAAGAGCAAAACTCATAAAGATATACTTTTGAAAAAAATGTAACAGAACTTCAATCCCGTAGAGGTGTAGTCCTCACAAATCCAAATATATAGAGAGAACATAAAGTTTAATGATGTGTACATATGTGAGATACATCAATGTAAGAAAGGTTCCTTACTGTTGGCCTATAAATCTGCTTGGCTCTGAGCATAAAGGATGAGCAAAAAATAAGGTCATTACCCTCGCTGAACCTACAGCCTCATTGTTGCAAAAGAATGACTCAAATAGTCATCCAGTCAAGTATGTGTTTACCAACTCTAATTGTCATGAGGAAAATACAGGATGTGTTCAGAACATGCAACACAAAGCCCACGTCTGGAGGATCAGGGATGAATTCCCTGAATAATGACATTAAATTATTTTATATAATGAATTCTAAAGCAGGAGGTGCATGGCAACTTAAAAGAATTAAAGAGAAGGGAGCCAGTGTGGCTACGGGGCAAGTTCAAGGAGAGTGTGCGTCCGCATGAAGTCTTTGTTCCTAAGAGCAAAAAAGATCCACTGAGGAGATTTGGGGAGGGGAATCACAGCATGAGAGAGGACAGTATCTAATTTACACATGTTAAAGATAAGAGACAGAAGTGCCCCAAGAGATTATAGTGAACTGCTGGCCCTGTGTGTCATTTACCTGCATTGCCTACCAACTACAGGGTACAAATTATTTGTCATATGGAAGCCAGAAAGGAATAAACATTTCCTTTCCCTGGATATTTATTTATTTTCACAATAAGTAACATATCCCAGGCCATAACCAAGAAATAGGATACAGCATGATCATTTTTCAAGAACTTTCCATAAAACAAAATACTTTTCACTCTTCCAGTCTCCACAGACATGGTCTAACATTATCTGATCTTTATTTTTTCACAATTGTCAATTTTAGTTTCACACATACCTTAGAAATTCATATTTTTACACATATAAATATCAATGAAAAGTCAGATTTATTTAATTTGGAAATAAGAACGCTTTTGTGTATGCCTTTAGCTCAACTGAGTTTTTGAGATGAAAAATGCACATTAAGATGAATAGACTTTTCCCCCCTTTCAAAGCAGTGTACATTATTATAAATGCCTAGCATATGTTTATTTGTATCTTTGTGGACTACTGCTTTTGTTTACTGATTTTCAAACTATATTTCACAGCAAACGGTTACCAGAGATTTAATCTGTTAAGTTTCTATGGCTGGGAAGTTAAATGAGGATGTTGTTCTATTTCTAAAGTATTTTTTGTGTGTTGAAATGAAAACAGGGAGGAAGAGTGGTTGCTGACTTAATAAGCTTTAAAAACACCATGAAATAGCTAAATGTGATGAAAGAAGATAAATAGCATTGGAAAGCAGCAAGGAAGTTGCCATAAAAGTTCTATTTTTTTCATTGCTTTCTAAACCATAAAGGTCCAAGAATTGGGTGTAGTAAATCAGTTTCCCTTGAATAGTGAAAGCACTGTTGTACCTCAGCCATGAGAATCCAGTCAAATATTCCCAGATATGGATAACTACATGCCTTTATCTCTATGATCTGGCATTTTGTTGTATGTGAAACTCAAAGATCAAAGTGATCACAGATATCTCTTAAATCACATGAGGTTATGTATTTCATACATGGAAGCAATAAAACTGGGGTATTTATTTAATCTACTGACATTAGATAGATGGTTGGTTCTAATCCAAAATGCTAACTAAATGCCACAGAGTGTTGGACATCTATAAGAAAATTAAATATTCATGAACACACACACACACGCACACATGCACACACACACACACATAAGAAGTGAGTGCTCAGGGCAAAACCCCAGGGTAAATATTGTATGACAGGTTGACTTGCTTAGTGGCCTCTTATCACTTGTAGTAGAAATTGGCTTGCTTGAGTGTTGAAAGAGGGAAGACACAGCAAAGAGCATGTGGGATCTTGCATTGGGCAAATAGCTGACCTCTTTCCCTTCCTTTCTGCCCCTCCATCTTATACAAGCCGAGGTCAGAATATTAATTGCTCAAATAGGCAGAAAAAAATCTATGCCCTAGTTCCTACAGAGTGTTGTCAGCCAAAGTAACATCTGCAAAGAATCCAAAAATTAAATCAGTGCTCTTGAAATTAATGATAAAAAAGAACATGAATATTCAAAATATTAAGGAAAAAATTCATAAAATTAAAACCCATATCTGACTTGATAATTTAATTGTGAATATGACTCCTGGAAAGATGTGTTGTTTTTTTAATTTTCCCTGCTGGACAATAACTGAGGACAGAAAAACTGCTGTCCAAATTATAGAATAAAGTGTAAATAAATGAACTTATCAACACATATGTAAAATGTAACAAATTCAACGCACAGCAGAAATATCTCCTGTCACTTCTTGATAGCAATTTTACTCAATTCACACTGAGGTTTCCACACAGATTTTGAGAAACCATAGCTGGGTAGTGATAGTTTTGAAATATGTGGCCAGTGTGTGTTTTATTATTCTTAACTTAGCTTGCATCCTCATATATAACCATTGCCATGTGAACACATCACTAGCCCCCTATTCTTGGTATCTTTCCTTTCAGGTGCACAAAAATAAAAGAAAATATTTCTTTCATTGCATTAAATTCTAGTATATCAACTTCTTTATCTTTGTGTTCACATAAATGTGTTCTCTGTCTCTAGGTTTTTGTTTTTTTGTTTTTAACTCTAAGATGACATAGTAAAAGGAACACAGACTGTGTGATTACAAGCCCAATCCTGTGCTCCAGTGGGCGAGTCGAGATGGGAAAGTGCTTGACCCTGTGACACCACATGAGACATGGGGTTTATTAGGACTTAAGTACAGGGAGTCCAGGAGTGGCCTGCTGGACGAGGTAGTACACCACTCTCATAGAGAGGGAGGGAACTGCTTATATGGGGGAGGAGATAGACCATATGTGCCAGGGGTGAGGGGACAGAGACTATGTGCTTTGCGAGAAGGGATCTTTTTTTTTCTGGCATCTTTTTCTTTTTATTAAGGTATCATTGATAAACAATCTTATGAAGGTTTCACATGAGCAACATTGTGGTTATTACATTCACCCATATTATCAAGTCCCCCCCACATAGCCCATTGTAGTCACTCTCCATCAGCATAGTAAGATGCTGTGGAGTCAATACTTGTCTTCTCTGTGCTCTACTGCCTTCCCCGTGCCCCCCTAGATAATGTGTGCTAATCATAATACCCATAATCCCCTTCTCCCTCCCTCCACACCCTCCCTCACCACCCCCTTTCCCTTTAGTAACCACTAGTGAGAAGGAATAATTCTCATATGACGAGTGCCCCAAGGAACAAAACCTTGGTCAGAGTGGTCTGCCTCCTAATATGTTTCCATTGATAAGGCAACCCTGGATTTGGCCAACCCCAGGCCGTCAACATACCATATACCTAGCATACCACCCAAAGGACGGGGCCATGTAGGCACATGGTTATTCTGGGACAAAAGGTTACAAACGGGCAGTGCTTGTCCCCACACGAACTCTGAAGCCAAAGGAACCTGGATGTGAACTGCCATGTTGCCTCTTAATACTCTGCAAGTTGAGGAAGGTGTTAGGTTTTCAATGAACTGAGTAAGGAACATTAAGTGCTTAATGGAATACATTAAAATAGCAGATACACTACAAAGTTCAACTCACTTTCCTCCTTCTTTTTTGATAATTGTGTTTAGGTGCCTTCTTTTCTAAAAAAAAAGTCAAAAAAACTTCAAATTTTTCCTGTCTTCAACTTTTTCCTATCTTGCACTCACTCTATTCAGTAATATAAAATCTCTCTGTCTTTCATCTTTCAACCTTTAAGCACAGACTGTACTTCTTGTTTCCATGACTCATTCACTATTATTACAAGTTTGTAATCCAGAACTTAGTTCTGTGCTTCATTTGGGGAGAAAATGCCAGAGCCATGGCAGGAACCTATTTTTCTACCATTTGATTAGTTCGATTTTGATCTGTCTCAAGTAAATGTTATGTTCATTTCTTTTCTGAAATGAATAAATCTTAGTTTGTTGATGTTTTTCCTCAACCGCATTTCTGGTGTTCCTAAATTGTATTAAAAAGAGAATCAATAAAGTGCATCCACAGATCTTGACCATAAAATTTTTGAAGATTAGATTAGTCTTGCAATTGTTTATCACATAAAACAGAGAGTGCTCAACAATGATTTTAGGAAAATGATATGAAATATTCCAAAAGCTTATTTTAAGAAAGGTTATTAGTAATATGACTCTTGCCTGAGTTCCTCTTCCTTAGGGTTACAGTATACCATGAAATGTCTGTCTCCTGTTTAATACTTAATTACACACACATATAACACACCCACATATATATATACACACATGTATACAATTATATTTCAGATATTTTTAGGTAATAGTAGTCATTAAAATAAGGCTACTTCCTTCCCTGGATACAGCTAAAGTATGAATTATCTACCTTCATAGACACTATGGCATCTTTTTTTAAGATAGTGAAGCTTAATTTATTTGGGGTAGTGTGTACATTAGACAACATGGTGAAATATGTGAATTCTCTTCAAAAATGCACATAAACAGATTCAAGATGGCAGTGTGAGAGTTGAGACAGAGAATTCCTCCCAAAACCAGATACAGTGTGAAAATATAGCTAATACAACTAGCCCTAAAACAGCAACAGGAAAGAAGGCTGCACCAGACTGCATGTACGAAAGTCTTGATCTGGCAGGACCCAAGCCCTTCCCCACTTCAGCTCACCAGCGGGAGGAAGAGAAACAGAGCAGGGAGGGGGTGGAAGCCTAAGACTCCCAGCCCTGGAGATCTGCTTTGGAGCACAAACCTACACTGTGTGGTGCTCTAGAGGTTGGTGGCGTTGGGGAGCTAGGACGGGCAGAGTGCTTGAGAGACTGAGATTCTGGCTATTTATAAAGGACGGGGATCCACATCCTGCCACTCTGGGACAAAGGAAAGGCAGGTGATCTGACAGGCTACCTAGCAGCGAGAGGGCTGCTGAAGGAGCACGGTTTGCACTGACCTTGCTACGCTGGAGAAGGGATAGCTAGACAAGGTTGTCTGGGCACACTCTGCCTGGCAGGTTGGGAACTTTGAGGAACCTCAGGCGCTCCATCCCCTTGGCTGCCTAATCAGCTCTGAGGCCCCCGACTGTGACACGCAGCCTGCTGCGCCTTCCTTCTGGCCTGCAGGCACCTGCTTGCAAACCGGCAGTCACTGTGCTGGTGTCAGGCCAGCCAGAGGTAAGCCTCTCCTACAACAGCTAGAGAAGCCAAGCACAGAGGCTTACACCTGTGTGCTTGGCCCACTGGCTCTGATACTGCAGAAAGGCACTGGAGCCTGGAATCAGGAAACAGCTCTTTCCTCCCCCCAGGCACCAGCGCCACTCCCCAAGGACCCACAACCTCACTCTAGGGTCTGAGCAGCTCCACAGACTGAAGCTTCTGGGCATTAGAGAGCACCACATAGAATTATGAAACGTCAAAGAAACCTGGTACAGACCAAAATGTCACAAACCCCAGAAAAAGGGCAAAATGAAACTGAACTCACCAATTTTCCTGAAAGAGAGTTTAAAATAAAAATCATAAACATGTTCATGGATGTACAGAAAAATATTCAAGAACTCAGGGATGAATTTAGGAGGGAGACTCAATCATTAAGAAATACTATATCTGAAATGAAACATACAATGGAGGGATTTAAAAGCAGATTAGATGTAGGAGAAGAGATGTTAAATGGAACAGAAATTAGAGAAGAGGAATACAAAGAACCTGAGGCACAAGAGAAAAAAGGATCTCTAAGAATGAAAGAATATTGAGAAAACTGTGTACCAATACAAATGGAACAATATACACATCATAGGGGTACCAAAAGAAGAGAGAGAAAAAGGGATAGAAAATATTATTGAGGAGTTAAATGCTGAAAACTTCCCAAATCTGGGAAAAGAGATAGTCTCTCAAGACATGGAGGTGCACAGATCTCCCAACACAAGGGACCCAAGGAAGACAACACCAAGATATATAATAATTAAAATGGCAAAGATCAAGGATAAAGACAGACTTTTAAAAGCAGCTAGAGAGAGAAAAAAGATCACATACAAAGGAAAACCCATCAAGCTATCATCAGATTTCTCAACAGAAACCTTACAGGCCAGACGGGAGTGACATGATATATTTAATGCAATGAAGCAGAAGGGCCTTGAACCAGGAATACTCTACCCAGCAAGGTTATCATTTAAATTTGAAGGAGGGATTAAATAATTTTCAGATAAGCAAAAGCTGAGAGAATTTACCTCCTACAAACCACCTCTACAGTGCATTTTGGAGGGACTGCTATAGATGAAAGTATTCCTAAGGCTAAATAGATGTCACCAGGGCAAATAAAACCACAGCAAAGTAGAGCAATTAATTAGTAAGCAGATGCAAAATCAATCTACGACACCTCAAATCAATCAAGGGATAGTCAGAGTACAGAATATGATATCTAACATATAAAGAATGGGGAATGAAGAAAAAGGAGGACAAAAAAGAACCTTTATGTTGTGTTTGTAAGAGCATATAAAGTGAGTTGAATTATACTGTTAGATAGTAAGGGAATTACCCTTGTACCTTCGGTAACCACGAATCTAAAGCCTGCAATGGCGATAAGTACATAGCTATCGATAATCACCCGAAAGGTAAATGGTCTGAATGTGTCAATTAAAAGACATAGAGTCACTGAATGGATAAAAAAACAAGACCCATCTATATGCTCCCTACAAGGGACTTACTTCAAACCCAAAGACATGCACAGACTGAAAGTGAAGGGATGAAAAAGATATCTCATGAAACTAATAGGGAGAAAAAAGCAGGAGTTGCAGTACTTGTATCATACAAAATAGACTTCAAAACAAAGAAAGTCACAAGAGACAAAGAAGGACATTACATAATGATAAAGGGGTCAGTTCAAGAAGAGGATATAACTATTAAAAATATCTATGGAACCAACACAAGATCACCTACATATGTGAAACAAATACTGACAGAATTAAAGGGGGAAATAGAATGAAATGCATTCATTTTAGGAGACTTCAACACACAACTAACTCCAAATGACAGATCAATAAGACAGAAAATAAGTAAACAGATAGAGGCTCTGAGCAAGGTATTAGAACAGATGGATCTAACGGATATCTACAGAACACTTCATACAAAAGCAACAGGATACACATTCTTCTCAAGTGCACATGGAACATTTTCAAGAATACATCATATACTAGGCCACAGAAAGAGCCTCGGTAAATTAAAAAAGATTGAAATTGTACCAACCAGCTACACAGATCACAAAGGAATGAAACTAGAAATAAACTACACAAAGAAAACCAAAAATCCCACAAACACATGGAAGCTTAATAACATGCTCCTAAATAATCAATGGATTAACGACCAAATAAAAACAGAGATCAAGCAATATATGGACACAAATGACAACAATAATTCAACACCACAAAATCTGCTGGATGCTGTGAAGTCCATGCTAAGAGGGAAGTATATTGCAATACAAGCATACCTCAGGAAAGAATAACAATCCCATATGAACAGTCTAACCTCACAATTAATGAAACTAGAAAAGGAAGAAAAAATGAGGCCCAAAGTCATTAGAAGGAGGGACATAATAAAGATTAGAGCATAAATAAATAAAATTGAGAATAATAAAACAATAGAAAGAATCAATGAAAGCAGGAGCTGATTTTTGAGAAAAAACATAAAATAGATAAACTCCCAGCCAGACTTATCAAGAAAAAAAGAGAGCCTACACACATAAACAGGATCAGAAATGAGAAAGGAAAAATCACTATGGACACTACAGAAATAAAAGAATTATGAGAGAATACTATGAAAAATTATATGCTAAAAAACTGGATAACCTAGAAGAAATGGACAACTTTCTAAAAAAATACAACCTTACCAGGCTGACCCAGGAAGAAACAGAAAATCTGAATAGACCAATTACCAGCAAGGAAATTGAATTAGTAATCAAAAAACTACCTATGAACAAAATGCCTGGACCAGATGGTTTCACTGCTAAATTTTATCAAACATTTAGTGAAGACTAACACCCACACTCCTTAAAGTTTTCCAAAAAGTAGAAGAGGAGAGAATACTCCCAGAATCATTGTACCAGACCAATATCACTCTAATACCAAAACCAGGCAAAGACACAACAAAAAAAGAAAATTACAGGCCAATATCCATGATGAACATAGATGCAAAAATCCTCAAGAAAATATTAGCAAACAGAATTAAAAATACATCAAAAAGATCATCCATCATGATCAAGTGGGATTCATCCCAGGGATGCAAGGATGCTACAACATTCGAAAATCAATCAACATCATCCACCACATCAACAAAAAGAAGAACAAAAACCACATGATCATCTCCATAGATACTGAAAAAGCATTTGACAAAATTCAACATCCATTCATGATAAAAACTCTCAGCAAAATGGGTATAGAGGGCAAGTACCTCAACATAATAAAGGCCATATATGACAAACCCACAGCAAACATTATACTTAACAGCAAGAAGCTGAGAGCTTTTCTTTAAGATCAGGAACAAGACAGGAATGCCCACTCTCCCCACTTTTATTCTGGAGTTCCTAGCCACTGCAATAAGAGAACACAAAGAAATAAAAAGCATCCATATTGGTATGGAAGAAGTTAACTTGTCCCTGTTTGCAGATGACATGATATTGTACATAAAAAACCCTAAAGAATCCACTGCAAAACTACTAGATTTAATTTCTGAATTCAGGGAAGATGGCGGCATGAACAAGGCAGGGGAAATCTCCTTCCAAAACCAAATATATTTATGAACTACTACTAGCAAATACAACTATTCCTAAAAGAGAGACCAGAAGATACAGGAGGACACCAGCCTGCAGCTATGCCTGAGAGGACTCAGTATCCCGCGAGGTGGATAAGATATGGAGCCGCCAACCGGTGGTACCCGAGCACTCCCCCACCCCAGTGCACTGGTAGAGGGAGAGGATTCAGAGCCAGGAGGGAGTGGAAGTACAGGTCCGTGAAATAACCAGCCCTGGTGATCTGCGCCGGGAGCACTGACAAACTTTGCGCAGTTTATCAGAGACTTGAGAGATGCCCACTCCCTCCACTGTTATTCAACATAATACTGGAGGTCCTAGCCACGGCAATCAGACAAAACAAAGAAATACAAGGCATCCATATTGGTAAAGAAGAAGTCGAATTGTCACTATTTGCAGATGAAATGATATTGTACATAAAAAACCCTAAAGACTCCATTCCAAAACTACTAGAATACCTGAATTCAGCAAAGTTGCAGGATACAAAATTAACACACAAAAATCTGTTGCTTTCCTGTACACTAACGATGAACTAACAGAGAGAGAAATTAGAAAATCAATTCCATTCACAATTGCATCAAAAAGAATAAAATACCTAGGAATAAACCTAACCAAGGAAGTGAAAGACCTATACCCTGAAAACTACAAGACACTCCTAAGAGAAATTAAAGAGGACACTAACAAATGGAATTTCATCCCATGCTCTTGGCTAGGAAGAAAAAATATTGTTAAAATGGCTATGCTTCTTAAAGCAATCTACAGATTCAAAATGCAATCCCTATTAAAATACCAACAGCCTTCTTCAATGACCTGGAACAAATACTTTTAAAATTCATATGGAACCACAAAAGACCCCGAATAGCCAAAGCAATCCTGAGAAGGAGGAATAAAATGGGGAATTATGCTCCGTGACTTCAAGCTCTATTACAAAGCCACAGTAATCAAGACAATTTGGTATTGGCACAAAAACAGACCCACAGACCAGTGGAACAGAATAGAAAATCCAAACATTAACCCAAACATATACAATCAATTAATATATGATAAAGAAGCCTTAGATATACAATGGGGAGATGACAGCCTCTTCAGCAGCTGGTGTTTGCAAAACAGGACAGCTACATGTAAGAGAATGAAACTGGACTACTGTCTAACCCCATACACAAAAGTAAACTCAAGGTGGATCAAAGACCTGAATGTAAGTCATGAAACCATAAAACTCTTAGAAAAAAACATAGGCAAAAATCTTTTGGACATAAACATGAGCGACATCTTCATGAACATATCTCCTAGGGCAAGTGAAACAAAAACAAAAATGAACAAGTGGGACTATATCAAGCTGAAATGCTTCTATACAGCAAAGGACACCATCAGTAGAACAAAAAGCGATCCTACAGTATGGGAGAATATATTCACAAATGACATATCTGATAAAGGGTTGACATCCAAAATATATAAAGAACTCACGCACCTTAACAAACAAAAAGCACATAATCCAATTAAGAAATGGGCAGAGGACATGAATAGACACTTCTCTAAAGAAGAAATTCAGATGGCCAGCAGGCACATGAAAAGATGCTCCACATCGCTAATCATCAGAGAAATGCAGATTAAAACCACAATGAGATATCACCTCACACCAGTGAGGATGGCCAACATCCAAAACACAAACAACAACAAATGTTGGCAAGGATGTAGAGAAAAGGGAACCCTCCTACACTGCTGGTGGAATGTAAATTAGTTCAACCATTGTGGAAAGCAGTATGGAGGTTCCTCAAAAAACTCAAAATAGAAGTACCATTTGACCCAGGATTCCCACTCCTAGGAATTTACCCTAAGAATGCAGCAGCCCAGTTTCAAAAAGACAGATGCACCCCTATGTTTATTGCAGCACTATTTACAGTAGCCAAGAAATGGAAGCAACCTAAGTGTCCATCAGGAGATGAATGGATTAAGAAGAGGTGGTACATATACACAATGGAATATTATTCAGCCATAAGAAGAAAACAAATCCTACAATTTCCAACAACATGGATGGAGCTAGAAGATATTATGCTCAGTGAAATAAGCCAAGCCGAAAAAGACAAGTATCAAATGATTTCACTCATATGTGGAGTATAAGAACAAAGAAAAAACTGAAGGAACAAAACCACAGCAGACTCACAGGACCCAAGAATGGACTAATAGTTACCAAAGGGAAAGGGACTGGGGAAGATGGGTGGGAAGGGAGGGGTAAAAGGGGCATTATGATTAGCAGACCTAAGGTACGGGGGGCACGGGGAGGGCTGTACAACTCAGAGAAGACAAGTAGTGATTCTATAGCATCTCACTACGCTGATGGACAGTGACTGTAATGGGGTTTGTGGGGGGACCTGATGAAGTGGGCAGTTTAATCACAATAATATTGCACATGTAATTGTAGATTAATGATACCAAAATAAGTTATATATATAAAAAAAATATCTGAATTCAGCAATGTTGCAGGATATAAAATCAATACACAGAAATCTGTTGCATTTCTATACACTAACAATGAAGTAGCATAAAGATAAATCAGTAAAGCAATTTCATTCATAATTGCATCAAAAGGAATAAAATACTTAGGACTAAACCTAACCAAGGAAGTGAAGTATCTATACTCTAAAAACTACAAGACACTCCTGAGAGAAATTTAAGAAGATACCAATAAATGGAAACACATCTCATGCTCTTGGATGGGAAGGATTAATATTGTCAAAATTGCCATCCTGCCTAAACAATCTACAGATTCCGTGCAATCCCTATCAAAATACCAACAGCATTCTTCAATGAACTAGAGCAAATAGTTCTAAAATTAATATGGAACCACAAAAGACCCAGAATATCCAAAGCAATCCTGAGAAGGAAGAATAAAGTGGGGGGAATTATGCTCACCAACTTCAAGCTCTATTACAAAGCCACAGTAATTGCGACAATTTGGTACTTGCACAAGAACAGATCCATAAACCAATGGAACAGAGTAGAGAACCCAGATATAAACCCAAGCATATATAGTCAATTAATATATGATAAAGGAGCCATGGATATACAATGGGGAAATGACAGCCTCTTCAACAGCTGGTGTTGGCAAAACTGGACAGCTTCATGTAAGAGAATGACATTGGATTACTGTCTAACCCCATACACAAAAGACAGCTCAAAATGGATCAAAGTCCTGAGTAAACAATGAAATCATAAAACTCTTTGAAGAAAACATAGGCAAAAATCTCTTGGACATAAACATGAGCAACTTCTTCATGAACATATTTCCCTGGGCAGGGTAAACAAAAGCAAAAATGAACAAGTGGGACTATATAAAACTAAAATCCTTCTGTACATTAAAGGACACCATCAATAGAACAAAAAGATCCCACAGTATGGGAGAATATATTCACAAATTACATATCTGATAAGGGGTTGACATCCAAATTATATAAAGAACTCACTCACCACAACAAAGAAAAAGCAAATAAGCCAATTAAAAAATGGGCAGAGGAGCTGAACAGACACTTCTTCAAAGAATAAATTCTGATGGCCAACAGGCACATGACAAGATGCTCCACATCGCAAATCATTAGAGAAATGCAAATTAAAACTACAATGAGATATCACCTCACACCAGTTACGATGGACAACATCCAAAAGACAAACAACATATGTTAGCAAGGATGTGGAGAAATGGGAACCCTCTTACACTGCTGGTGGGAATGTGAAATAGTTCAACAGTTGTGGAAAGAAGTATGGAGGTTCCTCAAAAAACTCAAAATAGAAATACCATTTGACCCAGGAATCCCACTCCTAGGAATTTACCCTAAGAATGCAGCAGCACAATTTGAAAAAGACATATGCACCCCTATGTTTATCACAGCACTGTTTACAATAGCCAAGAAATGGAAGCAACCTAAGTGTCCATCAGCAGATGAATGGATAAAGAAGAGGCAGTATATATACACAATGGAATATTATTCAGCCATAAGAAGAAAACAAATCCTACCATTTGCAAAACATGGATGGAGCTAGAGGGTATTATGCTCAGTGAAATAAGCCAGGCGGAGAAAGACAAGTATCAAATGATTTCACTCATCTGTGGAGAATAAGAACACTGCAAAAACTGAAGGAACAAAACAGCAGCCGACTCACAGAACCCAAGAATGCACTAACAGTTACCAAAGGGAAAGGGATTTGGGAGGATGGGTCGGAAGGGAGCGGTAAGGGGAAAAAGGTGCCTTACGATTGGCATGTATAATGTAGGTGGGGTGACACTGGGAAGGCAGTATAACACAGAGGAGACAAGTAGTGAATCTATAGTATCTTACTACGCTGATGGAATGTGACTGTAATGGGGTATGTGGTGGGGACTTGATATTAGGGGGAGTCTAGTAACCATAATGTTGTTCATGTAATTGTACATTAATGATAGCAAAAAAACTTATTAGAAAGTTAATCTTGTAATCAAGATCCTAAGTTTTAAAAATCAAGAAATCCTTCAATTTAAGTATTTCTCAAAAATTTTTTGGCTATTTGGGTCCATTGCATTTTCATGTAAATTTTAGAATTAAGATTGCCCATTTCTGGGGAAAAAATAACAGCTGAAATTTTTATAGAGATTACATTGACTCTATTAATTTGGGAAGAATTGCCATTTAATAATACTGTCTTGCAATTAATGAACATGGAACATCTATCTATTTATTTAGATTTTTCATTTATTTCAGCAATGTTTTGTAATTTTCATTGTATGAGTCTTGAACTTTTTTAGTTAAATTTATTCCTTAGTACTATATCCTTTTTGGTGCTACTGTGAATGCAACTATTTTCTTAATTACATTTTAAAGCTGTTAGTTTTAGTATTTAGAAATACAATTGATTTTAGTATATTGTTATTGTATCCTATTGCCCTATTTAACTTGTTTATTAGTTTCAGTAGCTTTTTTATTGACTTCTTAGGATTTTCTCCCTACAATATAATGTCATCTGTAAATAAAGATAGTTTTACTTCTTCAAAAAAAGAAAAAAATGCACACAAATTTTGCTTAACATTTTCCAGAATTTCTGGGTGCCTTGTAACACAACCATCAGTGTTATATGTAAGACCTCTTTTAATTATTGTTCCAAGAATATATTTATTTAATAATCATTTTTATATTTGTGTAACTCCATTTAACTTGAAATTCAATAAACCTGGGCTTGGGGGCAAGCTTTGCCACCAAAAATGGATACGGTCTTGGGTTTTTTATGTCTTAGTTTCTCTATCTGACAAAAAGTAATGGTCAGGATACACTGTACAAACTTCAGACCAAAGTTCGTACTATAACTATTAATTCTTTATTATCTTTAATTGTTGATTTTTCTATATGCTTTTGACTCATGCATCGTTTTTTCTTCCTCAAAAACTTAAAAAAAGAACTGATTAAGAAAATTTCAAAATATTTTGATCACTTACCAGTTTAAGTAAATTAAAGTACTGCCTATATTTTTATATCTGTTTGTGTATTCATGTTGTTCATAAATTGTAGTATTTTGTTTTATAAGAATGAACATTGACCCCATTATTTTCTGAATACAGCTCTCATTTCCTCAGAGATTAAGCTTTTAGGATAGATAAAAATGTTAACAAATAATATGCTATACCTCTTTTTAAAATTTAGGAAGCCACATCATTAACTCTTCTTTAAATTGATGTTTTTACTAGCACACACCTCTCTGCCTACATTGCATTACACCAACTAATACACAGCAGCACATAGCAGCCAGTATGTATATTATACTGTCATATATATGTTTTGATGATAATGTAATTATTAAAATTAATAATTCTAAAATCTAATAATTCTTTGGTAAAGTTACAGAAAAATGTTTAAAAAATGTATTAGAAAAAAATTAGTATTTCACAATGGTATTCTTCATGAATAATATCTATTGGATTCAAAAACTAACATGAATCATAGAACAATGTTTACCTACAACAGTCACCAGTTGGTTAATGCAAGCCATGTTTATTGGACAACAGCAAATGTATATATACAATTATTTCGATATGTTCAGGAGCAAACAAAATATTAACAAATAAAATTGAAAAGTCTTGATTTCTGCTTTACTTTTTTACTTTATCATTACTTTATTTGCATAGCCCACACCCAATTCTATTACAAATACTTCTGTGTATCCAATGTCCCAACCCAAAAATCTAGGAGGATTTCCTCATCGCTTCTCCCTTTCTGTTACTCTCCTTGTTTCTGCTGGCTTCACTCACAAGTTCTATCACAACGCCACACATTGCTGCTAGTTCAAACCTCTATCGTTGGCCATAGACTCTTGTCTCCCTAACCCAATCTTATTTTACTTAAAATTCAGTCTCCAGTATCAGACAACAGTGTTCTAGAAGTAAAAAAAGAAAAATCCACATCATTGTAATCCCTTTCTTTGTATTTAGTATTCTGCTTTATACTATAGATAGAGTATGGAAACTCTATGCTAAATCACTTAACATAAGTCACATTTCTAATGAGGGCCTACACAGTCCTGTGCTGTCTCTGGTCTCCTTCTGACTCAATCTACCACACTTGATAACTTTTTGTTTCTCTAGAACATACCAAGCTCGTTCCCACTTTGTGGATATTGCATTTGTGGTTCCCTGCGCTGGCCATCCTAATCCCCCAGATCTGGCTCTTTTCATAACTCATGTGAGGTAAACTGCACAATTTCAAGAATTTCCCACCTGGCCTGAGTCCATGTACATATCAGTAGTTGTTCACTGCTGCAGCCTCCTGCAGCCTCCAAGGCAAGGGGTAGAGAGATAACAGTCATTCTCCTCCCCTACATTCTTGGTATGTAATTGGTCTGGCATCTTGCAGTCACCAACGACCCCCCAATGGAGTTCCTCCTTGAAGGGGCTGGCGGGAAATAGGGAGCTCACAAAGGGGGCAAAGTGGGAGCGGCAGCCAGAGGAGATGGTCGGACGGGGCCTAGCTAGCAAATTTGAGCAAGCTGTGAGTAACAAAAAGCCTTTCTCCCAACCTAATCTTTCCCTTGATTTATTTCAGTTTCAATGGTTTCATAGGGGATTCATACCAGGCTGGGAACACCCTTCCCCCTGTAGCAACACTCATGCTTCAAGCAACTGTCCTTCCTCAGAGAGACTACTTCAATAACCAGAAACCCTGTGCTGAGCATCCTCTTGTGAGTGTGTCTGGGGGTTGCAGGTGTGGGGAATTTGGGGTTCCTATGGCCAGGATCCTCACTGAACTTGAACCACCTAATGATGTATGTGGTCTGAGGTGGCATGCCTCCTAAAGAACTGGGCCCCACCCCAGGACTGGAGGCAAGTGGAGGTGACACCTGAGGCTGTAGGTATGGCCCTTGGTATAGTAAGTAGGTCCTTTGAGAAGCAGAGTGCTCGTGAGGCAACGGGAACTGTGGGTTGGCTGCTTCTCACAGTATTGAAAGGTCTACCGAAGAGACCCAAGAAATGGCGGCACGAGAATGCGAGCTGCAAACTTCTGTGGATTCCCTGAAGAAGGAAATGGCATTGATGTGAGAGGAGGTGGCATGAGAACGCTGCCAGCAAGTTGCCATTGGAGAGGTAAACAAATCTTTACAGAATGAGATGGCAGCACTGCCAGGTGTTTTAAAGGAGGAGGAGGCCATCAAGGAAAAAGATAAACTCCTAAGGGAAGCACAGGCAGAGGTGGCACAAGAATGTCAGCTGTGAAGCATTGAGGTGAAGGTCAGAGAACTTCTGAAGACTGAGGTAGCACTACTGTGAGGCACAGTCAAAAATGTAAAGGTTGTAGCAGAGGAGGCACTCAGGGGAGGGGAGAGAAAGGTACCATCAGCCCCAGAAATGGGGGAGCTGAGAAGGATTAAGGGTCGGTGCTGGAGGCACTGGCCCCTCCTGTATTGAAAGGATGCCCAGTGGTTGTAAAGAAAACAAAGACCCAGCAGCTGAAAGTTCCCCAAGGAGAGGAGCAGCCCCCTCCCCAGGTCGTGGAGCACTCTATTGTCCGCCCCTATACTTAGGCTGAGCTGCTGGGTTTGGGCTCCTGGTTTAGGCAGAAGCCCTTGGAGTCAATATCAGCTTGGCTCCTGTGTCTGTGGGACTTAGGGGTGGATAGAATTTTTCTGTTGGGATCAGAGATGGGAAAGCTGTCTTCCCTGACAGTGCTGCCTGCCTTGAGGCAGCAATTACAAAATGCACATCAGAAGACCCCAGGGAGTCACTCCCTCCTCAACTGGCTTATGGCTTCACTTCGTGCTATGTGGCCAAATCCAGGTGATCTACCATCCTCTCCTATTAGATGGCAGATGTATGCTCAGCTCCAGCAGGTGTTACAAGAGCTAGGCATGAGAAATGCCATCTATAGTCCAGAGAATTATAACCCAGATGAAGAGATTTTCACTACTGAGATGAGAAATATTGTACTTCAAATGGCTCCTACATCCCTCTTTGTGTCTCTAGTGGCCATTCTTTCCCCTCAGGGAATCCCATAAGCGAGGTGACACATACAGTAGCAGACTTAGGAGAGGCTAAAGCAATGAGAACCTGGAAAGAAATAAGACCTGTAACTCACAAGGAGAATTTACAGGGCTCCATGAAGTTTATGAGGACCCAGATGTATGTTTATTTAATACGGGCAGGAGCAGATGGAAGGAAATTAAATGGGAAGCCAAATAGGATCTTACTAGACTTCCTGCTGGAGAATGAGTCAACCTCACTTGAGCCCACACAGGAAGGAGATTGGGGAACATTGTTTGACTGAGGGGAATGTCAAGTTATCTGCCCCGAGGGACCAGTGGGGGACTGGAGGCCACATGTTGAAATAGCTATCTATTGGACCCCAGTGAACATACAATATGTCCTGGCTCTGGTGGACACAGGGGCTGAATTCACTGATTCATGGTAATGCTGAGTGGTTCCCTGGGACCCCCACTATCATAGATGGATAAGGGAGTAATGCTATTAGAGTAAAAAAAGCCCAAATCCCTTTTGGAATAGGGCATCTATCCCCAAAAGAGTATACTGTGTATATATCTCCTACCCTCAGTATATTTTGGGGATTGATATCCTGCAGGGTCTATGGCTGCAGACTACTGCAGGTGAGTTCAGATTGAGAGTACATGTGGTGAAGGCAGTTCTGAGGGGACATGCTAGGCACCCGCCCATAGCTTTGCCTGTACCTTGGTGCCTTGGCAGGTGACTAATACCAAACAATACAAACTGCCTGGAAGGCATAAAGAGATTGGAGAAACTTTCTAGGAGCTGGAAAGGTGGGTATTATAAAGCCCACCCATAGCCCTTTCAATTCCCTAGTGTGGCCAGTAAAAAAGCCAGATGGCTTCTGGCGTATGACTGTGGATTACAGAGAACTGAGTAGTTATAACCCCAATGCGTGCTGCTGCCCCCTCTATTGCAGGCTTGATGGATACCCTCAGCCCTGAACTAGGAAGAGATCATTATGTGGTAGATCTTCCTAATGCCTTCTTTTCCATTGACATTGAGCAGGAAAGTCAAGAACAGTTTGCCTTCATGTGGGAAGGATGGCAGTGGACTTTCTCTGTCCTCCCACAGGGATACCTCCACAGCCCCACCATCTGTCACGGACTTGTAGTCCAGGACTTGGCTACAAGGGAGAAACCGCCAATGGTGCAGCTGTACCATTAATATTGATAATGTCATGCTCATGTCTGATTCTCTTTCAGATCTAGAAAGTGCAGCATCTAGACTGCTGCAACATTTACGGGAGAAAGGATGGGCTGTGAACAGTACCAAGGTTCAGGGACCCGGTTTGTCTGTCAAATTCTTGGGGGTTGTCTGGTTGGGTAAGACCAAAGTTATACCAGAAGCAGTTATAGATAAAGTCCAGGCCTTTCCTACCCCTACAACTGTATCATTGCTACAGGAGTTTCTGGGTTTTTGAGGCTACTGGAGAGTGTTTATACTGCACTTGGCACAAATTCTGAAGCCCTTATACTGGTTGGTACTAAAGGGTGTCAGATGGGACTGGGATGAGACATGTGCATCTGCCTTTACTATAGCAAAACGGGCAGTCAAGGCCGTGCAGGCCTTAAGTGTGATAGACCCATCAAAGGCCTATGAGCTAGGTGGACATTCATGTGACTGAAGACGGTTATGACTGGGGTCTCTGACAAGGGTTGAATGAACTTGTCAACCCATTGGATTCTGGTCACAGCTCTGGAAAGGGGCAGAGGTACAATACACTTTGATAGAAAAACACCTGGCTGCCATGTATCACACCTTGCTGGCTACAGAAACCATCACTCGAATGGCCCCGATAAAGGTAATAACCACCTATCCCATTTTGGGGTGGGTACAAGACTGGACTCAAAAGCCAAGGAGTGGTGTGGCATGAACACCCACACTCGCCAAGTGGGGTGCTTACCTATAGCAGTGTAGTATCCACTCTAATAGCGCCTTGAGTGAAGAACTCCAAAGTGTGTTGGGTCAGTGACAAATACTAGTAAAAAGCAGGAAGAACTTTCTTTTGAACCATTAGTAGCAGAGATTCCCTATCAAGAGGGAAGAACCCCTATACCCACAGGTACATGGTATACAGATGGCTCTGGCCGTGGGCAGCCCCCAAAATGGAGGGCCATAGCTTTCCCTCCTAAGACTGAGACAATATGGATGGAAGATGGGGAGGGGAAGAGCAGCCAATGGCAGAGCTGAGGGCCATGTGGCTTGTGATCAGCCAGGAGCCCTGCCCTATTGTTGTCTGCACTGACCGCTGGGCTGTCTATCAGGGCTTGACCCTGTGGCTACCAACCTGGTACCATGCCAACTGGCTGGTTGGTCACTGACCCCTTTGGTGGCAAGAACTGTGGCAAGACTTATGGGCCTGTGGTCAGACTAAAATAATTACAGTATACCATGTGACAGGTCATGTGTTACTGGCATCCCCAGAAAATAATGAAGCAGATAAATTAGCCCAGATACATTGGTTAGAAGGAAAGTCTGCCTCTGATGTAGCCCAGTGGTTACACCAACGTTTGTTCAATGCCGGGCAAAAGACAACGTGGGCTGTAGCCCGTCGGTGGGGCTTGCTTTGACCTTCAAAGAAGTTAGTAGGGTCCAACAGGAGTGTGTCATGCGCTCCAAAAGGGACTTACACAGAGTTCCCCAGCAATATGGGACAATAGCTAAGGGGCCAATACCCCTCATCAGTTGGCAGATAGACTATATTGGGCCTCTACCTGTGTCAGAAGGATATCGTATGCGATGACTTGTGTGGGCACAGCTTCTGGACTTCTGGTTGCTTTTTCTACCTGTTGTGAAGACCAGCAGATAACCAAAAGAGGCCTGGAGCATCTCTTTGCTGCCTATGGCCAACCACAGGTAAATGAGATTGATCAGGGCATCCATTTTAGTGGACATACACTGCAAGAATGGGTGCAACAGCTGGGAATCAAATGGAAGTTTCAGGTGCCATACAATCCTACACAGCAGGCATGATAGAGAGGCACAATAGCTTGTTAAAATCCGGACTAAAGTCAGATACCAATAGTCTGTGGGGATGGTCAGTCCGCTTATGGCCTGTGCTACGGCATTTGAATGACAGACCCCCAAAGGGAGCCCTGAGCCCCGTAGACATGTTAACATATATGGCTGCCTCCCCTATACAACTGCAAGTACAAATCAAGGCTCGGCCTCCAGAATAACATCTTTCTGCCAGCACCACCTGCACTGAACCCTGGAGACTCCACTGAGTGGACGTGGCCTTGGACCTTTCGACACATGGACCAATGATGGCTGGCTCTCCTGGCACCTTGGGGACAAGGCCTGGAAGCTGGCCTCCTGTGTATTCCTGGAATAAAAGCAGAGTGGCCACCAAAGGTCACAGTAGTATATCCTGAATGGCCAGAGGTAGGAGCATCTTACCGGGAGTTTTGTTTTATCATTATGGCCAGTGCATGCACCTCCAGTAGCACTATATATAGACTGTTCAGTAACCCCCATGGGGAAAGGAGTAAAAGTATGGTATACTAGACGTGGAAGGGACCCCCTTCCTGCTACAGTCCTATCACAGGACCACTCTCTTGCATGCATCCTACCTGATGGACAAGATTTGCTTAAGTTGGTGGGATTAAAACATGTGTCTTATCGCCCCTAAAGTCTTTGTGGATTGAAAACTTCCTCTGGCTTGAGGGTTATTATAATTTTTGTTATTAGGAACCTCCTCTGGCTTGAGCATTATTATAATTTTTGTTACCTGTATCAAAATCTTGCTGTATCTTAATTTTATTATCTCTGAGTTGTTGTTATCCTCTGCTGCTGTTGTGGAATCTGGTTACAGTGCTCCAGCTTTCTCACACAGGGACCATTGCGGAAGATTAAAAATGTGTAGATTGTAAGGTGAGAATCCTGGAGGGGTGGAGTGTGGGGAAGTTGGGGTTCCTATGGCCAGGATCCTCACTGAACTTAAACCACCTAATGATGTAACTGGCCTGTTGCTAGACTACTGCTTCCACACCTTTAGGCAATAAGCTATTATTGCACCATATAGAGAGCTCAGCCCAGTGCTCTGGGCAGAGGCAGAGATGCTAGTGCTTGACCTACTGCCAGGAGAACAAGCAGGGTAATAAACCCTTTCACACCCCAAAGAACGTTTTGCTGTCAATTTTTTTTTGTCACATTGAATCCATAGCGAACTTGCCCGGGGCTGAAACCCACTGGCAAGACAGGGCAGGTACGTGCTCATGGTTCCCAACTGAACAGTGTCATATTGTTTGGTCTGTTTACTGTTTTTCTCTGCTCCTGACAAGAATGAAATTTCCTTAAGGGCAGAACTTACTTTTATTTTGTTTTTTTCTGTGTCATGATTATATTCCCAGAACTCTCTCAATAAATACTTGCTGAATGAATAAATAGCATGTAGACAATCATGGAACAATCAAAATAAACTACAAAAGGGGACTGTGGTAATCCTGACTCTTCTTAACTAGTAGTGAATTTTGGCAAGACACACAAAGTCTCCAGGGATTCAGTTTTATTTTCAACAGAATGAGGTGGTTGAGTTAATCATTTTTAAGATTTAATACAGCTCTGATATACTATGATGGCCTTTGCTCCCTCTTGAAAATGGTTTATCTCTGTATCTTATTCAATTTTTATTTGACTGAAAATTTATAAATTTAAGTAAATGGTTACCAAAGGTTCAAGGGTTGCTTCTTTACTATCTAAGAATCTAACTTAACTTTCTTGTTAAGTTATTGTGAACGTCGTCTGATGTTTCTTTATTTCTCCCTTCCTATTCTTCCTCCTCCATTATTTATATATTGGGTGTTTATTCTTTGCCTTTAGTTAGTATTTGGATGGTCTGCTTTCTTTGCCATGATTTTATTTTCTCTGGTGACATCTTTTTAGCCTTAGGGGTGCTTCCCTCTAGAGCAATCTGTTTAAGATATCCTGTAGTGGTGGTTTATGAGAGGCAAACTCTTTCAACTTTCCTTTGTCTGGAAATTGTTTAATCCCTCCATCATATTTAAATGATAATCATGCTGGATACAATATTCTTGGTTCGAGGTCCTTCTGTTTCATTACGTTAAATATATCATGCCATTCTCTTCTGGCCTCTAAGGTTTCTGTTGGGAAGTCTGATGATAGTCTGAAGGGTTTTCCTTTGTAGGTGATCTTTTTTCTCTCTCTAGCTGCCTTTAATACTCTGTCTTTATCTTTGACCTTTGCCATCTTAATTATTATGTGTCTTGGTGTTGTCTTCCTTGGGTCCCTTGTGTTGGGAGTTCTGTGGGCTTCCGTGGACTGCGAGACTATTTCCTTCGACAAGTAGTGACTCTATAGCATCTCACTACGCTGATGGACAGTGACTGTAATGGGGTTGGTGGGGGGGACCTGATGAAGGGGGTAGTTTAATCACCATAATATTGCACATGTAATTGTAGGTTAATGATACCAAAATAAATTGTAAATAAAATAAAATAAAATAAAAATAAAAATAAAAAAATTTAAGTAAATGGCATCATTGAGGTGGGACATGACTAAAAACAGTAGAAAACAATGGTGCCGAGAAGCAGCTGAGAAGAGCAATTTGAGTTCTCTTATCACCTTATAGCTAAGTTATTATGACATTGTGGTTTTAAATAAATACGGTAATATCACAGAATTCAGATTATTGTAATGCTAGCTAGTGTTATCTCCTTAAAAAATTTTTATTTTGCAGAATACACATAATTAATTAAATTTAATGAAACACATGGAGGTAATTTGAAGTAGTTCTTCCTCTGAATAGAAGCTGTCAAGTTTATTAAATTTGAATTAATTGGAAATTCTTGGGCTTTGTAATGAGATAAGAGCACTAATTAGCACCCTACATATAAGTTGAAAATTTACATGTATTTTGACCTTGGAGAAAAGAGAACAGAGATGACAGGAGGGAAATATGATAGCAAATAGAGGAAGGGGAGGGGAGGAAAAAAGAGCATGAAACGCTGATACCATTTCATTTTTTATTGTTTTTATTTTTAACATTTCATTTTGATTGTTTTTGTACTTTGCCTTGAAGATAGCACTTAAGCAAGTCTGTCATGTTCTACATTCCCATTACTGGATATTTTGTGCATCGTTTTATTCCTATAAATGATTTTGCTGGACCCTTTTCTTTTATGAATGGTAGAGGGTTTTTAACAAGACAAAAAAACACCTTACAGGAGACATCAAAATATAGCCACAGATTTAATAAAAAAAGGATGAAACCGATGTTTAGACATCAAAATTAATTTTCTATTAACAATAGAAAATATAATAAATTATTAACCTATTTTTCTGAGATATACTATTCTAAATCAATTAAACTGTGTTTTTTTTTGCTTTTAGAATTTCATCATCTTTTTTGGAGCAGCATGCAATCATGTAATAAGTGTCCAGTCACATCTTTAAGTTTCAGCAAATGTCAAAGTAGAATAAATTCTAAGTGAAGCTTAAGTTCTTGCTACAGTTATGTAAAAACACACTTATTTAAATGCAATTTCATATTCTTTGACTTGGAGATTATTTCAAAATGACGCTTCTACTTGAAACTTCATATTACAGGATAAATCTTATTGTTTATCTTAAAGACATGTTATTTTTATGTTTGGCTTTTAAAAGGAACAATTTAAGGTCATACATTTAGTAGGTAAATGTTAAATATTATACTTTCACCACTACAAATATCTATTGGTGCAAAATGATCTTCACTGTTTTGTTCATACAATTCTAAAAAGAATGTAGGTAAGCTAATAGACAGAGATATGTATCTTCAATGACAAGCCTAATTGAGCTTAAATTAAGTTCAGTACATGCTTTTATAGGCACACATTAAAGTGACAATGTTTAATGACAATAGCCATATTTACTTCAATAAAATATTGTATAGTTGGGTTGATCATGTGGTATATTCTGAATTTTGTAACTAATGATCAAATAGCTACTCGGAATTGTAAACATCTTCCTATATGGATGATGGGTCTGGCAGCAAGTCTCCAATGCAGCATTTCAAAAAATATTCTGAGAATTTTTAGCCCCATGTAATGTTCTAATTAAAAATAAAACAAAATTACATTTATGTTCCAAAAATTTTGGCAAATGCTGCATGGCATATTCTACTTGGACCTTAAAATACAAAGTAGTTTATTAAAGGTACTGAAAGTAGTGCAATAAATGGAAACTATTTAGTTTTTAGCCCACAGTCGTCACAACTTTCTTGACCATGGGGGTGCTTTCATTGCTGGAGTTATTATTTTTGTTTGATTTGGTTTATTTTGCAATACTTATTAGCACCTAATGGAACAGTACTGGACCTCTGGGAAATGCTGATCTAAATTTAAGTAAGAAAATGGAAAATTCAAGCTTGCCAAGCACAAAAAAGAGAACAACATAGGAAAGAGATATTGCAGGGTTTTTTTTTCAATTAAATTTTTTGTCCTTTCTTTTTTACTCTCCTAAATTGGGAGTTTATTTACAAACTCTCCACACCATCACTGATATTTCATACCAGCCTGAATAAAAAAGATCATCATCCATGGGTCCTATGTAAGAGTCTGAAGCAGTCCAATGTATCTAAAATGCTTTCCACCATCAGGCTGTCTGCCTATTTCCTGGAGGGTTCTCTCTCCACAGGACAACTCTCTATAATGCTAGGGACACTTAGGAAATTTTTTATAGTGCTTTAGGCAGCTCTGCTTGGAATAACACCACACATTCTAGACTCATTTTACCTGTTCACTACCCAAAACCTCACCTGCTCTGTTTCACCATTTCACCATGATCATGGTATGTTTTCTTGATTCCTAGTTATTTTATACACTTCATCCTTTATAAAGGTATGTAATACCTATCCTCTTCTAGAGATGCTTCAATTATTCCCTTTTTAATACAAAAAGTCCATCTGTTTTAACCTGGAACTTGAAACCCTCCATGTTTTATCAGTGTTCTACTAATTGATTATTAGGGATCTATGATCAGGTTAAAATGGAAGTACAGGTCTTCCCAATAACACTTGTGTGTCGTCCCCTCTCCATTCTTTGTTTAGTCAATCTCAAACCCATGTTCACTAACTCTGACACTACCTACCCCCACACTCCCAGGCACAGTATGAATGCTGGCTCCTCCATAACCTTCTCTATATTCATTATTTCTCCTCCAGAACTCATCTAGATTTGTTATATTATTTAATCTATTTTTATATTTCCCCGTGCATACACGGAAGTTGATACATTGCTTGCTTTAGGTATAATTTAATTTTTCGGGCCTTGATTTACATAAAAACAAAATACCTTAATATGAATGATGAACTCTGCTATGGTCATGAAAAGGGAGTGGGGTTAAAATTTGAGGTTATGTGATTACTTAGCATCTTTTAGATTATCCAGACAATTTGGCGATATGACTTTCTCAAATGTGGTGGACAAAACTGCATATCCATTTTGTAACAGAGAACTGTGTAGTAGCGGCAAAAACACTATATAGGAACAAAGCCAAAGAACTAGTCATTATGGGTACAAAGTCTGTAGTTCTCCTTTGCTCCTGGTTTGAGGCCCTAATCCCTCATCTCATTCTACATTTGATTATACCTTTTAATTAACCTTGATAAAGGCATGACAGACCTGGGCTTTTGATATATATCTATATGACTGTTATATTTTCTCTAACTCCAAAGTCACTTACTAGTAGTTCATTTATATGCCAGGACACTAAGGAAACAATACCATTTTCTTACTGTGAATTGTGCCAGATTAACATTGTCCCATTATTGTACTTGTGATTCTATAGCACATTTGTGCTTGCTTTACTCTCACATAAAGATCTCAATGGGCCTATGGGTAGTGAGTGTTGATGGAGAAAGATAAAAGAATCATAAAATAAATTCAAGAGCCAGGCATACTTTAAAATTCTCTAGTCCTCTTTTATCTGCAGGTACTTGGATAGACTTGGTTCTCTGGGAGTGAAAGAACAGCTCATTTCTGCATTCTCACACTGAGCGGACTCTACGCTGTGCTGCTGAGGGGGGCCAAAAAGAAGCAACTCTGTATAAATGGAACAGAGATGAACTGCACAGTCAGAAACCTAAAGTATGAAGCCTAAAACTGTTACCCTAAAGGAATCTATTTTCTTTTTGGAGTTCCAAATCTGTGCAATAGAGGAAAACTTAATGTTGCATGTTTGTGATAATCTAGTCACTCTCATTTTCAAATGGTTTCAGTCAGGTTAATATTCAGTCACCTTCAAATATCTTGATGGCCCTCTCTGTGCACAGACGTCTCCCTGAGATTGCTCCAGGGCCCTTCTCTCTCTATCATGGTTACTGGGCAGGACAGGAGCAGGATGGCCTGGTCTCGCCCTCAGGGGCTTCCCACTGCACCTCTGTGACAGACACCCCTCACCTCAGACCCTGTGGCGCTGGCCTTTCACCGCCTCTCTTCAGCAGGCTCTGCTACATGCAGCTCTAGTGGCCAGGGCTCCATGAAGCCACAGAGGGGAATCTCTTTGTCCCATGACAAGCCTCCTGGAGCCTTTGGGGGTGACACATGGAAAGCCAGTTGTGGCTTATTCAACTCATGGAAAGTCACTGATTCTTGGTATATACCTCACAGAAGTCCAGACCGGTATTTTTTCTTTGTCCATTGTCCGCTCTCTGTATTAGGCTTTCTTTTGCTTTAGAAATGCAAGCCTAGCTTCCAAGTTCTAGAGCTCAGCATACTCAACAGGAGGGCATTATTTCCTTATGCTTAGAATCACATTCTAATGTGAAGGCAAGATTTTCACTGGAGCCTTCTCCACCCAGGAGTGGGCAGGGGAAGGGACCTAGCCTGGGATTATCAATGGCTTTCTCAAAGAGAGTTCCCTAAACTACCTTCTTTCCAGACTCAAAATCCCTTTATCCCTTGCAAGCATTGTTCACTCTCTTTGCAGCTCTGGGTGGAATTAGCTTGTCTGACACCAGGGACAAGATAACACTGGGATTTGGAGCCTTGTCCTCAGCTATAAACTTCTTTTACCTACCCACTCCCTTTAGCTTGGGATAAGGGGAAAGAAGAGCTAAATAGAAAGCTTGAGACAAGGAACACTTTTCCTTAGATAGAAATGGAATCTCATTGAACAGGCCTTTATTGTTATATTTAAAAACACAATCTTCTCCTCTGTTGTGTTTCTATGACTATTAAAATTTACTTTTCAAGGTCTTTTCCTCCCACACAATTATTGTTCCTTTCTTCCCTTCTGCCCTCTCTCCACTTCTTTTCCTCTCCTGTCTTCCCCCTGCCAACTTTTTTTTCTTTCCTTTCTCTTTCCCTTTACGTGTGCTATTGAGAGAGACATAGCTATGGCCTTCTCTGCATTTTGAGGAACCAAAGAAAAGAAAGAAGATGCACTAAAAATCATTAATAAAGGCCCCAAAATTATTTACTTATAATTAAACAACACCAATTTTTAACCCTCTTCTCATCTCTCCAGCATGGTTAAATAAATCTGTTTTCACAAGTTTACCCAAAGCCTGTTATTTTCATACATGTATCTTTTAAGACTTAACTGATATATATTGCAAATATATTTTGTTCCAGCATAGAGATGCTGTGACTTACTAGAAAGTCTTGTGGTTATAGACTTCCACTGAGAAGAAGCATGCAGAAAGGGCCCCATGGCTGATCAGCATTTTATTTAGGAAAAAAAGAGATTGCAAAGTAGATCTCATCTTCCTGATGCAAACAGATTATGAGGGCAGGATGCTGTATCTTGCATCACTGAATAGAAACCCATTGGTTTAATTTGAGTATACATGAAGAGGATGAATATATCCAAAACACTGATTACTACCAATAATATTAATTACTGTTATATAGCACTTGCTACCTACAAAGAAGGGAAAGAAAACTGAAACTGAAGTTGCCAGAAAATAGATACAAATTTCTCACATATCATTGTATATAAGTTCACATATAAAAGTCCATGCTCAGGCATTTATGAGAGGAGCCTGCACTTTGCAACTGCATAACTGTATGACTTTGGGAAATATCCTTCAGGCTCAAAACTTCACATTCTTCCTCCTTAGTGTATCTGTTAACACTATGTCATACTGTCATTGTCAGGATTAAGTGGAATTGCTTATAGAAAGTTTGGTAAGTCATGCCATAAACAAATATGCTCAATAAATTTCAACTATTTCATCCAACACTTCTTTACAAAATTAAAGCTAAGTTATTAATTAGAGATTCCAAACTGAGACTGAGGGAAGAAATTGTCTTCAAAGAACACAATGACTTGACTAAAAGTAACTTGACAGAGTGATCCGAAATGTTCTGCTTTGGTTTCATAGTGACACTTATAAATGACAGTTTTCGTAAAAAAATGTGTCACCCTAACTCTCTGAAGTAAATAGAATTATTAAGACAATTTGTAAGACATTTGCCCTTGACTTTGATTCCTTTTGTAACATTGCATGTCAAAACACAGAAAGTAAGCTTTTCTTGGAATTAATAAAAAAATCTGGACAGCATATCCTTTGGTGGAACAAGGAGTACATTATTAGTGAAATAGGTCAAAAAGAAAAGGAGTTGGCAATGTGACATGGATGATCTTTTTCATATGATCTCTATTCAATCTCAGATGTGAATAAGCCCTTAAAGGTAATTCATGTGGTGAATGAAAAGGATCAAAAACTTGAAAACAAGCCAAGAATGGGGAAAATTAACATATTTTAAGACTTGCTGCAATCATTGAGATGACATACCTTAAGTCCTATATTTGTTCATTGGAATATAACTTAGCTGTACAGCCTAAAGAGCATTGTACTAATATTAGATGGGCTAATGGTCTATAGACCAAAGAATTATGTGAAAAGATGCTATTTCTGAGTGCAATATTTATTTTTTATTTAGTCCTTGACTCAGGTCCTTCATTTATAATTCACGTGAATGACAGAGCATTTGCCTTTAACAAAGGATATTGTAGACTTTTAAAAGCAAGTGATTCCATTCTGTTTCATAAGAATACACTTGGCATTAAACACTACATAGGCAGCTTTTATCAAGAGTAGTGTTTTGTTTGTTTTATGTGTTTTAAATTCAGTGCAGCACACAGATAATAAAATATCTGTGTTTCAACTCAGTTTACATACAAAATTGTACTTAACTGACTATATCTTCACCCTTCGGCTTTTTGGTATACATTGTCGAGAAAAATCGTTTTTTCTCAAAATCTAGTAGATACTGTGGCAACAGATTTAGTTCTTTTGCATTTACGCATTTGAGATGTCTCCTTGTTTTTTTATTCTCTAAGCCCTATAATAAGCAACTGCTATTCTAAATGCTTTCTACTTTAATTATTTGCAAGTGTAAACTCTAGGGACTATACAGAAAATATATAACACAGATAAAAGAATTCATTATTCTTTCACAATAACTACAATTCTGGCACTCAGTATCTTCAGTCACTTGGATATTTATAATGGAAATTTTATGGATATGTTTATTTAGTTAAATTAATGGAAAGTAGGTTGATTAGTCATTAGAGTAACCTGCTAATGCGCAGGGTGGCAGCATTGATCCTAGTTCAAGCCTACTGGTTTTACTGCTTCCATAAGTTCTATGTCTGAAAGACTGCACATTTAAAACTGACTAGCTGTAGGGTATTCTAGACTCCAAAAGAAAATGCCTGAAATGCTGAATCATTGTTAAGATGGCGCCCGCCGGATGCACAAAGGGCGGTGCTCTGCCTGCTTTCGAAAGGAGGGTGATTTTCTGCTTAGGCCTGCCTCCCGCTCCTGATGGGCGACCCAAGTCTTCCACGAACGTGATCAGCTCCTGGACACCATTTACCCGTATGATGTGCCTTCCTGCGTGAAGGGCTTGTGACTGCCTGACCTTTGTGCTGATTGGCCCATGAATATTATATACACCTTGCTGATTCTGCAATTAACGAGTTCCTGCTTTGACTGAGCTCCCTGTCACGTCTGTTTGTCCTCGAGATCGGGGGCTGGGGATCAGGTGGACAGCGGGCACTTACCTCTCCCAACCTCGCCTTGCCAGGGCATGCTCTCCCCTCACTCCTCTGAAAGTTCAGGGGGGGTTCCGTGGAGGGCTAAAACCCCTGACAACTAGCTACCCTCCAAGTATATTACACTAAATTAAAAGAAGAAAACACCAAAAAAAAAAATGGTGGCATGAGAACTGAGGCAAAAACCTCCTCCTAAAACCACATATAACATGGAAATACAGCAGATACAACTAATCCTGAAAGAGCAATCCAAAGACTGTAACAGACTGCCTACATCTGGGGAACAAGAAGACTCCACAGAAAAGGGTAAAGTGGCAGAACCACAATCCAGCAGGACCCAAGCCTCCCCCAAACCCAGCTCACAGGCAGAAGGAAGAAAAATGGAGCAGGAAGGGGTAGAAGCCCAGGATTGCTAAACACACACCCCTGTAGATCTGCTCCAGGAGCACAAGGCCATAATACATGGTGCTATGGAGATTAGAGGGATTGGAAAGCAAAGACAGGCAGAATACTCAGAGACTGATATTCCTGCTGCTTGTGGAGAATAGGTACCCACAAAAGGACATTCCCTGACAAAAGAAAGACAGGCACAGTTTGAAAGATATCCCAACAGTGGGAGGGGTGCTAAAGGGGCAAGGATTACACAGAGCTTGCTGCTCAAGAGAAAGTAAAGGTGGACAAAGTTGTCCTGCCACACTCAGCCCAGAAGGTTGGGAACTTTCAGGAACTTCAGACACTCCACCCCCCTGGCTGGCAACACAGCACCAAAGCCCCCCACTGTGATACATAGCCTGCCATTCCTTCCTCCTGTAAGTCAGCCACCTTCACACCAGGCCAGCCAGAGGACAGCTCCACCTATGGTAGCCACAGGTGTGTACCACAGAGGCTCCTCCTTGTGTGCTCAGCACACTGAACCTGGAAGTGAAGGCAGGTACTGAAGCCAGGAAGCAGGAAAGAGCTCACTCTTCCCAGCAGGCACCAGCAAAGTGCACCTACAACCCCGACCATTACTCCAGGTGCTGAGCAGCTCCAGAGTATAGAGTTTATGGACACTAGAGAGCACAGCCTACACAAAGTTATTATTCCATAATTAGAATAATGAAATGGCAAAAGAATTTTGAGCAAAAATCCCACAAACACCAGAAAGAGTGCTAAGTGAAAATCGAATCACCAATCTTCTTAATAAAAATTTCAAAATAAAAATCAGAAACATGCTCATGGAGCTACAGAAAAATATTTAAGATCTCAGGGAGGACTTCAAGAAATAGATAGAAACTTTGAAAAATACAGTATCTGAAGTGAAACATACAATGAAGGGATTTAAAAGCAGATTAGATTAGGTAAACAGTAAATGAAATAGAAATTAGAGAACAGGAAAACAAAGAAGGTGAGGCACAGAGAAAAAAAGGTATGTTTAGGAATGAAAGAATAATAAGGGATCTGTGCAACCAATCTAAATGGAAAAATGTTCGCATTATAGGGATACCAGAAGAAGAAAAGAGAGAAAAAGAGATAGAAACTCTCTTTGGGGAAGTAATTGCTGAAAAATCCCCCAATCTGGGGAAGGAAAAAGTCCCTCAGATCACGGAAATACAGAGATCTCCCAACACAAGGGACCTTAGTAAGACAACATCAAGATATATAAAAATTAAAATGGCAAAGATCAATGACAAGGAGAGCATTAAAAGCATCCAGAGAGAGGAAAAAGACCACATTTAAAGGAAACCCCATCCGGCTATCATCAGACTTCTCAACAGAAACCTTGCTGTCCAGAAGGGAGTGGCATGATATATTTAATGCAATGAAATAGAAGGGCCTACAAACAAAAATACTCTACCCACAAGATTATCATTTAAATTTGAAAGGGGGATTAAACAATTTCCAGAAAAGCAAAAGTTGAGGGAGTTTACCTCCCACAAACCATCTCTACAGTGTATTTTAAAGGGACTGCTCTAGAAAGAAGTGCTCTAAGGCTAAATAGCTGTCACCAGAGAAAAATAAAACCACGGTAAAGGAAGTAGACCAATTAATTACTAAGCAATTGCAAAATGAAATTAGCTACCCACGAAGTCAGTCAAGGGATACACAAAGAGTACAGAATATGATACCTAACATATAAAGAGTGGAGGAAGAAGAAAAAGAAGGGAGAAAAAGATAAAAAGAGAACCTATAGATTGTGTTTGTAATAGCATAACAAGCAAGTTAAGTTAGACTATTAGATAGTAAAAAAGTTGCCCTTCAACCTTTGGTAATCATGAATCTAAAGCCTTCAGTGGCAATAAGTACATATCTATCAATAATAATAATCACCCTAAATGTAAATGGACCGAATGCACCAATCAAAAGACATAGACTTACAGAATGGATAAAAAGAAGAACCATCTATATGCTGCCTATGAGAAACTAATTTCAAACTCAAAGACATACATGGACTAAAAGTGAAGGGATGGAAAAGATATTTCATGCAAATAATAGGAAGGGACATAATAAAGATTATAGCATAAATAAATAAAACTGAGAAGAATAAAATAGAAAGAATCAATGAAACCAGGAGTTGGTTCTTTGAGAAAATAAAAAAAATAGATAAAGGCCTAGCCAGATTTATCAAGAAAAATAGAGAGTATACAAATATACACAGAATCAGAAGTGGGAAAGGAAAATCACTATGCACACCACAAATACAAAGAATTTTATTAGAGAATACTATGAAAAATTATATGCTAACAATTTCAATAACTAAAAGAAATGGACAATTGTCTTGAAAAATACAACCTTCCAAGACTGACCCAAGAAGAAATAAAAAATCTGAACAGATGATTACCAGCAATGAAATTGATGGGGTAATTAAAAAACTAACCAAAAGAAAACCCATGGACCAGATGGCTTCACTGCTGACTTTTATCAAAAATTTAGTGGAGACCTAACAACCATCCACTTTAAAGTTTTCCAAAAAGTAGAAGGGGATGGAATACTTCCAAACTCATTCTATGAGGCAGCATCACTCTAATACCAAAACCAGGCAAAGACACCAGGAAAAAGAAAATTACTGACCAATATCCCTGGTGAACATAGATGCAAAAATACTCAACAAAATGTTAGCAAACTGAATTAAAAAATGCATCAAAAAGATCATCCATCATGATCAACTGGGATTTATTCCATGGATGCAAGGATGGTACAATATTTGAAAATCCATCAAAATCATACACTACATCAACAAAAAAGTGCAAAAATCACATGATCATCTCAATAGATGCTGAAAAAGCATTTAACAAAATTCAGCGTCCATTCATGATAAAAACTCTCAACAGAATAGGTATAAAAGGCAAGTACCTCAACATAATAAAGGCCATACATGACAAACCCACAGCCAACATCATACTTAACAGTGAAAAGCAAAAAGCTTTCCTCTAAGATTGGGAGCAAGACAAGGATGCCCACTCTCACCACTTTTATTCAACATGGCCCTGGAGATCTAGCCATGGCAATCAGACAATTCAAGGAAAGAAAAGGCATCCAGATTGGTAAGGAAGAATTTAAACTCTCACTGTTTGTAGATGACATGATATTGTACATAAAAAAATCTAAAGAATCTACCCCAAAACTACTAGAACTAATAACTGATTTCAGCAAAGTTACAGGATACAAAATTAATACACAGAAGTCTGTTGCATTCCTATATAATAATGATGAACCAGCAGAAAGTGAAATAAGGAAAACAATTCCATTCACAATTGCATCAAAAAGAATAAAATCCCTAGGGATAAACCTAACCATGGAGGAGAAAGACATATACCCTAAAAACGACAAGACACTCATGAGAGAAATTAAAAAAACCAATAGAAATATATACTGTGCTTATGGATAGGAAGAATTAATATTGTCAAAATGACCATCCTGCTTAAAGCAATCTACAGATTCAATGAAATCCCTATCAAAATACCAATCATTCAATGAACTAGAACATAAGATTCTAAAATTCATATGGAACCACAAAAGATCCCAAACAGTCAAAGAAATACTGAGAAGGAAGAATAAAACTTGGGGGATTATGCTTCCCAACTTCAAGCTCTACTATAAAGCCACAGTAATCAAAACAATTTGGTAGTGGCACAAGAACAGACCCATAGATCAATGGAACAGAATAGAGAACCCAGATATAAACCACACATATATGGCCAATTAATAATAAAGGAGCCATGGATATCCAGCCTCTTCAACAAATGGTGTTGGCAAAATTGGGCAGTTACCTATAAGAGAACAAAACTGGATTCTTGTCTAACTCCATACACAAAAGTAAACTCGAAGTGGATCAAAGACCTGAACGTAAATCATGAAACCATAAAACACTTAAAATGAAACATAGGCAAAAATCTCTGAATATAAACATGAGCAGCTTCTTCCTAAACACATTTCCTCAGGTGAGGGAAACAAAAGCAAAAATGAACAAATGGGACTATCAAATTAAAAGCTTCTGTACAGCAAAGGACACCATCAGTAGAACAAAAAGACATCCTACAGTATGGGAGAATATATTCATAAATGACATATACAATAATGGGTTAACATCCAAAACATATAAAGAGCTCATGCACCTCAACAAACAAAAAGCAAAGAAGCCAACTAAGAAATGAGCAGAGGAGCTGAACAGACACTTCTCCAAAGAAGAAATTCAGACGGCCAACAGGCACATGAAAAGATGCTCCACATCGCTAATCATCAGGGAAATGCAAACTAAAACCACAATGAGATATCACCTCACACCATTTAGGATGGCCAACATCTAAACCACAAACAACAACAAATGTTGGTGAGGATGTGGAGAAAGGGGAACACTCCTAAACTGCTGGTTGGAATATAAGTTAGTTCAATCATTGTGGAAAGCAATATGGAGGTTCCTCAAAAAAACAGAAGTAGAAATACCATTTGACCCAGGAATTCCACTCCTAGGAATTTACCTGAAGAAAACAAGATCCCTTATTCAAAAAGATGTATGCACCCCTATGTTTATTGCAGCACTATTTACTATAGCCAAGATGGAAGCAAGCTAAGTGTCCATCAGTAGATGAATGTATAAAGAAGATGCGGTACATATACACAATGGAATATCATTCAGTCATAAGAAAGAAACAAATCCTACCATTTGCAACAACATGGATGGAGCTAGAGTTTATTCTCAGTGAAATAAGCCAGGCAGAGAAAGACAGATACCAAATTATTTCACTCATTCATGGAGTTACAACCAAGCGAAACTGAAGGAACGAAAGATACTCACAGACTTCAAGAAGGGACTAGCAATTACCAAAGGGAAGGGGTTGGGGATGGTAGGTGGGGAGGGAGGAGAAGGGGATTAAGGGGCATTATGATTAGCACACATAATGTAGGTGGGTCACAGGGAAGGCAGTATAGCATGGAGAAGACAAGTAGTGACTCTATAGCATAATGACTGCAATCAGGTGTGTGGGGGGACTTGAAAATATGTTGTAACCACAATGTTGCTCATGTGAAACTTTCGTGAGAATGTATATCAATGATACCTTAATAAAAAAAAGGTGAAATCAAACTCATCATTCATCAATGTATAAAAGAGTGAAGCATTTCAGGCCTAAGCGTGAATTTGTGGATTTGATTATTTCAGGCAGCATTCAAATCCTTTATAAAGCCTCAGCTACTCACATACAGAAGAAAAAGTTGTGGCAGACTTTCTAGCACAGTCTCCCAATTATTTGATTCTATTGAGGGTGGGGGTACTCTAGGCTGTTTTTAGTCCAAAGGTAAACAAATTCCATCTGGTGGAGGGAAAATCTGCCATGAAAAAAATTCAGTTTTTCTAACAGGAAATAGAACAAAGGCAATTTAGCAGATAACGAATACATTTATTTCAGCATTCTTTATTTGTGTGTTTGTGCATAAAACTTCTAATTCTCTTTGAACCAGTTGCAAATTCTTACTGGTTCCCTCACTACTGTGTGCAGTACATTCTCAGCTAGTAATTATATACAAATATAAATTTGTATGAGAATCAGCATTTACCTTTAAAAACTATCAATCAACAATTACTTTCTTTAAACCTGAGCTTTCCCTATTTATAACCTGGGATTAATACCTACCTGGTGATGTTCAAAGAACTGAATGCTTCTAAGGTTTCTAAATTTCTAGTTCTCTCTTAGCAGTGACCAGATATTAAAAAATAGTTAGCAATATATTTGTTCTTCTGATAAATGCTCTTATTATATTTCTTTCTCCATTAATTCGGTCTTTAAGATGCTTGCCCTGTGTGGCCACCCTGGGCTCCTCCTATACTGAATCCTTCTATCACCTTGGTTTCTAGTGTAATCCCTATCATATCACAATAAGTTTTGTTCATGTATCTGTTCTTTCTACTGTATTATATCTCACTTGAGGACAGGCATAAAACAGTGTCTTATTTTTCTTTTTATTTGTCCCATAGTTTACACACAATCATATCATACATTCAGTACATGGAACACTAAAATGACTAAAATAATCTGAGCAAACAAATGTTTCTCTAACTCCACCTTTATCCACCACAACCACATGCTCCTGGACAGTTTTAGGAAGCTTGGATGATCATGTTTACTTTCCCTCTCCTTTTTCTTTAATCCATTAGATCCCCTAATTCAACATTTAAATGTGCTTGTTTTTCACATCTTAAAAAAAAAATCACCTCTCAAGACTCAACTCCGTTTCTTCAATTGACTACCAGGTATCTCCTTTCCCTTCTTTGTAGCCAACCTTCTCCATTATTTCCTACATTTTCTCTTCATCACCTTTTACATCCTTTGCAATCTTGTTCCTGGTCCAACAATACAATTATCCCAAAACCATGTGTAAGTTCTATATTGGCCTCATTGTAATGGGGTTGTCAGTAGCCTAGTAGGCTGAAAATGTGAAACACTCACCTCTTGGGTTCCTGAAAGCTATTCTCAAGCATTTCCTCCCACCTCATTAGGAATAACTGCTTACTCTTGAGCACTTGCTCATTTGCGTCCACCTTTTTTTAAATGTCAGGAATATTCCTAAGCCCTCTTTATTTTCTATGCTATATGCTCTTTTTAAAGATCTCATTGAGTCATAGCTTCAATTACCAGGTATAATCTCATCCAAGTTGCTGTTTCTCAAATTTATCTACTTATTAGAATCACTTGGGGTGTTCCTATATCATGCTTATGCACATATACCTTCAAAGCCAACTACATAATTATCTATTACAAAAGGTATCTCCATTTTTGTAAAGTACTCCAAATGATCATAAAATGCAAACAGATTTGAGAATCCCTAGTTTAGGTGGGCATCTACTCTGAAGGCTAGAGTTATATTAAAGAGTACTACTTGTCATTTCTAAATTAAACTATCCCCAAAAGCTTTTAAATTTATCCTTGGGTATCTCAATGCTCTAAATAAAAATTTAACTTCAACTGCAAACAAATATGGTAGTGTTAGGTAGAAAGATAGACATGAACATCTGGGGAAGGGGAAGATAAGGTTTAAGGTAAATACTGTCCAAACTGCCCAGGTAGGGGGTCCCACTTGAGGACAACAAACACTTTGCAGGGAGATAACTTCTTGCCTATCAGGACCAGGCCAAAGTAGTCCCAGCCAGGTCCCAGTGCAGGTGCAATTGAACAAAACTAAGAACCGCCCAAACCATACCTCCTCATAATCTCATTAAAATAAAATTGTGGTTTTGCTCTCCAACCTTCCATGGGCTTTTCTGTGTACATTCTGGGAAAAGACAGGCACACCAAGAGGAATGGGTACATAACAAGATCTGTCAATCAAATGACTTCACCCTATAAAAGAAGTGCCTTCCAGCTGGTTAGTGATAAATAGACCCTCCCCTAAAAGTTCAGGGTCTTTGTCTACCTTGACTCTGTCCCACTCCTCCTTTGGAGTGTATTCAAATAAAACTTGCACTCCACTTTGCTATTGTGTTTCTTCCTTTCAATTCTTTGTTGCAGCAGGGACAAGGACCAAGGAGAATGACTCAACCCGTAACGGTGGCAACAAGGGACATAGTATTCAAGAATGAAAATATGAATAAATCATATCATCTCACATTATAAACAAAAATAAGTTTTACAGAGTAAAAACACATTTGCATTATTTGATTTTTAAATTGAACATAAAAGTATGCTGTTTTTTAAAAAAATGATTGCATGATCAAATTAACTATTATTCTCTGTATATGAGTTATGGGAACAATGGAGGAGTTAAGTACTTTAACCCATATTGAAAAACTCTGATGACTGGATTGCACCCTCAGTTGTATGTATGAATAATACTAGTTATGGCTACAGATGTGTAGTTATAGTTACTTTTAAATTAAAATTCAGAAAACTATGAATATTCAGGATTGCTTATATTTTTGGTAAAGACAGGTCACATTAAACATATTTTAGAGCTATCAAAATTAGCAATATTAGCTATTTTCTCTAACCTCTAAATCATGTTTATGCTTACAAATATAAACTACTTTAATAACCACCCATCCCCTTAAAAAAAAAGAATAGCCAGAAAACATTCCTGAGGGCTTCAGTGAGAATTTGCAAATGCACTAGGCCTTAAATAATATATACCAGAGAAACAGTGTACAGAGGGCTTTAGGGGAGGAACAAAGTGGATGAACAAAGGCACACAAATAACATACCATTACTGGGATATTTCTTTTGCAGTCATATTGAATTTTAGGTAGTTTCAGTATCTGCATTTTAAAACTTTCAACTTATGAAAGTTTCTGTTTGATCAAATGACATATTTGGCCAAAATATACAGAGAACATCAACAGGAACAAATGATACTAAATTAAACAAATTTCTCTTAAACATTCTGCAAAGTAACTTAAAGGGAAAAAATGTTGATAAAGAGTAAGCCTTGAATTTTAGTCTGCTTATATACTATATATTTTCATAGAAGTAGTTAATGATATTTCATAAAGCTAATGTACATATGTTTCAAATAGCACATGCTATTGAGACTACAGAAGACTGGATATGATATTTTAATACAGTGATATCTGCTAAATATCAGCATCATTTCCTATAAAAAGAAAATCTACAATTAAAATTCAGTTACATAAATAATAAAAATCTCTTTATCTTCCCAACTCCCAAGTCAAAAGGAATTTAAAGCAAAATGATAAATAGATCATGTCATAAAAGAAATTTTATGTTGTATCATACTACATCACAATTGTATTAACCCATGTAAATAATGTTCTATTTCTAACAGTTGCTTAAATTAATCATCAGAATTTCCCAATGAAGACCTGTTGCTGAAGTAAATGACTCTGATAGTATAATTAAATAATCAAAAGGTAAATTTTTTGAGGATTTTTGATATAGAAGTAGAATTTGGCATTCAGTTCATAAATGAAATATTCATTTACTACAGAGCCCTCAGTAGGGTTATTCATGAGAATGTACTATTAATATTGGCATATCATAAAACTCACCTACAAAGCACATTTTGGGAAATTCTGGCCAGGTGATACAAATGTTTGTGCTAAGGTTAAGAATTGAGTGGAGATTAGGAAAAGATTAAGAATAAAAAGTATTTTTCTTTAACATTGGTCTGCTCTCTGGGAAATTCAGGCATTGCAGAATGAAGATCTAGATTTCTATAATTTGACTAATCTTCTTGTTAATTGTCATGTTATGTAAGGTAAAATAAAGAACCTATATGTTGAGTGTAGGGGAGATGTGGAGAAAATGGAAATTTGTGATCAGAATTCTCTCCTGGCCTTAATAGATCCTATTGTGTGTGTGTGTGAGTGTGTGTTCATGCATATGTATATATATATATATATATCCCATTGTATATAATACATATAAGCCCACTTGCATATCTATGGGATGTTTACTGGGTACAGAGCAGAAGGGCAGTCATGGGAGTATAGCCCAAGGCAGGGGTGGAGAGGAAACATCCATTTTCTCCTCCCATCAGTTTCTGGTATGTAATTGGTCAGGTGTCCACCAGTCACCAGGGAGACCTGCCCACAGAGTTCCTCCCAGTGCTAGGGGCAGGGAGAGTGGGGAAAGGGTGGTACAAGCTTGAGCAGGGAGCTTGGAAAGCAGAGAAAGGAAGACTGGAGGGAGAACTAGGAGAGAATGGTGGCTGGAGGAGGGAAGACATGGAGCCCTGGTGCTAGGAGAATATTAAACCTGTGTTTAGGAGCAGGAGGGAGCAGTGCTGGAGCCAGGAGGGATTGAGACCTACTGCTGTAAGAATAAATGTGGTACCCCTTTTAAAACCTTCAACTTCTTGCCCTTGTTTTTATTCTAGCTCATCAAAGTCATAAGGAACTTGCCCCAGGTGGAGAACTCCCTCGTCCAGGAGCAACAGGAGGAAAAATAATTTTTCTTCTAACCCTTCTAGGTTTCTTGGCTATAATGTTCCCTATAATAAATGACAGATTAACAGGAGAAAAACACATAGAAATTGAAAAACAGGTATACCTCGTGTATATAAAAGAAAACTCAGGAAAGGGTAACTCCCTGAAATGGCCCAAGCTACCCCTTAAATACCATCTCCAGCAAATGACAAAAGAAGATATTTGGGTGGGGTGGGGTGGGCAGTTATAAAATGTTATCAGACAAAGCACAGGAATCCAGAAAATGTTTGTTTTGCAGACTAAGTGCATGCCCTCTCTATTCATAAGAGTTTCCAGAGATTTAGAAACTCTTATGTCATTCTTTTTCTGGTACAACAAGGAAGACCCCCTTACAAATGGAGATTTCCCTTATAAATTCAAATGTCTCTTACAAAAGGGTAACTTCTTGGTTTTTGAAGCTTCTCCCACCTCTGCTGTTTTTAAAAATAACCAGCTCAAAATAATGCTCATGCTAAAGGGACATATTTTGGCATAACAAATTCTGCTCTCCTTCTTGAGTTATTATTTTTTTTCTTCCCTCTTTCCTCCCCACTTCTCTTCCTTTATTTCTCATTCTCTTTCTCTTTCTCCAAGATTTCATTCAAAAGTATATAGGAAAGACAAAAAGAGATTTCACTTCTCCCCAAGGGTCTGACAGTAATCATTGAGAGATCACGGGCTAGGTCACTTAACTAAAAGTGCTGAAGAGCTTGTACAGATAGAATCGAGGCACTGTTGTCTACACTCTGGCAATTGACACTGCTTTTACCTTGTCCTCATTTGTTCTTTATGTATAAATTCATCTTTGCTATTGAAAAAAAATCTGCTTTTTCACCTCTTTTTGCCTATAAAGTTTTGAAATAGTTTTGTTTTGTTTTCTGAAAGGCCTACCATGCAGTCAACGCTCCATTATACTGGTGGTTTTCACTTTTGTATATCAGCTTGGTTATTCTGAAAATCCACTAACTTTGGCATTCATTTCATCAGGGGCACTGATGGACAAGCAGAACTGTACAAGAATGACTCCAGGAGCACTTTCTTGACACTGTGATGGTTAAGAGTGGGGACTCCCTCCTTCCCACTGGAGGAGCTACAGCTGAGCCCAACTTCCCCCAGCCTGGGATAGTCTTAGCAACATATATTTAAAGATTTGCTATCCCAGGTCAGGCGATTTGGTACCCAAAATGCATATCATTTTTGCCTTGTCTCTAAGAACAATCTCAAACCTGCCCTATACAAATGCAAATGGCAAGGGGTCTCTGCTGGCAGAGAAGCCTGCAGAGTGTCCAGCACTGCAATGCATCCAGTTATGCAGCAGATCAAGTGTGCCCCACCACAGGTACTCTAGAGAATCAGGATCACAGGCATTTGCAAACCTTTCCACCCAAGAGTTTTAATCTCCAGAGGGTGAATTTAGTTCTGTTTGGTGAAGTCCTTTTCATGGCTTTCTTATTTTCTGAGTTTAGTTCTGAACATGATTACTTGATTTCTATCCACAAATGTGATTTGAATTATGTGAAAAGAACCATATAATTTTTAAGTTTGAATGTTTAACTTGGATTATTACTCAAAGATTGTATAGTTCTTCAAATATGATCCTAGTAACATTTAAAGCTTCTGGATATTTGATATTTTTAAATCTCAGAATTAACATAATCTCTTTCCATTTTCCCCAAATACTCCAACTCTTTCAACTACTTTGTATTTTCATCATTCCTAAATGGGTTTATTGATTTTTTTTCTCCTTTTAGACTGTTTGGTGATAAGAATAAACATTTAAAATAATTCTTGTAATAAAAGGTCATTCCTAGCAAACACTTAAGTCTGTATTCCCCTTTAACCATGCAGCCTATTACTTAAGAAAAATAATCCTCCAACAAAACTGGTTATACTTCCATAAAATAGGTGTGAGAATTTGTCTCAAGTCATAAAATTACGACAAAACTGATAGGAAATTTATTATTGCATGGATACACATACAAGTGTATGGGATTAAAATATCTGCCATCTTTTAAGGTAATCTTTGTTTTATGCATAATGTGAACAATTTCATTTCTTCAATTCAAGTGAGGCAAGTGAGACTAACAGACAAAATCACTCAATATTTTAAGAATTTAACTGGCATTAGTTGCACTGTCCTTAAGGGCCAGTATTTGCTGTCATGTTCGTCAGCAGTTTGCATGCCTTGACCCTAAAAGGGTCCACTTCTACCTGTAAGGGTTATCTTTTCTAGACAAGGAGGAACTTCTTTGGAGGAGTCAGTTTGTAAGGAAGGACACAGTTTAGAACTCATGGACGTAAATAGCATGAAAATATTTTCAGAATGAGAGTTGGAATAGAGGTTGATTACTCTCCATTAGTAGTAGGAGTTGAAAATGTCTTTAAGGAGAGAGAATCTGAGTTATATCTTGAATGAAAAAGGGTTTGGTCAAAGGACCATGGGCTGAAAAGTAAGGAAGAAGTCCGCCATTCCTGTCATAAGGAAAAACTCAATTTATAGAATTGCAATTGGTGATGAGCAAGGATGTCAACTGAATTGAAAGATGAAAATTTGGGGCCAGATTTTGGAATATCTTACCGGTATAGGAAATGGGTTGGAAGAGAAGTCTTTGAACACCTTTGGGATGGATAGTTACATAGTCACTACTGCATTTCAAAAGTATTATTCTGACTTCAGTGTAAGAGGCACCGGACAGAGTAATGATGAGCAGCATAGAGATGATTCAGAGACCATTTTAATAACTCAGGCAAGGAGGATTGAGGAGTAATGTCAGTAAGTGAGAACAGGAAGAACATGGGTTGCCAACAGATGACAAATGCAGAATCAAAAGAAACTGATAACAGTGCTTTTGGAATGAAGAAAGGTATAGTCTAGATAGTAGAATTTGATCTAATAGTTATCTTTACTTATAAGTTAAAAACGTTATCAATTCCCCACAATACACACGTATACTACCATCACACACACACACACACACACACACAGCTTCTTTGACATCTCAATAGAGGGCAGGCCCATTGGTCAATGATACCATCTCTTTTCACTGGCTGATGGGTGGCAGCTTTCTAACCCTCTTCTTGATTCTCCCCTGTTCCTCTTTGGTTTATTGAATACAGTAGGCAGAGTGAACCTTGCCAAACCTCCCATGGCTTCCCATCATATCAGAAAGAGTCACACCACAAATCTCATAGAGCCATTATATGACACCCACCCCTCTTCCCTTACTCCTCCCTGGACACTTTGGATTTCTGATTATTCTTGGAATATGCCAAGTATCCTATTCCCTCAGGACTTATATTTGCCGTTTCATTTGCCAGGTGTAATTTTCCCCCCCCAGAATTCACAAAGTTATCACCTTATTTCAGACCTTTTCTTTAAGGGCATTTTCCCAGTGAGGATTTTCCTGATTGTATCAAAAATTGAAAATTTCCACTGCCTCATGACTCCCGAAGCCTCATAGCCACTTTGTTATTCTTTATCTTTCTAATCATCATCTGGTATATGCATGCTTCAACATATTTCTTTAGTTACTTTCTGAGACTTGCCACTAAAATGGACAGGCATTTTTGTTTGTGTTGTTCACTGCCATATTACCAGCTCCTAGAAGAGACTCCAGAACATAGCAGAATATCAGTAAATATTTGTTCAGCAAACATATGAGAATTAAAGTGTGTAACCCAGCAACTGAAAAAATATGCAGGGGAAACATTAAAACAGACTTACAAAAAAAGATACTAATAGCAATTTCCATTTGCATACTACTTTACATTATGAAAGAATATTTTAAAAAACGATTACATTCACTTTTTCCAAATCCCCATCTTAGAAATGAAGAAGCTGAGGTACACTGTCTATAGGATCTATAAACAGGGATCTTTTTATGTTGAAAAAAGTTAGATATAATATTAAATGATGGTGAGCATCATGAATAAACTTATGTATTACAGCTCTTTCCCTGAACAAAAATGTTTTGCTGCTAAATGATGAAAACATGACCCGCTCCCCATCTAGTCCAGATCTACTAATAAATGTGTGAGTATAAGCAACTTGCGTAATCTTTTTCCATTATCTCACTCTCCTCTCAAGCATGCTTGGATATGAAATGAGATTACATAGCATGGAACAACAAACTCATTAACAAAAAATACATCTATTAATCGCTTAATTGCAACATTCAAAGACAAACATGTAGGCAACTCTTTGCCTTTTAGACAATTACAATGCAAGAGACAATACAAATGTAGGTTTGTTAAAAAATCATCACTGATTAATGAAAGATTAGTGAAGTTTTAGTGCCTAGGGGCAACCAGGCAAAAAACGTCTTTTCTCTTATTAGTTTGTGCTGGTTATGTTAAGAGTGAGACTGTTTGGCAGCATACGTGGTCAGAGAGATCATTTGTTGCTGTGACAAAGATAGGAAACACGAATACGCTCAAGAACCTTTGAACCAGACATGACTTCTTAGAGAACATTGGATCTGACACATTTTTACAGGCCTCTTTTCCTCTGGAAGCAGAGGGAATGGAAACCATTCTTCCTCAAACCCCATCATCCTCAAAAAACAAACAAAAATGGAACAGAAACTCATGCCTTAGACATTCCCTGAAGCTTTTCCTTTTTCTGATATAAAGTTCAGAACCCCTATATATTTTTCTTTAAATGAGTAGAATAGAATTATTTTTCAGAAGATATATGATCTCTATTAATGTTAGATTCTGTTTTGGAGATTTGTATTAACTTTTAAAGGAAAATAATAAGCACTGAAATTAGCTATCATGTAATTATCAAAATATGAAGAGTACTTAAAGGTTGATACATTTATAGAGTGTGCTTTCATAACTTGTGCCATAAAAAAGGATAGAAGTAATGGTTTGGTGGTTGCATAAGGAGCAAAAAATAACTTCTAAAGGTCATTTATTTTAATTTCCACTTATTATCACTGGAATTTTACAACGTCTACACTAATCTGAACTACATTGGGTATAAGTTTTATACACTCTGTTCTGCTTTTCTCAAGACAAAATGTCAAATTTTAGTGAAAAGTGATCAAGCTCATAGGCACTATGCACCCCTGATGCATGTGCAGAACTCATTTAATACAATGGAATCTCTACCTTTTTTTGCCTTTAATATTCACAAAATACTGGCTTATTTTTTAAATTGCGAATAATACATGGAAAATCTTTTCATCTTATTGATAAAAGAAAGTGTTTGATCCAGCAGGCATTAGACTTCAAATGCACAGAAAAAAGATAAAACAGTAGATTATTGAAGAGAAATTCTTGGGCTATGTGTATTCATAATAAGTAAAGACATGAAAAGGTGTAATATCAGCATATCAAGCATTGGGAGTATACAAAGATTATAAGATACAATAATTTTGCTGTTCATCTATAAACTTAATAGATGTTATTCTTTCATATGTAACACTCCATTGCATATATAGAATTTTCAAAAGATGTGTCAGGGTACATTTTCTCAAAGGAAGGAAGAAATTATTTTAGGTAACTATTAGCATAGAACAAATAGTAAGGCATATTTTCAACTCAATTTTTGATCCTTTAAGAAGAAATGAGCTAGAGCCAATATAATAAGGCTTAAAATTAAGGTATGTAAAATTACATTCTCACATTTTCAAATATAGCACCATGTACAGCGGTTTTCATAGTTTTAAAGAAAGTGCCACAGTTGACCAAGTCACACAGGCAAGCCTGAGATACACTTCCAACACCGTTCACCGACCCAGGAGATGAAATAGTCTGGTCTCAAAGGAAAAATTGAGCTCTTATGTAAAGTTTTTATATTTAGATAAGTAGTTTTCAAAGGACAAGACAAGGACCCATTTAGGTGTCCCCTCGTTTACTGATCCCTTCTGATGTTGATTCTCCTGACAGAAAAAAATTTATTTTTAAGTTGAAACATACATCTTATATTAATACCTCTTACTGGTTACACATTAAAGGCAGAACCAGACTTTTCTTTTAGGCAGAACCAATGAAAAACAAACAAAAATAAAATAATCAGTAATGTTTAATACATACATTTTCTGATGTTTCATTTAATTTAGTCCAGAGTAACCAAAGGCTCAATGATTTTTATTCCCAATATTGTTGCTAGCAAAGTATAAAAACAGAAAAAAATTCACTTTCCTCAGGTAAACTGTATTCTATTTTCTGATCAATAAGGCTAACAAAATGATTACCACTTTATAAAGGTACTTATATTTTGTTATGCTGTCTCCTTAGGTTGCCAATATATCCAAAACCAATCATGGATTGTCTTTTTCAGGCTTTCATATCATAGGTATTCCTTGTGCATTAACAAGTTGACATTGTCAAATTTCAGGACTTCTATAGTTTAGCTTTATAAAGAGGTCACTTTTTGAATCTACATGATTATTTATAGACCCTCTGGAGGCAGATATTTCATAATCCTGACAGTAGAATGATGTATAAGTAAGTGACTTAGAGTTTGGAAAAAGGGAAAGAAGAGGAAGAATTGATAATTTTCAAAACTAAACTATTTACCTGAGCCATACAGAGAATATTATTAGGCTTATAGCTACACTTACTTTTGCAAAATTTTAGCTTATCTAAGATGAAAGAGAGTAAAGGACAGAAAGAAAACTTAGACTCTCTCAAAAGACTTTTAAATCATTTCAATTTGCAAAAGTAAAAAAGGAGAACTTTTCAAGATGATTTCTATCAAGTCTTTGCTCAGACATCAACTACTTAATGAGGCTTGTCCAGACCATTCTATTTAAAACTACAATTCCAACACAAATTTACTCCTTCTTTGACATTTAACCTCTCCAAGGTATTATGTGAGTACCTTAAATTATTGAATGTTTGTACATATGTGTGTGCATGTTGTACTTTTATTTTTTTTTTGCCTCTCTCTACTAGAACGTGAACTCTTGTGAGGGTACAGATCTTGTCTGTTATGTTCACTGATGTATCAAGTGCTTAGACTTGTGTCTAGCATGTATGACATCTCCAATCAATATTTGCTGATGAATGAGTAAAAAGCATATAACATGTTTTCCTAGCAGATATTTTATTTTCAGTATTAGCAACAATGGCCTGTCATTTATTTAAGGATTAAAGTGATGTTACAAAGACAGATACTTCATCTATAAATTTCTGAGCCCTCATTAAAGCTGTGTGTATAATTGATACAACATCTGCCTTTTTGGAAAGGTAATTTCTGCTTGAAGTGCCTGAAGAGATGGAAGCACAGACCATTTGACTGAAGCTGAAGATTTGACTTTTAGCACATCTGATTACTTCTGCATATCTTTTTTATTTTCAATATTGCAAACTTTGTGAGATCTATGTGATCTGGACAATATCACTATGCAACAGCTCAAACTATTTTTTTTTGACCAGTTGATATATAGAAAATACAATTTTGGCAAATGAAAGATAAGATTTAGTAGTGTCAACATACGATAACCATGATATGAAAGCCCATTGTGAAAATATAAGACTCAGTGACTGTGACCTGCCATCTAGTTATGCTGCCACTAAATGGTTATTTAGTGAGATAGTATCTTCATTTTTTGGTGTCATTTTGCTGTGATATTTCACATTTTTTTGTAGCACTGGGAAGTAAGGAACTGAACCTATCTACTGAAGCAATCTTTCCTAAAGAATCTAAACTACCAATGACAGAGGAATAAACTAGAACTCACCTGTGATATGAGCTGAAGCTCAGCAGCTTTAATTAACTAGACAGTGACTCTAACATAAACTTATAAAGGAGCACTTAATCTTATTCAGCTATAGAAGGAAAAAATGTTGGATACTTACTACGTGAATGGCTATATCTTCAAAAATTGACATGGTTTCTTTCTTCCAATTTTTACAATAATGGTATTATACCCATAGCATTCATGGCAAGTAGAAGCTTAGATGGAAAAATAAAGACTTTTGACAGGACCCAGATATTGAATACATGATACATAGAGTTCACTCCACATCTATGTTACTTCATGCCTATGCCCTTTCCACAGTTTCCCACTGCATTCAGTCAACAAAAATATGCAATAAAAATCTTCATGTATCATTTATTTGAATGGTTAGTGCATATAACTATCTTTATTTAATATTATAATTTCTCTATATACAAATAGGAACCTAATGTTTCTTATATTCATGCTATTGAGGCAGTGTATCCTTTTGTATTGTTCAGACTTTCTTTTGGCTAAATATCTTATAAGTAAAATGAACTGGAGTTACAAATTGGGTAACACCTAAAATACAGCTCTAGTTATGAACACTAATGGGAAGGAAGCTTCTTACATAAGCCTTCATATGGCCTTTTTTTTTCTCTAAATATATGACAAATAGTAATGAGGTAAATTTCTCCTTTGATTCATTTTTGTCCCCTAATCATTGAAAGAATGTAATATCCAACAATAATGTGGTTTATCTGGGCCTTGTATGTCTCCTCCAGAATACATCCTTCTCCTACACAAGTTAGTTATTAGAATCTTCTCTGTTTAAGAATTTAGGTTTGATTTTCCTCTTTTTCTTTGGAGAGCTCCCTTTAAGTGCCCAGGTAGGTGTGTTTTAGATTTCAGTTGGCAAACATGTGCCTGTTAGTAGTGCGAGAACTTTCAGAAATTGTCTTTTGGTAAAACAGATACCTAATTTTATCATATTTTAAATTATTAATGGGGTGTTATGCACCATTTACTGTGTTTTAATTAAAATATATTAATGAATTCAGTGAACTCCAAATTCTAATAAAAATAGACTATAATTCCCCTAGAACAAGCTCAATAAGAAAATAATAATATATAGACACAGCATATCAATTTTAAATCCTTTTTAACTTAACGTCCTCATTCGCACTAATCTGCATTTAGTCTTTCAGGATATTCTCTTCCGAGCCTCCTGGAATCTAGGCTGTCAGTCAGACATTCTTCCTGATGTTTTGTCTTCAACCTTCAGGCCCTTGGCAGCAAAGTGCCTCCGGAATTGCTTATCCCACAGCAATCAGCCATTTCCACCTTATCAAAGGTGATTCATTTCTGTGACTATTTCCCAGCTCTTCAAAGCTAAAATCTGTCTTTTCTGGCACTCTGAGTGCCCTAAGAGTTCCTGTGTCTTTCATCCTTTCTCCCACAGAGCTTGAGAATGGGAATGAAACTAGACCAGGGCCCCTATACAGGAAGCTTAAAGAGTCACCTGTCTACCATGATTAGAACTCTCGGGTTCTTACGAGTTCCTCAATTTGCTTTTTTAAAAAAATCATTCTTTTTCAGAAGCACTTTTAGCTTCCTGCTTCCGTCAGCTATAGAATTGAATTCTTGTTGAAAAGAAAGTGTAACTGCAGTATTTTTATCAGAAGTTAAAGCAGCTCATCTACTTTGTACATACAGTTCCTAGAAGTGTTTCTGAGATAGTTGGAAATCTTCAGTAAAAACAAAACATTGTAAGTAATACATTTAAAAGAAGCAATTTTAAATGTAACATAAAAGTGGTTAGTGGCACTTTGCTATCAAGTACATGAAGAGCTTTTACTTTTAAATTCACATGAACTGATTTAAATTGAGGGAATTCTCCTCAGCTTCAATATTTCTTTTATACATCTATGTGAAATTTATCCAAATTACTCATTACATTATTCACACTTTGGCTGCATTTTAAACATATAACAATGCACAACCACTCTTTCACTTCTGGGCTTTTTAATCCATCCTCATTAAAGAATCAGAAATTCTGTAAGAGATTACCGGTGGCGCTCTGGTTGGAAGGACACACAGGTGGTGAATGATTACGTTTCCATGACAATACACCTATCAGACTTCCTACACAATGGACCAGCGCCTCACTTGCTGCCCTGTGAGATCCAGAGCCCATTTGCATGAAGTTAGCTTCCCTCAACTGCTCCTAGGCAATGACTGAGCATGACGGGTATACTAAGAGGGCCATTCCTGGAAAACACTCTTCTGAGAGAGGCCACTAGCTCAATGAATGTCTGATAGCCTTGATAGAATTTTCTTAGAACCAAGCTGCACTTCCTTCCTTTCCTCTTTCTTTAGGAGCTCAAACCCCCAGCATGGTCTAAAGGCTGTCCCAGATTTCTCCAGATCCTTTCCGTTTTCCCCAAATAACTGTCCTGTACTCTAGAACCTTACCGCAGCTTATGAAAGAACCAAACTAACGCCATGACAGGCTTCAGGAAGCCTCAGAAACCAGAAGGCCTGAGTTTCAGTTTCCCCGAAACTATCAAGTAGTTACATATCACCCAAGGCATGTAACCACCCCCCTTGCCATTCAATCAGGAGAGGCCAAAAGCCCTCTCCCCACATTCCTAAGGATGAGGTCTGCAGGCAAGAGATAGATAAGACCCCATCACAGAAAGTAAAGATTAACCTGTTGGTCACCAAACAAGACCCTAGGCTCGCTCTGTAATTGGTTAATTTCAAAGATACCCCAAATATTGTGATTTGATCCCGCCAAAAGTAACGGATACTCTAGATAACCTGTATGGCTAGAACTGTTGTCAAAAATGTTGTGTAATTATGATTGGATTGCTGTGTCTATGTCCCAGTTTCCTGTAACTCCTCCTTCCCAAAGCCATAAAAATCCTGCCCACCTTTGTCCGGGGCTCTCAGCTCACCTCCACCACCTAGGTGAAAATGCTGAGAGTCCGAGCTTAAGCCCATAATAAATGCCCTTTGCTCTTGCATGTGTGACTCGGTCTCCCTGGTGGTCTCCGGTCTCTGAGGATACTGAGATCCGGACATAACATTTGGGGGCTCGTCTGGGATACCTCCTCCCCAGAGGGGGTTTCCTCTCCCCAGAACCCCTGGGACCCCGACACGCTGGGCTCGACCCCTGGCTAAGTTGGTGAGTGCACTCGTTTCTTTTGGGCCCTCTGTCTCTCTTCTCTGTCTTAATCTTTTGTAGGACTGGTGCTTGTTTTTCTGAAGTTTAATTTCTTTTTGGTTTCCTTTTTTGGTTCATTGTCAGTTTCGGTCTGGTTTTGTTAGGCGCTAGGTCTCAAAAAGGGCCTCAAAGGAGCCAGGCGGACGCACCGGGAATGCTCGAGACAGAGTTCCAGGAGACGTCTTGGACTCACGGAGTAGAGACAGCGGGTTTGAGTCCCGCGGCGTCATTCTGGGAATTAACGGTGTTTCGTGAACGAGATCCCAGGGAACTCTGAGGCATTAAGCTGTGGCCTCAGGGGCATTTTATCCAGACCCAGGGAGCTCCACTGGTGGCACCAAGGGAACTCCATTGTGTAACTCCATTGTGTATATGTTCCGTACTTCTGTTTTGGTTGTTTGACTGCTTGGTTTGCTTAACTGCTTCGCTGTGACTTTGACTGACAAGGACGATCTAAGAAAAAAACCTCCCGTTTTTACTTTTAGTGAAATAAGCTAAAAGGAAAGAAAGCAACTGGATATCAGCAACTCAGATCTTTATATCAATTTGTCTGTGTATGTTCTTTAATGAAAAGTGTTGCTAACTGTAGTCATTGCATCTCAATATGTATGTTTCTGTGTCTAAGTGTGTAAAGAAAAATGTTTTTCCACCTCCGGATGGTATTAATACAAATTAATTTAAAAACAAGCGCTTGTGAAAATTGGGCATTCTAAAACTTCCAGAAAATTCTAATAAAAAATATTAAGCATTAATGCTAATTTAAATTGAACTGAAACGGACATGTCCTTATAGTTATTAGTTGCCTGTTTACCTAAAGTCATTTCAATTGATGTTATCTGTTAAATCTTTCAAAATGCTTAACGAAATGCTTGACTTTGTCTGATGTTTAGCAGAAGTTTTTATAAGTAATCTAGCATAATTGCTAAAGAGTGTGTAAACAAGTGTAACAAATAAATATCTTAATAATAATAATAGTATATTAGTGTATAACTGTGTATATCTGCAAACAGCCTGAGAACTTTTGTGGTAACCAAAATTCTTAGAGTTTTGCTAAGTTATATGAAGATGTTTTGTGCTCAGTAAAACAATTGTGCTGTAAGGCACATTTCCAGTAATGATAAAAAGTGTTCACAAATGTATCAATCTGAGGAATGCTGGTGTTACAGTTTACAATAGCCTATTTTCACTGTTCATTGAAAGTTAAAGTACCTAATGTTTTAAGTTCTAATTAAAACTATTTAATATAATAAAGAAGACATCTCTGCTTGCTAGAAAAGATGTGTGTTTAATAAGAGAAAGTATAAGGAATGGAAATTCATTTTGTTGAAGGTAAAAGAAGGTAACTGTTCTGAAGTGCAGCTGTTTATTTAAAGAGAGAAAACAGTGAATGTAAAAAGCAAGTTGTAGCAAGTTTGTGGAAAAATTGACATGGTCGTGCTATGTAAAATTAAAGCAAATGAGTCTCAATATCAAGTACACAGCAAAATTAGAATTTTGTTTTCAGTTAAAGACAAAGTTTTCTTAAACTGAGTAGTCTGCTCTCAATGTTGAAAATTGCAAAGAACTTTCTAATTGTTTTATCAAAGCAGTTTCTCATGCTTAAAGTCTCAATGAGTCCTCTGAGTATTTAAGAAAATGAAATCTTCATATTAAAAGACTGTAAGCCAAGTATTGTTAACAACTGAGTAACCTGTACTGCATTTAAGCCTTTTTATTGTCATTCTAGTTAAATACCTATAATCCTACACAAGCAAGTGCCAAAGAAACTTTCTTCTGACAACTTGCCAAAATCAAATTCAAAAAGGTACTTTTACCTCTAGTTGACTCTGATATTTTCCATGTCAGAGAAATTTTTCCTCATTAAAGGAAGTATTTGGCTAAATTAGCTTCTTTATCTAATATATAATTACCTGCTTAATTACCTGGAAAGCACTGTCAAAGGGAATGATGCTAAACTTTGTTACTAAATGTTTTGTGTTGCAAAAATGTCCAAATTTCCTTATGTCAACTGTCTTGTAGTAAGCTCTCATCAGATCTTTAGCCACTCTCATTTACAGGTCTTTTGTCATTTATAGTCACTGTTTTATTGCTCCTGGGCTAGTGGAGAACTGGATTTCAGCAGAACAGGTATTACATATGATTAAGTAAACTAAGGAAGTTCAAATGTTACTGATAGTGTTTTAAGCTTTTTCTCTTAAGCCGACAACAGTTTAGTAAATGACAATACCTTTGTAAGCAGAATTGAAGCATTTATCTTTCTCTCTACCTGATCCCTCCAGAATTTAAAAACTCTCAGTGACTTTTATATTGCATGGCAGTATGTTTATTTGCATAAGTTCAATAAGAATCTGCTTTCCTTGTAAGAGGACCAATTAAAAACACTAGTTATGTTACCAAGGCTTTGACTGAAATATTATTCCTGAGAGACACGTGTGTAAACTCATATTAACAGACAGCTTTAAGAAACTGAAGTGGACTTTATAAAGCCAACAGAGCCCTTGGAGAAACTGGCCTGGTACCTTGCTTACAGGATTCCCAGAAGCCTTACCAGGTGAGTAAAGAAGGTCACTTCCTGGCAGGTGCAGGAACCCCAGAATGTCTTGGGGACCTCAAGAGGAGAAGAATTCACCCAAATCTACAGGTACTGCAGGCAAAACCTGATGGCAAGTCTGGCTTGGCTTTCTGGTCTTGAGAGGCCTTTAAAAGTCCAGTCTGAAGTTCCTTATAAAAAGTTCCAGCAAAGCACATTTAAAAGAGCCTATGTAATCAATTGCTCTTCTTGCTGCACTTATGCAAATAATCAAGCCAAGTGTTAACTATTTTCTTAATATGGTTACTTCTAATAAAAATGAGGGTGATTTTAGAGAAAAGTATTGTTTCAATAATGCAGCCTTATCTATACTGAGTCCTAATACTAGTCATTGGGACATAGACTAGATCCAGAATTCTAGTTTCCCCAAGATATCCAGCTATGATTCTCAATTAGAGTTTTACTATTTCTAGTCCTCATATTCAGCCATGCATTCTTTAATCTTGTCAAGTTTGTCCTTCCAGAATGGAGAATCCAACTCCAGATGTTGCTGCTTAATCTAGTGACATGATTAGTTCTGTCTCACCTAAAAGCCATGAAACTGCAAATAGTGATTGCAATAAAACCCAGGATGGAAAAAAGCAATCCTTATAAGGAAGATAAAGCAGGAGGGATTATGCTCCCTAACTTCAAGCTCTACTACAAAGCCACAGTAATAAAGATAATTTGGTACTGGCACAAGAACAGACCTATAGACCAATGGAACAAATAGAGTCCAGATATTAACTCAAGCATATATGGTCAATTAATATATGATAAAGGAGCCAGCCATAGATATACAATGGGGAAATGACAGCCTATTCAACAGCTGGTGTTGGCAAAACTGTACAGCTACATGTAAGACAATGAAACTGGATTACTGTCTAACTCCATACACAAAATAAACTCAAAATAGATCAAAGACCTGAATGTAAGTCATGAAACATTAAACTCATAGAAAAAAACAGAGGCAAAACTCTCTTGAACATAAACATGAGCAACTTTTTCATGAACGTATCTCCCTGGGCAAGGGAAACAAAAGCAAAAATGAACAAATGGGACTATATCAAACTAAAAAAGGACACCATCAGTAAAACAAAAAGGCATCCTACAGTATAGGAGAATATATTTATAAATAGCATATCTGATAAGGGTTGACATCCAAAATATATAAAGAGCTCATGAACCTCAACAACCAAAAAGCGAGTAATCTGATTAAAAAATGTGCAGAGGATCTGAACAGACACATCTCCAAAGATAATCAGATGGCCAACAGGCACATGAAAGGATGCTCCACATCACTAATCATCAGGGAAATGCAAATTAAAACCACAAAGAGATATCACCTCACATCAGTTAGGATGGCCAACATCCAAAAGACAAGCAACAACAAATGTTGGCGAGGATGTGGAGAAAGGGAAACCCTCCTACACTGATGGTGGGAATGTAAATTAGTTCAACAGTTGTGGAAAACAGTATGGAGGTTCCTCAAAAAACTCAAAATAGAAATACTATTTGACCCAGGAATTCAACTCCTAGGAATTTACCCTAAGAATACATTTTCCCAGATTCAAAAATACATATGTACTATTATGTTTATCACAGCACTATTTACAACAGCCAAGAAATGGAAGCAACCTAAGTGTCCATCACTAGATGAATGGATAAAGAAGATGTGGTATATATACACAATGGAATATTATTCAGCCATGAGAAGAAAACAAATCCTACTATATACAACAACATGGATGGAACTAGAGGGTATTATGCTCAGTAAAATAAGCCAGGCAAAGAAAGACAAGTACCAAATGATTTCACTCATCTGCGTAGTATAACAACAAAGCAAAAACTGAAGGAACAAAACAGCAGCAGACTCACAGAACCCAAGAATGGACTGATGGTTGCCAAAGGTAAAGGGACTGGGGAAGATGGGTGGGAAGGGAGGGATAAGGGGATTAAGAGGCATTAGGGTTAGCACATATAATATAGGGGGGGTATGAGAGAGGCAGTATAACACAGAGAAGACAAGTAGTGACTCTATAGCATCTTACTATGCTGATGGACAGTCACTGTAATGGGGTATGTGGTAGGGACTTGATAATGGGGGGAATTTAGTAACCAAATTGTTGTTCATGTAATTGTATATTAATGATATTATAAGAATAAAAAAAAATAACTGGGCAACTTCCCTAATAAATAGATTAAAGCACCTGTCTGAATGTTGTCTCAGATTCTGACCCTGTGAAGGTATTGCCTGGCCAAATGTTACACATTTTTCTGCGCATTTTGGGTTGTCCTCCAGAAAGTTAACTCTATTAAAACTCTCATTCACAAATTCAGGAGGATGATTTCCCCTGCCAAACAGAAAAATGTTAGCTACAATCAGAATTTTTTTATCACTTATGATGTGAGATATATAAAATGTCATTATTATTATTTTTTCCTGTGACTATAAGTGACTGAATTATTTGGACTGTATTTCATTGGCCAATTTTATATTATATGAATTCTCCTTTCAATGTAAGCTCCAATGGAAGGTAGTTTATTTTGTTATGTCTGATTATCTTCAGTACCTAGAACAATTTCTGTGACCTAGGAAGCAATTATCATTAGTTATTTTGTATTCACTAACTATTTTTAGATTTTTAGATTGTCATTTCTCATTATTTGTACATTTCTTCTTCTGGGATATTTGGTATATGTGTATGTTGATTTGTGGTATTTTTTAACAGTAAGTTGTTAACTTCTTGTGTGACATAATATATATATAGCATTTTTATCTGCTCCTTATTTCTCTTTTTCTTCAATGTTTATTTTTAAATATATACTTTTATATAGCTTCATCTCTTTCTTTCTGCCTTTGAAATGCTGTTCAAGCATTTATCAATTCCCTTAGGCTTATGTAACATCACTTTTTTATGTGAATATATACAGCACATTTATATAATTCCGCCCTGATTTGTGTGAGGTAAATTATTGTATTTTCTCTTATTTCTAGCCTGTTACAACACTGTTTATGACTTAGCTCCTTTTTCCTAAAATTGAGTTATATATTGATTATACATTTTTATGTTAAATATATATATTAACAATTATGTTAAATGTTAACATACTTAGATATGTTTTGATCCATTTCCCTAGCTCTTGCTCTGTTTCATGGATATGACCATTTTAATCCCAGTACCATGTGGTTTTAATTCAATCGATAATGTGTTTTAATATCTGATAAAGAAAAATCCTCTTTACTATTGATTTTATCTACATGCTGTCTAAATTATTAAAATTTGTAATAAACATTATAAGTGAATCACTCACCTTATTCCATTCAATATGTCTTAAGTTATCTTAAGCATGTTTTCTTCCATATGCATTTGAGGTTTATTTTGGAAGGATTGTTTTTATTTCCCTGCTTATTTTTTAAATGAATTTCAATACTTTGGTTAGAATGTGAATGTATTGATATTCCTATTTTAAATCAGTATAGGACACATTCTGCAAATGAAGTATGCTTTGTATTCAGGGTAGGAAGGTAACTCTACATCTGTTGTACTAGTCAACCTGTAGCATTACTTTAAATTTCACTATTTGGACTGTGAAAGATTTTGAATACTATGTGGCTGCCGTCATTCTCGAGCTTCCAACAGTTTCTTATATGAGTACTACATTAGAATTAAAGATAAATTGGCCACGAGGTTAGGCTTGCTGCATGCCCATATATATTTAGGTTGAACTCCAGATGCATAAACACTTAGTTACAAACATCTAAAAATAATTTTCCTTTAAAATATTGTTTTCCACTCAAGAAAATATATCATGAGATAGATTTTTTTTCACACAGCAGACGTAATCCTAAGCATAGTTAACAAGCAATATACACTTTCCAAAGCCTGTTTTTTCAGTCCCAGCTAAGAGATCTTAAAAATAATTAAATGTCGAGCCAAACATATGTAAGGTTTGTATGATCAGCCCATACCTTTCTAGCTAGGGTATTGTATCACCTCCCATTCATGTCCAGGCTATGTTGAATTCACATGTGAAATGCTGCCTGCAGATAACTGTGTCATTTCGAAGAAGATATGCCAGGTTTGGAAAGGTTGGAGAACAAAAAATGAAGTGATCAAGGGCATGCAGTTGCTTTTATTAAAGATGCTATCAGAGTTGCCAGGAATATATTTGCAGGGAGAGCCAGATTGCCCTCCCCCATCTTGGACATGTTAGGAAGGAAAGGACTTGGCTTGGTGTCACAGGGAAGTCAGATACAGTGACATGAGAGACCAAAGTCAAGAAAGCAAAGTAAGTTTTAATACACTGCAGTGAGTAGCAGAGTGGACCTGCCTAATTAAGACAGGCAGGCATGGATGCTCATTCTGAAGCTTCTTTTAGTCGTTTGGCAGGGCAGAGAGGTCCTTGATTGACAGGTCAGCTCTGTTGGCTTGTTCTGATTGGTGAAATGGGGACAGGGGCTGTGCTGTGCCTGTGCCTCTGATGTTTCTTATCGGGGGGACCCTGGACGTTTCCTGAGTCACTCTTGGACCCCTTGGCTTCATCTCATTAACTCTCTGAGTCATGTCTGGCTTTCTGACTCTATCTGATCAACACCCTGAGTCATCTTTGGGGGGCCTTTTCTCCTTTCCATCCCGCTCATTTCTGTCTTTATGCCTAACAGATACATACAAAGGACAGTGTCTCAGTCTTACATGACATAACTTTTAATGGGGTTACACTTTGTTTTAAACAAGAATCAACTTTATTGCTGATAAAAGCAGGAAGCTAAAAGTGCTTCTCCTGAGAAAAAGAATGATTTTTTTTTAAAGCAAACTGACCAGGAAATCTTCAAGACAAACCTAAACTTTTAACATAGTTGCCAAATCTGTCATTTATAGTAGCCTGGGTTTTCTAAGATGTAAGTGTGATGTCCGGATCGCAGTATCCTCAGAGACCAGAGACGACCAGGGAGACCGAGTCACACATGCAAGAGCAAAGGGCGTTTATTACGGGCTTAAGCTCGGACTCTCAGCATTTTCACCTAGGTGGTGGAGGTGAGCTGAGAGCCCCGGACAAAGGTGGGCAGGATTTTTATGACTTTGGGAAGGGGGAGTTACAGGAAACTGGGACATAGACACAGCAATCCAATCATAATTACACAACATTTTTGACAACAGTTCTAGCCATACAGGTTATCTAGAGTATCCGTTACTTTTGGCGGGATCAAATCACAATATTTGGGGTATCTTTGAAATTAACCAATTACAGAGCGAGCCTAGGGTCTTTGCTTAGTGACCAATAGGTTAATCTTTACTTTCTGTGATGGGGTCTTATCTATCTCTTGCCTGCAGACCTCATCCTTAGGAATGTGGGGAGAGGGCTTTTGGCCTCTCCTGATTGGATGGCAAGGGGGGTGGTTACATGCCTTGGGTGATATGTAACTACTTGATAGTTTCGGGGAAACTGAAACTCAGGCCTTCTGGTTTCTGGGGCTTCCTGAAGCCTGTCATGGCGTTAGTTTGGTTCTTTCAGTCCCCTCTCTGTCTTGTAACTGACCCAATCTTGGGTCAGTCAATTTGTTAATCAGTTAGATTTTGGATCCTGCATAAAATTATAAATCAAATTATAAACTATACTATAAGTTAAACTATAAATTGAAACATCAAATCAAAGAGGAAGAGACATAAACAAAGGTTATGCAAAGCGATTTACAGAAGCCAAAATAGCTGGTTAGTAACTAATTTCAATTATGGACTATTGACATTATTCTCATCTTGACTTATAGGCTGATATTGGGTTTGATATTGAGTGCGTAGGACCATTATTGAGACACTGTTTATTTGTCTTCTGACGAAGGCTATTAGTTGGTTTAATAAACATGGCCCAATGGTGACAATGAGAAGGATTAAAATGAGTGGGCCTAGACTTGGGAGGAGATAGGGAAGCCATTCACTTAGGCTGGTCCACAAAAAGCTGTCTATGGTTTCTTTGCACCTTCTCTCTAGGCTCTCCTGTAGTTGTTTTATTTTATTTTGAACTATCCTAGACTTATTGGTGTAAAAGCAACATTCTTCTCTTAAAAAGAGGCATAAACCCCCCTCTTTCACGGTGAGGAGGTCTAGTTTTCGCTGGTTCTGGAGAACTACTTCTGCTAGAGAGTCAATTTGAGACTGGAGGTCCAGAATGGTCCCGGCTAAATGTTGTATATCTTCAATTAACTGTTTAGACAACTTGTTGTATAGGTGAAAAGATGTTCCTACTCCGGCTGTTCCCATTCCTATACTTGCTGAGACTCCCAAACTTAGCAACAAAGGGAGGACTTGGATAGCTCGTTTACATCTGGTGGGGTCTTCTTCTGTTGGGAGGCGGTGGTATTCCTGCATGATTAACTGGTTGATAGTTTCGTTAGTAATTTTTGAAATTTGGGTTTTAAATTAATTAGGCAGGGAGGAGCGAAGAGTAGGAGGAGGCAGAAAATGATAAGAGGCATGAGGAGGGGAAGTAGGATGTCTCTCAGAATTGATCTAAGCCTATGGTCCCTGTGTTATTCCTCTTTCTACAGATAGAGACTCTAGCTGCTGCTAGGGAAAGGGGACGATGACCGCTCTGGCTGTTTCATGCTGAGAGGGGGCACAGTAAGGGGTGCAGCTAGGTCTCCATCAGTGGTCGGTCGGGAGGGCGTTGGAAGTTGGGAGTTTTATTGCAATCACTATTTGCAGTTTTATGGCTTTTAGGTGAGACAGAACTAATCATGTCACTAGATTAAAATTCAACACCAGCTGTTGAATAGGCTGTCATTTCCCCATTGTATATCTATGGCTGGCTCCTTTATCATATATTAATTGACCATATATGCTTGAGTTAATATCTGGACTCTATTTGTTCCATTGGTCTATAGGTCTGTTCTTGTGCCAGTACCAAATTATCTTTATTACTGTGGCTTTGTAGTAGAGCTTGAAGTTAGGGAGCGTAATCCCTCCTGCTTTATCTTCCTTATAAGGATTGCTTTGGCTATTCTGGGTCTTTTGTGGTTCTCTATGAATTTTGGAACTATTTGTTCTAGTTCATTGAAGAATGCTGTTGGTATTTTGATAGGGATTACATTGAATTTGTTGATTGCTTTAGGCAATATGTCCATTTTGACAATATTAATTCTTCCTATCCATGATCACAGGATGTATTTCAATGTATCGGTATGTTCTTTAATTTCTCTCATGAGGGTTTTGTAGTTTTCAGGGTATAGGTCTTTCACCTCTTTGGTTCGATTTCTAGGTATTTTATTCTTTTTGATGTAGTTGTAAATGCAATTGTTTTCCTTATTTCTCTTTCTGCTAGTTCATTGTTAGTATATAGGAATGCAACAGATTTCTGTGTATTAATTTTTTATCCTGTAACTTGGCTGAATTCAGTTATTAGTTCTAGTAGTTTTGGAGTGGATTCTTTAGGGTTTTTTTATGTACAATATTATGTCATTTGCAAACAGTGAGAGTTTGACTTCTTCCTTACCAATCTGGATCCCTTTTATTTCTTTGTGTTGTCTGATTGCCATGGCTAGGACCTCCAGTACTATGTTGAATAAAAGCAGGGAGAGTGGACATCCTTGTCTTGTTCCTGATTTATTGGAAAAGATTTTAGCTTTTCACTGTTAAGTATGACATTGGCTGTGGGTTTGTCATGTATGGCCTTTATTATGTTGAGATACTTGCCATCTATACCCATTTTGTTCAGAATTTTAATCATGAATGGGTGATGAATTTTGTCAATGTTTTTTAGCATCTATGGAGATGATCATGTGAATTTTGTCCTTTTTGTTGATGTAGTGGATTATGTTGATGGATTTTTGAATATTGTACAATCCTTGCATCCCTGGGATGAATCCACTTGATCATGGTGTATGAACCTCTTGATGTATTTTTGAATTCGGTTTGCTAATATTTTGTTGAGTATTTTTGCATCTATGTTCTTCAGGGATATTGGTCTGTAGTTTTCTTTTTTGTGATGTCTTTGGCAGGTTTTTGTATTGCCCAGTCATATTTTTAAAGGTGAAAAACTGCAAACTAAATGTCCTAAACATACTGTTAATTCACAATTGACTTTTTAATATTATAAGATGGTCACAGTACATTTTTAAGTGTAAAAAGTATTTCAATACTACACATTTAGTATGCTCACTTTAATTCACATGCACATATACAAAATGCACAAAATATTTGCATTTTTAAGCATGCTGTCTGTTTTGGAGTGATTTATTAGCCATTTCCTTTGTGGATATATATGTTGATATTCCTGTAAGTAGCATAATTTGCTTACTTAATATAGTCACAAAACTTTTCACAAGAACTGCATCTTATGTTTAGGCAATGTAGGAAAACTATTTCGAGATTATAATTTGGCTTTCATACAGAATATAAAGCATTTGGGAGCTTTATTTTTGCTGCATTTTTGCCTTTTGAGAGCTCACATTCTCACAAACAGCTCAAAGAATGATCTTCCTCCTAGTAACCTTTTCTTCATAAACTGGGGCTTTTAAATACTTATCATTCTTTGAACTCTGTGCCTCTGTCATTTGCTAAACTATGTGAAGAGAACATGAGTGTCTAAATGTTTTAACTACCATTGTGAATTAAACTTATTCCCTTGCAGGTGTTATTATACATCCATTAAACTTCAACAATGAATAAATGTTAGTCCATTTTAGTAAACATAGTAATTCTTCAAGTTTTCTCTAAAACTTCCCGTAAGTTACATATTTTGAAAAAATAACTTCAAATTTTTTAAGAATCATAAAATTGAGTTTCTTAAAAAAATGCAACTTACTCCTTGCACACTTTTCATCGATAGTCATCTGTAGATAAAATGATCTAGTGAAATACTCATTTTTACTATCTCATAAGATGTAGGTTATTTATGGCTTTACAGCTTTTGGTGAATATTGTGGGAATTTGGAGTAAATTAGTTATCATCTCCTATAAAAATCTACCCTATGTGTTATGCTGATTTATCATTAATAAACAGTAGTTTAGCATGGGTGCAATTAATACAAATTTTGAATTAATGATATTTATATTGTTGTAACTATAATAAACCATGAGGTAAACAATAAAGTAAGGATTGAGAGATGAAATGCATACATCCAGAACTACCTATTCTCACTCTTGCTTAAAAGGATAACAGACCCTTGTGGCTCAATTGCATCTCTAAAAATAAATTCAAGGTTAATCCTTGTTCTAGATGGATTAAAGATGGAGCAAACTCTTCATTTGGCCCAATTTTTCTGAACATGTTTGAAGATTTATAACTGGGAATCCTGCCCTAAGTAAACACATTTGATATGTGAACGTGGTCTCTTGGCATTGGCACCTTCGGCTCATCTGTTAGGTTGGCATCATTCCTACTTACAATTTGATTGGAATTCTGCTTCAGGGCTTAGGTGCCAAATGGCAAGATTTTTTAATAAGATAGTGCATATAATGCCTCTCTACTCTGGGTGGAATATCCCTTATAACTGAATCCTTGCAACAGCATAAAGCCTGGTTTTATCGCTTAGCAGAGCAGTTGGGCATACATTCAAGATGACACAATTAACAGATTAAATATGCTAACATCATATTTCTATACCTCAGCATAGTTTTTAGAGATGAATGCTTTGAAAGCAACATTATTATTGCTGTTGTTATAATTTTACATTTTGTATAGCTAAAGTTTCTTTCTAGACCTCTATTGATTTTTTTTAATTAGGTAATACACAGCAAGAACTGCAAAGCTTTCACTTGTCCTCTTACCCACATGAATTTTAAATCTAAGATATATATTCACAAACATAATGCTTTTAAATCATCATGGAGTATCTAACCATGAGTGCATTTATTTTAATACATCAGCACACACTGAGATACTAAGCAACTTTAAAGTTTACATAAAGATATATATTTAAAGAATTATAAGTCTGAACTAATAGAAGAGAGTAGAGAAATTCTTTCTTAAAGCAAATATGTCTAAGGTTTTGATATTATCAATTCAAAAGAAAGACTTTTGTAAGACACTGAAGGAATCACTCCATAAGTGGTCTGTGCTAGTACAATAGAGAAGACATTATGTCTGTATGTTGAACTCAGAACTGGAAAATCAATACATTAATCAGTTACTAAAGGACAATTTACAAGAAAATTCATTTAAAAAAAAGATGCTAAATAATGTCTTCTTACATTAAGTATATGGTCATATTTAATGTTCTCAACTTGATTATTCTTGTTTTGTAAGATATTAAGCTGATTATTCATAGATTTCATATGTGTTCTTATAGGGAAGTGGTAAATACGTATATTGAGAGTGCCTACCTTGGCTAAGAATGTGGTTTAATTTGCAAATATTTCCCTGTCAAGTACTGAGAATAGTAACAAAATCACCTTGATTTTATATTAAACTAATACAACTAATTGGGAAAGCAAATATATTGAAAAAAGTCTTAAATTGGTACATTTTGACTTTTAATACTGAATTTATATTGTTTAGTTCATTATTAAGCTTATCAGTATATAGTTTTTCTTCTTATTCATTCAGCTGAGCATTTTCAAAGTATTTTATAGTGCATTATTTAAGGTTATTTATGTTGTGATCAAACAAATTGAAATATGGCTTATAGTATATGCTAAATAAACAGTACTAGAATTGAATAAATTACAATAAGAAAAAATATCAACAAAATGTTTAGTAAAATGTAGCTCATGCAAAGACGATTTTAATTGACTATATACCAGTAGTATGAGGGAAATAAATAATGTGTCATTTATGCCAATCTTGCATATTTGATAATCCAATAAATGAGGAAAATGTACCTATGTATTTTTCCCCCAAAGGTAAATTAGCAAAAAAAATCAAAGAATGGAGTTAAATTAGAAATAAATCATAAATATTTATATTAACTTGAATTTTCTTGTTTGGTCTAGAGACATGATTCAGTTTAGAGAAATATATATATATATAGTCATAATAAGCTTACAGCAAAACAGAAGCATAAATAAACAAACAGAATACATAGTACACTGGAGCATGATTTCTAATGTTAAATGGAACTGGAACAATGGAAAAAGAGTTTTAGATGAGAAATTAATAAGAAGGAAGACTAATCAAAGACACAATTGTTGCAGTGCCAGGGAAGCTTCTGAGTCAAATACTCAGCTACAAAATCATCCTCTTTTTCCCTCTTACTTAAACTTTCCCAAATAGCAAACTTTAATCATTTTCTTTGATCTGGTCCTAAATTAGTAGGTGGCAACTTGGGTTAGGTAGATGTGTACAACCTTAGCAAAGAATAAAGAAGAGTAAGTGTGTACCAGGAGAAAAGATAATGAGTTCCTTTTTTAGGCACATTGGGTTTGAAATGTCTGTGGAACAATCTATAGTGATTCCTGGAAAGAAATCAGAAATATATATCAGAAGAAGAAATATAGACCTGGAGAAGGAATTTTGTTGTCCTTTTAGTCAGCTACAAAATCTGTGTTGAATATTGTAAATTTTTATCTTTATCCCAAAATATTCCCTTGAACCCAGATATTCCTTTGTATTCTACTTTCTCCATTTAGGGCTGGAAAAAAATTGCTGGACTGAATTAGAGTTGAAATTTAGTAGGACTTACAAGGCAAAAAAATGTGTGAATGGAATATAGAATGGTAGACAAGTGTAGTTACAGTCCTGTGGGCTCCTGGTGGAACCATGACCAAGGGGACGCTTTCTGTTCTATGTTCGAACTACAGATGCCTGTGCTGCCTTTTACTTTTACTTATTCCCAGAGACATCCCCATGATGAAGGGAATAACCATTATTCTCTATGACCTGCATTATGTTAGTTGTCTTCTTGTGGGGTAAATTGCAGAATTTCCAGACTCTCCTGCTTAGCCTTAGTTCATTTACATACCAATTTGGGTTCACCACTGCAGCCTCCTGCAGCCTCTGGGGTAAGGGGTGGAGAGAAAATGGCCATTCTCGCCTCCTCTCCATTCCTGGTACGCAATTGGTCTGCTGTCTGCCAGTCACCAAGGACCTGCCAATGGAGCTCCTCCCAGAAGGGACAGGCAGGAAGTAGAGAGCATGCGGTGGGGGCAGAGAGCAAGCAGCGGCGGAAGGAGACAGACAGGGCCGGGCCTAGCGAGCAAATTCGAGCAAGCTGTGAGCAATATAAAGACTTTTTTCCAAATAAGATTCCAAAAGATTAAGTAACTGTACAAACGTGATGCAACTTTATATTTGACAGTCCTGAGGGCAGGATCCAGGTTTCCTAGTGCCTTCAAGATTACATTATCTTGTTCTATTCTCCCAAAATAAAGAGGTATAGCCCACTGAAGAAGTTACAGTACTAGCCTGTGTGATTTTATGGTGGAACGTGATCAAGGGGAGGTTATCTATTCTATGTCCAAAAAATCTGCCTCTGCCACCTTTTCTTTATTCCCAACACATGGTTAAGGCCATTATCCTTTCTAGCTTGTATTGTTCCAGTTGATAGTGAACATAATAGAAGGCAGATTATTTGGAATGTAGGATAGAGAGCCTCCCCTTGATCATTTTTCCACCATAAAACCACATGGGCTAGTATTATAACTGCTCCTCCCAATTTTTTTTGTTGTTGCTGTTATTCTTTTCAGTGTTTCTTGCAACAAATTAATCTATTTTGGAACCTCAATAAATAATTGGTGGTTTAATCTAATCATCCAAATGAAAGTGGTAGGAGAGAGAACAAGAATGAGATTCATATGTGTGTGTGTGTGCAAGGGTGGGCACACACACACACACATGCTGAAATAAAGAATAATAGACCTAAAAAATTTCTATAGATCATCTGGTTCAACTATTTACCTTTAAAGAAAATTGATAACAGAACAAAGACATTGCATAAGGATACATAATTTACATGTGGAGATACATATTTCAGAGAACTGTTAAGCCCTGAAACAGAAAATGTATGGACTTTGTGAAAAAAATGGAAAATAAAAGAAACTGTTTTCTCTAAGGGACCTTAGAAGCAGTTTAGACATTAGAACACATGCTTTCATATTCTCAATTCAATGTCTTTAAAACACTAAATATTGGACAATTATTATTTTTTGACATCCTATATCTGTATCTATACCATATCCATATCAGTTTATGTAGTCTTATTCCTGTAATGATTAATGTTCCCCATAATATGTACTATGTAACCACTTTAATGATAATTTTATAATAGTTTTAACAATATGAATGCTCAAGCAGAATGTCATTTGGGGAGACATACTGTTATATGAAACCTGAATATTAAAGGTTTTAGAAAGAATAAATCAGTAGCTAGCGACACAACAGTACATGGAAATGTTTCCTGAGGATAGACTAGCGTCTTCCTAAAACTGAAGAACGCTTATAAAATCTATTAAAGAATATCTGCAGTGACCCCGTTAATTCTGATTGGTGGTCAAGATAACTTGATGCCTGATCTCCTGTGTAGAATGCTCTCTAAACCCCTCTTCTCTGTTTTTTTTCTGTAAATTATTTGCCTGCCATAGCTTCACTGAATACCCAATTCAAAACTCCAGCCAAAGCATTCTTTTTTACCATGATGATCAAAGGACTTGTAAATAACATATATAATAACCTACTAGATTACTACAATTGAAATATTACAGTCCTGTCAAATTTATCATGTCCAAAGCTCAGTTCATGATCTTCCAGACACACACTGCCTTCAGTGTGCCCTTATTTCATTTCACAGGATAGAAAACCAAGAACAGTGATCAGTTCCTAAATAAAAATCTCTTGTATCTGTACACTTTCTTGTTCTGATGACATAGCCACATCTAAGTTACATTAACTATTGCAGTAACATCCTAACTAGTTTTCTTCCTATTACTAGTGTCCCTCAACAATTCATCAGTCACAAATGTCATTCAGTCATACCTGTGACTAGCGGTAGTGGAGAGTCTGGATGCAGACAGCATGATCTGAAATCAAGCTTGGCCTCATTTCATAATCTTTGGCTTAGGGACTTTACCTCCATGCTTCAATTTCCTCCTCTAAAAAATGGAATAATCCTAATAAGCCTTTCACAGAGTTGTCATGAAGAGCAATGGGCTGTTAAATTAAAACACTTAAAATGGTTTCTGACTCATGTTAAGTGCCCAGTAAATACTGGCTGTTATTTTACTAAGTCCATGTGTTTTATTTTAATGCCTACTAGGTAGAAGGTATCAGAATAGTACCTGTGGCTGAGAAAGCAGTGCTGAATGGCTTTTCTTCCTCCAGATAATTTGGGATCCCTGGGAATGGCAGTACATGCAGAGCATGGTAGTTACTGATTCACCTAGAATAGCACCCTTGCTATAATTTCTAGACAATGCTTGTGCACAGGCTTTTCTTAAAAACTGCTCTTCTCTATCAGTTTCAGCCTTGCAGTCTGCACCACCATGGTGAGGCCCAGCCATACAGAGCCAGCATCTAGCATCTCTCAGGATGCCAATAATTAGCTTAACAGCTCATGAGCTGAATGGTATAGGCTGCTAACACAATGGGTGCAATGCTGTCCTTTGATGAGAGCAGACTGGGTAAGTGTGAGCTTACCCAAGATTGATCTCCTACTGGTGAGCCTTCCAGAAAAAGAGTTGACCCCTAGTAAAGCTCTGGGGCAAAAGTTGGCAATGGCCTTGGGCTTAATGCAATCAATCTTGGCCAAACCCTGAATCTCAGGCTCTATGAATTCTACATAGGAAACAAAGTCCCTATTTTGTCAGATCACATAACAGTGACCACAAGGATTGAATCCAAGTGGTTGGTCATACCAACACAGGGGTTAGCATTATACAGAATTATTAATACTGGGCTGTCAGGATAGGGTTAGAGCCGATCTCCCACCATGTCATAATTGCTTTTGTGTCATAGACCTGATCATACCAGAAAAGGTCTAAACTTCCCTATTTGTACAGTTTAACAATCCTACAGCTCAAGAGAAGACCGCTCCCTCTTAGTCTGACATGACGCTGGTAGAGCTCTGCATGCTGTCCTTAAAAGGGCGATGAGGACCCACCCACCCACTACTGCTCTAAGTTCCCTTGTGAAGTGTCTCTAGCAGAGCCCCAGTGGGTGCTGTTTCCGTTTGCTCTTGTTTGCACAACAGGCAGAAAAGGTGTTTTATAGTTCATTTTTGAGTAACAAAGTTGTGTGTACAGAGTTTATAGGACAGTACTCACATTCACACGTTCCCTTTCTACATACAAGTAACTCCTATACTAATATTGAGTAAATGTTAATAGTTCTATGAAAAAAATATACCTAAAAAAACGCAAAGTAAAGTAAAAAGAAAATCTGGTGAATCTATAGCATCTTTAATTCTCATCTTGATAAAGATTGGCAAGTGACTAGGTAGGTTACATATATTCTCTTCTTTTAGATTCACTGATTTAGGATTGTTCATTACTTGCTTGTATTTCCTTAAAACATCCTTGCTTGGCTTCCATAAAAACAGAACACCCCTTTATGTAGAAGAGTGCTCTCACATCTGACTGCACACGGAATCAACAGGGGAGCTTTAAAAAGCACTGACATCTATGGCCTACTTTCACAGACTATGATTTAATTGGTCTGGGGTGGAGCAAGGGCAGAGGCACATTTTATATGGAGGAACAAGGGAATGAGCATTGCTGACAGAGCTAAGGGCTTCAGGAGTGTAATATGTAAGCACTTAAAAGGCTTTCTTATTACAAAGAATATTGGAAGTTTCTATGGCCTTTTATATTAGGAGCATGATGGATCCAGAAAATGATGGATAAAAGCTTCAGTATTAGGAAACGAAAAATAATTTTATGCCCCCAGGATGAAATGGAATAGTGAAATTGTAGCTTGCAATGTAAAAAATTACATTTTTAAACATTAACTGGAGACTATTTCATTAAATGTGGTCACTAATTTAATTTCTTTGAAAGAGTTATTATTTGTGTTATAGCAGTTCTGAAGGTCAAGGGATATGAGTAATGTTAAGGACAGAGAAAAGGAATAGATACCTAAATCTAAAAGTCAGAGGGATTTGGCACAAGGCCATACTATCCAATGCAAAGCAAAAGTAGACAGAAAAGGCTTTCTAGCGTCTTCTAGATGAGCTCATTGATAGGGAAATGTTTCCTATCTGAATTTTTTGAGGAAAGTGAATTCATCTTAATGTGACAGATCTACTTTCAAATTGAAGTTAAAAAAAATGTACTTTTTCATACCATGATCATTTGGCTTTGGAGAAGCAGTGCTAAAACTTGATAAATTCCAGCTTTCAAATCTGAGCATCTAACTGGCACCAAAAGCAGAGTGTGAGCACGTAGTACTGGCATTAGAGCAAACAAAACCCTAATTCCGGAGCCAACGGCAAGTGCACATTTCAAGCCCCATCCTGGGAGCTGGCACATAATTCCATAAATTCATTGCCCTCCATCTGTGTACTGTCACTCAGATCCCTCATCAAGCAACAGATAGAGCTGCACGGACACAGATGATGTCCTATGTTCTCCTATAATTTATTACTCTTTGAATTTTCAGAACAAAGGTCACATGCAGGAGGGACCTATAGGACTTTGTTTTCTTTTGCTCTCCCTTTTTCTCATTATGCTTGGCGTTTTCTTTTATCTTGGGACTCTGCTTTGGCTAGAGTTGGAAATAAATCGTTTTTTTTTTTCCCTCCTTCTTCTCAGCTTGCCCTTGACTGCTATGGAAACCAAAAAAGAGCTATAGCAATCCCAGAAAATTGATTTTTTTTTTCCTTTGGATGGAGGCTGGGGGAGTAATGACAGTCTTTTAAACCCTAATGTAAGTTTAAATGGCTAAAATAAAAGGGAGATGTAGCCTCTATTGAATTGAATCCAAATTATATTGGCTGTTATACACAGGGAAAAAAAAAGAGAGAGAGAGAGAAGCTGACAACATTTGTCTCTCAAATGTCAGTATAAATATCCTACGCTAATTGCAACCAGCAAAAAGAAAGAAATAAAATTTAGACAGACAAATGAAGTTATCTCAATAAAAAGGAAAAGGACAATTCACTTGACATCTTTGCAAATGAAAATTGTTCTTTTTTCAGAAAATGCTAGCTTTCAAAGTCAGATACCAGCTTCCTCATTTGTTTCCTTTAATGTGAAAGGCGATGTTATGATGCTGTCTTTTCTGATGGCTAATACCACCACCAGTGTGCCTCTGTTCCACTTTGAAAGGAATTCAGTGCAGAGGAATTATGAAGAGAGCTGGCTAATTAAAGCAAATGCTTGTTTCTGTTTTGAAAGTACCTGGCCCAGTGTTCCACTTCGCCACTCTCTGCTGTGCATGAGTTGCCAAGAGCTTCTTGTTCTTTCTGCTTATCTGGTTTTTAATGAACCATGTGGTCATCACACATTTACAGATCATTTGGTGTTAGGAGCAAGAAACCAACAAATGCACTAGAACAATTTATGAAAAATTATTTAAAATGTATTAAATAATCCTTTGAATATTTAAATTTCAGTTTTTATCAGTGCCTTTTATTTCTAGAGATATACAGGCTTCAAAGATCCTCTCATGAGTAACACTCTCTTTTTAAGGTAAGATGGATAAAAATTTTAGATCTAGATAAGTTAGTTTGGTCATTATCATTAACACTGTTACCATCATCCTATGTAACAAGCATCATTCTAATGGGATTGTATCTTTTAACATTTGGTTCTTTTACCAACTCTATGCCATTTTGACTGTTATTACTTTAGATGAGGGAAATGAAACCCAAAGAACTGAATCAACTAGTAAGTTAAAGAACTGGGATTTATATCTAGCATTCGGGAACCATGACCGTCAACTCCTAGTAGTAGCTTTAAAATAATTGAAATCACTGTTCAATCACTCAGAAAATATCTGCTTTTAGTAGATGCCATACTAAGTGTTGAGTATAAAGTGTTGAGAAGTCACACATGAAGTTTTTGAACAGTAAACCACTGTTGTGATAGATGTAGGAGATTGGCAAACTCAGATGCATATGTCCAGAAGGGGACCCTGGCAACTTGTGGAGAATGTTTTGGAAGGGCTATGAAAGCAGTGGGTGATACGAATTGCAAGACTATGCCATCAGCCTATGCAACAGATTATTCTGGTCTAGATGAAGGTGGAAGAAGTAGAGTTAAGAAGGGGATTATATTCTGAGGAGTGGACAGGGGAAGGACCCTTTCTGAAGGACCCTGCAGAGGTGGGGAAGAAAGGGAGCTATGGTGAAGAAAATAGAATCAAGAATAATGACTGGGATCTTGCTTGAATAACTGTGTGATAGAACAATTTGTGGGGTGGAAGCCAGAGGTAGGGTGTGGAACAGCAGTTCACTATTGCATTAGCTTGATAGGTCTGAGACAACTTTCCAAGTCGATTAGACAGCTTTTAAGTGAGCATGGAGACCAGACAAAAGGTAAGGGCTAGATATATATTTGCAAATCTCCAGAATGTGGAAAAATGGGAGGCAGTCTTTGTGTGTGGCAAGATGGAAAAGAGTATGTTTTCATAAGTGGAACATGAAGAAGCCTGATTGGAGTGACACTGTTTTCAACTGGGATTCAAGAGCATGGAGAATATTCTGCTAAAAGTTCTTTCTAGAAATGTGCCTGTAATGAGGAACAAAGAAATAAGAAGGTAACTAGAGAATGTAAAGTGTATGTCTTGCTCATTTCAAGATGGAAAATAATGAGCATGCTCACATGTTAATGGAAAGAAGATTCAGTAGAATGCAAGAGTACAGCGAACTTTAGATTCCCAAGGGAAGGGAGACTTTCAGAACAAGAGAGGTGATGGGAGTCTTGAGGACAAAGGACACACAGGGCATTTGACAGAAGAAGGAAGTCCTTCTCCAGATAAGAGAAGAACGTTGGGGAAAGAGGTGCATATGAGTGTAGGTTTGAAGCCTTGGTGATACAACAATGAGAAGGGCTTCTATTTTGTCAGCAGCCAGAATAACTGTTAATAACCAGAATTTAGGAAGCATTTGTCCCAGGCATGTTCTAAAGCACTTTACATGCATGATCCACTTAATGAACAAGATGATATTGATGACTTTCTTGTACATATGAGGAAACAAGCATAGAGAAGATAAATAACTTTTGCAAACTCACAGGACTGGACATTAGCTGAAAGTGTCTCACTGTAATCTATGCTTTACACATTAAAGTCATATGGCCTTCTGAAACAAAGATGTCTTAGCTGAAAGAGCAAAGATCTGGGTTTTGTAAAAAGTACAAGGAGATTTAAGAATAAATGAAAAAACAAAATGAAATGGTCACGTATGAGGTTTGGAAATCAAGCCTGCTAGAAAACAGCAATAGTTTCAATTAAAAGAGTTGTGTGGTGATCACACACAAACACAAAAATAATATTTCTTTGTGAAATATTATTTGTAAGCATAATGAATATAGTTGATTTCCACCAATGTTATGATATATAACAGAAATTATACAGATTTTTCTCATATTTGTCTACTTTCTTGATTTTTAGTGTTAGCCAATAGTATTCAAGAAAATAATCAATTTTGAATTTTTTTCTTTTTTTTGGTAAATTGTCTGAAACTATATCTGGACTCTATCACCTGGACCTCTCTGTACTTAAGAGACTTTAGGCAAGGCTTTTAACATTTGAAGCCTATTTCCTCAAAGTGAGATAATGCTAGAACTCCATTGCTATGAGATTTAAATAACAGATATTAAAGACAGGTATAAATGAATTGTTGTTGCTAGAGTTAGACTCCTACTTTCAGTCCTGCATCCATTTTCATCTCTCTCTAACCAATCTCCTCACTTTTGCCAAAGTGGCATTTTAGAAATTCACACTGATGCTGTATCATCCATGCTCAAACAAGTTGGTAGCTTTCCACTGCCATTAAGACAGATTCTAAAGTACACATTATTCTTCAGCCCCTACACCCTGGCCTCTCTTACTCCTCAGCTCTTGCTTTTCATGGTAGCCATCTTTAAGTCTTTAGATGTGTTGTGCCTCTTTCTACCTCAGTGCTTTTTCACATGTTGTTCCCTCAGTTTGGAATGCTCTATAAATCTGCAGATCCCAGTTGTCAACCCCCCATCACTATACCAAAAATCCACATCCTACTTTTGAATATTTTATATCAAATGCAAGATATGGCTGACTCAGCAATATGTGCCCCCATCACTATACCCAGACCACCTCAACTCAGGCTCAATTCTGTTGACATCCACAGAAAAGATAAAGCAAAGTCAACGTTGAATAAAATTATTCAGAGGCGGCTTTGGAAGGAGGTAAGTATCTACTGAGTGGATAAAATTAGTCAGAATTCAGTGAGGCTGATGGTTATTGACCTGGGTCTCTCACTCTAAGGTAATTGGGTCTGTACAGTGGGATTTCTGGACTAGGATAGGTTTGAAACACTTTGGGGCTTTAACTCAATCTAAGGGATTCCCTGGTATTTCACAAAGAACCACAGCAGCTGAAACTTCCCACTCATTTTACAGCACAATTACGACAGACACTCCTGAGTTTTGTAGCTCTTTCCAATATCTTAAGACCAATTCAGTACCATCCAGGCTTTTCAGAATCAAATCATCAATCCAGATGATGTTAAACTGAACAAACAAACCTCCAGGGAAAGAGGAAACTATATGAAGAATTAACTTCTGAATGCTCCTTTTTAAATAATAGCAATAACAATGCCAAATCATATAAAAATCTATCCAAAGTAAAACTGAGACTGCTGTATTAACCTAAGACTCACATTAATTTTACACACACAGATTGTTTCATTGCATGAAATAACCTAAAGTGGAGCAAATTTCATAAATAGCATTATCCTTGAAAAGATATCTTGGACGAATACTTTGGAATTGCTTTTCTTGGAATTAGCATGAAGTGCTTGCAATGTGACTAGTGTGACTGAGGAACTTGGTTTTTAATTTTGCTTCATGAAATGAATTTAAGTACAAGTAGCTATAGGATGATTCTGGCTACCACATTGGAGAGTGCAGGTCAAATGCTGTGTTATGTAGTATCATGAATTGTGTAGATAGGCATCATTCATATCCTTACCCTCTTAGCTGTTCTGAATTTCCTGTGTCTCAATTACTCTGGCTTTATAATCCAACACAATCGTTTTTATGTCTGCTTTGTGAAACTCAGTTACCCTTTCTCTTTTGCAGTTCCTGGACCTGTACATTGGGGACAGTGCTACTTAGTGTTAGGTCTGCATTTATTCATCCCCTGAGGGATTGTCAGGATTAATTTTATGTTGTTTGGCAAGCAGTGTTGAGATGAAATATGCAATAAAACTGACAATGGGTAGCAGTAACCTAAAGGATTTCTACACTTTCATTACTCTCCTAGACTAGCATTACTTAGAAAGTGACATAAAAAATTGTTGGTAACACATTAGAGAACACAAAAACACACCAACCAGAGTTTGTCAAGTGGGTTCCCAGTGCTCTGATCTATGGATGTGCATGAACATTCTTTATAAACAGAATCACCGTGGCCTCCAATGGAGACCATGTCCGTCACATCAATTTCCTGAGGCAAAGAATTATTTGTTAGTTTTTAGGTCCATAGACCATAATTTCCTCCCTGCTGGATATAAATTAATTATTCTTAAATTTGTCTCCTTTTTTCTTTTTTTTCCTCTCTAACCGGTCTTGCTATTTTAGGACTTCAGTAGAGACCCACCCCAGGAGGGAGTGTCCTGCGCTCAGCTGTATGTCACCCCTCTGTAGTGGGAAGGGAGGGGGCCTGGTTGGCTTCAGGGTCACCTGGAAATAGGCAGCAGGTAACTACTTTCATAAGTGGTTTGTAACATTCTTACTTCTTTATTCATTCAACAGATATTATCTAAATATCTATTGTGATTCAGCAATGTGATGATGGGTTCTAGGTATAAAATGGTGAGAATAACAGATAAGAATTTATAATGTAATGAATAATACAAAAAAAACAATTTATAAAGAAACATTCACACAGAGAAATTATCTTGAAAACCTACCACTCTTTTTCTGTCCCCCCCTCCTCTGTCTCTCTCTCTTCCTCCTCCCTTCCCTCCCTTTCTTCCTTCTTTCTGTTCTTATCACTCTAAGGTCTTCCTGGCTGCCTTTCTTCCCTTTCTTTCTTGCTGTTGAGATGCCTGCAATGCTCTGTTTAAAAACATCCATTTTTTTCTTCTGTGTTCAGTTTGGTTTACAATAAATAAATACAATAATCACAATTATATCTGAAATGACTACAAGTTGACACAGAGTAAGGGCCTAAATGACCTTTATATGAGTAAAGAATGTGGCACCAGTGAATGCATGTGGTGCTCTCTCTTTTTCTATGCTTCTTCTTCTTTTGTGTTTCCAATCTCGGAGATGTATTTGAAATAGAATATGATTCCGAAAAGGGGCCAATGAGGAGGTGACAAGAAACCTTATCAAGGTTTCTCATCGGTGTAACTCAAAACTCATAAATGAAAACACAGACATTTAGGCAGGATTGAGAGTCTAAACCTGAATATCATAGAAAGCATCATCTTTTGAAGATGAAAGAACTCCATTATGTGACATGAATAAAAATATTAATGTGTCTAAATCTACTGGTAGCTTCTGATATACTAACTTCTTAATCATGAGTTTACTTCTTTAAGTATATGTTTAGGTCAAAATCCATTATTCTTTACACCTTAAAACAGTGAGAATGTGAGGAACTCTGGATGTCAGATCACAAACTCTTTTAATCCTCATGCAGAAGGTCAATGCACCCCTCAGTTAATTTCATTAACAGACAACAAATAACTGTAGTTATTAAAGGGAATCATAGCAGTGCATAACATAATTTTCAGTACAGTATTTTATTTTTTCATATCAAAAAGGCAATATGTCATATTTCAGTTTGAGGAATTATTCACTTCATGGATGCAGTTTTACAAAAGTTAACAGGTAACTTTGGTTTCAAGAAATTGAATGAAGCTGGGATTTTGGTCCTGTCATTCAATTGTCTGTTCTGTTTGTTTTAGGGTAGGCATTATCTGATTTTCTTTTGGCTTAATTAAAAAAGAGGAAAAGAGAAATGAACTTCCTTTCTTTGATATTCTAAAATAGCATACACACTGTGACCTTTAGATGTTAGGTCACATCATTAGTGTCATTGTGCTTAAAATGTCAGACCATGTAGAAAAAGGCAGAAAGTTTAGCTCTTTCTAAAGTGATCAGTTCCCTTCTTAGTGTAACAAAGCTTGTTCTATAAGAAAGTAGCAGATATCTTCATATTTCAATATTTTTAATGTCAATCTGCTAAGAAAATTTTGACAGTATATTGAAAAGAAAAAACAAAACTCAGGATTGAATGCTAAATATTTATCCCTATCATATACAATAACTCATAGACATAAATCTGCAAATTGTTAACTGTGGCTTGACTTGACTCTTTTCATCCAAATGAAGACATTTAAACATAAATTCAATTTCAAATAAAAATTGGGAAATTTTATTTAATATAGTATTTTAGTTTTAAGAGCTCACTCTTCATCATTTTTTTTTTTTGTAGACATATCTCCTTTACACTAATTATAGGCTGCCAAAGTGAAACTTGACTCTTTAGTTACATGTTTCAAGCTTTGTTGTTCACATCTGGAAATAAAAACAGGTTAAATCAATGCCATCATTGAAATATTTCACAAATATAGGACAACAATAATTATTGTACATAAAGTAATTTTGTGGAACAATAGTTGATACTGATGACCAGCTGAGGCATTTTGAAATGATTATAAGAAAATGTCAAGCATGATTTAGAAGATCCCATAGCAAAAATCACAATGTACATAATAGTATTTCCTTTCTATATTTTGCAGGATATAGATAGTGAAAACAAAATTAAAAAGGAGGGAGACTTCCAGGAAGATGGCAACGTGAGTGGAACGCCAGAAATCTCCTCCCAACATTATATTTATCCACAAAACACAGCAAATACAACTATTCCTAAAAGAGAGACCAGAATACACAGGAAAGCGCACAGCATGCAGCTACACCTGAGAGGACTCGGCACCCCGTGAGGTGGGTAATATACGGAGCCAGCGGGACCCAAGCACTCCCCCACCCCAGTGCACCGGCGGGAGGAGAGGATTCAGAGCCGGGAGGGACTGGAAGTATAGGCCCGCGAAATAACCAGCCCCGGTGATCTGCGCCGGGAGCGCCGACATACAGCATGCAGTGTAGCGGAGATTGGAGAGACAGAGGGTGCAGGGTCTCAGCCGGGAACGCGCCAGGTTGCTTGAAGCCGGCTCAGGGAAGGAAAAAAAAAGAAGAAAAGCGCGAACCTTTTTCAGCAGTCTTAAAGAGACAGGAGCCCAGCAGAGGACTGCATCACCCCAGCACACTCAGCCCAGCAGGCTGGGAATCCAGGGGAGCTTCGGACCCCTTAGCTGGTGACTGGGAAAGGGTGGCCACACTTAAGACTCCCACAGAGATGAACAGCCTTCCATTTGTTCCCATCCCGGCCAGCGCTATAAAGGGCCTTTCGGAACAGTGTGGCCACAGCTCTGGAATAGTGGAGCAACAGTGCCACCTACAGCATTCACACAGAACCCACTCTCGATGGGCGTTTTTTTGTTTTGTTTTGTTTTTTAGTTCTTTTTTCTTCCCTTTCTTTTCTTTTTTTCTTTCCCTTTTCTTTATTATTGTTATTTTTTAATTTTCTTTTCTTTTCTTTTTTTCCTTTTTAAAGTCATAAAGAACCCAGCTGACATACGTGGCAACTACCAGCAACCAATTCTATAGCCATGAAAAGACAGAGGAATATGGTACAGACAAAGCTTCAGACCCAGACAACCCCAGAGAGGGAACCTGAACAGATGGACATGTATAGTCTTCCTGAAAAAGAATTCAGAATAAAAGTCATAGCCATGCTGATGGATCTACAGAGAAATGTGCAAGAGCTGAGGGAGGAAATGAGAGAAGTGAGGAAAGACTATGCAGAAATCAGACAAGCCATCGACGGGCTTAACAGCAGACTGGATGAGGTGAAAGAGACTGTTAATGGAATAGAAAACATAGAACATGAATACAGAGAAGCTGAGGTAGAGAGAGATAAAAGGATCTCTAGGAATGAAAGAATATTGAGAGAACTGTGTGACCAAACCAAATGGAACAATATTCGCATTAGGAGTACCAGAGTAAGAAGAGAAAGAAAAAGGGATAGAAAGTGTCTTTGAAGAAATAATTGCTGAAAACGTTCCCACGCTGGGGAAGGAAATAGTCTTGCAGTCCACGGAAGCCCAAAGATCTCCCAACAAAAGAGAAACCAAGGAAGACAACACCAAGGCACATAATAATTAAGATGGCAAAGGTCAAAGATAAGGACAGAGTATTAAAGGCAGTTAGAGAGAGAAAAAAGATCACCTACAAAGGAAAACCCATCAGACTATCATCAGACTTCTCAACAGAAACCTTACGGGCCAGAAGAGAATGGCATGATATGTTTAAAGTAATGAAACAGAAGGGACTCGAACCAACAATATTGTATCCAGCACGATTATCATTTAAATATGACGGAGGGATTAAACAATTTACAGACAAACAGAAGTTGAGAGAGTTTGCCTCTCATAAACCAGCACTACAGGATATCTTAAACGGACTGCTCTAGAGGGAAGCACCCCTAAGGCTAAAAAGATGTCACCAGAGAAAATAAAATCATAACAAAGAAAGCATACCATCCAAATACTAACTAAAGGCAAAGAATAAAACACCTAATATATAAAGAATGGAGGAGGAAGAATAGGAAGGGAGAGATAAAGAAACATCAGACAGCATTCACAATAACTTAACAAGAAAGTTAAGTTAGATTCTTAGATAGTAAAGAAGCAACGCTTGAACCTTTGGTACCCACGAATCTAAATCCAGCAATGGCAATAAGTACATATCTATGAATAATCACCCTAAATGTAAATGGACTGAATGCACCAATCAAAAGACACAGAGTAACAGAGTGGATAAAAAAGCAAAACTCATCTATATGCTGCTTACAAGAGACTCACCTCAAACCCAAAGATATACACAGACTAAAAGTGAAGGGATGGAAAAAGATATTTCATGCAAACAACAAAGAGAAAAAAGCAGGTGTTGCAGTACTTGTATCAGATAAAATAGACTTCAAAACAAAGAAAGTAGCAAGAGATAAAGAAGGACATTACATAAAGACAAAGGGGTCAGTTCAACAAGAAGATATAACCATTATAAATATATATGTACCCAACACAGGAGCGTCAGCATATGTGAAACAAATACTGACAGAATTGAAGGAGGAAATAGACAGCAATGCATTCATTTTAGGAGACTTCAACACACCACTCACTCCAAAGGACAGATCAACCAGACAGAGAATAAGTAAAGACACAGAGGCACTGAACAACACACTAGAACAGATGGACCTAACAGATATCTACAGAACTCTGCACCCAAAAGGAGCAGGATACACATTCTTCTCAAGTGCACATGGAACATTTTCCAGAATATACCATATACTAGGCCACAAAAAGAACCTCAGTAATTTCAAAAATATTCAAATCCTACCAACCACCTTCTCAGATCACAAAGATATAAAACTAGAAATAAATTTTAGAAAGAAATCAAAAAGGCTCACAAATACATGGAGACTTAACAACATTCTCCTAATTAATCAATGAGTTAATGACCAAATGAAAACAGAAATCAAAGAATTTATGGAGACTAATGACAACAACAAAATGCCGCAACTTCTGTGGGACGCAGCAAAGGCAGTTCTAAGAGGAAAGTATATTGCAGTCCAGGCCTATTTAAAGAAGGAAGAGCATTCCCAAATGAACAGTCTAAAGACACAATTATTGAAATTGGAAAAAGAAGAACAAAGGAGGCCCAAAGTCACCACAAGGAGGGACATAATAAAGATCAGAGAAATAAATAAAATTGAGAAGAATAAAACAATAGAAAAAAAATCAATGAAACCAAGAGCTGGTTCTTTGAAAAAATAAACAAAATAGATAAACCCCGAGCCAGACTCATTAAGAGAAAAAGAGAATCTACACACATAAACAGAATCAGAAATGAGAAAGGAAAATAACGATGGACCCCACAGAAATACAAAGAATTATAAGAGAATATTATGAGCATCTATATGCTAACAAGCTGCAAAACAAAGAAGAAATGGACTTCTTAGAAAAATACAACCTTCCAAGACTGACCAAGCAAGAAACAGAAAAACTAAACAGACCAATCACCAGCAATGAAATTGAATCAGTAATCAAAAAACTACCCAAGAACAAAACACCCAGGGGCCAGATGGATTCACTTCTGAATTCTATCAGACATATAGGGAAGAAATAACACCCATTCTCCTTAAAATTTTCCAAAAAATAGAAGAGGAGGGAATACTTCCAAACTCATTCTATGAAGCCAGCATCACTCTAATACCAAAACCGGGCAAAGACCTCACCAAAAAAGAAAACTACAGACCAATATCCCTGATGAACATAGATGCAAATATACTCAACAAAATATTAGCAAACCGAATTCAAAAATACATCAAGAGGATCATACATCATGATCAAGTGGGATTCATCCCAAGGATGCAACGATGGTACAACATTCGAAAATCCATCATCATCATCCACCACATCAACAAAAAGAGGAACAAAAACCACATGATCATCTCCATAGATGCTGAAAAAACATTTGACAAAATTCAGCATCCATTCATGATTAAAATTCTCAACAAAATGGGTATAGACGGCAAGTACCTCAACATTATAAAGGCTATATATGACAAACCCACAGCTAACATCATACTTAACAGCGAGAAGCTGAAAGCTTTTCATCTAAGATCAGGAACAAGACAGGGATGCCCACTCTCTCCACTGTTATTCAACATAGTACTGGAGGTCCTAGCCATGGCAATCAGACAAAACAAAGACATACAAGGCATCCAGATTGGTAAAGAAGAAGTCAAATTGTCACTATTTGCAGATGACATGATACTGTACATAAAAAACTCTAAGGACTCTACTGCAAAACTACTAGAACTAATATCTGAATTCAGCAAAGTTGCAGGATACAAAATTAACACACAGAAATCTGTTGCTTTCCTATACACTAACGATGAACTAAAGGAAAGAGAAATCAGAAAAATAATTCCATTCACAATTGCATCAAAAAGAATAAAATACCTCGGAATAAACCTAACCAAGGAAGTGAAATACCTGTACTCTGAAAACTACAAGACACTCCTAAGAGAAATTAAAGAGGACACTAACAAATGGAAATGCATCCCATGCTCTTGGCTAGGAAGAATAAATATTGTCAAAATGGCTATACTACCTAAAGCAATCTACAGATTCAATGCATTCCCTATCAAACTAACAACAGCTTTCTTCAATGAACTGGAACAAATAATTCTAAAATTCATATGGAACCAGAAAAGACCCCGAATAGCCAAAGCAATCCTGAGAAGGAGGACTCAAACAGGGGGAATTACGCTCCCTGACTTCATGCTCTACTACAAAGCCACAGTAATCAAGATAATTTGGTACTGACACAGAAACGGACCCACAGACCAGTGGAACAGAATAGAAAATCCAAACATTAACCCAAACAATTACAGTCAATTAATATTTGATAAAGGAGCCTTGGATATACAATGGGGAGATGACAGCCTCTTCAGCAGCTGGTGTTGGAAAAACTGGACAGCTACATGTAAGAGAATGAAACTGGACTATGTCTAACCCCATACACAAAAGTCAACTCAAAATGGATCAAAGACCTGAATGTAAGTCATGAAACCATAAAACTCTTAGGAAAAAACTTAGGCAAAAATCTCTTGGACATAAACATGAGTGACTTCTTCATGAACATATCTCCCAGGCAAGGGAAACAAAAGCAAAAATGAACAAGTGGGACTATATCAAGTTGAAAAGCTTTTGTACAGCAAAGGACAACATCAGTAGAACAAAAAGACATCCTACAGTATGGGAAAATATATTCATAAATGACATATCCGATAAGGGGTTGACATCCAAAAATATAATGAACTCACGCACCTCAACAATGAAAAAGCAAATAATCCAATTAAGAAATGGGCAGAGGACATGAATAGACACTTCTCTAAAGAAGAAATTCAGAAGGCCAACAGGCACATGAAAAGATGCTCCACATCGCTAATCATCAGAGAAATGCAGATTAAAACCACAGTGAGATATCACCTCACACCAGTGAGGATGGCCAACATCCAAAACACAACATAAATGTTGGCGAGGTGTGGAGAAAGGGAACCCTCCTACACTGCTGCTGGGAATGCAAATTAGTTCAACCATTGTGGAAAGCAGTATGGAGGTTCCTCAAAAATCTCAAAATAGAAATACCATTTGACCCAGGATTCCCACTCCTAGGAATTTACCCTAAGAATGCAGCAGCCCAGTTTCAAAAAGACAGATGCACCCCTATGTTTATTGCAGCACTATTTAGAATAGCCAAGAAATGGAAGCAACGTAAGTGTCCATCAGTAGATGAATGAATTAAGAAGAGGTGGTACATATACACAATGGAATATTATTCAGCCATAAGAAGAAAACAAATCCTACCATTTGCAACAACATGGATGGAGCTAGACGGTATTATGCTCAGTGAAATAAGCCAAGTCGAAAAAGACAAGTATCAAATGATTTCACTCATATGTGGAGTATAAGAACAAAGGAAAAAACTGAAGGAACAAAATAGCAGCAGACTCACAGAACCCCAGAATGGACTAATAGTTACCAAAGGGAAAGGGACTGGGGAAGATGGGTAGGAAGGGAGGGATAAGAGGGTAAAAGGGGCATTACGATTAGCAGACCTAAGGTAGAGGGGGTACGGGGAGGGCTGTACAACTCAGAGAAGACAAGTAGTGATTCTATAGCATCTCTCTACACTGAAGGACAGTGACTGTAATGGGGTTGGTGTGGAGGAGTTGATGAACGGGGTAGTTTAATCACCATAATATTGCACATGTAATTGTAGATTAATGATACCAAAAGAAATTATAAAAAAAAATTAAAAAGGAGGATTCAGATTTTATGAAATTGTTCTGAATATTTCTAATGTAGAACATAGCTATTGATAAGGATGCAATGACTCAGAGGAATCAACTGATTAAGGTTTGCCAGTTACCACCTCCCAAAATATTAACTTTTCAATCGTGAATTTACTTTAAGCTTATGTTTAGGTTGACATCTATTACCTTATACCTTCAACCTGAGAGAATGTAATAAACGCTGTATGAGATCATAAAGTCTTTTCACGCTCTTGAAGAAAATGAATGCATTACTCAATTAACTTTGTAAACAGATAACTGTCTTTTCTTTTAAGGCATAGCTTTTTGAAAGGAGGCCAGGTGCAGCTTTGTATGGTCAAGCTCTGAATTAGGTGGACATTATGCTATTAAAAATATTATCTTCTTTCTCTTCTTTTTTACATTAATCTTATAAGTTCTGTATCATTATATAAATTTTATAGATGATAAAACAAATGTGTACAATGTCCATTTGTTACAAAGCCATAAAAGAATACTGGTAATTAAATCCTAGTGTGTACTTCTGATATTAGTAATGCAAAAGCCCTTGTGCTGTGAAGAGTCTGATACTGAGGTCTTCACTGCAGTTGAACAGAACTGAAACCCTACAACAACATGGGAAGTAAGACCTTCACGCAGGTGCTGTTCTGAGAGTGGGCACCACTCTTCTCTCAGCACCAGGGGTCTTATTTAGCCTGAGGCTGCCCTATAAAAATTCAGTAAATAAGGGTTAAGATAACCTTGTAATATACATAAAAAAAATAGAACAGTTGTCTCTACTTAATTCTCTTAGAGCATCCAGAAATATTAACCTACTAAAAACCCTCCAGAGAAGATACTGTTTATACTCTTACTTGGTTGAGTGTCAACATAGTTCATTTAGGCAAATGAGTTGTTTTGTGTCACAAGCCACATTTTGTGGCTATTCTACATAAACTGGCTATTGTAAAATGCTGTTAACTTTGGGGGCATGCCTAGTGATTTTGTTTAAAAAATTTCAATGTCGAATTCTTAAAGAAAAACTAAAGAACTGTAAAATATAAATCATCTTTCAAACATAGGATGCTCACAACAACTGCACTAGTTTTCTTGTACTGTTTAGTTTTCTTGGCAGTTATCATGTGTGGCTCTTTTAATATTGCCAGATCTCACAACACTAGATATCCTTATGTATTCTGTGATAGAAAATATATTACAGACCCATCATGTGGTCATTTTAAATAGAATCATTCCTAATAGGGACAAACATCGACTTCAGTTTCTGCTGAACAGCTATAAATTATCAGCATTAAAAAAATGTGACCACAATAAAATAATTACAAATACACCAAGAAGCTATAAAACTTTCTCTCTTATTTCAGGTAATGTCATACAACTAACACTTAAATATGAAAATACCCATATACCCCAGAGACAAACTCAGCAAAAACATGAGTAGATATATTCAGTTTACTTTTAATTGGAGTTAAAGACATGACAAATAGTATACATAAATATATATTGGAAGATATTATTTTAATGTATCTTTAAAATTACTTTCATACCTGCATATAGGATTTTATTTTAAAGAACAGTTTCAGCATATAGCTGTTAAATATTAGCAAATAAAAATGTTAAAGTTGGATTATTACTAGTGCTTACAAGGAACACATAAGGGAAAAAATAAACACGAAATTATCCTTGACTATTGAAGAATCAGCAAGAAAAGCAGAAGGTAAAAGAGGGAAGGATTCGGCCAGCCCTAGGTGGTGACCCCAATCACTGAAGCAAAATTGGCCTCCTGGATGGATACTGAAAAACCAAGGTAATATGATGGTGCAATTGCAAAATGTTCCAACATCTGAATTCCATAAAGAATCTCAAGTGTTTTATTGTTTTCTTTCTGTGAAAGATGGACTGTGGCTTCTAATGATTGATGGCTAGAAGCACAAAGTGGTATCTTTGCAAAATGAGGGAAGAAATAACACAAAGGAAATGACTGGATCTAAAATGTAGCATCTCTTAAAAATGTATTTGTCGATTTAATGGTGTTTCAATAGATGAACTGAAATTGTGTTGGAAATTAATCTTTGAACTCATTTTTGCACCACAGCTAAAGGCACTGAAGTAAGACAAGTCTGGGTTCAAATTCATTTCCAAGAATCTAAAGTTAGGAGACTTTATGGAGGTATTTAAGCATTCTAAACTTCACTCATCCTCATCTGTAAATTGTAATAATAATACATACCTCCCTCGTTGTTTGACAGATAAATAACACATTTATTTAAAAATAACCCTTATGGTTGTTTTGAAGATTAAAAGTGTTTACACATATATTATTAGGTCACTATCTGGTACAGAGTAAAACCTTAATATATGCCAATTTGCGTTCTTAATTACAGTGTTTAGTACTTATTTTTATTTAACATGTAGTAACTTCATTTTCACCTAAAGCATTAAAACAACCTTGCAGAGAGAAATTAGTGAGTTAATTAGACTCACTCAATACATAGTCACTAATTAGTTGAGAGGTTAAGGGTTTTTTTTTTTTATTAATCTTATGTTTTACTTTTGTCTGCATGGTATAATTTCTAGGCCTCCACCTAATTTTTTGTGTTTGGCACAAGTCCATCCACTTTCTAAGGTAACAGAAATAAATTATTTTTGAAAAAACTCAAAATGAAATAAAAACATATTTTTAGCACAAAAAGGGCAGAGGGATTATGATGATTGTCATGTAAGTAATTGACTCTGGCCAATTCTTCTACAGTAGCCAAGATAAACTCTCTATGGCTGCATGCCAAAGAGTCCTATTATGGGGTGAATTGTATCCTTCCAAAATGAATATGTTGCAGCCCTAATTCCAGCAACTCAGAAGTGACTACACATTTAGAGAGAGGGCCTTTAAAGAGGTGATTTAAGCTAAAAAAAGATCATTAGCATGAACCCATTCTGACTGTGTCCTTATAAGAGAAAATGTAAACACACAAAGAGACACCAGAGGTGTGTGCACCCATTGAGGACACACCATGCCTGGGCAGTGAGAGGGGTTTCATCAAGATACAAGCTACGGAGAGAAGTCTCAGGAGAAACCAAACCTGCTGACACCTTGATCTTGGATGTCCAGCATCCAGAAATGTGAGAAAATAAATTTCTGTTGTTTAAGCCATCAAACTTATGGTATTCTCTTATGGCAGCCCAAGCAAACTAATATGTAACACATCCAAATGATACCTAAAGATCTGAAGAAGAAAGAGGTGGAGCCTGAGGGGGGCAGAAACTAGAGCATTGGGAGAATAGGAACATGGGGATAGGGAGGGCATGGGAGTGTGGGACCTAAAGGTGGAAGAACCACTGATGAACCAGTTTAAACTCTGCCCCTCCTGCCTGCATTACAGTTCTAGTCCTTTTTCTGCTATACCTTTTCCATATCATTGACCACTTTTTGCCATACTACATAATAAACTTATTTTCATCTTTATTATCACCCTACCTCCAATAACAGAAAGGCCCTAGTTTTTAGTCTGCTTTCCTGTGTAATTTCCTTTTCAATGATATATACTCCTCCCCTAGAAAAGTGTCTGGCACTTAATAAAGGATCAAAAAAATAATTAGTAAATGAATGGGTCCAGAGAGAAGAGACAACCATGCAGGCGGCCCTGATGGTCAAACACAATCGAGTGAGCTGTAGAGTTGGGAAGAGACCATTTCCATTCAACCATAGTAGAACCAGTATTGACTGTAACAAAGAGTGGCTTGTCCTGAAGTAAAGAATTATTCCACAAACTATTTCTATTGAGTAGTTAGCAGAAAGAAATTTTACCCTTACTCTTTCTTAGGTCAAGGATTTATAAGGGAGTCTGTATTATAGTAATTAAATATAAGAGATATTTAATGGGAAGCAACATGAGCAATGTCCTTGAATATCATCAAGATCAAACAATAAAACAAGCCATTTCAAACAGCACTGATTCCACTCTGTTTTGTAAAACAAACGCCAGTCGTGTGTGTGAACTTATTGTGGGTTATATTATAACTACAGTTTGGACTATAATTTTTCCTCACTACTGCCAAAACACAAGCAAAGAGTTTCTCTTAACTTACCGTTTTCCTACAGGTCATTCAATTCCTTCCCTCTCAATGCTACCATGACCATTAATGTACTGCCCCAAGAACAACACTTCTATTAGTATTATATCAAGCCAGCAGGTATAAACTGGACTACCCTGTACAAAGAAGGAAGTGTGTTTGGCCTACCCCCATACTAGACATGAGCTAGCATTTGCTTCTCTCCAAAAACCTTTTGTTATATACACAGATATTATCAATTTAATGATACTTCCTTTTCTACATCTGGATGTATTAGTCCTTCTCTGAATCATAGTCAATATGCTAAGAAGACTTGGGTTTTAAATCTTGTTTTAGAATAGATAATATTTTATACTTGTGATATTTTTACATTTGGATATTCTGAGATAGAAATGTGAAGTCCCATTAGAGAACAAATGTTCAGATCAGAATTGCATCTAAACGTCAGCCATTAAAGTATTTTAAAAACTAAAGTTTAACAATTATTTGTGACTACCCCTATGTTATAGAAACATCCTGAGTGTACATCAAATAGCCACTTTTTCCAGGAATGTTTTTCAGAAATTTCAAAGGCTGACAGAATCTCTGCTTCACTTAGAAATTGTTAAAGAAATCTTCTGGAACTATTGAAATGTAAGATACCCAGCATTTGTGCGGGCTTTTTATTGTTGTTGCTTTGTCTCAGCTTCCCAGATGCCTTTAGTGTCTTCATGGATGGGGAATAGTTTCTAGCTGATCAACTGACATAAAATGCTTTGCTTAATTTACTATTGTAGTGCAATGCTCTTTCAGATAGATTTTTTTCCTAGAAACCAGTGAAAAGTGACAAGTTATTGGAAATAGGCTGGTGAGCCATATAATTACAAAATGCAATTTTTATTAACAGAAATACACTTGCATGCATAGTAATTAATGTGAAAATATTTCCTGTGTGGAAAGGGTAATGACTTTCCATGATTAGACGGAGTAAGAGGAACCATGGCATTATCACCAGGCCTGTGTTACACAGCTCAGTGTGCAGGTGAGAGTATCACAATCTGGCAAGACCGATCCATGAGATAATAGGCCTGAAACTTAAAGATAATTGAAAACTTAAATAGCAAGTATATGGGGAGAAGGGAATTGTTTGATTTTAAATATTTAGCAGATTTTTTTTATTCTAAAAGTTTAATTAAAAAAAAGCTAGTACTACAAAGTAAACTGTCAAAAATCACATGTTTTATAGTACATATATGACACATTATATGGTGTCATGTTTTATTATGCCTAATTTAATATTTACTCTATTAATGTCTTTTTTGGGTAGTGTTTAGTTAAGAAATCCACAAAACACTGAAGATGTTGCATTATGTGCTACTGACATTTTTGAACTAGAGAATTCCCATAGATCAGTGTGCTATGATCAAGGGAACCAATACACTCTTGTGAAAAATCTAAGAAACTATCCTTAGTTGTTCTAAGTAATCCTGGTCTAAGAGCTCTGAGCTCCAGATTCTGCCTCTCTCTCCTGAAAGACAAAGGCTGAATAATTTCCAAAACCTTCATAATAAGCGGTGCACCTGTTCTAAGCTGGTGGCTTTTGAGAGTCCTGATGCTGCTTAGGATCTTGGGCTTTTGCAAAATGAGCAACAAAATGATTTGTGTTTCTACTCTTTCTGTTAATACAGATGGAAAAATGCTATGGCTTGCCGGATTTTGCAAACCCTCGACTTGCCGACAATCCCCTGATCTAACTAGTATTAACTGAAAGATGAAGCGTGGGATGTTTTAATTAAGTAGAAAAAAGAATATTTTGAATGTTCTCTCTCCCTTTCTCCCTGATATGTAATGTGTGTGTGTGTGTGTGTGTATGTGTACTGTTTCCCATAGTATAAAGACACTATGCAAGCTTTGTAAAAATATTACTGTAATTATAGTTATGGTGCAGAAACTCTAACTATATGCATATCCCATGTACGCCTAAACTGCCATTTTTTTTTCCAAGGTGAAAATTATATTTTGCTCTGAATTATAAAAGTAACACATTCATGTCATTTAAGAAGACAGAAAAATTTGAGGGGAAATGAAAGCCTTACTTATTCCATAATTGTTATTTTTATACATAATTTAGAAAATTTTACACATATATTTGTGGGTCTAAATCTATCATCTTCCCTTCATGAGAAGAGACTTCCGTTTATATAATATTCCTGGTCTTTGTCCCTATCTATTTATCCCCAGGGGAGGAAAAGTACTTTCATTTGACTGGTGAGTTGAAATAAAAAAGCGCCCAAAGCATAGGTTGGTCTATACGTCCCTTGTCCTTGGAGCCAGCTGGTCAGCCGTGAGCATAGTTTGATTCCTATCAGTCGTGCTGTGAGTTCAGGGTGAATGAGCTGTTCATAATTTGCTACATAACTTGTAAGTCTGTCCAAACTGGAGATTCAATCTAAGTCAGCTTGACTATAGAAATTAGCCACATTTTGCAATGTCACTTTTATCGAGATAAGATATTTTCGCCTCAGTTCACACATATCTTCCAATTGGTTTACATTCTGAGGAGGAATGAGCAGTATTACTTTTGGATCACAAAAACCATATGATGAAGTTACTAATATAACCACCCACATCTCTACAGATGGGAAACTGAGACACAGGTAGCTTAAATAATATGCCCAAGGCCATACAGGTAATAAGTGATAGAACTTGGATTTCATTTTTGGATATGACCTACTTCATATAACCAATCTTCTATATATCATATTTAATTTGTTTTCAGTAATTTGATATTAAAAACAAATAGCATATACTATACTGGCTGAAGCTACTTATTTAAATCTGATTTTTCAGTTTGACATTTTATACATTACTAAAATCTACAGTTATCCCACCATTTTTTCTTACAGAGAACATAAAAATTCTAGATTGTATATTTTCTATGGTATTTCTACCACTATAATTCACCTTTTAAAAAAATATATAAAACTTATACATTAGATATTTTAGTATCTCTGAATTTCTGCATCTCTTTTACATCAGTTAGATGCTTAATTGTACTTACTTTGAATCATCCAACCCAGGAACAACGACCTTTTTCTATAAAGGACAAGATGGTAAATAGTTTTGAATTTTTGGGGGCATGGTCTCAGTTACAGCCATTATGGGCAGCCATGGGCATAAATAAATGGATATGTAAGGATTTGGCCCACTGGGAATAGTTTGCCAGCCCTGTCATAATCTTAAATATGATTCTGTCTCATATATGCTCAAGAGATTTTCATATTGTAGTCAGATCCTAAGTCCTGGTGTAGTTCTTAGGTACATAGATGTTAGAGCCAGAGTGTCAGCATTTATCTCATGGTTTTATCTAAAAAATGGGAATACTAATAGTTTCTACATCACAGTATTGTTGTGAAGATAAAAACTAATCAATATGTATAAGACAATTACAGTAGTTCAGACACATAAATGGGCTATATAAGTGTATGCAATATTATTGTAGTGTTATTATTTATATTTATAATTCATGCTTAATATCATATTAATATCAATTATAATGAGCTGTTGAATTTCCACTATCAAATTTCATAGTTTAATAACTTTGTATCAATTCACAGAGCTTTGCATTATTTAAAATTTGTCTTACATTATAGGAGGACAAACTCATTTAAATCCACTATGGATAATAATTTCAGAGTTTGGTCTGTTATACTGATGGGTACACCAGGAACTCTCTGTTAGCTTTCCTCTTCTAATTCACATTAGGAACAAATTTGAACCTACAGAGTTTCTATTACTGAGTCAATTTTTTTATAGCAAATCTCCCTTAAGTGTGAAGTGGTTTCATTTATAATGACTATCCTTTCAAAATTCTTCAGTGAGACAGAACTGCATCAATTTTCAGAGACAGAGAATAACAAAAACTATTAATTATTCCCATAATAATGAACAAATATCCAATATACTTAGCCTCCAAATAAAAGTGCTACTGTTATATAAAATCTAAACCAACTCTAATCTATTTACTTTTCGAAACCACAATGACAAAACTTATTGTAAGGAAATGTAAAACTTGTATTTGCCAAAACAACTTTACAGAAAAAAATATTCTTCTGTAAGTAGAAAGTAACACTAAAATATACAGAAATCATGCTCTATACTCATTGTCCGCTTTGTACGCTCCCCTCAATGTAACACAGTGATGGTGAGGTTAGTATTAAATAAATCATTGTTAATTTGATTGGCTAGATAAGTTGGAATTTAAAAAGCTAAAAAATAAAGAAATGTAACTGACTTTTCAGGACAGGTGACTATAGCATTTTAACAATGCTAAGCAGCAAGAATTTCACAAGAAAAATAGGACTCTTTCTTTACATTGAGACAATCACTTATGATTTCACAATATAGTTTGTCTGTATCCCTTAAATTCCAGAATCTTTTTTATTTCCTACTGTATCTGGGTGCTTGGGAACTCATTTAATGTACATTCATTTTCTATAGGTAAAATTTCTTCAGACCTCATTATTCTCTGTGTATAAATGATGAGATAGTAAATATTATTTTTCTCTTTTTATACATGTGGATGGTGAAATCTAAAAAAATTAAGTAACATGCCCAAGGGAAAGGAACATGCATCTTATAGGTGGTGGAGGAAGGAGTTGGATATAGGTCTTTGATTCTAATGTATTTGCTTTCAAATATTATACGAAATTTATTTTTAGAGAAAAATACAGAGGTAGCTTGTATTATTTCAGTGGAAAGAATATTCACAATGATAACATATGTGCTTATATATAAGAGTAAAAATAAATCATCCCAATTGTAAGCTAGTGAAACTATTTAATTTTGGTTCAGGAATTCTCTAATTTCTGATTACTTTTGATTCCAGATTCCACTTGCAACAAAATTACTGGAATATTCTGGAAGAGAGTAAACACAGCAGAAATATATACCCACCATTTGACATATTCTTCTCTAACTGATTCATCCATAGAGGTAAGACATTTAATATTTCTTGCATAACAATACAGAATGATATTCATGCAGTCATAACATTGAAAATCTTAACACATACACACATAAACATACATGCATACATATTAGTTCCTACACTCATATGTGATGATATAAGTGCCTCACCATTTTGTACTAACATAATCAAGAAACTTAATAGATAAAATTTATGAATGACATGGAATATAGTTTGGCATGTTGGTTTGACAACTCATAACCTGTAAACTTCTAAAATTGAATGCTTTTTCAGTCTGTAATTTTGATAAGCTCCATCTCTGACCTATGTAATAATTCATTCATAAAAGTAAGTGATGTTTCATAAAAATGTACATAAATTAAAATGAGGTGTACTGCAGCACAGCCTATGTGAATGGAAGGTCTTTACAACCGAAGGCCAGCTAGCCCCAAGTATACATGAGCCCTTGTGTCCTTGCTCTCCTCAACTCATTTCCATTCACTAACTTCCTAATGCAGGAATTAAGATGACTTGTTATAACAGTAAGTTAATGAGTTGTCACACCTGAGAATCTAATACAGTGTTCAGCTTTACGCAATGTATCCCATGATAAAACGAAATATTATTTGCTATATTCAAGTTATAACCTGTCAATTTAAAATTTGTGTTTGAAGTATATTTAGCAAAACTTTTCCACATTTTAAGGTGAAATGATATGAATGGTCAATGAATGGTCATGTTCATAAATCACACACACACAAAAAAATTGCTTCCTGCATATGATTCTGTTTCTAAAGTCTGCCACAATAATTACTTAATCAAGTTCTACTTACAACAATAAATCATAATAAATCCTGTTTAATGTAAAGATATTAATCTATAAATATTATAGTAAAAACAAAGAAATTGGGCATTTAATTATTTTATCCACAAACTTTATTAAAGTGTATAAAATCTTAATGGATTGCTTTACCTTCTACATTCAGTAAACATCACTGAAATGCACTGAATTTTCTAAAAGCAAATAAATATAAAGCTATCATAATCTATTTGAAAATGATTTTAAACCTGAGTATAAACTTTCTTGCTTTTCATTTGCAGCGTTACCATATTATAATTTAATTGTAAATTTGAATAAAGATGCATTGTGATACATTTAGACATGTTTGTTTCTGACACTTCAGTGAATATCCAAATATAATTATTTTTCATTACTAGTTAAAAATGGTTCATGAATTACTTAAATTAAAACTTTAATCCAACCTCTATATCTGTGGGTGGCTGTACTTCCATAGATAAACACAAGCTGATAATGAGGTGTCTTAGCCCATGGTCAGTGAGTTTGGGTTATTATTCAAGCACATAAAAGGGAAAGGATCAACTCTCATGACAAGGGTAACATTTATTACTATATATATACACAATTGACTATAGAGTTTTGATTTTTGACTAAATTTCTAACAAAGCAAGTACCCAAAGGATAATATTCAGAAATTAAAAATTTTTATATAAAAGAATACCATAGAAGAGCTCACTGAGTTAACTTGTGAGATGGCTTATCAATGTTCTCTCTCTGTCAGTGATCCCTGGTAGAAAGATAGTGCAAGCCACATTTGTCATTTTAAATTTCTAGTAGCTACACTATAAAAATAAAAAGGGAACTTAGTAGTGGTGCTACATTTTATTTTTAACAATCATTTAAAAAAATTATCATTTCAAAATATGGTCAATTAAAAAATTATTAATGAGATAATGTGCATTCTCTTTTCCATATTAAGAATTCAAAATCCATGTACGTTTTAAAAAGCAAAACAGGACAATTGTGTAATGAAAAAAATCTTACATTACTTCAGTTTATACATTAAAATTTAAATTAAATTAAACATTCACTTCTGGGAAGATGGTGACATGAAAAGAATGAAAGAAATTTCCTCCTAACATTACATTTATCCTCGAAAACACAGCAAATACAACTATTCCTAAAAGAGAGACCAGAATACACAGGAAAGTGCACAGCGGGCAGCTACACCTGAGAGAACTTGGCACCTGGTGAGGCAGGTAAGATACAGAGCCGTGACCCAGCGGGACCCGAGCGCTCCCCCACCCCAGCACACCGGCAGGCAGCTACACCCTGAGAGGACTCGGCACCCGGCAAGGAGGTCATAAAGAGCCCAGCTGACATACGTGGAAACTACCAGCAATCAATTCTATAGCCATGAAAAGACAGAGGAATATGGTACAGACAAAGCTCCAGACCCAGACAACCCCAGAGACGGAACCTGAAGGGATGGACATGCACAGTCTTCCTGAAAATGAATTCAGAATAAAAGTCATAGCCATGCTGATGAATCTAAAGAAAAATGTGCAAGAGCTGAGGGAGGAAGTGAGGGAAGTGAGGAAAGAATATGCAGAAATGAGACAAGCAGACTGGATGAGGTGTCAGAGACTGTTAATGGATTAGAAAATAGAGAACAGGAATACAGAGAAGCTGAGGCAGAGAGAGATAAAAGGATCTCTAGGAATGAAAGAATATTAAGAGAACTGAGTGACCAATCCAAACAGAACAATATTTGCATTATAGGAGTACCAGAGGAAGAAGAGAGAGAAAAAGGGATAGAAAGTGTCTTTGAAAAATAATTACTGAAAACTTTCCCACACAAGGAAGGAAATAGTCTCGCAGTCCATGGAAGCCCACAGATCTCCCAACACAAGGGACCCAAGGAAGACAACACCAAGGCACATAATAATTAAGATGGCAAAGGTCAAAGATAAAGACAGAGTATTAAAGGCAGCTAGAGAGAGAAAAAATATCACCTACAAAGGAAAACCCATCAGACTATCATCAGACTTCTCAACAGAAACCTTACAGGCCAGAAGAGAATGGCATGATATATTTAACGGAATGAAACAGAAGAGCCTCGAACCAAGAATACTGTATCCAGCACGATTATCATTTAAATATGACAGAGGGATTAAACACTTTACAAACAAACGAAAGTTGAAAGAGTTTGCCTCTCATAAACCACCACTACAGGATATCTTAAATGGACTGCTCTAGAGGGGAGCATGCCTAAGGCAAAAAAGATGTCACCAGAGAAAAAAAAATCACAGCAAAGAAAGCAGACCATCCAAATACTAACTAAAGGCAAAGAATAAAACACCCAATATATAAAGAATGGAGGAGGAAGAATAGGAAGGGAGAGATAAAGAAATATCAGACGGCGTTCACAATTACTTAACAAGAAAGTTAAGTTAGATTCTTAGATAGTAAAGAAGCAACCCTCAAACCTTTGGTAACCACGAATCTAAAGCCAGCAATGGCAATAAGTATATATCTATCCATAATCACCCTATATGTAAATGGACTGAATGCACCAATCAAAAGACACTGAGTAACAGAGTGGATAAAAAAGCAAGACCCATCTATATGCACTTACAAGAGACTCACCTCAAACCCAAAGATATACACAGACTAAAAGTGAAGGGATGGAAAAAGATATTTCATGCAAACACCAAAGAGAAAAAAGCCGGTGTTGCAGTACTTCTATCAGACAAAATAGACTTCAAAACGAAGAAAGTAGCAAGAGATAAAGAAGGACATTACATAATGATAAAGGGGTCAGTCCAACAAAAGATATAACCATTATAAACATATATGCACCCAACACAGGAGCGCCAACTTATGTGAAACAAATACTAACAGAATTGAAGGAGGGAATAGACAACAATGCATTCATTTTAGGAGACTTCAACACACCACTCACTCCAAAGGATAGATCAACTAGACAGAGAATAAGTAAAGACATGGAAGCACTGAACAACACACTAGAACAGATGGACTTAACAGATATCTACAGAACTCTGAACCCAAAAGCAACAGGATACACATTCTTCTCAAGTGCACATGGAACATTTTCCAGAATAGACCACATACTAGGCCACAAAAAGAACCTCAGTAAATTCAAAAATATTGAAATCCTACCAACCACCTTCTCATATCACAAAGGTATGAAACTAGAAATACATTTTAGAAAGAAATCAAAAAGGCTCACAAATACATGGAGACTTAACAACATTCTCCTAATGAATCAGTGGGTTAATGACCAAATCAAAACAGAAATCAAAGAATATATGGAGACTAATGACAACAACAACACAAAGCCACAACTTCTGTGGGATGCAGCAAAGGCAGTTCTAAGAGGAAAGTATATTGCAGTCCAGGCATATTTAAAGAAGGAAGAACATTCCCAAATAAACGGTCTAAAGACACAATTATTGAAATTGGAAAAAGAAGAACAAAGGAGGCCCAAAGTCACCACAAGGAGGGACATAATAAAGATCAGAGAAGAAATAAATAAAATTGAGAAGAATAAAACAATAGAAAAAATCAATAAAACCAAGAGCTGGTTCTTTGAAAAAATAAACAAAATAGATAAACCCCTAGCCAGACTCATTAAGAGAAAAAGAGAATCTACACACATAACAATCAGAAATGAGAAAGGAAAAATAACGACGGACCCCACAGAAATACAAAGAATTATAAGAGAATTTTATGAGCATCTGTATGCTAACTGTCTGGAAAACCTAAAAGAAATGGACAACTTCTTAGAAAAATACAACCTTCCAAGACTGAGCAAGCAAGAAACAGAAAAACTGAACAGACCAATCACCAACAACGAAATTGAATCTGTAATCAAAAAACTACCCAAGAACAAACCCCCGGACCTGATGGATTCACCTCTGAATTCTACCAGACATATAGAGAAGAAATAACACCCATTTTCCTTAAAGTTTTCCAAAAAATAGAAGAGGAGGGAATACTTCCAAACTCTTTGTATGAAGCCAGCATAACTCTAATACCAAAACCGGGCAAAGACCTCACTAAAAAAGAAAATTACAGAACAATATCCCTGATGAACGTAGATGCAAAAATACTCAACAAAATATTAGCAAACCGAATTCAAAAATACATCAAGAGGATCATACACTATGATTCAGTGGGATTCATCCCAGGGATGCAACGATGGTACAACATTTGAAAATCCATCAATATCATCCACCACATCAACAAAAAGAAGAACAAAAACCACAGGATCATCTCCATAGATGCTGAAAAAGCATTTGACAAAATTCACCATCCATTCATGATTAAAACTCTCAACAAAATGGATATGGACGGCAAGTACCTCAACATCATAAAGGCTATATATGACAAACCCACAGCAAACATCATACTTAACAGCGAGAAACTGAAAGCTTTTCATCTAAGATCGGGAACAAAACAGAGATGCCCACTCTCTCCACTGTTATTCAACCTAGTACTGGAGGTCCTAGCCACGGCAATCAGACAAAACAAGGATACACAAGGAATCCAGATTGGTAAAGAAGAAGTCAAATTGTCATTATTTGCAGATGACATGATACTGTACATAAAAAACCCTAAAGACTCCACTCCAAACCTACTAGAACTAATATCTGAATTCAGCAAAGTTGTAGGATACAAAATTAACACACAGAAATCTGTTGCTTTCCTATACACTAATGATGAACTAACAGAAAGAGAAATCAGGAAAACAATTCCCTTCACAATTGTATAAAAAAGAATAAAATACCTAGGAATAAACCTAACCAAGGAAGTGAAAGACCTGTACTCTCAAAACTACAAGACATTCCTAGGAGAAATTAAAGAGGACACTAACAAATAGAAATGCATCCCATGCTCTTGGCTAGGAAGAATCAATATTGTCAAAATGGTTATACTACCTAAAGCAATCTACAGATTCAACGCAATCCCTATCATACCACCAATAACTTTCTTCAGTGAACTGGAGCAAATAATTCTAAAATTCATATGGAACCAGAAAAGACACCAAATAGCCAAGGCAATCCTGAGAAGGAGGACTCAAACAGGGGGAATTATGCTCCCTGATTTCAAGCTCTACTACAAAGCCACAGTAATCAAGACAATTTGGTACTGGCACAAAAACAGACCCACAGACCAGTGGAAGAGAATAGAAAATCCAAACATTAACCCAAACATACACAGTCAATTAATATTTGATAAAAGAGCCTTGGATATACAATGGGGAGATGACAGCCTCTTCAGCAGCTGGTGTTGGAAAAACTGGACAGCTACATGTAAGAGAATGCAACTGGAGTACTGTCTAGCCCCATACACAAAGGTAAACTCAAGGTGGATCAAAGACCTGAATATAAGTCATGAAACCATAAAACTCTTAGAAAAACATAGGCAAAAATCTCTTGGACATAAACATGAGCGCGACTTCTTCATGAACATATCCCCCCGGGCAAGGGAAAGAAAAGCAAAAATGAACAAATGGGACTATATCAAGCTGAAAAGCTTCTGTACAGCAAAGGACACCATCAGTAGAACAAAAAGACATCCTACAATATGGGAAAATATATTCATAAATGATGCATCGGACAAGGGGTTGACATTCAAAATATATAAAGAACTCATGCACCTTAACAAACAAAAAGCAAATAATCCAATTAAGAAATGGGCAGAGGACATGAATAGACACTTCTCTAAAAAAGAAATTCTGATGGCCAACAGGCACATGAAAAGATGCTCCACATCACTGGTAATCAGAGAAATGCAGATTAAAACCACAATGAGATATCACCTCACACCAGTGAGGATGGCCAACATCCAAAACACAAACAACAAATGTTGGTGAGGATGTGGAGAAAGGGGAACCCTCCTACACTGCTGGTGGGAATGCAAATTAGTTCAACCATTGTGGAAAGCAGTATGGAGGTTCCTCAAAAAACTCAAAATAGAAATACCATTTGACCCAGGAATCCCACTCCTAGGAATTTACCCTAAGAATGCAGCAGCCCAGTTTGAAAAAGACAGATGCACCCCTATGTTTATTGCAGCACTATTTACAATAGTCAAGAAATGGAAGTAACCTAAGTGTCCATCAGTAGATGAATGTATTAAGAAGAGGTGGTACATATACACAATGGAATATTATTCAGCCATAAGAAGAAAACAAATCCTACCATTTGCAACGACATGGATGGAGCTAGAGGGTATTATGCTCAGTGAAATAAGCCAAGCCAAAAAAGACAAGTATCAAATGATTTCACTCATATGTGGAGTATAAGAACAAACAAACCAAAAAACTGAAGGAACAAAACAGCAGCAGACTCACAGAACCCAAGAATGGACTGACAGTTACCAAGGGGAAAGGGACTGGGGAAGATGGGTGGGAAGGGAGGGATAATAGGGTAAAAGGGGTATTACGATTAGCAGACGTAAGGTAGGGGAGGCACGGGGAGGGCTGTACAACTCAGAGAAGACAAGTAGTGATCCTATAGCATCTCAGTACGCTGAGACAGTGACTGTAATGGGGTTGGTGAGTGGGGACCTGATGAAGGGGGTAGTTTAATAGCCATAATATTGCACATGTAATTGTAGGTTAATGATACCAAAATAAATTGTAAATAAAAAATAATAAAGAAATTAATTAAACATTCAGTTTCTCAGTGGCACTAGACATGACACATTTTATGTTTTCAACAGACTCCTGGGCCTACTATGCTATGAGCTATCATTTTGGGCAGTATAGTTCTTAACCAGGTAAGAAATCAAAACATTTGAGCATATTTTTTGAATAAGATATCCTTTTTAATAAATTGCAGCTATAAATGTACTTCTTCTAATTTTATGAAGTATACGGTCTTTCAGTAATGTTAGTCTCCAAAATGTATTGATATTCACTAAAACCATAATGATAATCCTGTGGTAGCAGCATAGACTTTCACTCTCTCTTAAAATATATAGAGATAACGTAACTGCCATTTTTGAAGGAACTAATTTAATTATAGCAGAATGAATTCAGTTTAAATTTTATTAACATAATATTATTCAGATTCACTCTATAAAATAGTCACATTCAATAAACAAAAGAGCATATTTCAATATTGTTATGTGACAAAAGTAGAGAACATAACCAACAGCCTGACTTTGTGTAACAAGAAAATTAGTATATTCTCAGAAGAGAAGAGCATGGCAGCTAGTATAAAAAACAATTAAACCAACCTACACAGAACTCACTGATCACAGCATCCCTCTTTTGCTTAGGTATAACCATCTCATATGAAGTCTGCAATTGAATGAAGATCTAATACAAAGATCAACGAAACAGAAAATTAAGAATTAAATAAATGAATATTAAAGTATTTGTTTGCCCTATATTATTAATTGTTTTTTGAATCCAATATAAGTTCTTGTCAAAAGACACAAAATTAATGATAAATATGAAATTAAGTCCACATAAAGAAAAATAAATACCAGGGAAAGAGAAGTTTGAGACAATACAAGAGAAAAAAGAATACATTTTCTAAAGGAAGTAATGGGAATGGATTATTCAAGACCAAGTTAGAATTAATAAAAATGTGAAAGAATATATATGCAGCTATAATCCTTTCAGGAAATTAAATTACCTGGAGGAAAGAACAGGTCTGTTTTAAAATCAGAGACTTTGATTTGAATGCTGTTTAATACAGCCACTGAAAAGTCACTCAATTGCTTTCAACCTCAATTTCCTCATTTGTAAAATGGGATTAGTTGGAGGTTAGGATATTAGGAATAGAAAAAATATAGGGCTAATCATTCACAGCTATTCAACAAATAATATTTCTCTTTAATAATAACAATAGTTACCAATAATTGAGCTCTAACTACATATCCTTAACTATATGCTTGCTGTGCATTCTTATATCCTTTCAAATAGCTCATGAACTTGAAATTATATCCCACATTTGAGACATGCAGATTTACTCTCAGAAATATAAAGTATCAAACAAAGTCACCTAACTAGTAATTTTTAGAGCAGTAGTTCAAATCCAGGTAATCCAGAAGCCCTGCTCTGAAACACACATCAGGCTGTAACAGTGCAAACTCATACATCAGGAAGACTGTTTAATCTCATATTTTAATAATTAATAATTAAATCTTCCTAACCATAGTCAAAAGTGAATTTATCATAGAAAACCTGCTCTGCAATAACTGGTTAAATGGAAGATAGATGGTCACCATTTTTGATAACATAATAACATCCACTCATTTGCATATCTGTATAGATCAGTACAGGTATTATGTCTATGAGGTAGGACTATAATGCCAAGCAAGTAATATTTACCAAATCAACTACATATTAACATCAATTTTGATAGAGAGTTGTATTATATTTGTATGTTTTGTGTAAGTTTAAACAGCACAAGTTTTTCTCATTACAGCATATTTATAATCAAACTGCTTATATTCATAACAAATCTCTTGAGTTGTAGTAGCTCATATTAGAATACACTGGTTTCTAAAAACAGAAATCAATTAAGAAGAGTCAATAAAGCTAATTTTTATTTATAAGGTTGTAAAGACAGAAATTAATATAAAAGAACCATTATTCAACTTTCTAATTATCTTGAACTTCTGATATAGATTGTATTTCCACTTACTCTTTCGTGGTGAAAATAATTTAATTATAATTAATTGGATGCAATCAGTGTACAATACATTTCTCATCATTCATTTAACAAATTATATGATAGATGGCCAAGGAATGTAAAGCTGATAGAACTTGAAAAAAACAGCCCAAAATTGTATCACTGATGAAGCTCAAACTAAGTTTATCTTTACATCAAAACCTGGGCTCTCCAAATAAATAGCATGAAAATTAGGGCAGTTAAACAGGTCTCTACTGTTGTCTCTGTCTCACCAGGATTTCATGTGGCAAGTGAAAACTTAATTCCTATTACTTCAAAACCTGCTCCTCTTTCAGTCTTTCTTACATAAGGCCTTCACACAGACATGTACACAGTTGATCAACTTACATAATTAGGAGCCCTTGCTTTCTGTTCTTCTTTACCCACACATAGTCTTTACCCACAGCATTTTTCAATGAACTAGAACAAATAGTTACAAAAATTCATAAGGAACCACAACGGACCCTGAATAGCCAAAGCAATCCTGAGAAAGAAGAAAGCTGGGGAGATTACACTCCCTGTCTTCAAGCTCTACTACAAAGCCACAATAATCAAAACAATTTGGCACAAGAACAGACCCACAGATCAATGGAACCGAATGGAGAGCCCAGATATAACCCCATACATACATGGTCAATTAATATATGATAAAGGAGCAAAACAGAGGAAACAAAATAGCAGTAGACTCACAGACACTGAAAAGGGACTAGTGGTTACCAAGGGGGAGGTGGTGGGGAAGGGGGAAGGGGATTAAGGGGCACAATAATTCACAATCACTATATAGGTTAGTTATGGGGATGATAGTACAGTGCAGAGAAACGGTTAATGATTCTGCAACATTTTACTATATTGATAGAGAGTGACTGCACTAGAGGGGTGAGGATTTCATAATAAGAGTAACTGTTGAAACACTGTGTTGTATATTTGAAACCAACATAAGATTATATATCAATGATATATTTTTTTTACAATTTATTTAATTTTAGTATCATTAACCTACAATTACATGAGCAATATTGTGATGATTAAACTACCACCTTGATCAGGTCCCCCCCACCAACCCCCCCACAGTCACTGTCCATCAGTGTAGTGAGATGAGAATCACTACTTGTCTTCTTTGAGCTGTACAGTCCCCCCTGTGCCCCCCCACCCTATGTCTACCAATCGTAATGCCCCTTTTACCCTCTTATCCCTCCCTTCCCGCCCTTCTTCCCCAGTCCCTTTCCCTTTGGTAACTGTTAGTCCATTCTTGGGTTCTGTGAGTCTGCTGCTGTTTTGTTCCTTCAGCTTTTTTTTTTGTTGTTGTTATTGTTGTTGTTCTTTGTTCTTATATTCCACATATGAGTGAGATCATTTGGTACTTGTCTTTTTCGGCCTGGCTTATTTCTATCAATGATATTTTAATGTAAAAAAAGAGTGAAAAGCTCACACCTTCCTTTGATCTACTAAGCTTTCTGATCTGGTTTTGCCAACTTTCTCCATTTTGCCCTGTTACTGCTGTTTTGATCAACATGAGTACTATATTCTCACATACTTTCTGTTCTTAGAACTTGCCAGGCTCTGCCTCACCTCATAACATTGGCATATACTTTTTCTGCATCTGGAAAATTATTTCCCTAACTCTCTGTGTTCAGGCCATTCCTCAATGTTCAGCTTTGTACAATGTCTCATCTACTCAGAAAGGTTTTGCCAGTGAGAGTTCAGTAACCATCCCAGTGTTCACCTCTTTCCTTCTCAGAATATATCTCAGTGTGAAATGACCTTTGCGTATTTGTTCATAGTCTGCTTTTCCTACTGGATTGAACATAAACCCTAGGGTCGTGTCTTCATCCTTGGCCCTTGCAGCAGGGTCGAACAATACATAGTGAACTATCTATGAATACTTGTTGAATTTAGGGATGAAAGGAAAATTTAGTCAGAGCATAAGATTTTTTCTATATGAGATGTATATCTATAACTGCTGCAAATAGAAGTATATATTTTAATTATAACATTCAGTATTGAGTTTTTTACTTGGTATTTTCAAATAGAGTAACAGATTCATAAATAACTTACATTAATGGTTTATTTAGTTCTTGGTGTGGAACTATGTATTTAATTTCATATTTGAAATCAATAGTCCATCTATTAAAGTGAGTAACTTATACTTGTAAGGTTTGGACAAGGACAAATGAAGGTAACACATGGGCGATCATGAGCATTTTCTTCAGTTACTTAACATTCACATAGAGTTTTCTGCTACCTTATTCACATTGCAATAATTCTAAAGAAATATGCCTTCTAAATATACTCCTAAAGGAAAGAGTCATTTATTTGATTTTCTAAACCTCACCCAATATCTTAAAATGGTTTTGGGGATTTCACAAATTAATATTTTATCATATGCATACTTTAAATTGCCACACAATGACCCAGGGTAAGAGGAATAGAGTCAAGAAGTAAGTAAGTGATTTCAAAGAGCTAAAGTCCTGAAAATGTAGTAAAAATAAGAAGAACAAGAAATGATATTGAAAAGTCGTTATCTCTCCAGGAACCACACTGTAAAACTCCTTCTCATTTTATGTCTCTTTTTATGCATATGTAAATGTATGTATGGTTAATATCACTGTTCTTACTTTCTAAAAAATACTAAGTACTCCTGATAGTGCTCTGATTTTATTTAAAAAAAACTGAGTTGAATTTTAAAAAACTAAACACTTTTTAAATATACACACACACACACCTTATACAGTGACTTGAAATTCAATGTATAATTTCATTGACATTTACAGATTTTGTCTAATAAAGCTGTTCTTATGGCTCTGTTTTTTAATTTCAGTCAATGCAGATAATTATTTGTTATGAGTCCTACGTAAAATGTTAGTTACATAGCTTCCTCAACCCATTCATAGTTATAATATAGCCTGATGTCAAACAAAAACTTCTTGGGAGAGTGGTTTTGTAATTCACAGAATATTTTAAAGGGAAAAGCTATGTTATAAGAAAAGTAATGGAAAAAAATCACCCATATGAAGAAGAAACAGTTGACCAATACAACAAAGAATCCAATGAAATTAATGAAAATATGTTCTATAATAAAACTCAAGGAGAATGGGTGCCCCTATTTATTGAAGTTTTCCCAAGTGAAAGAGGTCACAGTAGCAGTTTAGAATTTCTCTGGAAATAATTATTATCTGGTATTTCCCTCAAAACTGTTCTGAAAATCAGCAAAGACAAATAATCTAGTTAATAAGTCTAAAGGCCAAGTAGAAAAAAAAGAAATAATGCAACTGATTATTAAAAAAATCTTAGGAACTATCAAGAATCTGAAGTTAAAAAGGGACCACTATGATGTATAAAACACATACATGTACTAGAATGTATTAGGAAGGATTAAACCTTGAATTATTCTGTCAATATTTATGGAAAAGAAAGATAGACTTGATTTTATTGAAGTGAATAGTAATTTCTATAAGAACATAAACGATAACATCATCATAAAAAGTGAATTTATAAATACATAAATGAATCTGAATTTTTCATCATATCTCGAGAAAAACAATCTGATCCATCTCTAAGGACAAAGATAAGTTTGGCAGACAATGGAAACATTACATAATTTCACCTTTTAGGAAATCTTAACATTCTGAAATTTCTTAATTCTAATGAAAACACAAATGAGGTTGGAGGAAAGAGTGAATTGAAGGGATGGCACGTACAATGAATAGAAAGTTCCTGCATTCAGAAAGGTCACACCACCTATGAAAATCAGTCTGAGAAGACGGAAGGAAGGTTAGGCTTTTAAGTTGCGTAAATAAAAAGAATAAAGTTAAATACTCACAGACTTTGGTAGTATATTTACTCATGAAATTATATACAAAGAAAAATATTTTTTCAATGGGAATACAGCCCCCCTCAAATGCATGGATAACAGCAGATCATAAGGTGCAAACATTCATATATAAAAGGCTAGTAGGAAAGAGTTTGCATTCATTTGAGTCTTGTTAGAAAGTAGTCTGATCACAATGTTTATGGCATGAAAAACCTTAAAGATAATTTGGAGTTACACCCTGACATGAATAAATATTTACAGGTTCAGCTGAAGGGATTTACATTATTTAGCATAGAGCAGAGGGCACAAAATAGAATGGTTAACATTTTTCAAATAATGTGCAGATTATAGTATAAAGGTTATCTGTGGGAAAAGCACTATAGAGAAGACAAGAATAATATTCAATTCTACATGTTAGCCTCCAGTTCATACCCTAAATGAGTTACTCAGAAGTGTGTGGATAACAACCACTTGATTTCAATATTCAATACCTAAATTTATAAACAGCTTATTAAAAAATAGAAAATGTTTTCTAGAATTGTTGCTGTTAGAGATTTTTCTTCCATGCTGTAATTTGCTGATAGTTTATAACCCATGATGTATACTTATAATTTAGCTGTTTTGTTGCTCCAAAGTATATATTATACATATAATAGAAGGTCTCTAGACAGAATTTTCTTGGCACCAAAGATCATGTTGTTTCCTTGGTATTTATTTCCCTGGAATTATTTATCAATTCCCTTTTACTCATTACTAATAGCAAACCTCTGGAATAAAATAAGTTAGTTTGCCAAATGTAAGATATATGGCCCATAAAACTAATATATATTTATGCTCTTAACATAGGTATATGATTCTCAACAGCCCAGCTCCATCATTATAAAACTTGAATTAGTTAGAGTGCATTCCAGAGATAAGAAAATGAGGTGAGACCACATTTTGGTCTTAAAGTCTGACAAGCAGAGGAAGGCATTGCTTTAGTATACACTGCAGAAAGTGCAGCTTGATTTTGTTTTATGGAAAAACTCTGTGGTTGGAAAAGTTGAAGACAGCTGGAGGTGACAGCAGTAAGCACTGCTTATTTTATGTCCCAAGTCACAGGAAATTAGGTGCACTGTTGAGTCACCAATCATATTATATGCCTGCAAGTGAGAAAGAAAGGCCAATGCTGAATTTTAATAATCAAACCTTTGTCAGAGGTAGTGTGTCACTAGGAGTATCTGACTTAGAGACAGATACCAAGGCTCTGATTCTCCCCGGTAATAATAATTATATAATCATAGTAATCATAACTGAATTTTATGTAGTTCTGATGCCATGTCAGGGGTACTTCTAAGCCCTTTTTATGTATGAACTTGCTTAATGTGTACAACTTTTTGAGAAGGCTTACCTTCTCAGAAAAACACAGAGAGAAGAGAGACACAGAGATATTAAGCATTTTCCGAAGATGACACAACTGGCATTCAATTTTAATCGAGAGAGTTTAACTTAACCCCTGCGTTGTATTACATCTTCTATGTATTATTTCTTAGGGAGATTCTGTTAAACACACACATGTGCATGTGCACACAAATGTGGAGAGCTACATTTTCTTGTAAATACACTGGGATGAAGTCTTCATTTCTTTATATAGAAATTTGGTGCATTCTATAAATTCCTATATAAAGGAAGTAAAATATTTAGGTGACTTTTTACTTGCTATCTTATTCTTATTTTGCCTATGAAAACACAAGGAATGTATTCAGAATAAATGAAGATTGCAATACTATGTTGTAAAATTAATAATTAACTGAGAACTAACATAAGCATTACTGTGTTTATGTGTGTATATATGTATATGCATGACTTATGTGTTGTCACAGCCTATCCACTTCCATGACTTACATTTTAAATTCACAATTTTAACCACTTTTATTTTTATTTATTTACATATTGATTTTTCAGAAAAAAGATACTTTTTTTCTGAAAGGAGATAATTAAATAAGAACTTTTTTTTTGGTAACATATGGTTTTCTTTTATCCAAAAGCAGCAATTACTTTCTCAGAGCAAGTACTCAGAGTAATACTGAACATTAACCAAGACAACAGATCATATCAGTCCAGAGATTCTCATCTCTGATGACTGCAACTTGTGTAATGAACCTTAGGACTGTGGTGCTGGCGATGAAACCAGTGACCATCACATGACATTTCTGAAGCTGTTTTTAGGCAGCCCTGGTTGTCAATAAACCAAACTTACTGACCTTTCTGAAGGAAGCAGATAGTCAACAGCATCTCAAACCACCCTGGTATTTGCTTGTGTAAAGGATAAATCTAACTACTAGAAATGATAAAAGTTTAAGACTTGTTCTTTATAAAATGTCTATAGTTAATTTAAAAAATAAGCAATAATTCAACCAATGGGAAAAAAATCAATGTACATCAACTTTATGTTCCTTTATATATTTGATAGTTAGATGTTAAAGTACTTAAAAGAAGACAACCTAAGAATTTTTTAAAATTCCCTCTGGACCTTTTAATGTTAAAAAAAATAGACCATTCACTGGTAAATACTTGGAAAATGGCTCCCAGATACAATTCCTCAATGAAATATATTACTTGTATTCTAATTTCACAAAATATAAATAGCATCTTTTGTATTTTTTCTTACTCTTAAGAAATCAAAATCTCCTTATGTCTTTAAACTTTTAATCTCTCCCCTCTGTCATTTAATTAGAGTCCATAAGAAACTCTTGAATTTTTTCACACTTTATAAAAATTTGAGTATTTTATTGTCTCTAATTTAGCATACATTAATTCAAAACCATGATAATTTATTTGGAATTTTACATAGCAAATCAGTTTTAAAAAAAGAATTTTTCCTTTCATCAATCATTTGGTATGGTTACTAACTGCTTTCCATGAAGACAGAAATTACTTTACCCTGTGAATACTTAGTTCTAACAATATATGTTTCTTTTATTGACTATGGTTTTTAGTGGGACATGATTGCTCTTTGTTTTAAGATGTGTTTGCCAACAAGTAACAGAAAGAAAATCGATCAATATTGTCTTCCAAAACACTGATTTTTTTCTTTACATAGCAAGGAACCTGTGGATAACTTGCACTGTTTAGTACTATTATCAGCAACTCAGAACTTCCCTTTTCAGGGACATGCTGTATCCGCTTCAGGTAGTCACTTCTGAAACACTCACTGTCAACTAACAGGCACAAGGACTGCTGACGAGGCTTCATCCTGACCAGCACAGAGGAGCAGCCAAAGGGCACTCCCTTTGGTTTCATATAGAGAGCTGCTCTTCTAGAACCCTCCAACAGATTCCTTACTGATCTGAATGGGAACACATATCCACCTTAACTGCAGTGGACATGGAGAAAGCAATCATGGTATTTTTCACCCGTAAGGTGGGAAGAAGCATGGCAGAAGGAATTGAGATACGACTTTGGATGGCAGTCATCACTCACTGCTAGTTGAAAGATGATCATTCCCCTAAGAATTATCTTGTTTAGGATGACCAAGTGCTGAAACAAACAGGATATACAGAGCATTCCTAGATACTAGGTGAAGGACTGTGGAAGGATATCCTGAGATTTACAAATTTTATTAAAACATTTAAAAATTATTATCACTTTTTAAAGATTAAATATTTAAAATGGACAAAAAAAAAGTTTTGGACCTTCTAATGGAAAAAATTGCAGAATCATATGTTACCACAAGGGGTCTCACAGATAAGCTTATGGGTTCAAAATGAAAATGAAACATGAGTGTGGTTCATTAAGTCAAACTCAGTTCAAGCACTGGAATAAACTGAAAGGAATAGGGAGAATACAACAAACCAGTATAAATCAAATCAATCAATCAATAAATAAATGTGTGTGTGTGTGTGTGTGTATGTATATATATACATTCATACATACATACACACATATATATATATATCTTAACCAAACACAAGAAAAACTCTATTGACATTATTTTAGGCCATCTGCTTTATACCCATGTCCATATATTAAAAAACTTATTTTATCTGGTTTCCATGATCAAAAATTATCTAGATTCCTTTTTATGGACAAGTTCAGCATGGAGACATTTTCATAGTACTGACATATCACTCTAATAGCTTTCCTATAAAAATATATTCTACAGTTCAAATATATTTGTTATTGAAGTTATGGGAAAAATAGAATTCACTGCTTTATTGGACAAAAAAATGTTCTAAATGTATTTACAAATTCTAATTTTAGTCAAATTACTTGGAAAAAAAGTCCACTAATTAAGCTGTTCATGGTGTAACTAGTGAGAGAAAGAATATGAGTTACTATGCCCACATAATTAAGACACAATGTTCCCTTAGTCCCTCGGGGATTAAAAAAAATAATGTAATCATGTATTGTGTGGTATATGATAAAATAATTACTTCCAATAAAGTAAGATTTTAAAATGTGTTAAAATATGCTTTTAAACATTGTTTTTGTAGCTTCCTTCATTTTACAGATTTTATGGTTTTATTAATCTTTACAGCCAAATATAATTTTATATGTACTTAGGTGACACATGAGATAATTTATATTAAATTAATGCTAGAAAAATGTGAGTTTTCTATAAATAAATTCTTAAGTTAAACATAAACTTTATATTTGCAACTAAATTCATATTAAACTTTGGCTACAGCTTTTCTAACTTGAGAATAAAAACATTGCCCCCTTTTCTTCGTATTCACTCCAAAATAAGTAAAAAATTAGAAACATGTACTTTATTTTTAATGAAAATAGGAGGCATTCATAACCCCCAATAACAACAGATAATGCCTGAGAGCCCCTAATCTCAATACAAAGACCTGAAAGCAGAGAAAGTGATGGAACTGAATGGAGGAAAATTCACCTTAAGTGTCTGTAGAGGGAGATGTTGATTCACACCATAGAGGCTTTAGAAAGCTAAAGAATCATGTTCCTATGTTCATTGCCTCATTATTTACAATAGCTGACATGGAAGCAATTTAAGTGTCCATCAACAGATGAATGGATAAAGATGTGGTCATATACACAATGGAATATTACTCATCCAAGAAAGAATGAAATCTTGCCATGGGCAGCAACATGGATGGACTAGAAGGCATTATGCCAAGTGAAATAAGTCAGACAAAGACAAATACAATATGATTTTACTTACATGTAGAATCTAAAAAATCAAACAAAACAGAAATAGACTCATAAATACAGAGAACAGACTAGTGGTTGCTATAGAGGAGGGGACAAGGGGCTGGGTGAAATAGGTAAAGGGGTAAAGAGATACAAATATTCAATTATAAAATAAATAAATCATGGGGATGAAATGTGCACCATAAGAATATAGTCAATAATTTTATAATAACTTTGTATGGTGACAGACAGTACCTACACTAATCGTGGTGAGCATTTTCTAATATATGTAAAGGTCAAATCATTATGTTGTGCACTTGAAACCAATATTGTATATCAACTGTACTTCAATTAAAAAAAACAATCTGTTACCATTTACAGAAGTCAGGAGATTGGTGCGAAGCATCTACAAGTCTAAAACAAGGTTTTGATTTGAAATTTACTTTATGGAGCAGTTAGACAAGTCCCCACGAGCACCACTGCTCTTCCTTTCACTTGTCTCCAAACAGGAAGTTTCATCCTCTGGAGGTCAGAGGAATTTCATGACGGAAAGGCTGTACTCAGAAACACTAAGCACAGAGAAAGGGAACAATGATATTCCAGATGAAAAACAGATTGTAGTCTATACAGTGAATAATGAAACTCCTAGGCCCTTTCTCCAGTGTGGATCTGGAAATGGTGTATCAAGGCTCAGTACTCTGCAATTTCAGAACTTACAGATAAAAAAAGAAGATTGAGAGATAATTCTGAGAAAAAGTTATTAGCTCTCATCCAAAGGATATAGAATAGGAAGACCATATGCTTTCCCATCAGCCACTTTGAGGTAAAGGTGAAAGAAAGAATAAAGACATTTTGGAGCCACAGAGATTCAGATGATCCTTCTGTTCCTTTCGAAGAAAAATATTAAAATTCTGCTCCCTCAGAACTAGGAGGCAAATCAAAATTCAAAAAAATATCAGTTCCAGACACTGGAAAAAACAATACAAAAGAAGCAGAAATGATTCTCAGCAAAGCAGGATCCCAGGACCACACCATGCTATGGGCAGATTCATCAGTCTGTTTTGGATGGAACAGGAGATAGAAGAGCGTTGGAGAGCATGTCCCGTGACACACAAGCTTGAGAACTGAACAAGCTAGACCCTCTGGCAAATCTCACTATTAAATTCTACTGACACTTCCCTTAAAACTGGAAGTGTGAAAGACTTAGCCATAGGTTAAAAAAAATAATAATAAAAAACGAAAAATAGAAAAAGGTAAATATTAATTCCAGACAAAAAGAAATCAGTCTGTCAAAAAAATGTTATACTACAAGTCTCAATTTTGTAAATTAAACACTTGAATATAAAAAAATACTTACGAGGAGGATATAGAAGCCAGAGATATATATGTAAAGATAGCTAGTATCTCCACTTACCAAAAGAAGTTGATAAAATTGACAAATCAGCAGACAGAACTGAAAAATCAGTAGATATAATAAATAGTTAAAATAATTTTTAAACAGCTGGTTTTTTTGTGGAGTCATCTGGGGCACAAAACTGATTTTTGATATTCTTATAATTCGCAACTCTTACTGTTACACTTTATATGATCTATTATTATATTACATTGATTAAAAAGAAAAACTGGTGCAGTCTAGAAGTTTAGACGCAACTACTAATAGTTTGAATTCTGGTATTTTATACTTTAGAGAAATAATTGGTTTATTTTTATATCTGTTTTGTTTTTAAATAGTTTGAGAGAACATATGGTTTTAGGCTGCTATTTACAAGCATTCTCCCCCAAATAACACATTTTGTTGTGGATAGAATTTATGCCAAATAGATGAAAGTCCAAATTGGATTACAATAGTTTTGTTTTTAGTATTGGTTTTTGAAAAACACACTGATGCACTACACAATAATTTTCATTAAATGTCAGACAATATATCATAGTGGTAATGGGCTTTGCTCGCTCTGAGTTGAGACTCTTCTGGTTCAAACCACAGCTCCCGCACTTGTTGTGTGACCTTGGTCAAGGCACACGGCCTCTTCGTGCCTCACTTCTCTCATATTTAAAACAAAATTAATAGACCAGAATCATAGTTTTTGTGGGAATTAAATTAGATAGTTCACATTAGTAACAGAACTGCACTTGGCAGTCACGAGAGCTTTATAATTATTAACATGTTATTATTACCCTCAGAACAAGGCGTTTTATGAGTTTGATGAAGAACAACTTGAAAAATGTGAGAACTAATTACACTTTTTATCCTTTTCACATTCTAAATTTTGTCATTCCATCTTTATTTTGTTCTTCAGTTTAGTCATAAATATGTATTAATATTATTTTTGTTAACAAAATATAATAGTTTAAAAATAAACAAAACGTAGTTTCCTTGAGCTTTCAATCAAGTACATTATGATGTCTTAATTATACACACACACACACACACTCACACATATATTATAATAAGGTTCATAGTAACTTAAAATCATAGAAATTAAAACCATACCAATTGTAAGTTACTATGAAGGGTTCACGAGCCAATCAAATGAGTCCTGAGCACATTCCCAGGAAATCCACCACCTGGGGTATGTTTGCTCTCTAACTCTTAGTAAGATCTTCATCACTTCTGTATTAAAGTGATGTATAGAACTTTTTGTAACATTTTCAAATAAAACTAAAATAAATACCAGTATGACTTTAAATGTTATGGATCCCCCACCACTTATAAAAAGAAGCCTGCAGTTTTTGAGTGCGGATCCCAATGGAAAATCTCCTAAACCTGCAACCTTAGTGCATCAGTCAGTTCTTTTAAGCCTCCTCTTCCTGATCTAGACAACAGAGATCATCATAGATTCAATTGAATTGGTGGAGTCGTTAAGTGAGATAGTGCTTTAAATGTTTATAATAGTGCTCAGACCATACTAATTTCTTATTAATTGATACCTTATGTGTGTACCAACTGCAAACTGCAGCATGAAAACTCCGAGTAGGCTTTTCATGATTTTCATTGAATATTCAAGTAATATATTCAGTCAGGAGAAGAACTTAAAAGTCATTTCAAATGCTTTGGTACAATCACTAAAAATGATCCCAAATTTGTTCTATTTATACTGAGTTCAACAGATTTATCTAAGGATTTAGAATAATTACACAGTAGAAAAAAAAGTGCCATAGAGAGTATCTAATTTCCTCACTTAACAAAGGAAACAAAATCTCTGAAGACAGCCAAGGCAAAGAAAGTAAACACAGCACGTCATCTTGCAAAGTCTATTTTACTTGAAGAAATATTTGTGAAATGGAGGAAATGTATTTCTTCACAAAATGTATATGGTATATTATATTAAAACTATAATCCAAGAAAGTTTTCAGATATGAACAAGAATTCTAAGACCTTCTGTTTTCACCAGAGTGTTACATGTGTTCACTCTTTGATTATAGATATTTGGAGTGAATTTTTTGAGAAGAACTGATATGAATGGTTGGTAAAATTGTTTACACAATGGAAACAGAATGGGCATTGTTCTAAATACCACTTCTGCCACTTCTCACTACAGAAACATTTCCACTTTATTCTTCCTACTGAGTTTCTGTTCATAAGTGAGAATAGTTTATACCCATTTTTTAGATGATGTGAACAGGACAGGATTTGTACATTAACTTCTGGGTTGCTACAGCAAATGCAAATGATATTAGAACAGGGACTGAGCTCAAGGCTTGCTTCTAAAAATTAAATTATTCAAATTAATCTATGGCACCAATTTAGGAGCCATGCAGTTGGTATTGGGGTAAAGAAGCCATTGTATAAGAACCACCATCTAGAGTATAATTCAGCAAATTCGCAGTGACATGTGTAAGTAAATCAAATGAAGAAGAGTCAGAATAATGAAATGTATTATATGTTTATAGTCTGATGCGTTTTGCTTGCTTGGTCAAATTTATAAATATAGAGCTGACAATATAATACTAGGCATATTGTGATAACTGTGAATTTCTCTTTAATTTCATACAGAAATTCAGCAATAATTATTTTTAAATAACATCATAGCATATCATTTGGCAAAACTACCCTTCAGTTCCACATATTTTCTCTTCCATTTTCTTTTGACTTTCTCAAATTGTATAAGCTAAAAGAAAAATGTACTACCATCAAAAATTCAAAAAATTACTCAGTTTTGTTTGGAACAATTTATTCCTTATCTGTGAACACCTACATAACAATAGAGACACATTTTGGCAAAGGGTAATTTTTATAAAAAATACAAATTTAAATACCTTTTCAATATTAAATAGATACGTTCCAGGATTCTTTATATTTTTATGCATTTTAAAAATTTCTCAAGGAAGCCACATCTTAATTGAAAATCATAAAACTGTGGCCATGTTCCACTACAAATGGCGAGACAATACAAGTTCCATTAAAGGAGAAGTAGGCTTATTTTGTTTAATATTTTATAACATTGTAAAATCCTTATAATGTTATATTTTTATAACAAAAAATCCTTATTTTTGGCTGCCTCAATATTAAGAAAATAAACAACACACAGAATTTCTGGCAGCTGTGAACATATGAAGTTATGTCCCCTTCCTCTCATGTTTACCTAAAGTAAAATATCCTTTCCATGAAGTACTTAAATTATGAATAGGTATGTGAAATGAGGGTATGACAAGACAAATTCAGAGAATGTGTTGAAGTGGAGATTTTTTTGAGTCCATAAAATAAACATTTGGGGGTTCTAAAATAAGAAATGCATCCTGCCATGTCACATCGTTGGATTGCCAAATGATATGATTCAATATGGTTTTAATAAGTAATTCCAAGACCCAGCTCCTTGCCAATGAGCTCTCTTCTTCTTCTCTCCTTTTGTTCCTTGTTCTGTTGCTCTCTTTACACCTTCAGTCACTGCCCGTGACACTATTCAACAAAACCTAATGTTTCAGGAATAAAAAGCCTAAAAATAGGCAGTAATGTACTATTTAGTATTACTTTGGAGCTACAAATTCATTAATGGCAAGTTTGAATTTTTCTAATTAGAAAGCAATCATTTTTTTAACTCAGTTTGCTATAATAGATGCTGTATAGATACATGGACCACAGACATCAGGTATTGTTCCCTGCTTCATTTGCTGCCTTGTCTTTAAGTGTTTTTCCCAGCTATAGGGAAAAATAAAGCAAGGAAAAGTAATAAGAAAACATTTCCTTGAAAAGTGCAAGCATTAGAAATTTCCCAACCATCTAGATGGTAACAGGCAATCCCTCAAAAGGAACTGTATGTGTCTTTACTTAGTGGAGATAGAATCTTCTATCATTTCCCAAGGGAGAAGCCTATAAAATATTGATGTTCTGGGGGAGAGTGTAAAATAACACAAACACCCTGCCTTTCCTTCGCTGATAGCTCTGCTTCCTTTTTCTGAGCATATTCTCATCCAGTTTCTCTCATCAAGGGAGTCTCTGATAATCCTCCTTCTCAGTCTCTGACTCGCCCCTGGATTTCATTAAAAATTCCTATAGCAGCCTACCTGTCTGCAAGGTGGAAAAGCTGTGCTGTGGCTTCCCAGGACGTCTCCCAACCAAGGGGTTCAGTTCAAGGAGAAGGGGATAGTGTGGATCAAATAAATTAGCATGCTCTTTAAATTATTGTTTAAGAAATGAGGTCAGCAGAGAAAGAGGGAAGGATAGCACCACATCCCCCATTTTAAAGTGTGAACACAGATTCAAAGACCAGCATTTATTTACTGCACCATTAATTTGTCCAGCTGAATGATGTACTCCAACAAAGGAGACCTCTAATATAAATGATAAACTAATAATTATCTGTAGCCAGATATAAGCTGAGTGACTTTGGTGTTCTGTCACACTTGCCCTTTTCTTCATTGGTTTTGGATTTTTTTACAAGTTTCATGAATATGAATGAGAGACAAAAGGAAGATGTAGTTTTTATGGTTTTCTACCAGCAGCATGTGCTGAAAAGAGGACGAAATGGGATAGTTTTGAGCAAACAGGAAATAAATTTTGCATAAACTTAAATAGAGTGGGGTGTTTTTTTGCAGTAACTATGATAGATATTCAAACATTAAAATAGAATGAAATGTACAGTTTTCATAGCATAAGATGTGCAAGATTGGCATTTACACATGGGTACATTAAAGTTGAGTTGACTTAAGGGACAGCTGTGGTCATGCAACTCTGGGATGGTTGATTCAAGATTCTGACCCAAGGTTGCTGTCTTCAAACAAAGAGTGCAGCATGCTAAGACTATACCTTAGCATATAAACTATATGCTAGGTTGAGGCGAGATTACCCATGTGTTTTGGCAAGTTTCACCATTTACCCAGCCTATGATCTTGCAGTTGGTTTATATACTCTGGGGTCCTCAAGTGTAAAAATATCTCCCTATAACCCAGCTTTAATTCATATCATATATGTGAAGACATAAGATACCTTTTAATTCCTAATATAATTGGAATACATAATTTGTTGTTGTTTATCATTCAAGGTATTAAAAACCAACACTAAGCAGATGGAGAGCCAGACGTGAACATGAAATTGACAGAATCAACATCCAAAATATAAATGGAGACCCTCCAGTGATAAAAGTACATTAAGAAAGTCATATTGGGTGACTAGAAGTTCCCTTTTGATTTCTAACTCTTTTGGTAGTTTTTCTTATTTTCTACTTTATAATAATATAGTCTTTCACTTAAAAGAAAAGTAAGGCAAGCATCATTTATAAATGCTATTTGGAGAAATCCTAAATGTTACAAAAAGTTTTAAATGACAATAAATTTCTATATCTATTTCTCCTGATATCTTTATAGTAATGAATGAAACCTATTCAAAGAAAAGACATGTCATTTCATAATTTCTATGTTATGCTATATATGCTACTTCTTCCCTCCTATTTTACAGTGAATACTTTCTAACAATTTTTATTGGATAACATTTAAAGCCAGTTTAGTACAATTTGGTGAGAATAGGGTACCTAGAGAAAGACATCATATACACCAGGTACTGCCTCAGAAACTTCCAATGACTTGTTTTGTTTAATCCTACCAAGAGCCCTGTGAAGTAATATTTATGACATTTAAAAAAAAATTAATAGATGCCTCCAAAGATTAACCACATTGCTCACAAACTTGTAGCCATTAAATGACTGGGGCTAACTATAAACTAGATACACTAGCTCAAAAATCCCTGTATGACACCGCACTGTTTTGGAATACATTCCTAATTTCCTTGTGCATGAATTATTGCTGGGGTGTTTACTGAACTAAACTGAAAAAAGAAACAGATGGAGGGTTATAGAGATAATTAGTTAAGGTGTTAGTCCTTTAATTACTAATATTCAATTTTCCTAAACTAGTAATTATTCTTTTCCAGTGTTCAATCTCATTCAGCGCCAAATACCAACTTGACATTGGGACAGAGAGATAGTTTGGTGATCAGATGGGAGTCAGAACAGTTGATAATGGACATGGGGTGGGAGCAGAGGGAAAACCAGTGAGCACTGATTGATTTAGGTTAAATTAAACAGTTTTAATAAGGATTTGATGGAGTTTTAATAATTGAATGTCACTGTATTACTTTAGTAGGGCTGCCAAACCAAATACCACAGACTTGGTGGCTTAAACAACAGAAATGTATTTTATCACACTCCTGGAGGCTGGAAGCCAGAGGTCAAGATGTCTGTGGGTTTTGTCTTGAGGCCTTTCCTTGACTTGCAGAGGGCCACCTTCCACCTTTGTCTTCACACAGTCTTTCCTCTGTTCATGTTGTCTTGTCCTTAACTACTCTTCTCTAAGGACCCCAGGCCTCTTGGATTAAGGCCCACCCTAATGACCCTATTTTAACTTGATTGCCTCTTTACTGATCTCCAAATAGAGTTGTGTCCTGAGGTACTGGAGGGTAGGGCTTCCACATATCAATTTGAAGGACACAGTTCAGTTCATAACAGTCATTATGCTAAGTTCCATACTGAATCCAAAGAAGAAATGAACAAAAATTTGCCTTTAAGAAGTTCTGGTCTGGAAGGGGAATTATTGTCTCCAACAAGCCTTAATTCCCAAGCCAGGTCATCCTACAGATGCAACATGATCTTCTTTTGACAATATACACTTATGATGTTCCTTCTTCACTTAAATATCTTTCGAAGTTAAGTTACATTCCTCAGCATAATAATTAAGGCCCTGATTTGCTATGTCCATTCTCTCTCAGTACAATAACATTATCTCTTATGATACCTTCAGTTCCCAAAACTCTCAATCAACAGCCAGCCATTGATATGTAACAACACTGAACATTCACATTTCCCTGTGTGAAACTTTCTGCTTTCATTTGCACACAATTTTCCCTACTTTAGAATGCTTATTTTTTCCATTTCCAATGTGGAGCATGCTGCAAGCTGATCTTCACAATTGTAATTCATTTTCTTGATACTCTATTTCCCAGCTACTCTTGAAACTATTTGTGGACACATTGCTGATTCTAGTCAAGGAAATGGAAATACAGCTGACAAGGGTCATTATGACCCATGACTTTTTTTTTATTAAGGTATCATCGATATACACTCTTATGAATGTTTCACATGAAAAAAAAAATGTGGTTATTACATTCACCCATATTATTTTGTCCCCCCCCATGGCAGTCATTGCCCATCAGTGTAGTAAGATGCCAAGAGTCACTATTTGCCTTCTCTGGGCTACACTGTCTTCCCCATGATCCCCCCACACCATGTGTACCAATCATAATACCCCTTAGTCCCCTTCTCCCTCCCTCCCCCACACTTTCCCTTTGGTAACTGCTAGCCCTTTCTTGGAGTCTGTTGCTATTTTGTTCCTTCAGTTTTGCTTCATTATTATTGAGTCATGACTTTTTAAGAAAATGGTTTGTTCTCTTCTGCTAGTTAGATGTAGACAGCAAGGATCTTGAGGGATGGGACTGGGTCTCTGAATTCTCCAGGGAGAACTGTCACCTACTGACCTGGGATAATGCACAACAGCATAGCATGAGTAAGAAAAAGACTTTTATAAGTTTGGGACCTTAAATATATTTAGTTCTATACGTAGTTCATTCTAGCCAACCCAAGTAATATATCCAAATACTGAATTCTTATTGTATTTCAAAGCCAGCATAAATATCCATGTAAAGCTGTCTTCCAAGTTTCCCTCTTCTGATCCACACACCCTGTAGCTCTAGAAGGGAGTAGCAAAGAAGACATTGGAAACAAAGCATCAACAGGATTTAATGATGAATTAGTCTCAGGGGATGAGGAGTGAGTGGTGTACAAATGGAAAAGAAGGTATTAACATGCCTAAGTTTAAAGTGTAAGGGAGATATTTGAAGGGAGAGCTGATAACTTCAATCTTTGACCTGATGAAACATGTAGTTATATATATATATAACCATTATTTATAAATACAGAAAGTGTTAGGCAAGAATATAGATATGAGCAGGGTGGAAAGAGAATAAGGCCAGGAAAGCCCACTAAAAAAGACCAGAGCTAATGAGTTAATTGGTTAAAACTCAAAAAGCCAGGAAAAACTTGGCCTGAAATGTTTGACTATTCCCCAGATAAAGGAGGGTACCTTAACATAGCCCATGTCTTTATTGTGTTAATCACACAGGCCAGCTTATTTTTTAACTTTACCTATAAGCTGTTTTTTTCTCCTTCAGCCCTAGTCAAGTAATTTGCAACCTGGGCAAGTAATTTAGCAAGCTGGCACAGCCTTAAACAACATAGTAAAAGACAGGAAGGATTCCATCTTAAAAATAAGATTGCATTTTAAAACCCAGGAAGTGAAGAAGATTCTTAACCTCCTCTTTAGAAAACAGGCAATAACTCAGCACCCCATTGGGTGTCTTGTTTAAAATTCTCCCAGACCAAGACTCCAGAATCTCAGGGAGAAATCAGAGCAGTAAATTCCTTGTGCTAAGTTAATTTTAAATATTCAGGGACCACTTAACAAGTATGCACCCCAACCAATGTCACATTCCTGAAAAAATTCTTAAAAGGGGGAACCCCCAACCTTTCAGTGCACTCCTCACTTTGACGTCATCCGCACTTTCTAAGTATGTAACTTTTTAACTTTAGACTTTCCCTTTTCAAACTTTAGCACGCTCCTCTCTGTGGGGTCACCCACACTTTTTAAGTGCATAACTTTTACTTTTATCCAATATTTCATTACACCTCCCTCTGAGGTCGCCCGTACTTTCTAAGCCTTAAACTTTCTCATTCCTGAGGTTGCCTGCACATTTTCTCTTTTAAAGTAGTAAGTTTATTTTATTTTATTTTATTTACTTTTTTATTTTTTATTAAGGTATTATTAATATACACTCTTATGAAGGTTTCACATAAAAAAACAATGTGGTTACTACATTTACACTTATTATCAAGTCCCCACCCTTACCCCAATGCAGTCACTGTCCATCAGTGTAGTTAAGATGCCACAGATTCACTGTTTGCTAAAGTAGTGACTTTAAATAGAACTTTTACTCTGCTTCACTACTGTGTCTCTGCCCTTCAATTTTTTTTTACAGTGGGGACAATAAATGAGAAAAACACACATAACTCACCCCAAAAAAGGGTGGGATTAAATGTATATTTATGATTGGTCCTTTAGAAAAAATTTGGAAGTTGGTATAAGAAGATGAAATATACAAGGGAGACATGTGGGGAAAAAAAGAACTGTGGTTGGATCTTAGGATTTTCAATTTTAGAAAGATCAATTTAAAGTCCCATGTATTATACTATTAGTGCAGAATAAAGTTTTAAAAATTTAAAGGAGAGATTCAAGATGGTGGCATGAGAGGTGACATGGAGAACTCCTCCCCAAACCACAAATAATACAAAAATATAATTAATTAATACAACTAACCATAAAACAGCAAGAAGAAAGAAGGCTGAACCAGACTGCATACAGACCTCATGAACAGAGCAGACCTCACAAAACAGGGTAACATATGAAAGCCTTAATCCGGTGGGACCCAAGCCCTTCCCCCACCCCAGATGGCCGGTGGGAGGAAGAGAAATGGAGCAGCGACGGCGTGGAAGCTAGGAACTGCTGAGCGCCTAGCCCTGGAGATCTGCTTTATGAGCAGAAGCCTATATTGTGTGGTGCTCTGGCCATTGGGGAGCTTGGACAGGTGGAGTGTTTGAGAGAATGACATTCTGGCCGTTTGTGGAGGAGGGGATCCACATCTGGCTCTCTGTGTCAGAGGAAGGGCGGTGGTCTGAGAGGCTTCCTAGCAGTGAGAGGGCTGCTGAAGGAGCGGGGTTTGCATGGAGCTTGCTGCTCAGGAGAAGGGAGAGCTGGACAAGGTTGTCTGGGTGCGCTTTGCCTAGCAGGTTGGGAACGTTGAGGAGCTTCACATGCTCCATCCCCCTGGCTGCCCACTCAGCTCTGAGGCCCCCCAGTGTAACACACAGCCTGCTGCACATTCCTCCTAGCCTTCCCGCACAGGTTTGCAAATTGGCAGTCACTGTGCTGGCATCAGGCCAGCCAGAGGGAGGGCCCTCCTACAACAGCTTGAGACACAAAGCACAGAGGCTTACATGTGTGTGCTTGGCCCACTGGCTCCGATGCTGGAGACAGGCACCGCAGGTGGGAATCAGGAAACAGATCTTTCCTCCCCCCAGGCACCAGCTCTACTCCCCTAGGACCCCCAACCTCACTCTAGTGGCTGAGCAGCCCCAGAGACTGGAGCTTCTTGACAATAGAGGGCACCACACAGAAATATGAAAAGTCAAAAGAACATGGTTCAGACAAAAATCTCACAAACCTTAGAAAAAGGACCAAATGAAACTGAACTCACCAATCTTCCTGAAAGTTCAAAATAAAAATTATAAACATGCTTATGGAAGTACAGAAAAATATTCAAGAACTCAGGAATGAATTTAGGTCAGAGATTCAATCATTAAGAAATTCCATATCTGAAATGAAACACACAATGGAGGGATTTAAAAGCAGATTAGATGTAGTAGAAGAGATGTTAAATGGAATAGGAATTAGAGAAGAGGAATATAAAGAAGCTGAGGCACAGAGAGAAAAAAGAATCTCTAAGAATAAAAGAATATTGGGAGAACTGTGTGACCAATCCAAATGGAACAATATTCGCATTATAGGGGTACCAGAAGAAGAAGAGAGAGAGAAAGTGATAGAAAGTGTCTTTGAGGACGTAATTGCTGAAAACGTCCCCAATATGGGGAAGGAAATAGTCTCTCAAGCCATGGAGGTGCACAGATCTCCCAACACAAGAGACCCAAGGAAGACAACATGAAGACATATAATAATTAAAATGGCATAGATCAAGGATAAAAACAGACCTTTAAAAGTAGCTACAGAAAGAAAAAAGATCACATACAAAGGAAAACCCATCAGGCTATCATCAGACTTCTCATCAGAAACCTTACAGGCTGGAAGGGAGTAGAATGATATACTCAATGCAATGAAGTAGAAGGGCCTTAAACCAAGAATACTCTACCCGGCAAGGTTATCATTTAAATTTGAAGGAGGGATTAAACAATTTTCAGATAAGCAAAAGCTGAGAGAATTTACCTCCCACAAACCACCTCTACAGTGCATTTTGGAGGGACTGCTGTAGGTGGAAGTATTCCTAAGGCTAAATAGATGTCACCCAAGGGCTAGACAAAGAGTACAGAATATGATTCATAACATACAAAGAATGGAGGAGGTAGAAAAAGGAGGGAAAAAAAAGAACCTTTAGGTTGTGTTTGTAATAGCATACAAAGTGACTTAAATTGGACAGTTAGATAGTAAGGGAATTACCCTTGAACCTTTGGTAACCATGACTCTAAAGCCTGCAATGGCAATAAGTACATACCTATAGATAATCACCCTAAATGTAAATGGTCTGAATGCACCAATCAAAAGACATAGAGTTACTGAATGGATAAAAACAAGACCCATCTATATGCTGCCTACAAGAGACTCACTTCAAACCCAAAGACATACACAGACTGAAAGTAAAGGCATGGAAAAAGATATTTCATGCAACTAATAGTGAGAAAATAGCAGGAGTTGCAGTACTTATATCAGACAAAATAGACTTCAAAACAAAGAAAGTCACAAGAGACAAATAAGGATATTACCTAATGATAAGAGGTCAGTCCAAGAAGAGGATATAACTATTATAAATATATATGCACCCAACACAGGATCACCTACATATGTGAAACAAATACTAACAGAATTAAAAGGGGAAAATAGAATGCAATGCATTCATTTTAGGAGACTTCAACACACCACTCACTCCAAAAAAAAAGATCAACCAGACAGAAAATAAAGAGACAGAGGCACTGAACAACATATTAGAACAGATGGACCTAACGGACATCTACAGAACACTCCATCCCAAAACAACAGGATACATATTCTTCTCAAGTGCACATGGAACATTTTCAAGAATAGATCATATACTAGGCCACAAAAAGAGCCTCAGTAAATTAAAAAAGACTGAAATCGTACCAACCAGCTTCTCAGATCACAAAGGTATGACACTAGAAATAAATTACACAAAGAAAATGAAAAATCCCCAAACACATGGAGGCTTAATAACATGCTCCTAAATAATCAATGGATCAATGACCAAATAAAAACGGACATCAAGCAATGTATGGAGACAAATGACAACAATAATTCAACACTGCAAAATCTGTGGGATGCAGCGAAGGCCATGCTAAGAGGGAAATATATTGCAATACAGGCCGACCTCAGGAACGAAGAACAATCCCAAATAAACAGTTTAAACTCACAATTAATGAAACTAGAAAAGGAGGAACAAATGAGTCCCAATGAAAGAGGGACATAATAAAGATGAAAGCAGAAATAAATAAAATTGAGATGAATAAAACAATAGAAAGAATCAATGAAACCAGGAGATAGTTCTTTGAGAAAATAAAAAAAATAGATCAACTCTTAGCTAGACTTATCAAGATAAAAAGAGAGTCTACTCACATTAAAAGAATCAGAAATGAGAAATGAAAAATCACTATGGACACCACAGAAATACAAAGAATTATGAGCAAATACTATGAAAAATTATATGCTAACAAACTGGATAACCTAGAAGAAATGGACAACTTTCTAGAAAAATACAACTTCCCAAGGCTGACACAGGAAGAAACAGATATTCTGAGTAGACCAATTAAAAGCAATGAAATTTAACTGGTAATCAAAAAACTACCTATGAACAAAACCCCTGAAACAGATTCTTTCACTTCTGCATTTTATCAAACATTTAGTGAAGACCTAATACCCATCCTCCCTAAAGTTTTCCAGAAAGTAGAAGAGGAGGGAATACTCCCAAACTCATTCTATGAGACCAACGTCACTCTAATACCAAAACCAGGCATAGACACAACAAAAAAGAAAATCAATGGCCAATATCCCTAATGAACATAGATGCAAAAAGACTCAACAAAATTTTAGCAAACTGAATTCAAAAATACATCAAAAAGATCATCAATCATGATCAAGTGGGATTCACTCCAAGGATGCAAGGATGGTATAACATTTGAAAATCCATCAACATCATCCACTACATCAACATAAAGGACAAAATCCACATGATCACCTACATAGATGCAGAAAAGCATTTGACAAAATTCAACATCCATTCATGATAAAAACTCTCAACAAAGTGGGTATAGAGGGCAAGAATCTCAACATAATAAAGGCCATATATGGCAAACCCACAGCCAACATTATACTTAACAGTAAGAAGCTGAAAGCTTATCCTTTAAGATCGGGAACAAGACAAGGATGCCCACTGTCCTCACTTTTATTCAACATAATTCTGGAGGTCCTAGGCACGGCAATCAAACAACACAAAGAAATAAAAGGCATCCAGATTGGTAAAGAAGAAGTTAAACTGTCCCTGTTTGCAGATGACATGATATTGTACATAAAAACTCTGAAGAATCCACTCCAAAAATACTAGATCTAGTATCTGAATTCAGCAAAGTTGCAGGATGCAAAATTAATATATAGAAATCTGTTGCATTCCTATACACTAACGGTGAACTAGCAGAAAGAGAATTCAGGAAAATGATTCTATTCACAATCACATCAAAAAGAATAAAATACCTAGTAATAAACCTACCAAGGAGGTGAAAGACTCTTTACCCTGAAAACTACAAGATACTCTCCCTTAAGAGAAATTAAAGAGGATACTAATAAATGGAAATTCATCCCACACTCTTGGCTAGGAAGAATTAATATTGTTAAAATGGCCATCCTGCCTAAAGCAATCTACAGATTCAATCCAATTCCCATCAAAATACCAATAGCTTTCTTCAATGAATTAGAGCAGATAGTTCTAAAATTCATATGAAATGACAAAAGACCCCAAAAAGCCAAAGCTATCCTGAGAAGGAAGAATAAAGCAGGGGGAATTACGCTTCCTGACTTCCAGTTCTACAACAAAGCCATAGTAATCAAGACAATTTGATACTGGCACAAGAACAGACCCATAGACCAGTGGAACAGAATAGAGAGTCCAGATATTAACCCAAGCATATATGGTCAATTCATACATGGTAAAGGAGACATGGATATACACTGGGGAAATGACAGCCTCTTCAACAGCTGGTGTTGGAAAAAACTGTAAAGCTACATGTAAGAGAATGAAACTGGATTACTGTCTAACCTCATACACAAAAGTAAACTCAAAATGGATCAGACCTGAATGTAAGTCATGAAACCATAAAACTCTTAGAAAAAAACATAGGCAAAAATCTCTTGGACATAAATATGAGCAACTTCTTCATGAATGTATCTCCCCAGGCAAGGGAAACAAGAGCAAAAATGATCAAATGGGACTATATCAAACTAAAAGGCTTCTGTACAGCAAAGGACACCATCAGTAGAACAAAAAGACATCCTACAGTATGGGAGAATATATTCATAAATGACATATCTAATAAGGGGTTAACATCCAAAATATATAAAGAGCTCACACATGTCAACAAACTAAAAGCAAATAAACCAATTAAAAAATGGGCAGAGGAGATGAACAGACACTTTTCCAAAGAAGAAATTCAGATGGCCAACAGGCACATGAAAAGATGCTCCACATCACTAATCATCAGAGAAATGCAAATTAAAACCACAATGAGATATCACTTCACACCAGTAAGGATGGTCAACATCCAAAAGATAAACAACAACAAATGTTGGTGAGGATGTGGAGAAAAGGGAACCCTCCTACACTGCTGGTGGGAATGGAAATTAGTTCAACCATTGTGGAAAGCAGTATGGTGGTTCCTCAAGAAACTCAAAATAGAAATACCATTTGATCCAGGAATCCCACTCCTAGGAATTTACCCTAAGAATGCAGCAGCACAATTTGAAAAAGACATATGCACCCCTATGATTATCACAGCACTCTTTACAATAGCCAAGAAATGGAAGCAACCTAAGTGTCCATCAGCAGATGAATGGATAAGGAAGAGGTGGTATATATACACAATGGAATATTATTCAGCCATAATAAGAAAACAAATCCTACCATTTGCAACAACATGGATGGAGCTAGAGAGTATTATGCTCAGTGAAATAAGCCAAGCCGAAAAAGACAAGTATCAAATGATTTCACTCATGTGTGGAGTATAAGAACAAAGAAAAAACTGAAGGAACAAAACAGCAGCAGACTCACAGAACCCAAGAATGAACTAACAGTTAACAAAGGGAAAGGGACTGGGGATGATGGGTGGGAAGGGACTGTTAAAGAGGGTAAAGGGGCATTATAATTAGCACACGTAATGTAGCATGACCGGGGACACAGTAAAGGCAGTATTTACAGAGGAGACAAGTTATGATTCTATAGCTTCTTACTATGCTGATGTACAGTGTCTGAAGTGGGGTATGTGGGAGGAACTTGATAATAGGTGGTCTAGTAACCATAATGTTGAAGTAATTGTACATTAACAATACCAAAATTGAAAAAATGAAAAAAAAAATTTAGAAAGGAGTCTAACATGAGACAAGCAAAAGCTAATGGATGAATATTTAAAACCATTGTATTATAAAATCATTAGTATATGAGAATATAAGATTCTAAGTGCAAGGCTATTTGTGTTTTGGAGTGCTATAATCCCCATATGTAGCATAGTGCCTGACATATATAAAAGTGGTCAGTAAATCAGTACATTGAAATCTTTGGAGATATCAGTCTCATTAAATTATTGAAAACAGACACTAGATTACAGTGATTCAGGACAAAATAATCAGATCCAGCATTTTAAGTGGGTTTCTTACGTGGGAGTGTGAGCATCTGTGAAGAGAGAAATTTTGAAAAAAGTAGAGAACAGTCTTGAAAATAAGTTCTCTGTAAGAGGACTGAATGAATAATAATTGAAATCATGACTGAATGGACTTCAATAGCAAATTGAATAAAATAACTTATAATAATATCTATAAGTATCTTGGTGATGTGGAGGGGATACTTAGCAACAAAGCCAGAAGCCAGTAGATTACCTGAAACATGGAAGTAATTTAAGAAATACTTGCTGATTTAATGAAATAAGTTAATCAACAGTATGGGAGAAGAACTGCCAATAATCCCAACAAATGGAAGTATTTTCTGTATTCAGTGACTTAAGTCTTCTCTGGTCAACGGCAATCAACAAATTACCTAGTTTCTCCTAATCAGACCCACTGGCTTTAGACTTTTATTCAGTCAAGGGCCATATGAATAAGGACAATTTTCATGAAATAAATATACTAGGAAGGGTCTCAGTATGTCACAGAAGCCTCACACATGTAGGTGAAGCAGGGCTAAGAGTCCCTATAAAGTACCTACATACCCCTTTCCTCCTGAGAACGGCATGTGCGGCTGGAAGCAGTTGGATCGTGCAGGAGGCAATCCAGTGACGGGGTCTATTGGTACCAAGGAATAGCCACTGCACTATTTCTCTGGCCCTCCTGGGGATTCTCCAAACAAGCAGAGGCCCTTTAAGAAAGAAATTTTTTTGCTTAAACCAGTTAGAATGGATTTCATTGTATGCAATTAAGTATGTGTCAGCAATTCAAATAAAAATGGTATTTGTGCCTAGTATATTGACTTTCGAAGTAGCTGAAGGTGATCACTTATTGACATGTCAGTGTCCATTTTATTCAACTGCTCTGGGAGATCAAGGATTACACCTATCTTGTTTTCCTTTTAATCCCAGGACTAAGAACATTGTGTATGTGACACACAAAAAGCAGTTAATGAATGAATACCTCCAAATATTCATGTCCATCAGGGACATTCTGGCAGATAGCACTTAAAAATGGCATGTTACCTTTACTGTAACATGGGACCATTATTGTACTATTGTTGTACCCAAAGTCAGGCCTGCAAACCCCAATTACCCTGATTGAACTAGCAAGCTCAAGTGTAGCTAAGGCAGATCCTCCTCTCAAATAATGCAAATTAATTATCAAGAGTGGGATCCAAGAGGAAAAATAACAAGGACACTTGATAAGGTACTCAAGTGTCACAAATATATATAAATACAAGTTCTTAAAACTGTAAAAGATTGGCCAAAGATAAAAATCAAATAATATGTTTATTTGGGAATCTACTAAGTGATAATTCCTGTGAACTGTTTTTATCATCATTATCATCATTATTATTAATATCTTTTAGGTATTATTCAGCTTAGGCTTAACCTAAATATCTGTTTTCAAAGAATTTAACTATTTCATGTAGAAGCACGTGATCTACAACTGCCCAAGCTGAGATTTTTATCTGTAACAAATATTTCATATATATTTATGGTGCTTAAATCACCTTTCCCCATCTCTGAAGCACTTATATACTATTTAATCAACATAAACAAATGCAGAAAATGAAATAACATTTCAAATTGCTAGAGACACTTGTTGTTAATTGCTTCCATTGATTATTCCATTCTATTGTGGGAATCCAGCTCGCCTTCCTATCCTGTGTGCACTCTAAGTGAGGTATTACTTGATTCATGACTTCTTAAATTGAAACTGAAACCAAACTTCCCATTATTATGCCCCTGTGTATACCCAACCGCTTTCCTCTTCCTAGCCTAAATTTATTTCATTTCCGTTCACTGTTCCAATGCAAATAAATGTGGCTATTATTTTAAACACAATCAGTCGGTAAAAGTAACATGACACACTGTACATTTTTCAGCATATTCTCACTGATCCTGAATACAGATGCCTAAAGTAAAAGGAACTTATATTTAATATAGGTATTAATTAAAAACATATACATATGTGAATGTGTATGAATATATATACATACATAGGTATTTATTTATTTTGGATACAAAATTGCTTGCATATTTATTCTTGTAATTTTTTATGGTTTTAAAATATCACCAGATTTTTCCTTTGTTCATTTCTAAGGATTTGATGCCAAAACACTTGAGATAAAAAAAAAAAATCTCTAAAATATGCCACAAAAGGAAGTGGTTGTACGCCTACAGTAATTCATAATGAAGTATTATTCCATAAGGAATACTTAATTTTGAATTAAATATAATAATTTTACCAAATTCAAACACGATGATGATGCTTTAAGTAGAAAATAAGTCTAAAGTAATAGAATAGGCAAAAAATGCACAAAGAAAATTAAATATTCCTCAGTGACACAAAATCCATCTTTAGTCCATTGCTAACAAATTGCTACATGAACAAAGAGGATTACAAGTTTATATGTGTGCTACATCAAGACATTCTAGTAGAAAACCACTCAGTAAAAATAAAAAAAAAAAACAAGGTTAAATAGTTGAGCTAAAGGTGGCCACCATGAAGTGAATTAAAGTGGATGAAAAGGATTAAATCTTAATCACTATGTGTGACTTAATACAGCAAAATCATCTTATTTCTTAAAAAAATGTATCACATTATTTAGAAAAATAATAATATTCAGTTCATACTATAAGAAATTATTTTATGTTCTAATGGAGAAAGTTGCTGGATAAATAATTCAAGGCTAAAGTAATTAATGTTATGCATAAGTAAAGTGACTGTATTTCAGAGTATACTTGGAATAAAAGAATTTCTTTCTTGTAATTGTTATGATTGGTTCCTTGATTATAATGGTAATTGATATTGTCAATTTTATCAAAATTAAATTAACTTTAAAATGTAGTCCTATGAATCCAATGCACTATAAGTGAAAAAGCTTAAAATAAATGAATGTTTTGCCAAAAGCAATTCAACTCAAAGCTAGTTTGGGTGTTTTTTATGTACATAAAATAATAACTTTACTAATGTTTTTTAATAAAGAAGAGTTTTATTCATGCTTCATGAGAAGGGATTAGTAGAAAAGAGCAAATGATAGCCTTACAGGAAAACATCAATTACTTGAAGATAAAACTGATATATATTTGAAAAATTCTGTATGCATAATAACTAAGGTCACAAAATGAAATGCTCTCATTCTGTTACTGTGTCAGCCTGCTTAAACATGTCATTGGCTAAAAAAAATTAGTGTGACAACATGGATGGACTCAGAGGGCATTATGCTAAATTAAATAAGTCAGACAAAAAAGACAAATACCATATGATTTCTCTTATATGTTAAAAAAAGCATAATAAACAAACAACACAAAAGTAGACTCATAAATACAGATGATAAACTGGTGGTTGACAGAGGGGTGGGGGAATGAGAAGATGGGTAAAATAGATGAAAGGGTTAAAGAGGTACAAACTTTCAATTACAAAATAAATTTCATCATGGGGATGGAAAGTACAGCATAGGGAATATAATCAATAATATTGTAGTAACTGTATGGTGACAGATGGTAACTATACTTACTGTGGTGAGCATTTTATAACATATATAATTGTCAAATCACTATAAACTAATATTGTATGTCAAATATACTTCAACTAAAAAAGAAAAACATTTAAAAATGCTAGGGTGAATGGCAAATATAAATCTCACTTGGAATATAAGTAGATTTAAAAGCAATTCCTTGACATTATAAAATGAATATGAACATTTATTCCTAGTGACATATTTTAAATTGCTTTTGATTCCATTGTCTCAGTATTGATATATTAAGTCAAATAAGGAAAATACATGTTAGTACATGGTCCTTATTAAGTACTTTCCTTTTCCCCGTAGATAAAGGAATATTATCCACATTGTTTAGTACCAGATTTTCGTGGGCTGAAAAAAATATGCCTGAGTTCTTGTATTTGTGAACATGAATCACAGTTAGAAAATGGAAGAAATGAGTAGCAGATGTGCATAGGGAAGTAACTTGTCAGGTGTCCACACAGCCGGAGAAATTTCTTAGGAGCTGGCTACCCAATGATCTTCTAAACTAGGACTATTTTGTGAGTCGCTAAACTGACATAAATTGCAGGATTCATTCATGTAGTCAACAAGGCTTCATCTTAAACCCACTTTTAGATCTGAGCAAGATCATAATGGATAAATTTATACATATGTAAATGTACTAGGAATGGAGGCAGAGGGTTAAGGAAACTTAGAAACCAGTAGAGAGTCAGAGTTGAAGCAAGGCGGGGTGAATGTAAGAGCTGTACCAGAGATGGGAAGAGTAGAGCTCTAGTTTCATATTTTAATATTGTCCTGAATGCCGGTTAGAGACCCTGACCTGCGCAGGAGGCTGTTCAATGTATCCTCTGTTGCTTTAGACTGATTGCCTCTGGCTATTTAGCACTGCTTTTTATCCCAGCCTACTTGTGTTTCTGCCACTAATGCTCCCCTTTCTAGCGCAATTCTCATTTCTCCAATCAGGTCTACTGAATCTTCACTGTGTTAAGAGCTGTATGTGTGCAGGGAGCAAAAACCAAGATATTCAAAACCATTTATAAAATGAAAATAGTGAAATACATTTCAACTCCATTTTTCATTTAAAAATATTCCATTTTTTAAAAAAATACTGTGTTCGACTAATAGTGACAAATCAACAAATCTCTCAGGTGCATACGTTTTTATTCTTTTTTTCCCAGTTAGTATACCATAACATTCAATCTTGTGTATAGTTCTTGTCTCCTACGTTTAGCAATATGTACATACCTGATCAAAAACAGGACTTAGGTGAGTTATTGTTGGATCAACATAATCTATCAGCATTACCAGCACATTTAACTAAACACCAGCATTTTTTTAAATAGTTTATTTTGGTATCATTAATCTACAATTACATGTGCAATATTATGGTGAATAAACTATCCCCTGCATCAGGTCCCCCCCCACCAACCCCATTACAGTCACTGTCCTTCAGCGTAGTGAGATGCTAAAAGAAGAGTCACTACTTCTCTGAGTTGTATAGCCCTCCCCGTGCCCCCCCAACGTTACATCTGCTAATCATAATGCCCCTTTTTCCCCCTTATCCCTCCCTTCCCACCCATCCGCCGCAGTTCTTTTCCCTTTGGTAACTATTAGTCCATTCTTGGGTTCTATGAGTCTGCTGCTGTTTTGTTCCATCAGTTTTTTTCTTTGTTCTTATACTCCACATATGAGTGAAATCATTTGATACTTGTCTTTTTTGGCTTGGCTTATTTCACTGAGCAAAATACTCTCTAGCTCGATCCATGTTGCAAATGGTAGGATTTGTTTTCTTCTTATGGCTGAATAATATTCCATTATGTATATATACCACCTCTTCTTTATCCATTCATCTACTGATGGACACTTAGGTTGCTTCCATTTCTTGGCTATTGTAAATAGCGCTGCTATAAACATAGGGGTGAATATGTATTTTTCAAACTGGGCTGCTTCATTCTTAGGGTAAATTCCTAGGAGTGGAATTCCTGGGTAGAATGATATTTCTCTTTTGAGTTTTTTGAGGAACCTCCATACTGCTTTCCACAATGGTTGAACTAATTTGCATTCCCACCAGCAGTGTAGGAGGGTTTCCTTTTCTCGACATCCTCGCCAACATTTGTTGTTGTTTGTGTTTTGGATGTTGGCCATCCTAACTGGCGTGAGGTGATATCTCATTGTGGTTTTAATCTGCATTTCTCTGATGACCAGCGATATGGAGCATCTTTTCATGTGCCTGTTGGCCATCTGAGTTTCTTCTTTGGATAAGTGTCTATTCATGTCCTCTGCCCATTTCTTAATTGGATTATTTGCTTTTTGTTTGTTGAGGTGCGTGAGTTCTTTATATATTTTGGATGTCAACTCCTTATTGGATACGTCCTTTATGAATATATTCTCCCATACTGTGGGATGTCTTTTTGTTCTACTGATGGTGTCCTTTGCTGTACAGAAGCTTTACAGCCTGATATAGTCCCATTTGTTCATTTTTGCTTTTGTTTCCCTTGCTCGGGGAGATATGTTCATAAAGAAGTCGCTCATGTTTATGTCTAAGAAATTTTTGCCTATGTTTTTTTCTAAGAGTTTTATGGTTTCATGACTTACATTCAGGTCTTTGATCCATTTTGAGTTGACTTTTGTGTATGGGGTTAGACAGTAGTCCAGTTTCATTCTCTTACATGTAGCTGTCCAGTTTTTCCAACACCTGCTGCTGAAGAGGCTATCATCTCTCCATTGTATATCCAAGGCTCCTATATCCAATATTAGTTGACTGTATATGTTTGCGTTAATGTTTGGATTTTCTATTCTGTACCACTGGTCTGTGGGTCTGTTTTTGTGCCAATACCAAATTGTCTTGATTATGGCTTTGTAGTAGAGCTTGGAGTCAGGGAGCATAATTCCCCCTGTTTTATTCCTCCTTCTCAGGATTGCTTTGGCTATTCGGGGTCTTTTGTGGTTCCATATGAATTTTAGAATTATTTGTTCCAGTTCATTGAAGAAAGCTGTTGGTATTTTGATAGGGATTGCGTTGAATCTGTAGATTGCTTTAGGTAGTAGGGCCATTTTGACAATATTTATTCTACCTAGCCAAGGGCATGGGATGCATTTCCATTTCTTAGTGTCCTCTTTCATTTCTCTTAGGAGTGTCTTGTAGTTTTCAGACAGGTCTTTCACTTCCTTCGTTAGGTTTATTCCTAGGTATTTTATTCGTTTTGATGCAATTGTGAATGGAATTGTTTTTCTGATTTCTCTCTCTATTAGTTCGTCATTAGTGTATAGGAAAGCAACAGATTTCTGTGTGTTAATTTTGTATCCTGCAACTTTGCTGAATTCAGATATTAGTTCTAGTAGTTTTGGAATGGAGTCTTTAGGGTTTTTTATGTACAGTATCATGTCATCTGCAAATAGTGACAAGTTGACTTCTTCTTTACCAATCTGGATGCCTTGTATGTCTTTGTTTTGTCTGATTGCCATGGCTAGGACCTCCAGTACTATGTTGAATAACAGTGGAGAGTGGGCATCCCTGTCTTGTTCCCGATCTTAGATGAAAAGCTTTCAGCTTCTCGCTGTTAAGTATGATCTTAGCTGTGGGTTTGTCATATATGGCCTTTATGATGTTGAGGTACTTGCCGTCCATACACATTTTGTTGAGAGTTTTAATCATGAATGGATGCTGAATTTTGTCAAATGCTTTTTCAGCATCTATGGAGATGATCATGTGGTTTTTGTTTTTGTTTTTGTTGATATGGTGGATGATGATGATGGATTTTCGAATGTTGTAGCATCCTTGCATCCCTGGGATGAATCCCACTTGATCAATGTAAACACCAGCATTTTTGTTGGGAATCTACAGCTCAGTTAAGCAAACCTGACCTTCACCTTCAGTAGGAAAGCAAAGTCAGGCTGTGAGTAAATGTATATTCCAGCAGATTCTTCTAAACTATTTAATAATACTGTGATCTTCATAAATTGCAGACTTCTGCTTTGAAAGGAATTTTGGAGGCCCTCTGAATCAAAGTCCTCAGATTTGTTTGATCAGACACCACAGTCAAATTTAGATATTGAAGACATACACACACCAAGCTTCCATAATGTGCAAAGAGCACTGTTATTTTCAGCTTACTTCTCATATTTTCTTGTTTATTAAAATGACATCAGGGAAAATTCATTAAATTGATTTCATAAACTAAATCAATAGCAACACACAACATGAAAAAATTGTAATAGGTTCAATTCCATTTTAAGTTTGATTTAACTTTTCATGGCACATTGTGATACTGTTAAGATGGTGGTGCTAAAATATCACCTGAAGTAAAAACTATACTCTTTTTATAATGTGATTCCTAAACTAATCTATCTGCATTTCTTGTCTACCCTACTCTGGATATTTGCAATATGTTCAAGATTGAACACATTATCTCCAGCCTTGGAAATAATTAAAATTAACTTGGGAAATTATACTTAAAAACTAGTCAAGCCTTTTGAAATATTTCTAAATATGAGGCATTGTCTATTGAAATAGAAAAGGGTAGATACTGTCTAAATTTTCAAATGTTGTATATCTAAGTATTGGTATTATATTGCTATATGGGCATATAAGTTTTTTTTCTCTATTTCTATCTTGTTCCAGAATATAACAAATTCCCCATTTGTTATATTCTGTGAGTAGAAATAATGTATTTCTAAACATGCAGTATGAAAATGAGTAAATTAGCCATATTCAGTTCTAGAATTCAATTATCTATTCATTAAAAGGACTGTAGGCTATTCATTCAAGATGTGTTTTTAGAGAATACAGTCCAGAGTTAAAACACAGCAAATGGTCCTAAAGGGTAATAAGATTAATGTGACATGATCCGACCTTGAGAGTTTAAACTCTGGGGAAAGGCATTGGAATAAATTGTTATAATCTAATGTGATAAGGAGCCCATTGGAGCATGCACCGTGTACAACAGGAGAGTAACTATAGTAAAAAAATAAGTGACACATATTATGCAGTCAACACATTGGGGTTATGAGACACTGAGAATATTTACCTCTGAAGGACAGATACATTTCTGAGGTTCTGCCTAAAATATATGTCATAACTCCTCTCTTTGGTGAGATATAAGAAGGCAAGCAATCAAAGATGGGTATAATGAGAGCCAATACCAAACAGACATTCTAAAGGTTCTGTTGCTGGCTTAGCAGAAAGGAGAAATTAATTTTCAGGGTGGAGTCAGTAACAGACAAGTCAAACTTTCTAAACCATTGGCTGAGAACTATTAACTTCTAATAATACTCTGATATTTTCCACTTCATTTGGCTCCCAAAGTTTGGGAGAAGCAAGCATATTGTTTTCTGAAAGTCATATATTTCCTTTTATTGATTTCATGGAAACTCGGTTAACAGACTTCATTGAGTAGACAACAGAGTGGCTAAGCATCCTTCAAGGTGTGTGCAGACAAGCCCTGTGTCCTAGCTTACAGGGCTTTGGGAAATGATGTAGAGAATGGCAGCTAAAATGAAATAAAGTCCAGAGAAATATAGTCAAGGCAGAGAACACAAAGGTACAAGGACACAGAGCTCTGAAAGAGTTTGGAATAGCTTATGAATTTCTAGATTTTATTTTGCTCAGAATGAAGAGAGAAGCAGACTGGAAAGTGAGATGGGATCTACCACAAAGTATCACATATGCCAAGCTTCTGAGTTTGAACAATGACACCCTAAAACACAAAAAGAGGCCTGACAAGAAGAGATTTTTTAAATTGTTCCTCTGTGTAAACATACAGACCAAAATACACCATTCTCTCAATTTACAAAGCCAAAGAAACTTTTGATAACTTTGAAAGTAGGTACAGTTGTTTATGTGGGAAATATTTGATAAAATGAACATAAATGGAGACAAATACACAACTAATTGATTTCATATTTATATTGCCTTGAGAAGTACCAGAATCAGTATCTAAACCAGAGAGTATTATCATTGTGTTTCTGAAGGTGTTTTGTGTTTTCAAGTACATGTTGAGTAGCATAGAAATGGCATGTATGCATATCTGGGAGTGTGTCTGAGCATTTAGTTCCAAAGAAGGCATTAGATCAGACAAAGCAAACAGTCAAAATAAATCATTTCATCTTGGCTTAAAAGAACCAAATATACTTTTCATATGAAAAAGGACTGAATTGTTACACATTGATTCTACATTGTTATAGATTCCAAACTCATAACCTGTGTATTAGAGTTCAGATAATTCTCTAAGAGTGCTGAGTTCTCTCAACTTTCTTCAGTTTCAAAATATCAAGAACTAGTTTTTATCTTCACTATTCTGATTTAAGGGAATCACATACTGCAAATGAGAAAACTGAAGAGAAAGGATTATTGAGATTGGTAGCAAATCTAGAATTGCAATGATCTAGATTGCCAAGCTTAAATTTTTCTGAGTACTATTCAATCAAGTAATAATTTTCTGATGCTTATGAGCACTTCATCAATTAAAATAATGATTAAAACAAATGTCTTAGGTGCAAATAAAGGTTTCCATAACAAGAGAAATAGAAACAATCCGTGCAAAATCTTAGCAGAGATGAATACAAGCTCCATGAATGCAGCAATTTTATCTATCTTGTTAATTGTTATGTTGCAATACCTAGAACAGTGGCCACATATAGAGCTCCATGGATTTTGTTGAGAAAAAGAATGAATGCAACAGCCCTGATAACATGATTGGCTCATCACTGCAAAACACTATTATTGGCACCCTGGAAATAAACACCATGGATACAGGCAGAGTAGCCCACCCATAAACTGCTTGGCTATTAACACCAGTAATTTTGTGCTACAGAATTAAAACATTTTAGCATAGAGGTATACATCTTGACACATGATTATAGTAAAAACAAGATAGTACTAATAAAACATGGCCCTCTAATACTTTATGTAATACAAGAATCATGGAAATTATATTCTCTTAGATGGAAGGTGCTGGAAATCTGCATCTCAAATACAGAATTATTTGTGAGCATAAACTACTTTTGTGTCCAATGCCTCATGAAATGTCATAATCTGATGGCAGATGGTCTTGGGATGCTCAATTATGTAGAAAGGCAAGTCATGTCATAAGAAGAATCGTCACCTCCTCTGCAAGTGCCATTTCTCATAAAATATTAAACAGAAGAAACAAAACAAATAAAACTAAACTAAGCAAAGAGTGCTTGCTGTCTATCAGGACTTAATTGTTCTTGCAGTTATTGACCTTTGCTGGAAAGAAGCCTCACAGGAAAAGCTTCTACTTCTGACAATGCAAATCATAAGAGAAATAATAATTATGCCAAATAAAAATGCCAGCAACTCACGAATTGGCTGATGAGTGTGGATAAATATTCAGACTCAAAGAGTCAAATATACAGACACTGCCAAAAACTAACTCAGGGGTCCTTTTACAAGTCACTATCAAAATGCTTGCAGGTTCAAATATATATCTTTTACAAGTAAGAATGTCTGAAAAACTAAAGGGATAAAGGAAAGTTAAAAATAATTTAACTTCTTGCTATAAGAGGAACAACCATTATAAGGGGTGGAACTGTATTTCTGGTATCCCTAAATTACATGTGTGCAATGACAATTTAAATTCTCATCGATGATTAGCCATGAGATACTGTATGGCCACTGATTTTACAAAAGTTCTATCTGACCTAGGATAACTCCAGCATGTTTTGTTTCTGTTTTGTTTTTGTTTTTATGACAAGGGTATTTAATTGAGAGTGAATCACAAACATCTATAGAGTGTTTTCCTTGAGAAAATCATTGGTGTCAATATTTATAAAGGCTTACATTAGACTGTTTTTTAGAAGCCACTAAAGCAGAAATTAAGAAAAATATATTTATTATTGTGTCTCTTTTCTATCTTAATTCTTAAATATTACCCCCTCCTTGCCATTCTATGCTCTTATACTATTTCCATGTTTTCCTCACAGTTTAGTTAATTGTATGCTCATTTCTCTATGCCTCGTTAGTAAGGTTCCTTCAATCAGGGTTTTCAATTGTTAATTTTTGATATATTGAATGATTCTTAGCAAGGAGTAGCAACTACCTAACTGTCTATCTCTGCTCTTATTTTTCTCTCCCCATAAATGTAAATATTTGAATTTTATGCCTGGCTGGAAGGATAGGATTTTTTGTCTCCATCTATCAAGCACTGAATGAGCTTACTAACTTTCTATAAAGTGAAAAATATATTTGGGAAATAGAAAGAATTATATTCTAATCTTGGCTCTTTCTCTACTTATTCTCTCTAGATATCATTTTCACATTTGCATCAGGAGAAATTTGAGTTATAATTTATATAAAACCTTTTCCACTTCTAATAGTCTAGAAGTCTGCCTTTTTCTCTATGCCTTACAAAACAAATAATTTCTAATTGCATTATAGACATTCGAGGAGATCCTATCCAATATTATATTTGACCATTGATGATGTGGGTAATTAGGCTGAATATCTGGATATCTAGAAAAATTCCTGTTATAATGTCAAATGTATTCTCAGGATCTGTATGAATTACTTTAGGTGCTTAGTATAAACCATCTATTTGCTCTGAAACCCAACTTTGAAAGGTGTGAAGAATATTTATTAGAAGAGCATTCAGTGTTTGTTACATAAATGATCTGGCTTTTCTTGTGTGGACTGTTCAAAAGGGAACCTTAAAATGAAGTGTTTAAACACAGACTCAAATACATAAAATGCTTCACTGATTTTTCTGAAGCTGTTGCAATCATTTTACACATTTTGTTTTATCTTCGCAAATGGAAATGAGACGCAAATCTCAATGACCAATATTCTTATCTGTGATGGTCAAGAGAAAAAGGGAAATAAGATAGGGAAAAAATGGATCAAAATTTTAGAACTTAAATATATCTTTAAGTTAAACATTAAACAATTCTATGTTTTATAAGACAGTTACATTCAGTATATTTGAAATTTTTCATCATTTAGTTAAATAGGCCAAGAAAATTTATGTTGCCACAACTATGTACAGCATTTTGTATTATTTAACATGCAGGAAAATATTTCTCAGGATCCAGTTTGAGCCAGAAATCTAAGCAAGATCTGTATCAGGGAGTAGTCAGATGACGAATTTCACTAAAGAAGAAGGGACATAAATGATTGGTGGTTTATGATAGGGTGAAATTTTTGTGTGCAAGGATAAGATCTTTTGGGAGAAAAACAAAAACAAAATACAAACTTTAAGAAAAGGGTTCGAATAGCATTAAATGTCTCTTTAAGTGACCACATCTAAAATACTAAATAGGAAAATCTTACTCCACTCATAAAGTCCTTCTACATAAAAAACAAAATTGGCAGAAATCTGCAAGTAACAATAAACTAAAGTACTGTGCTGACAGGCTTGAATCCAAATGAAGAACTGAAGCAGGGCGATAGAATTATATATCAAGTTATAGAACCCAAAACATGTAAAAGGGTAGGAATCTAAGTGTAAATGAAGCAGTGTCTTATATTTTTATTTCTATTAAGTTCAAATTTTCAAATTGGAAAAATATATATGAGAAGGCCTTTAATTACTTAAGAATAAAATTGGCTTATTCTTGATAAAACACATTTATGTACTCTTCATTTACTAAGATGGGGAAACTCAGTAAATTGAGCGGCTGGCCTGTAATCTCAATCTCTTTTCTAGTAGACTGAGGTGCTATAGTACTTAGGAGTATTTAGCACTTACCAAACTTTTATAAATGTGTCTGAATAATGAATTAATGCCTGGAAATTCACTCTTTGATCAGAATGTTTAGGAAACACTAGAGCTAGGATGAAATACTTTATTTCTTTTGCCCACATTTGTACCTTCTAACAAGATCCCATTTTGGTTATATCTGACTACCTAATACCTGAGATAAATGGTGAGATCACAGATTATGCATATTTAGCAGTGAGAGGACATATGGATCCACTGGAGTTTTCTTCCTCATTATCAACAGTTAAGTCTATGATTGGCTCATTTGAATTAGATATGGTGCTTTAAACCTTTTTTTTTGGCAATTTCTGTTCAACAAGACTTCATTCCATATGAAAAGAAGAAGAATCCCAAGATAGAGATGCAGTCAATATGGCAGTCAATAGAATCTGAACTATGCCATTTATTTGTTGACAAATACATCAGCGAAAAGAATTGGTTGTAAAAAATGTATTACTTATTTATACACAATAGTCATTTGAAGACAGAACCACAAACATGAAGCTCTGTTGACCATCGATAGCTTCGTCTGCAAGGTAAATCAAATCTGTGTAATCCCAGTGCTTTTATGCACTACTTTTAATATCACAACGTTTTCTTCATTCACAGTCAGTGCTTTCTACTTCTCTAGCCTTCTAGTCTTGAATTAAACATAATGGAGGAAATGACTTCTGGGTTACAGAAGTCACTATTACAAAGGCTTAACATTAGAACATCATTTAGAGTTCATTTCCTTTCTTTATACACAATTCTAACAACTTTGATTTCTAATCACTATGGATTAGAGAAAGAACACCAAACGCAAGAAGTCTGCAAGGAATGTCCTTAACAACAGTGAGTGTGACAGACGCAAGCTGACATCAGAATGTAGGCATCACACTCAATATTATGTCTTTCTAATGGCTTGAAGTATACATGAAAAATTATTCTTCCATTTGTTAAAAATGGCAAGGAAACTTCATTTGAGACTATTTTAATAGGGGTCAAGACAATTGAAATGAGAGAGATTGAACTCAATTACAAATACAAGGCCAAGTGGGGATTTGTAGCCATGAGCAGAGTGAGGGAGCGGATGGAGAATTACAAAAAGCCACTTAGTTGAGTATGGAAGGCGGGGAAGAGGAGCTTGACTGGCTGTCAAGGATGGGAGGATTTTCAACCAACTGGTCAACATGGCTTAGCAGGGTACAGTGCCAGATCTGGACAAGGGCTGAAGTAGGCCAAGTTCACAGGGCCAAAATGAGAAGCGGGGCAACGATGAGTCTCAGTAGAAAAGAGGAGCCTGGCATAGGAGTTTGGTTAAGAAGAGAGTTTTTGCCTACAGTCAAGAAGGAAAGGTTCCTTCAGGCTTTGCACTAGAAGTCAGAGAATCCTGTTTAGCATTTGAGAAAAATGCTTATTTTCCCTCAATTATGCTAATTCAATGGCAGTCTTCCACTATGCAGAAAATGTGCTGATTCAGGGCACATTGCTTCCCAGCAATGCTTTTCACAACTTATTAACATATCAACTAAAATAACTGTCTTTAACTTTTACAAAATTCAAGAAGGCACAATCAAGGAAACGTTGACATTTCTCGGCAAATTGTATAATAACTCTTATTTGTCCATCTCTGAACAAGGTCACCAATATTTTGTGATGGTTTAAATGTGGTTAGCCATAAATTACAAAAAGGCGGTAAATTAACATTTGCCTAGGTTGCAGTTTTGTCTATATCAGCTTAAAAAAACAGAAGGAAACTGCGAACAAGAAATTTCCTGACTATAGCAGAACATTTTTGGAAGTTGAACAATTTGGTTTATAAAGAATGGCTTCATCTCCTAGTTGAAAACAGGTTGGTGGGATAAAATCCGAAGTTCTTTCTACACTTTAACTTTGTTATCCTGAAATGCTTTTTCTTTATTGATTTTTTTTTTGTTCTTTCCATTTGCCATCTGTTAATTTATACTTTTTTATTTCCTTCTTTATTTTCTCCTATTTCCTTTCCTAGTCTCTGTCTCAATGTCTTTTTTCTTCAGTTTGTTTGCCTTCATCTTATTTATAAATATTTTGATGGTTATTTTCTCTCTCCCACATCCCATTTTACTCATTCCTTATGCCTTTCCTGATCTTGAATTGACTCCTTTTAATTTTATATACAGAGAGTTCTTAAAAACTGCCTAAGTGTATTTTAGCCATTACACTCATCTCTAAATTGACCCATCTATACTCTGCTTTAGAATGATTCAGTTAGAATTCTGAAAACTATATTTCTCCTTTTTGTTTCAGATAGCCTTCTGTTAAGTTCCCCCAATATGGCTATTAGATTAAAACTAGAAGGCAGGAGAGTAAGGAAAAGGCTTGTTCCTTCCTGTTTGCCTGCTCTTCCTGTCAGTATCACCCCAGCAATGGCCCTTCCCAAGCAGGAGCAGTTAGCCCCAGTCTCCAGGAATTTTGGTCCCCAGGAACAAACATCACTGTGTCCCATCAGAGGTACTAATGTTGACTGAGATATGGCCCATTCCCAGAGGTCCAGTTCCAAGCTCTAAGGTGTCCAAACTGTAATCTCCTGGGGTATGAAGAGTAGCCAGGTGGTACCTCCACTTCAGAGTTTGCAGTCCAGCTCTGCAAAGCCCCTTCTCCAGGCTCCTGTGGTATTCTCTGCAGCTGCATGACAGCCCCTTCTCAGAGATCTGAGTCTCAATTCCAGGGTATCTTCTCTAATTTTCCAGATTCTGAAAACTGCCTTTGTGCCTCAAGACTTACGGATGCAACTCTGCTTCATTGTTCTTTCTTGATCTTTCCATTTTCTAATACGTCTTTATCCAATTAAATATCCTAAATTCGTTCTGTTGCCTTGTTTAGTATGATTTCTCTGTTGCTAACTGGACCTTGAGTCTGATACTCTATTGGTACCAAGCATAATCCTAGCAAACAAAACTTCATGAATGAGATTCAGGGATTTGATTAGGTATATCCTTGGCTTTGAACAATATGCTGAGTTCCTCATTCATGGGAAATAAGTCAGTTATTCTCGGAATGCCATACATCATGATTAATTAAACTGTCACCTGCAGTTGGTTGCTATCAAGTGTCTAAAGATGCATGTGGAACCAAGTGTCTGCTTTTGACACATATGGGCCTGAATATCTCCTTTTTATTGCACTGGAGGGCATACAGAAAGCAAATAACACACTCAAGGCTTTAAATTCTTGCATCATTGACAAATCAAGGATGAGAGATAGTCTATATGTCCAGATTTGGGAAAAGAGAGTACTATCGCATGGCTTGAGGCCATCTTATTTCTTTGTTTTTCATATACCTGTATCTGCTGGGCACAAAACTTCAGAGTGAGCAGAAATGAAGACCATCATCATCCCACTCTACTTGCCAGAAAGTCAGTGTTACCTTGGAGTGCCTGCATAGAGATGGTAGAAGACAAAGCGGACTTTGGTTCAACTGTGCAAGGAGAGTTATTAAACGGCAAGAGATTCCCCCAGCATCATTAGGAAGCAGATGATATATGTTTCACTTGACCTGAGACAGTAAGTGAAAAAAAAATGTGTGTAAGATACTCATAAGCCTTGAATATTGGGAAAGGTAGGTGGGACAACTGCAGCTTATGGCCTTGTTAGTAGTTCTTATTTAATTTCCTTTTGTAAGGTCTCCTCACTGGTATTGGCTCACTGATCCAGAAGACCAGGGCCAGTATCCATTATTCATCAATGTCCTCTTTTGCTTTTTCTTTCTTCATTCAACAAAGTTCTCGACACCATTCTCCCTCACCAATGCCTTTTGCACTGCAGTTCCATTTTTTTAAAAATCAAGTTCAATTTCTCTGAAGAAATGTGACTTTAATTCCATCAAAAATATGACACCATTTGAAAATGTTTTTCTTCTGTTTGTTCACCCGAGTTATTTTGAAAGTAAATATGGATGTTGTGAGGGTTTTTGTAATCTAAGTTTTATCTTTGAAATATCTTACTTTAAAACAATTATATAACACGGAACACATACCAAACATAAATTCATACATACAGTGTCATCATCCTTGAAATGATCTCTACCTTCTTCTTCAGGCATGACAATTACTTTTTGTTGTTGCTGTTTGTTTTATGTACCATTTGTAAAACTTATTTTCTTTAATTTTATGAAAATGTATTAGCTACAGCTAAGGAGATCATTATTACCTATAAGGAAAACTGAATTTTGTTTGAACTGCATCTTCACCCAGACAATTATATACTTTAGATAATAAAAAATGATTATCAAAAAAGATGTTCCTGTTGGGAGCCTGCCTGACATTTATCTGACGCTTTAAATTTAAATACCCAAGCTTTTTCTCATCATCTCCCTCACTGACGCTGGGAAGACAAATACAATTCTTATTTCATATACCTACTTATAGCTGAAAGTGGTGTGGGACCCATTCCTAGAGGGTATAAGCACAAGTTTGCAGGGGGTGGGAGGGAGAGAAGTGCAGGGGGAGGGCTTATGCAAAGCTTTTGCTTTTCTGATTAATCAAAACAATGAAAAGGGGGCAAGTAACGGGACAAAGCCCTTCCCTTTGGCCCTGTCTACTGCCCTAACCTTAGATACAATACCTGGAACTTCAGCAGCTATTTTGAAAATATGAGTAACAAGCATGTGGAAAGGCCAAGTAATTTCCTAACCTTAACAGAGAGACATCATGAAGGATTTTCAGGTCACTGCTTCATATGCTTCAATAGACTGTAGTAAATTTATGGTACCATGAATTATTGTGCATATGTACTAAATATTGATAAAACATGTGTTCCTTTGTTATTTTGATATATCAGTTTGGTTGCTAACTTAGGTCATACTTCCCCTACAAGTTTCATGCCCGGCTTACATCTCCTCCCAACAGAAATCTAATTTCTATAATATATGTCATTTTCTAGAGTATCTGCTTTTTTTGGTGGGGGGAGGGAAGCAATTGTTGAACATTAGGTAGCAACTTTTCCTTTGGAAAAATTAATATAGATACTGGAGTTTTAATATTTTTCTTAATGCTGAATACTAAGAAAATTAATATAAATTCTATGGTATCTTGCTCATGAATTTAGAAAAATTACTAAGCATATATAATCAGAACTTTAAATAGATTATGTAAAAATTTTTTAAAAATAATAAAGATTTAAAATTTAAATTATGACTCAATGTAGTAACATCTTTCTAAGTGTGAATTGGCAGCTCTATAGTCCAGATCATGTTTTTAACTGTATTTCATTTTTTATTATGTCATTAAGAGCAAGATATTCTGAACATTTCTTTAAAGGCAAAAAAATGTATACACTGTATATATATATATGTGTGTGTTTATATATATCAGCATCCAGACAATTTGTAGTATAGAACTCTCTCATATATTTAGTTAGACTGAAAATAATATAATTCATATTTTATAGGGGATTACAGAATACTGTCATGAAGGCTGGAGAAAATAAGCAAACTTGATTAAAATATCCTTCAGATTTATGTACAAGGAATAAAAATGTTAAGATGTATCATATATTTACTCATGGTAAAATGTTGATAGTGTAAGAAAATCTTTTCTAAGACAGTGTCAGTAATATTTGGTTGCTAACTTTAGATCCTGTTTCTACATTCAATTTTGAAAATCAACAAAAGGTATACATATTTTTTAACTTTCTGAAACTTGAATATATATTTTAATGTATATTGTTTTGGAAAAAGTCTTATCATGTGTGATTTTATATGAGATTATATTTTAAGTATGAGCCATCAATGCAAAAAGTAAAACGAAACCAAATAACTCATATCAAAAGAAAATTAGCATAGTCTTATATACATACAATCACACTTGCACACACACTCACATACATAGGAAGCATATATACTCATACCACATACACACATGCGCACATTCTGAACCATTCTCTGTTATCAATGGATGAACCTGTTGCAGGTCATCTTCTGCCGTTTCCATCTTCAGGCACTGAGGCATAAAACGTGGATCAGATATTTGTCACCCTTCTGTGTCCTCCCTTGCATTCAAGATACTTAGAAAAATTGCATCACTTTTTACTAGAATTACTTAATAATATTTACAGTTCTTACTAGTCTGTAAATTATGAGAGCACAGGCTCTGCCTGTTCAGATTAATGTTCTGGCTTCAGTACATATCAGAGTGCATGGGACATAGTAGGTGATCAGTTAGTATTTGATGAGTGAGTAATGACTGTAAGGACTTTTCAGAAATTATGAGAAATTATTTGATTTATAAGATAAATAAGTTCTGGGGATCTAATACATGGCATGGCAACTATAATTAACAATTCTGTATTTATGCTTGAAATTTGCTAAAAGAGTAAACCTTAGAAGTTATTACCAGGAAAAAAGTGTAATTATGTGAGTTTATGGATAGCTCATTTTGGAAGTCATTTTGCAAAATATATATGTACCAAGTCATCATGTTGTATAACTAATATTTATGTAATGTTATATTTCAATTATATCTCAACCACACTAGAAAAAAATCAAAATTAAAGTTTATGCTATCTGAAAGTATATGAATTCAAATTTAAACCTGATCTTTTATTTTCAATTCATTTCATTAAGAATAAAAGAATTTCATTATATGGTCAGTTACCATCACTGCAAATGGGGTCAATGAAGATTGACATTTTATACCACACAGAAAAAGCTATAGTCATAAAAATCTATATGACCAGAAAAACATACTTGATTAGAAGAGCTGTTATTCTTCCAATTTACTTCTATACATAGTTCCTTAAGAAAATGATATATAGAAACGTATCAGTTCTATTCAATTAATGATGTCCGGTTTGCAATGCTTTCAAAGACAAAGGCAGCAAGGGTACTAAGGTTTTACTGTGTGAAGAGTGAGAAATCATATGAAATCCCTGGAGAAAGATATTTCATAATTTGAGACAGCAAGTACATTTAAAAATATTTTAAATTATATATAATTGAAATGTAAATCAGTTTCTAGAAGTAATGGATAGAGCATAGGATTGATTCTTTTTAAAAATGTTCAGCATGTTAAAAAGGGTTATATTATGCATTTTCTGTAATATTTTAGAATACTCAATGCATCCATAGAGCAAAAGCAACCACAGATTAGATGACACTCATGAGAAAAGTTAAGCTTATATAGAAATTAATCTAGTAGTTTATGAGAGACAGCCTAAATGCTAATGAAGTGAAATGTCTGAGCGAGGAGCTCATGAAATATGGGCAGTATTTATATGATGTATTAAATGTGTATAATAATAGTAATCTGTAAAACACACAGAAGATAAAGAGAAATGCAAAATATCAAGTGAGAGAATTGGAAAAATCAAGTCATGATCATGCCACAGTTGGACTGATAACTCTGTCACCCTAAATCAGTCTTGGATAAACCAGCTATGGACAGGCATGCTTGTGCCTGTGTCCTACCATTAAGGCAAGAGTGTCATTAGCTGAGCAGTCCCCTGCTTATCCTCAGGAATATAATCATTAGCACCACATCAGTGTGAAAGGTCGCTGTGGTGGAGAAGGGCAGGGCGTATTACCATCATGTAACCCAGGACTCACTCCCTACCCTAAACTATCCTGTCTCTTCTGACTGAAATGGATGTGATTAAACATTTTAATTTGAATTGTGATCCTTTCTATTTTGTGACCTTTGGGATGGCTTGCCCAGTGACGTACTTGGAGGCTATAAAGTAATCTAGGTGATTCAAGATATGCATTAACTTTTTATCTTCATTTCCCACTTAAGAAATGTTGCAAAATTTTCATACAAATAAGCTATAAGGAGATTATCCTATGATTTGTTTAGTTTTAGTACAGAAGAAAAATAAAGTAAATATTTGTCTTGTGATCAGCATTTCAATGGGAGAATCCCTTTTTTGTTTGTTTGTTTTTTGTTTGCTTTTCTTGTTTTTTTCAATGGAAGGGAAAGAGAAATTTTAGGTCCTCTGGTTAGGAGCTCTGATCCTGACCAGCCTGCTTATGTTCAAGTCCCAGCAAGGTTCTGTCTCCTTGGGCAAATTAATATTCTCTTCAAATCTCAGTTTTCTCATTTAAAAAGTGAAGGTACTAGTTGATCTAACTTCCATAGCACTTGTTAAGGTTTTCATAAGAAAACACATGCAAAATGCTTAGAAAGGAGCCTAATACAAGGAAGCATCTCATGACAGTTGTTACCTAGTGGAAGAAAAAAATGAATGCTTTTTAAATGTGGCAAATGATTCCAAAGAGTATTACAGAGAAGACTATGCTCTTTTGCAGTGGGAGAAATGTGACAAGTAATAATAAATACAAACTTGTTCAGGCAGTTAATGGGCCCTGTATAAAATGAACCTGTCTATTATATCCTAAAAATGCTCTCTCGTGTGCTGAGGCCAAGGGCAATTTTGCTTCATATTAGATCTTCCATTTTTGATATGTCTTCAGTAGGGTAAGAAGGTCTGACCACTAGATGTCTAAGGGTTTTAATCTCGCCCTTACCAGTAGCTTTAACTTTGCTTAAAACAGAGATTTACTATTTATTTATTTATTTATTCATTCTTTCATTTATTTATTTTATTAATCATCACTCCTATGAAAGTAAAGTTAGGTTCCATTTAAATTGCTTTTATTTTTTGGAAGAAACAAGGAAGAATCTTATATGAAATAAATACTACAAAAGTAACTTAGTATCCTACATGCAATCTATAATATTCACATTCTTAAAAATTATTATGGAGAAAATAGTTTAGAAGCAGATAACAACAATGGTTTATATAGTCAAATAAGTTTAGAAATAAGATCAGGGTGTATACTCTTTTATTGTAAGCATAGGAAGGACATAAGAATAAAGATAATCTTGCTCTTAAGGACTGTACACAACCTGGGACTTTACCCTCTGTAGTAGCTAATAAGCTAGCTTGTCACTGCTTCACAGACATTGCAAGGAGACACGAGACTCTTGGGTTAGAGATAATGCATTTCTTTACACATTAGTGAGAGCTTCATATTCATATATGCCATTTCTCTGTGAACTCATGGGAGTTGAGGGCCTATGATAGAAGACTGTTGCCATAGTCAGTCTAAGCTACTATCACAAAACACCATTAAAATGGTGGCTTAAACAAGTCATTTATTTTCTCAGAGTTCTGCAGTTGAAAGTCTAGGTGCCAGCAAATTCGGTTCTTGTGAACAGCCACCCTCTCACCCTGTGTCCACATAACTTTCCTCCTGACAGAGACAGAAAGCTCTGGGGTCGCTTCCTCTTCTTAGAAGGCACTAACCTCGTCATAGGGGCTGTACCGTAAAAACTTCATCTAACCTAATTACGTACCAAAGGCCTCCTCCCAAATACCATCACATTGGAGATTAAGACTTCAATGTATACATTTTGATTGGACACAAATGTTCAGGCCACAACTGTACATCCACAGGGTTGTGTACTAGAGAAGAACACTGAGCTTAATTCCCTGCTTTTATAGAAAGCAGAAGCAAGACAAATTTTTGTCACCGGAAGAGAAGTGACATCATCCCTCATGTTTGCTTCTTGCAAACACATCCTGGTAAATGTCCCAGGTAAAGAGTTGTCAGAACTAGATATTCTTGCTATACCTAGGAAGAACACACAGGCACACTGGTAACCCATTGTAGATGGACTTTCTTAACACAAGCCAAACCTTAGAGCGTGAATAAAATTGGGGGCAGAAAAAATATTCCCATACTCCTCTATTTCCAGTATCAGAAACAATGACTGGCGCCTAATAGTCTCAGTAAATATTGATTACCATAACTGAGTAATTGAGGAAAAGCTACTGGACTTTACACTAGAGTAGCATGAAGGAGGGTGCATATGGCTATTTACACCCTCTTCGGGAGTTTGGATTTAGTTGTGAAATCACCAAGGGTTATAATTGAGGAAAGGGCAAAGTCAGATTACATTTTGGAGCAATCACTTTAACCTCAATACAATGATGGATTTCAGGGGAACCAGACAAGGGCCAGGAGACAAATTAAGCTCTTGCAAGAGAAGGAAGAGATGGTGCTCAGTGTCTAAACTAGGGAATTACTACACAGGACAACATGGAGAGTGATGTGAGCAATATTAAAAGATCAATCAGGAAGACTTACTGCTTGATAGCATGAATGCAGAGAGACAGAAATAAAGAAGATGCAAAGTATCTTCACTTGAAACTGAGTAAATATGCCTTAAGCAGGAATCAGTAATTCAGGAGTACTGGTACTTTAATAGTTAGATCCATTTAAATGAATCTATTTTATAAAACAAATTTTATTTTTGTTTTCTAATAGATTCCATATATATATATATATTTATAATTTTTTCACATCTGTAAGTATAAAAATTAAACATTTTAATATTATTATTATAAATGTCTTTCTATATAGCAATAGTTTTCTTTCCTGGACCATCAAAATACATAGAATTGTCTGTTCTAAACAGATTCTTTCCCTTCTCCTTTGTTCACTCTCTTCAGACAGTATTTCTGTGATCATATATGTAAGAAATTGTTCAACTATATGACTTACGCTTTAGAAGCTAAGCAATTGCTCTTTGGTAATTATGTGCCTGGTAACCTTGGCTTTGATGTATTATATTTTGGATTATATTTCTGAAGCCAGCAGCTTTCTTATACTTGGTTGCAGAGGCAAAACAAATTTTAAGGATAGCTATAAATAACATGCCATCAGTTTGAAGTAGAAAGCTAGTATCCTCCTTCATCAAAACCTGGTAAAATCTTTGGATGAAAAGATGGTATTTACATGAATGAAACCTATATTTATATGTAAAAATATGTAAATATTTGCATAATTTTGAACATTTACTAAATGGACTGCCATATATTTTTAATGGACAGAAGGAATAATGTACCCCTTATTTTAGTACCTTGCTGTATTCTAATGCTAGTATGGTGTTCCATGCACGTATAGTTAATGGAATTAACTTTCCCATATTTGCTATGGTTTAAGAGAAAAATCATGCTGATTTATCTTTAAAAAAAAAGATAATTTTTACTGTAAAAAATGCCCAATATATTTTTGGTAAAATGGGAAGAGTTGAAGAGGGTTTGGTTAGGAAGATAGAGTCCTAGCTTCAATTTAATCTACCTAATATTTCTTAAAATCCTGAAAGGAAAATATTATGAAACTTATATTACACTAAGCATCTTGCTAAAAATCAAATATAGTTTGTGGTTAAACTGATAAGTAACCAGAGTTTTTAGGTAGACTGAGTCAAGTCCTAAGGTTCAAACCTAAATTATTTCTACCATTAGGCCACCAATTGTAAGCAGATAATCTTGTGAAATTGCATCTAGTTTACGTGTAGGATTAAATATGGCAATACATGTAATATATTTTACTAAAACCTTTATTCTGAAACGAATTTCAACTGAGAAATTCTATTGTTAGGGGAAGTGAATTTTAGCCATACTTAAATTTTAATGGATATTTCAGGTGGAGAATATTAGATAAACAAAATCCCAAAATTGTAGTTATTGGTTAAATATAGTTCTTGGCTCTGTGTAAACATATAAGCTCATTTGTTTTGAACTGACACCAGGATTGAGTCAAACAAGTCAATCAAATAGCTTCATGCGTAGAGACAAATCCAGGCTTTTCACAGAAATCTAAATTCTTATTCTCAATACAAACACGACCACTTAGGCTCACCATTCACTGGCTTTAGATAATAGCTTATATTTTGTTGTATAAAACGTAAAAAACAAGTATTTTCACTTGACAGCACACTGAAGGCCTGAAATGCTCTTCAGTCACAGGGCTTCATATCTGTATTAGCAAGACTTTACCACTCAACATGACCTTACCGTACCTGAGAATTCTGGTATAAAATGAGGAAGAAAAGATATTTTAAAACAAGATGCTTCTTAATGCTGCTTTCAGAGGAAATCTCTAAATAGATTTAGTTTTCTTTTTATAGACACACATTTGCTATAAGGTTCCTGAAGAACACATAACTTTAAGAAAAGCATAAAACCCATTTAGTAAGTCATATGTAATTGTGAACAGCATTTTGTTTAACTTCCATACATTATGTGCATAAAAATATTTACTAAGAGGCAATTTATGTTTTTTCTCCCTAGAACTCCTAGGAACAAGTTAATCTGATTTTCCCCTGAGCTGTATAGCCACTTTATTAAAGAGAGAGAAAAATAGACACACACACTATGTGAGATTATAGTACATTTTTATAATAGAAAATTCAAAAGTCTTTCAGCTGAGTTGGAGTGGAGGTGGGGAATAGCAGCTTCCATTCCTGAAGGCATGGTTAGGGATCCGTGTTCTTTCAGAGAATCAACACATACAAAAACAAATGCCTATACCTGTCTCAGTAGTTCTCAAAGGGGCTGTGTGTCACAATTATCAGAGTAGATTTAAATATATATATTGGCAAATACATACATTTAAATATAAATATTGGATACCTGGGTCCCATTCTTATAGAATCCAGTTTAATTGATCTTGGCAGTAAGCAGGACATTGGGCTTTTAAAAGCTCTCCAGGTAACTCTAATGCAGAGTCGAAGTTGAGAACTACTCACTTACACTAGGCTGTAACTTGCCTCTTTCCATTTTAAGAAGAATATTTGCTACTTTTCCAGGTTTCAATTTCCCTTTTTTTAAAACCACTTTATTGAGCTATGGTTGACATACAAAGAGCTGTACATGTATGTACATTAAGTTGGTGAGTTTGGATATAAGTATACACCCATGAAACTATCAACAAAATCAATGCCATAAACATATTCATCCCTGCCAAAAGTCCCCTCTTATCTTCTTTATTATTTCTTTATTATTTTTTTGGGTGATAAGAACTTTTAATATCTACCCTCTTAACAACATTTTAGGTAAATAACACAGTATTATTGCATTGGCACTATGCTCTACTGATCTCTAGGATGTTTTCACCCTGCATAATGGAAACTTTGTACCCTTAGACAAACCCCTGCTTGTTTTTCACTCTCCCCAGCCCTGAGTAGGCAACATTCTACTCTGATTCTGAGTGACTATTTCAGATTCCTCATATTAAGCGTTATCATTCAGTATTTGTTCTTCTGTATCTTAGTGTGATGTCTTCTAAGTTCATCTACATTAACATAAATGGAAACATTTCCTTATTTTTAAAGGCTGAATATTTAATTGCAACTCCTCTTCTTTATTCATTCATCCATAATGGACATTTAGGCTGCTTCCATGTCTTGGCTATGTGGTAATGCTGCAATGAACACGGGAAGACAGGAATCTCTCTTTGAGATTCTGATATGAATTCTTTGAGTCTATACCTAGAAGGGAGATTGCTCAAACATATGATAGTTCCATTTTTAATTTCTTGAGAACTTCCAAACTGTTTTCCACAGTTGCTGCATCAAATTACCTTCCCACCAACAGCATACAAGCACTCCCTTTTCTCCACATCATTGTCAAACTTATCTTTAAAAAAAAAATTTATAAGAACCATTCATTTAAAAAAATGCTTAATTCTTAATTGTTCAGATGTACAATGATTTGCTCAACTTGCGTCCTAGATCAGGATATTTCATTTGTTTTTCTTTTTTTTTTTAAAGTTTCATAATGCTGTAGTGGAACATATTATTTGCTATATGGATGAGATAGCTAAAGGATACATTCTTAGAAATATAGTATCTGCATCACATCACATTGCATTAGAATTTGTGAATTCTGTGACTACTCTGAAATCACCTTTTAGAATTTGCCCTACCACCTGTCTTATAGAAGAATGTATGATTTCCCACCATCTATCTGTGCTTCTCAAACTCTGATTTTCACCTAAATCACCTGGGGATCTTGTGCAACTGCAGATAATATGGGTCCAGGGAGGGGCCTGAGATTCTGCATTTTTAACATTTCTTCCTTCCTAAAAATGGCATAATGGTATATTTATTTAAGATTTTTCTTTTCCTTACTGTAGGTGTTTTTATCTATAAATTCCCCTCTTGGAACTGTTCTAGCTGTGTCTCATAAATGTTCTCTTTCACTTTTCTTGAAGTATTTTCTAATTTACCTTGTAGTTTCTTCTTCAGCTACTGGTTAAGAGGATCCAATTTGTGAATCTCCCAAATTTCTTTATGTTATTGATTTCTAATTTAACTCCATTGTTGTTAGAAAACATTTTCATTTATTCCAAATGATTAATGCTGCTTTTATGTTCTAAAATATAGTCTCTCCTAGAAATGCTACATGCACTCTTAAGATGAATACACTTTCTGTTGTTGCTGGTTTCAGCATTCTGTAGAGGTCTTTCTACTTGGTTTAGTATGTATATGCCATTGTCAAGTCTGCTGTTATCTTTTTGATCATCTCCCTAGTAGTTCCATCAGTTATTGGCAGAAGGGTCACAACCATTATTAATGAAGTAATTCAATTCTTTTCATTTTTGCCTCATGTTTTTTGAGGCTTTGTTAGGTGAATATGTTTAATTGTTTTGTCTTCCTTTCATATTGATCTTTTTATGATTGTAAAATGACCCTCTTTGTCTCTAGTGACAATCTCGGTCTTAAGTGACATTTTATCTAATATTAATCTATTTGTCTAATATTGCCTATTTTGTCTAATAGTACAGCCAGTTCAGCTCTTTTTTGGTTCCTGCTTTATAGCATTTTCCATTTGTTTATTTTCAAATTATTTGTGTCTTTGAATTTAATGTGTAATTCTTGCAGACACTTCAAAGTTAAAACAACATAATCTGAATTGCAATTAGTGCCAACTTAATTTCATTAATAGATAAAACTCTTCCAGTAAATTTCTCTTCTCTCTCTTCCCTTTTATCATTGTCATACACATTGCATCTTTAGATACTGCAAATCCAATAACATGGTTTTGTAATTATTATGCCATCACTTAAATCACACATTAAGAATAATGTTAGAAATAAAAATACACTTACACTGTTTTTTATATTTACCTATGTACTTACCTTTGCTGGAACTCTGTATTTCTTTGTTTGGATTTGAATTACCATCTAGGGTACTTTCATCTTAGCCTGAAATAAATCCTATTAGGTTTTGTGTTTGTTTGTTTTTATAGGGAAGGACTGCCATTCTAGAAATGTCTTTCACAATTAGTTCTTTTTAATGAGAGTTGCCAGTATTTTCCCCATATTTTTATTAGATATTTATATTTGCTCATTATGGTTTTCTAATATAAAAAATTTTGACATTTTACTCAGATTAGTGAGTCTTTCTTTTAATTTCACATTTCTAAAAGTGGGAGGGGAAATTTAGAGAATCTTTATCTTTACAGACTCATCACTTCCTTTATTTAATTTTCCTACTTCTCTCCTAAGTTCTACCTGTTACCTTACTTCTATCTCTTTGAATAGTCATGCCTCTTTTCTCCTGGTCCTTTTTATACTGTATCTTCTCCCACCCTTGGTAAATTCCTCTTTATGTTCCACACTTCAGGTTAGTCATATGATCCAGAAAGCTTTACTTAACCCTTCCAAGTATGGTCTCCCTGCTTCTCCTATACATTCCCTACAATATCACACCTCTTTACTTCTTGGTAACCTACATGAATAATTAAGCATGGAGAGGTCACTTTTAACCTCAATATATGGCACATAATAAGTACTGACAAACATATATAAATGGATTTCTGCAATTGAGATGTATGATTTATTTAATTAGCTTTATTCACATGGATAAAAATTGTAAAGCATATTTAGCGAATGTAATTAGATTATATCAGTATAGGTATTGTTGTGCAAGTTATAATGTAGAGGAGGATTTACTGAAAACCTAATGAAGCTTAAGATTCAGTTCCTTCAGTTGTAATAGTTTATTATAGGGTCATGAACTTGAATTTAAAATTTGCATTCTTTTTTTAAACACACTCCTAGGGTTGCTAGTTTTAGCAAAGGGAAACATGAGATGCCCAGGTACATTTGAATTTCACATAAATAAGCTTTGAGTATAACTCAAATAATATTTGGAACATATTTTTTTCTGAAAAGAATTGTTATCTGAAATCCAAATGGCACTGAGATTCCTTTATTTTACCTGGTAGCCTACAATAAAACACCCTCTAACCCCCACACAATTATATAAGCTGCAGGTCTTGCAAAACTTGCGTCTGCCTGTATTTTATTACTATGACATAAATTTGAGTTATCAAATGGCTAAATTTAGATCCAAGCTTTAATATTCTCATTGAACTTTAACCAAAAAATGTATATCTTATGAAAACTTAAGTGAAACAGCTGTTTCTAATGCATTTTTTCAGATTATATATCTTACATAATTAATGATTTATATTGGTTAAGGTTTTATAAAGAGACATCCCATCATCAAAATAGTCAGACTAAATCAGTGAGAATAATTTAGATGAGTATTTTCAGTTAGTGATTGTACATTAAGCCCTACTGTGTTCCATGAACTGCGTAATACTTTCAGATGCCGGAGAAAAGAATTACAGTCCTATTTTTTTAAATATCTGGAAATAATATACATTCATGTCATACCATAGACATATCAATCTGCAATTGTAATACAAGTTACTGTCATTAAATGCTAGCCAGAGACCATTAGGTTCCCACTTGATAGCCAGAGAGGTTTGATTGTTTTTGAGATATGCACAATTATCGCCAAGCAATACATAAATATATGTATGATTCTGCTACATTTTTTCTTCCTTCAAGTAAGGGCAACATGCTTTTCAGGCTTTTATGCTTGCAAAAGCCCTCTTTAAGTGGTACATTTCAGAAAGGTATGAGACTGCAATTTGTTATACACATTAAAAAATATAGAAGGATTTTAGATTTGGGGGAATCTTTCAAGTGATCCACTAGTTTTGTGATATTTGCAAACAAGCATCTCTATACTAGCCCAAAACATCATGTAAAAGGCTTAAAAATACACAACATACAAACTTTTTATTCAAAAATAACAAATGAACCTCAGCATTTATTAGGATCTGAAATAGAATCTCAAAAATAAATGCATCCCCAATTTGAAAATCCTATGATAGTCCTCATGTTATGGTTAATTAGTATAAATGATAGTCCTACAGGTCTACTGAAAATATCTTGGCCATCGATTATAAGAAATGTCTAGTTCATCCATTACAGGTGTATTAGTGAAAGTCTTGACTCAACAATAATCAGATTGAATACTCAAACTGGGATAATTTGAGAAAAGGTTAATAAAAGAGCTATTTACAAAGATGTAGGAAGGAGTAGTGTGGTGTCCTGGAACTAGCAATAGATGAACTTTTACCATCTTAGCTCAAAAGAATGAGAGAATAGTCACCAGAGCCCATAAAAGAGATTTGGATACAGATAATAGCCACTCTGAGAGGGGTAGTAACATTCTGTTTTGGGACACAGCTAGCAACCTGGATGGGAGAGAACTCAGGTAATAAATATGTCAACCTCTTCTCTTCTTCTGATCTTTTGGAGCATCTATTTGTCTAAACTCTAAAAGGGCAAGGGTTCCTACTGGTGGCATCAATATAAAACAGGCTCTAAGGGCTCCGCAGCAGAGACGTGTGTAGATGACGGATCTGAAAGGGCAAATGGAAAATGTGCAAACTACAAGTCACTAAGGGAAAGCAGCCATTCAAACTCCATTATTTCATTTTTATAAGTGCTTCACCCATATAAATATCATTAGGTTTTCCTCTTTCTGATACAAGAACCTGATATTTGGACAAGTTTGGACTAATGCGCCGAAAAAATAAAGGAATATAAGGAATGGACTAATATAAAATATTGGATATGTGATATACATAAAATTCATGTTTGGGGGATCTGCAGGTCACCATAAAGAGAGCAACCCTCAGAGGAGCTGAATTTAAGTTACACTGAGGATTTCAGGGGTTAGCTGTTTAGGGCGGCATTTCCAATCACACTGGGATATCATGGGCCGAAAATCAAACAACAAACAGTGTCTTAGATACTAAATTAAATTAAAAATAGAAAAACATTCAGAAGTTAATTAAAACTTTCAAGAAAACTGCTCTCCATGGCAGACTGTGACAAACAGCCCTCTGCTAAATGAAGTAGGCTCTTACAGCTTGCCCGTGATCTTTTTTTATAGGCTATCACGATTTGTTAGCACAGATGTAAAGCCTCAGAGAAGTAAAATTGGCAGAAACCTCTGAAATACGCTCAACAGGAAAAAAACAGTATATGTGGAGGTTTAATAATAAATCATGTATCTATCATTTCTGGAATTATTTAAGGACATTCATTTTAAACATACAGAATGGCATAAATACATTATTTTACCATTATCATAATATGTATGTATGTATGTGTATTTGCAGATAGTGCCTATGAAATACCAAACTGATGGCTAATGAAGAATTGGAACTGCTAGGATTTTCCCTAGTAGAGAGCGTAATAGAGGGAAATGTTGTAAATTTTATTGTGAATTAGAGGAGGATCTTTATGAAAGAACTGACTTTTCATGAATGCCGAGTTGACATTTGCAAAATTGATATGCCTTGACATTTAGAAGAGTTCTACAGAATTATACATACATGTTTTGACATTATGTAAGCTAAAATACATTTGTAATGTTTAAACCATTTAACATAATATTACTCTTGTAAGATACTGAGAAGTCTACTTTTAAGTACAAGCAGATTTCAGACTTGGAAAATAAAACAATAACATCTTGTGCTTAAGCTAGATCTCAAAGCAAAACAGATCAAAAAGTCAAGCTATTGAAATAGTGTTTCATGTTCTTATTTTATAAAGGAATAAAGTTTCGACTTGCATGGTAGAATGAAGGAAATGCACTGTGTTAAAAAGAGGATAAAGTATCAGCTTAAGCCATATAAAATTGCTGATACCCAACCACTTTGACTTTCAAAGCAAACAATCTCAAATGATATAAAATGATAGGTGATGTTTATTGAGCACCTTACATGTTCTCAGACCTTTACATGTTTCCACTCATTCAGTGCTTCCCAAGCCCCAAGAGGTTGGTACTGATAGGGTCCCTATCTTATAGATGAGAAAACTGACATAAAGAAACTAAACAACTCACCCAGGCCTACAGTGGTAGTTAGTTAATGACACAGGTGGTACCAAAAGTCAGCCACTGTGGATACACAGCTGTGCTTTTAACCATTATGTCCCCGTTTCAAATGCTGGATCATGGGCTGGATGTGGACTTGTTTAAGCATCACAGGAGTTATGGTGTGCACTACTTTGAAATCTGCCCCAGCCCTTCTGTAAGAGTTTGAGGTCTCTGTGTCTAAGGAGCAAGACAAGGGTAGAACAGACTAGAGGCCAGAAGGGAGGTTAAGAATTCCTAGGAAATGTAGGCCTGGCTTAGCCCAGTGACAAGGGGAAACGGAAAGGGAAGCATATACAAGAAACACAGCAGAAGGAATATATGGCTTCTGACTGGATGCAACAGTGAACAGAAGATGATAATAAATGTCCCTCTTCCCATCCCAGTAATAACTGAGATAATTACCTTAAAGTTGTTAGCAATGGAAAACTAAAAAAACAAAACACACTAAAGAGTTATCTTGAAATTGAGATTATAAGGAAAAAATTATGAGTGTTTTATATGCCAGCATACCCTGTAATTGTTTTTAGTTTTGTTTAAGAAATGAAATAACAGACACATATATGTAATAAGTGCTTAATGCATTCTGCCTTCTATCATTACTATATGAAAGGTTATAAATTCCTTTCAAAAGCTGAATGAATACTTGAAACTTGAATGATTATTATTCTCTATCCATCTGAGTTTCTATGTTTAAGAGATATATTTTTGGAAGTATTTAATTTTGCTTTGTACAATAAATTCCTCTTTAATATTTGGTAGGGGAAAATATTAAATACTGAAACCTTGTTCTCAAGATTATTACTATTACAACACATTTCTTCACAAAATATTAATAGAAACCTTCATTGTTCTCTATTACATATAACATTTAAAGGATGAACTGTGGTGATCTTTTACTTTCAGAATGATGCATCTATTTCACATAATTATGTACGTGTTGTGTGTGTGTGTATGCAACATTTACAGAACTCTATATCATTCCTTACTGTTAATTTCAGAAAACTCAGTTGCCTAAAAATAAGTGTATACATTTGAGTACATGCCAGCAATGATAAACAAAACAAAGAAAAAACTTGGTACCAGGAACCTTGCCACAAGCACACGTATGTTTTTCAAGGGCAGCCACAATCATGTGAAGGTGACTGATAAATGCTTCCGGCACAAAAGAGAAAAAGAAAAAGAGATAACCCAGGTAATCCACAGGATAAGTTTGCTCAAGACAGGCACTTCACTCTCTTGAGCAAGATTTCTGTATTATAGGCTTTTCAGTAGATACATCTTTGTTTACATTTTCATTGTTACCTTCCTTAGCACCATTAAATACAGTTACTTTAAAGTATATTGCTGAGCTAAATATCCCCAAAGTCATATTCCTCACAGGTCTCCTCTCTTTTTTCTCTGAAGGAGGGAACATTCTCTTTTCTCTGTCAGAGGATGAGCAACAAGTCTGACTCGTGCGAGCCTGGAACTCACTGGGCTACATTTCTTGAGTGGACAGAGCTTCCCATTCCTCCACCATTGCATGGCCTCATCTTTTATTTTATATGGGGTATGTTTCCAATTCCATGCCTTAAGCTTCCTGCTTTTATGCATTCAGCATACTTGGGTGAATTCTGGGCATGATTTCTATAGGCAGGAGTGGACTTTCTCATTTACTCTTGATGTCAACAGGTTGGCATCTGAAGAGGTTGATGTGATAGCTCTGACAAGGACACCACTATATTCCATTTGGGGTGATTGATGGGGAAAGTGTAGGAATAAGAGACTTACTTTGTTACTAGTTCTAAGACATATTACTGAATTGAGATTCAACTGAGAATTCTCAGTGTCAGGGGTTGTTAGGAACTTTTCAGGAGTTAAATATTTAAAAACTTTTAGTTAAGTATCTTTGGGGTGTATTCTCTCCTTCACTTACATCCCAGAAGAGAGGAGGAGACAACCTCAGTCTTCTTTCATCATCATCCTGGATGCTGGTCCCTTAAAATAAATCAATACATTGGCCACCAGAATATAATCTTGAATACTAAGGCTAGCATGTGGTTTCATTCTAAATAAGAAGACTTCTAATTATATATTTTTAGACTTCAGTCATTGAAAGTTTCACTAGGTAAAGAGAGAGAGGACTGTGGTAGGCTGTTGACCATTATATGATTATCCATTCTATGTGTACCTTTATGCTCAGTCCTCTAAATTTCCTTCTTGAGATGTAAATCCCAGCTTTTGCAATTCTAAGAAAATTCTTTCCACTCCCCAAAAAAATAGCACTTGTAAATCAATTGACCCTGGCTTTTAGAGTATTTCCCAAGAGTGGAAACAATAATCATAATCATAATAATAGTCATAGTTTTTGTGAATGATTGCTGTGTCTCTCTGTTCAAGCATTTTGTTTGTATTAAGTAAGCATCAGTATAATCTTACATAGTAGGACATAGAATATACTAGTAGAATCCCATGTTGCACAGAAGAGGGTCAGTGACTTGTCTAAGTAAAAGGATTTAACCAAGACTGGAACCAGATGTTCTGGCTCCATGTCAATCATTCTCAAGACTATGACTACTATTTTCTGCCTAGCACTCTGTTTAAACACTTAAGGATGTTCTAATTTGCATTTCTAAAGTATCATCTTACCATAGAGTCACATCTAGGGCAAAAATACTAGGGTTCATACTGTGTTTAAACGATAGCAGAGTTAAGAATACCTTGCTTTAACATATCTAATATTTTCTGTAGTATTGACTTTTGCCATAAAAGTTTGCTCATGATTGTACTGGATCCTGATTTGATCTTAGGCTTTTGTGAACATGAGGAACAAAGAAATAGCTACTTTCCAGATCACAAGTTTATCCTGTAGAAGATATTTTATAGTAAAACAAAATAAAAAAACTGCTTAATTACTTGAGACTTTCAAATTATAGGAAAAGAAAATGTATTATTTAATTTAAGAATTTATTTCATTCCTGGAGAAGGTTCATTCACATTTTGGACTCTTTTTTTCTCTGTTGCTGACACTATACATTTAAACTTATTTTTGTTTGCTTGCTTTTGTGATATTATTTTGTATGAATATAGACTTTGTGGAGATCAGTCTAGGATTAGTAAAATAATAAGAATATAATGAAATATTCAAATAACAAGGCAAAAAAGATAATCAAATATATAGGATTTAAACTTTGAAAGTTAATTAGAACTTTAATAATGAAGAATGTTATCTATTTGGTCTAATCAGATAGCGGATTTGATTAGATTTTTTGTTGTACAAGTTCTCTCTCCTTCCAATAGTGAGATACGTAGAGAGTCCTGGCACTGTTGCTATTATCCTGTTACGTAATGAAGTCCAGTCAGAGGATACACTGGTAAGTGTGGCAGAGAACAAATATGAGTAAAATTACAGAAAAAAGGCAAAATTCTGGTATTATCATAAACCTCTGCAACAAAGACCCTGCCCTTTTCCTGAACTTTTTGGATGTATGAAAATCAGTAACTTCTGTATTATTTATTTCAGTTCAAGTTGTATTTGCCCTTAATTTACTATAGAGACATCCTAACTGATGAGCTTGAAACAGAAGAAACTCAAATTCATGAGCAAAAATAATATTGAATAGACCAAGTAGATATTGACAAACCAAAGGGAAAAGAAACATAGCCAAATTTGCATGTGAGCATAAATTAATTGGCTAGTGGCTTCTCTGTGATTCCCTCACATCAGTACACATTAAATACATTTGAAATGCAGTATCAGGTGAATGAGTGAGAGTATGTGAATGGATAGAATGTGTGTTAGTGCACGTGTAAATCAGCCTGGGAAGAACTAGATGATCATGTGTTCCTTGAATAGTAAGGTTCTGTTCACTGAGCATTTGTACCAAACTATGTTCTCTGTCATCTTGTTTTATTCACTTTTTAAGTGATTATAAAGGATGCAAAGGGGCTAAATGTGGATATTAGGAATAGAATGGAAAAGTGAAACAATGGAAAAGGACATAATGAAAGCTCAGTCATTCAGAGATCAGAGAATAGACATGTATGAGAATGACAATAATGAGAGTATCGTGCATTTAATGTGCTTGTGAGGCATCCATGTGCCAAATTCTGATAGACAGTAATAAGGTTGCTTTCTGTTCCCAGGGAGGAAGAAGAGTCATATTTGAAGATTGTCAACATTGGGATGATTGATTGAGAATGAGAGTGAGGAGATGGAGGCAAGGGAAACAAGACATAAAACCTTGGAAAATAACTCTATTGAACTGTAGGATGAACAAGTGAAACCTGTGAAGGGAATGACGATGAGAGAGAAAAGGAAGAAGAAAACATTAGGAAAACTCAGAGAAACCAAAAGTCAGGTGTCACAAACTATAAGAAATAAAACTAAGGTGAGAATGGAGAGAAGACATTGAGTCTGCTAATTAGTTGGATACTGGTGAACATTTGTGAGCAATTTCAGTAGGCTAGTAAATGAATAGTGCAATCCCAGATGTGCAAATAACAGTGAGAGAATAAACCAAAAAGAGCAGAGGCACAGAGTGCCCTTAAGCTTTTCAGAAGTATGTGCATGGTAAGAAAGCATGAGCTAGCCCACAGAGGGTTAAGTATGATACTGCGTTTCACAGGAGTAAGTTAAATCCAGTGGTGCTGCTTATAGGTATAAAGGAAGGAATCAAGGAAGGGAAGAGTGAAGATAAAATGAGGAAGGAATAATCAGTTCATTCTGGAGATGGTATGGGAATGTAGAAAGAATTCAGAAGAAAGCAGTAACAGATGCTGATCATAACAACAGTATCATCATGAAGGACCTTTGCAGACCATCCCCACCACCACCAACATTGTTTCACATTTCCTGTTCTTTTCCTTGTAGGCTGCAGATATGAAGAATACAACTGTATCAGAACATTGTATCAGCAGACCTCTGCACCTAATGAAATTAAACTGAAATTTAAAAAGTAAAATGACATTTTCAAGATATATATTTAAAATTTCATGTTAACACCTACCTTAAATATTTATAAAGTAGTAAATAAATAAAGTTACTGATGAGTGTGATTTTTAGACCTAGCTTTATGGACTCTTATAACTAAAGAAAATACCACAAAAGGCTCTTTCATTAAAGTTGTATTTTAATAAACATTTTAATATAGGTCTATTGGCCAACATGTCAAATTATGGATACTGTTTTCACACAATCTGAGTAAACATAATGTTAATATTCTGATAATTATTTTTCTCTGAGAAACTATTACAAGGTTTTTAATGTCTTGAATGATATTTTAATTCCAATTTTGCCTCAATGTAAATTCAAATAGAGTCCTTACAACTCTCTATAATTCAATAAAATGCAGAATGCAATGTACTTGAGGAATTAAAGCTTGAAGCAGTAATTTAAAATAACAATTGTTAATTAAGGTGACAAACTGTGCAGACCAGCAGACTTACTATTTTCTTATGCACTTTTAATTTTAAATCTGTAATTGCGGTTCCACACCTGCTAACAAAGATATAAGGAAGCAGTGGTTTCAGTCATATTTCTAGGGGTGTTAAATTACCGCCCTTGAAAAGTCTGATTTTTTGGTTTCTAATGTGTGTCTGCATTGATCATTCTAAAGGGGAGGCAGCTTTCACATTTTCTAATCATTCTTAGAAATCTATGAACATCAAAAATCTAAATTAGGCAGGTTTCCCTATCGCTTTCATTTTCAGTGACTAATGAATGTCACAGGTAGGGAGATCATTTCCAGGTAATTACGGAAAGTAAACTGGTTTATTAGGCCATTACTTATAATATAAGAATATAGTGTGCAGTGCATGGTTTCTATTGTTATATGAGATTGGGAAGTTCTTTAACAGAAAATCAATAAAATGTTGCAGACTTGCAGTGCTATTTGAGTCTGTTGCCATATAAATTATGCGCGAGATATCATAAAATTACATCTCAATGTTTAGAGCCAACAAATTATTTTACATAGTTTTAAATAAATACATACAGGGTAAGGATTAATAATTATAGCACTTCAGAATTGTATGGTTCCTCCAATCACTAAAATTGTCTTTGTATCAAACTCTTAGTAGAGAATATGAGTAACAGCCACATTTTACTTTTCTCTAGTCCTAGCTATGCACAGGCTATCTGATTGTTACTAGTTGTCTCTTCACTACGGGGAGCAATGCATCATAAGTGACTCTAATCTTAATAGAATTCTTTTCCTTAGGTGAGGCATGTAGCTTTAGTTTTTCAGGGGAATGTGCATCTTTGTTCAGCTCTTTCATCACACCTGTCCTCAGAGAAAGATAATGAACCAGGCTGATTATTTTAGCAAACTTGAAAATATTAATGCTAAATTGGAAAGAGGAATGTGTACTACTTTCCTAACTCTCATAAAATGACAAGTAAATATCTTAATAAATATTCAGAAACTATTGTTAGTGAATAAAGGTAATTTTGCATCGTAATAAAAAGAGAGGAATAATATGAAATGGAAATGTCAGAATTAAAGATAGCTGGCAAAATTTTATGGACCCAGAAATAATAAAAGATGAGTATTGTTCATCTCTGTGGGGACTGTACAGCTCAGAGAAGACAAGTAGTGATTCTCATCTCACTACTCTGATGGGCAGTGACTGTAATAGGGTTGGTGGGGGGGAACCTGATGAAGGGGGTAGTTTAATCATCACAATATTGCTCATGTAATTGTAGGTTAATGATACTAAAATAAAATAAATTAAAAAAAAAAAAGATGAGTATTGTTCATCAAAATAAATTAAAATGTAATTAATCTAACTAAAGATTAGTTGATTCGGTAACTATGTAAGTCAATCTGGCTATTGTGAATAATGTAGTAGTGGCTACCAATATTTTCTATGTCCTCTTCTAAAACCAGTCTTTTACTCAACTTACAAGTATTTACTATGATTCTTAAAAGTCAAAGAATGGCAAAAATTGTTGCCTCTCCTTAAAAAGTAGCTACATAATGGTAATTATAAAAATCAAGTCTTGTATATAACAAAAACTATACTTTTCATATAAGTTGAAAACTTCTCTTCATATTCAAATGTGATCCTCCACTAGATTTTAAGAATTCTGACAAGCAAAACTAAAAATTTGAGAATTAAATTCTTACAATATGGCATAAAATGGATAGCAGCAACAGGGAAAAGCTTTTGCAGGAAAATCAGCTGTGAAGAGGCTATAGCAGTTGTTCAGATGAGAAAAATCAGTGGCTTGGATATGGCATCAGGATGGAAAGAACTGGAAACATTTTAGAAATATTTAGGAGATAAAATTGGCATTCGGCATTGTAAGGTCTTTTTCTTCATTATACCAAGAACATTGACTAACATATGTATTGAATGAATAAATCAATGATTAGATAATGAGGTCATCGAATGGATATACATAACATGGAAAAGGAAGGCATGGAGAATGATTTCTGATTTAAATGACTGTCTAAAATTTAGTAAAATAGAAAACAATAGAAGTTTGCCATGAGGTGTGGATAATGGCTAAATGTTCTAGTATTATTCATCCTTATTTAATTTCCATTCGTTCGGCCAATGGTATTCTCCTATTTCAATTTTTAAAATTATTCCTCATTACAAATAAGATCAAACTTCATTCCTCTAGTTGACATATAAATATGCCAATATATCTATCATATTTAAAACTTTCTATATAGCAAAAGAAAGAACAAAAGTATAAGGCCATCTAAGGAATGGGAAAAAAATATTGCGATGTATATATTGGATAAGGAGTTCATAACCAAAACATAGAGAACTCAGACAACTCAGTAATAAAAAAGCACAAACAATTTAATTAAAAAATGTGCAGGGGAACTAAATAGATAATTTTCCAAAGAAAACATTCAAATAGTCAATAGATACATAAAAAGATGCTCAGTATCACTAACCATCAGGAAAAATGCAAATCAAAAGCACAACGAAGTATCACTTCACCCTTATTAGGACAGCTCCTACCAAGAAGACGAGATAACGTCTTGATGAGGGTATGCAGAAAAAGGACCCTCATGCACTCTCTGATGGTAAATTGATACAACCATTGTGAAAACAATTTGAAATTTCTGAAAAAATTGAACGCAGATCCACTATATGACCCAGAAATTCCACTTCTGTGTATATAACCAAAGGAAATTAAAACAGGATATAGAAGAAATATCTCTACTCCTATGTTTACTGCAGCATTATTTCCAATAGCCAAGATAAGGAAACAATCTAAGTGCCCATCAGTGGATGAATGATAAACATGTGGTATAGGTATACACACATACATATGTATTGGCATATTACTCGGCTATGAGAAGGAAGGACAACCTTCTATTTTGTGACAGCGTGGATGGATCTTGAGCACATTATGCTAAGTAAGATAAGTCAGAAAGAGAAACACAAGTACTGCAGGATACCCCTTTTATGTGGAATCTAAAAACACCAAAATCATAAAAACACAGAGTAAAATGCATGACCCTGTCTTCTTATGATCACTATTTCACTCTCTGTTCTTATGAGTTTGGCTTTTTAGATTCCATATATAAGGGGTATCATGTATTGAACAATAAATAAGCCTGAGATATCTAGTGCACAGTATAGAGAATATAGACAACAATATTGTATTATAATTATCCAACATGCTAAAAGATTAAGACTTAATTATTCCACCACTAAAAAAAAGGATAATTATGTTGACATGATAAAGGTGCTAATTGTCACTACAATGGCAATCATATTGCAATATATAAATGGATCAAGATGTTATACACCTTCGATTTATACAATGTTAAATGTCAAATATGTTTCAATTTTAAAAATAAATAAAAACAGAAAAAATAAAAAGAAGATACAACTTATTTGGTATCTGTCAGCCTTTCCATCTCATGTTTTGCTATCTTCCAATCGTTTAGAATAATTTCCATATGATAAACATCTACATGTTTTTACTGTGTCTCTAGTTTCTCTAAAAAGATTTTTCTGTTTCCTGGTGACAATTGGTCATGTTCTCCCTTGTAAAGTATCTCCTAACAGCATTCATGAATATAATTTAGAATAACTGTTAAACAATGATTTCATAAGGCAATGGTTCTTTAAATTTAGACTGATTAGATATGTCAAGCGCAGATCAGTAACACAGTTCAGAGACCATTGAAATTACTATGGCTAAAACAGTTGATTGAGTGGTTACATTAAGTAGGGCACAGAGAAAAATAAACTAACATTTTTAAAAAGATACATGTCAGGATGATAAAATCAAAGGGGTATATTTAAAATATGTTAATCAAGATGCATTCAGATGTATTGGAATACTGAACAGCAAATCCATAAATGTTAGAAGTCAGTCAACCTAAAGAAGATATTATTATCCCCCTATGTGATCTATTCTTTGGATAAAGTCAGCTCAGCACTTCCATTTTCATCCTCCTTATAACACAGTATGTAACAGTAATGGCATCAACAGTACGGCAGCAGGTAGCAGACAGTTGATTTCTTCTAAGAACAAGAAAAGATAATAAAAAGTATGTAGAGTGATAAGAAAGATTCAACACCATGATACCCCGTCTGGATTGCACAGCGTGAACACTCCACAATTATAACATTGCAGGCACTGCTGCTCTGCTGTATTTTTCTGGAAAGATTAGTTTATTCTACCCATTTATGCAAGTACTGATATTTAAGACATTAATTATTTTTTAAATGGAAACTTAAAATACTCTATCAAAACTAAAAAATTTAATTAAAGTAAAAATTTAGAAGACTCTGATCTTTGTGTCTGCCTTGCCCCATTTCACAGAGGTTGCTCCTATTAGATCACCTTTACAGAAGTACAGTTTCATCACCACAAAATCTCTCTTTCCTCAGTCTTTTCACTGAAAGTGCCCTTTATGCTTTTGCCTTAATGGTGCCTGGATCTCTTGAGGGCACTTCTGACTTCCCTTGTGGGCTTCAAAGTAGATTTTTGTTTCCTCTGTAATTCTCTTATCACTGAGCCTACAAGTAGGGTGAGGTTTGTGTCCCTCTTGTCCTTCACTGCTTTGTCCAGTCTATTCTCCATCTTACACACAGATTTGAATTGCATATTATAGGTTAACATACCTTAAGACCTCTCATTATCGCATCATCCACTGATTCCCCTGGTCTCTTCCCAATTCTTTTATTTTTTAGTTTTCATTTTTTATTGAAGTATCACTGATACATAATCTTATATTGTTTTCAAATGTACAATACAATGGATCAACAGTTACCCTTATTATTAAATCCTCACCCCCTCTAGTGCTGTTACTATCTATAACATAGAAGATGTTACTGAATCATTGACTATATTCTCCACGTTGTAAAAGATGTTGGACATATACACAATGGAATATTATTCAGCCATATAAAGAAAAGAAATCCTGTTATTTGCAACAACATGGATGAATCTAGAGGGTATCATGCTCAGTGAAATAAACCAGGTGAGGTAAGACAAATATATGATTTCACTTATTTTTAGAATATAAAAATAAAACACAATGAACAAAACAGCAGTAGACTCATAGACACAGAGAAGTGATGACCAAGGGGAAGGAGTTGGGGTGGGTGGTTAGGAAGGGTGAGGGTATAAAGGATCACAGCAAGACTCTCCCCAATTCTTAGTGTTTTTAGCTTCTACCTCAGTGTCATTTGGCCTCTCAGAATTTTCAATGATTTCAATTCTCAGAGTAAACAGAAATCCTAACCACACTTTGTTTTTTTAGTTTCTTGAACTACTGTGAACTTGTCCTGTATACTCCCTGAGCCACTCATTCCCACAGTCATGACCTAGACCTTGTTATTACCTATAATAATTTCTCCATAATTTCAATTTCATGCATCACACTCTGTCAGCTTGACTTCTTGACTTCTTGCTTGTATTCACAGCCTCAAGAAACCCCACTCTGATAAGCCATCATGCCACTGAGATGTATTTTTATTGATCCCACAATATTTTCACTTTCTCTCATCACCCTTATATTTTTCTGTTCCATCAAAACCAAGTTTAAATTCCATGGCCAGTCATTTTAATGACTCCCTTGCATATACTCTCACTTATACCACTTTTCTATAGTTTTGTAGTGCATAACCAAAGAGAGACGCATCATCATGCTGCCTGATCTCATTTTACATTCTCTTTAAACCTTAAGGAAATTCAATTTTCTATTCCTTTCTCTCCCACTACCATAAGTGACTGTTCTGTACCCTTTCTGCTCTTTTCAAACATTCATCGACCCTTCTTTTAAAGTCACATTTAGCTCTTGAACTTGCTTCTAATTCACTGAGAAATGAAGTCCAGTCACCTGTTCTCACACCTATGTACCTGTTATCATTTACACTTGCATATTCTGCCATCACGCCTGGTAGTATGTCAAGAGTATGTTAGTAGGCCAATTCCCCCACTTGCGTACTGTTGCCAAAACCCTTTTACCAGGGTCTTGATCTCTATACACAATCTTTGTGCAAAAAAATAGGCTCCTCTTCTTTTGGTGGACTCAGCCCTTCACTAGGATGCAAGTGCTGGAAACAAAAATGAGCTGGAATACAGCTCCCAATTGCCCCTGGACTCTGTACCTCTACGCACTACACAACTCTCTGTGGTGGACCTGTCTCTTTCCTACTCAAGAACATCACTCTAGTAATTCTGCACGCTCTCTCCAAGTCCATCTCTCTCCTCTTTCTTCTATATAATTCCTATCATGCTTTATTTATTCTGTTTCAAAAAGATAATCTCTTGTGGAGGGGGCAGGAAGGTGATGGAAAAGGAAGGCAAGGCAGCAACCTCCTCCCACACACACACCAAGGAAGCAACTACAACTAAACCTTAAAATGACCTGAAGACTGCACAACAGACCATCTACACCTGGGGAAGAAGAGAAGATCTCACAGAGAAGGGTAAAGTGGCAGATCCATAACTAAGGGGGCTCTAAGACCTTTCCCCAGCCCAGACCACAAGTGGGAGGAAGAGAACCAGAGCAGGGAGGGAATAGGCACACAGGGACTCTGCACACCTGGCCCTGCAGATTTGCTCTGGAAACACAAGTCTAAACTGAATTGGATTCTGGTGATCAGTGGTGCTGGACACTATGGACAGGTGGAGCACTCTGGGAGGCTGAGACTCTAGCCACTTGTAGAGGACAGGCACGCTCTGCAAGTCCTTCTGAGACCTAAAACAGGTGTCAATTTTAAAAGCTTGCCAGCAGTGGGAGGTATGTCAGAGGGGCAAGGGTTAGAAGAAGATCTCTCTTCAAAAGAAGGGCAGATGGACAACACTTCCCCAACCCTACCTGAGATCAAGAGGTAGGCACTCTTGGGAGCCCCAGATGCTCAATCCCCCTCATTGGCAGCTCAGTCCCAAGGTACTTCCCTGACACCAGAGGCACATCAGCCCACTCAGCCCAGCAATGTAAGACTTTGATGCTTGACAGGCTGAGAGAGGTTTTCCCAGCTCTCTCATCCCTGTCTCAGCCCAATTAGAGAGGCACTCATAGGAGTCAGATGCCAATGCTCCTTCCTCCTTGAAGAACTCACTATTGCTGAGTATGTCACCATTTCCATGCTCCCACACACTCTGCAGATGTGAGACTCACCAATGTTGCACCCTGCACCAGAGCCATGGCAGTACCCCGCTCACCCCACTAACCTAGCAGCACCTGCCATGACTGCAGGGCAGGCAGAGAGCAGCTTCACCCACAACAATCACAGCAGAAGTGTCATCGCTCAGATCACAAAGGGTCAGCTCAGGCAAATTGCCCTCCACAGCAAAATGAGATAGACCACTGCTGGAAGACAGATATAAATGTGGCCCTACCCACATCCTACCAATAGCGACTGGGACACCACAGCAAAAGAGAACCAGGCACTGGTATGGTAAGAGTCTTGAGCTTCTGGGCACCACAAGACACCTTCATAAAGTCATTACTCTCTAGACCAGGAAGCATAGCAGATTCATCTAATATAAGGGAAGAAACAAAGAAAGCTTGACAAAATGAGGAAGCAGAGGATTGTGTTCCAAACAAAACTACAGGAAAAGACACCAGAAAGAGTGCTAAATGAAATGGAGATCACCAATCTTCCAGAAAAAGATTTCAAAGTAATAGTCATAAATATGCTCACTGACCTGCAGAAAAGCATTGAAGATCATGGAGGGCTTCATCAAACACACACAAGAGCTGAAAAAACCCAGTCAGAGCTGAAGAATATAGTAACTGAAATGGAGTTTACCGTGGAGGGAATGAATAATAGATTGCTGCAAGTATAGTAGATAATCAATGAGATGGAAATTAGACAACAAGAAAACAATGAAACTGAGGAACAGAGAGAAAAAAGAATCTTTAGGAATAAAAGAACGCTGACAGAGCTGTGTGACAATTCCAAACTAAGCAATATAAGCATAATAGGGGTACCAGAAGGAAAAGAGAGAGACAAAGAGATAGAAAGTCTCTTTGAGGAAATAAATGTTGAAGTTCTCCAATCAGGGGAAGGAACTAGACACTTAGGACATGAAGTACAGAAAGCTCCTAAAGGAGCTCCAGGAAGACACCACCAAGACATATAAGAATTAAAATGACAGGGTAAAAGAGGGTAAAATTAAAGAGAGGATATTGAAAGCAGCTAGAAAGAGAAAAAAAGACTACTTATAGGGACAACCCCATAAGGCTATCAGCAGATTCCTCAGCAGAATTTTACAGTCCAGTAGGGAGTGGCATGAAATATTTAATGTATTGAAACAGAAGGACCTCTGACCAAGAATCCTCTATACAGCAAGATTATCAATCTAATTTGAAGGAGAGATTAAACATTTTCCAGATAAATGAAGGCTGAAGGAATATATAACCACTAAACTAGCATCACAAGATAAGTTAAAATTTCTTTTGTAGATGGAAATATGTTCTTAAATCTAAACAGTTTTCACCAGTGAAAAATAAACCTACAGTAAAGGTAGTAGACCAATTACTTACCAACAAAGTATGAAATTAAAACAAAACAAATGTAGTAAAACCACCTATGCACAAAATCAGTCAAGGAGTACACAAAAAAATGGAAATGATGACATTTAATACATAAAGTGTGTAGGAGGATTAAGAAATAAAATTAAGTACTTTTCAACTTAATATACACTGTTATACAGTTAGGAAGCTATACTTGAACATTATGGTACCCACAAACCTAAAGCCTATAATAGATATGCAAAAAAATTTAAAAAGATATGCAAAAAAAATTAAAAAGATAAATCTAATCACAACACTAAAGAAAATCATCAAATACCAAGAGAAGAGTATAAGGAAGAAAGGAATAGAGAGGAACTATAAAGGCAACCAGAAAACAATTAATAAATGGAATTAAGTACATATCTATCAATAACTACCTTAAAAGTAAGTGGACTGAATACACCAATCAAAAGACACAGAGTGGCAGAATGGATAAAGTAATAAGACCCATCTATATGCTGCCTACAAGAGACTTATTTCAGACTCATGAAAGACATGTGACTGAAAGTGAAGGAATGGAAAAAGATATTTCATGCAAATAATAGGGAGAAAAAAGCATGAGTATGAGTACTTAAAGCAGACAAAATAAACTTCAAAACAAAGTAAAAAGAGACAAAGAAGGACATTACATAATGATAAAGGGCTCAGTCCAACAAGAGGATATAACCATTATAAATATGCACCCAACACAGGAGCATCTAAATATGTAAAACAAAACAAATACTAACAGAATTAGAAGTGGAAATAGATTGCAAGTCATTCATTTTAGGCTACTTTAACACACCACTCGCATCAATGGATCTATCAATCAGATAGAAAATAAATAAGGGAACAGAGGCACTGAACAATAGATTAAAATAGATGGACTTAACAAATATCTGCAGAATATTCCATCCAAAAGCAGCACAATATACATTGTTTTCAAGTGTACATGGAATGTTCTACAGAACTTAATAAACCCAAAAAGATCCTCAATAAATTTAAAAAGATTGAAATTGTATCAAGCCACTTCTCAGACAATGGTATGAAACTAGAAATAAGTTACACAAATAAAAGAACTTACAAAACACATGAAAACTAAACAAGATAATAATCAATGGGTTTATGAACAAATTAAAACAGAAATTAAGCAATACATGGAGACAAATGAAAACAAAAATACAACACTTCAAAATCTGTGAGATACATCAAAAGCAGTTCTAAAAGGAAAGTACATAGCAATACAGGGTTATCTCAAGAAACAAGAACAACCTCAAATAAAAAGTCTAAACTCACAGTTAAATAAACTAGAAAAAGAAGAACAAATGAAACCCAAAGTTAGTGGAAGGAGGGATATAATAAAGATCAGAGCAGAAATAAATAAAACAGAGAAGTCTAAAACAATAGAAAAAATCAGTGAAATCAAGAGTTGGTTCTTTGAGAAAATAAACAAAATAGACAATAAGAAAACTTATCAAGAAAAAAGAGAGTACACATATAAACAAAATCAGAAATGAAAAAAGAGTCACAATGGATATCACAGAAATCCAAAGAATTACTAGAGATTCTATGAAAAATTTTAAGCCAGTAAATTGCACAACCTAGAAAAGGAAAAATTCCTAGAAAAATACAATCTTCCAAGATTGACCCAGAAACCAGAAAATCTGAACAAATCAATTACAACAATGAAATTGAATTAGTAATCAAAAAACTCCCAACAAAGAAAATCCCAAGCAGCACCAGATGGCCTCACAGCTGAACTCTACCAAACATTTAAAGAGCTAATACCCACCCTTCTTAAAATATTCCTAAAAGATAGGAGGAAATACTTCCAAACACATTCTATGAGGCCAGCATCACTCTAATACCAAAACAAGACAAAGACACTACAAAAAAAGAAAATCATAGACTAATATCCCTGATGAACATAGATGTAAAAATCCTTAACAAAATATTAGCAAATAAAATTAAAAATATATATCAAAAGGATCATTCAACACAACCAAGAGATATTCATTCCAGGGATGCAAAGATGGTAGAATATTTTAAATCAATCAATGTCATATGCCACATTAATAAAAATTAGGATAAAAACCACATGATCATCTCAATAGATACTGAAAAAGCATTTGACAAAATCCAATATCCATTCATGATAAAAACTTCAAACTGCTATACTTTATCAAATACCTAGAATAATGCTAGGCACAGTAGGCACACAATAAAAAATCCTTGAATTGAATTGGAGTCTATGTATCAGACACTATTCTAGCCACTGCAACTAAAATGTGAACAAGTAATCTTTATCTCAGTATTTCATAAGTTTCTGATATATTCTAGTTTATATACTTTAGACTTTTTTTAGAGAAGAAAACTTGATATGTATTATCATATGACACCTGAATAATAAAGACAATAATCAATCATCACAACTATCTCTAATGACAAAATTCAAGAAGGTGAGTTTTAGAAGTCTGAGTTTATGTAGTTTCCTAATAATAGTGAATTACTGGTATTTACATAACTTATAAAATTCTTTCTATTGTATGTGCATTCCATACTCTGCCTAAGGAAATACTGCCTTTGAATTCTTCCTAAAATGCCTTGATTAAAAAATAAAATAAAAAGGAGACAAATGTAAACTATGGACTTTGGGTGATAATGATGTGCTAATGTTAGGTTCATCGAGTGTGACAAATGTCCCCTCTAGTGAGGGATGTCTGTGCTGGAGGCTGCGTGTGTGTGTATAGGGACAGGAGAAATATGTGATTCTGGGCCTTCCATCCTGTTTTGCTGTGCACTGTAAATTGCTTTTAAAATAAAGTTTACTAGTTAAAAAAGGAAAGATAAAAGTAAGTTTGATTGTGGATTTAATTTGCAAATGGATATATGCAAATTATCTGGTCAAAAAGGTTCAGGAACTAAGAGAAGCTGGGTATATGTCCTTAGAAAAGTTAAACCTCAAATTCAACAATACATGCATTATATATTATCCAGTTTTTATATCCTGCTCTTCACTTTTTATTGTCTGCATCATTCTTTTGAAATGCATTTTAATGTTATTTTTCAAAATTAGTAATAGATGTTGTCATGTATATACTATCTTTAAGATAGTAATATCATGTGTTAAACATCTGCCATATTATAGACACTGTAATCAGCATATTAGCTCATTTAATCACCAGAATAATCCATAGAAGAGTCATGAGTAGGCATCAGTATTATGATTTTACAGTAAGGAAAAGAAGCATTAATGCATTAAGTAACTCTCTCAGGGTTCTGATATGATGAGTTGTAAAGCTACATAAGGTTAGGTAATGCACCAGGATCTCCACGCTCTTAATGCTTTGTTGTACTTAGTACAACTATAATGAGGATATTTAATGAAAAACAAGAAAACATCAAAAAGAAAATTAAAGTCACTCATGTTCAATAAGTCAAACGATGGTTGATATTTCAATATATGTCTTTTCAAATTTACATTTATCTGTACAACATAATATTTTGATAATACTTAGTATATTATTTTATGACAGAACATACATAATTGGATGTTTTCAAAATGATTATGTATTTCTCTTCAGGGATTTTTCGCATGTCATTCCACTTAATGAATGTGTCATGGATTCACTACCTCCCTGCTTTTTACATTGTTTTTCTTCCTTTTTTTATTATTATAAATAATGCTGTGATTAATACTTTTCTTGTACTCATAAATTTGTTCACTTCATTTGTGTCCCTTATGTTCTTAGAATAAATTTGTTATTAAAATTATTTCATCAGTCTCTGAATGTTTTTATGACTCTAAACAAATTCCTAAAATGTCTTGTGAAATGTATCAATTACCAGTTTCAATAACAGCACATTTTGTTGTATCTACAACTTTTCCAAAATCTAGGTACTATTATTTGCATTGTTGGAGTGCTTGTTTATGCTTGATAATTTTTATAATAGCATCTCACTCTCAGATAAACATTATTTCAGATTTAACAGTGAGAGGAAATGTCCATAAGATTATATGCCATCTATGTTCTTTTGTGCTTTTTTAATGTGCTATTCCTTTTTGCTTTTATCTGCCTTGAACTTTGCCTTACTGATTTGTAAATGCTATTTATGGTCAGAATATTGTCCTTTTGCTCGCCACATAATTTGTGAATCTATTTTTTTCCTCCAAGTTTGTGAAAGCATCATTGTCCTTTCATTGTTGTCTATGTTGTTTGGTGAAGTAGAGAATGTAAGTTTTAGGTAGCCAGAGGTTTTTGGTGTCTTATTTTGGTGCTTACAAAGAGTTTCTTAATTCTAAAACAAGATTGAAATAATATTATTTTCTTTTTATGTTCTTACGATTTTAAGTTTACTTTTTTAATCAAGTGGGATTTATTGTACCTTTGAATTATTACAGAAGAAGCTAACATTTTATTTCTAAGTGGGTTTAAGTATTCTTTTACCTCCAATATTAATATATTTTAGTCATTGTTGGAGACTTTATCTCTACTAGGAATTCCAATCACTTGCAAACTGACACTCTCTAGATTATTTAATTCTGAGATTTAGTTCTCTTGGCTTGCTGAGAGGTGGTACACAATTCCCTGCATATGGCCTGTTCCAATCACTTATTGTTAGAACTTTGGCATTTAACTATAATCAGCTTAATGTTGTCCAGGTAAACCAGAGGTTTGGAGGAACCATCTACACATGAAGAAGTTGACCTACAGAGAAAGAAAAAACATAATGAAATAAATGCCTAAAAAGAAGCAGTGATAGATCCATGCCTCAAGGACAGAAAAGATGTCAGAGAAAGCAGCTTCTGTGGCTCCTAGTGGATGTTCAGGGCCTTTGCCATTTACTCTGTTTGCTCAGAGCTACACTTTATCATTACAATAAATTCTTCTTTTTCACTTCAATTTACATTGTAGATTATTTTCTTTTCAACCGAATAACTTCTGAGTAAACTCAATCATTTATAGAAAACTGTATTTCTCAGATTTTTCTTCTCATTTACAGTGTTCTTGTTTGTTCTTATACCAGAAACACATTAGTTGAAGTAGCAAAACTTCCCAATGTATTTGGATAACAAGCAGATTTTTTCTTTTTAATGAATATATTTATATATGTATAACACTATGTACAATTATATAGAACACTATACATATTACATATAAAACGCTTATATAAATCACTATATATAAAAAACTATACATGTATAATATATATATATATATATATATATATATACACACATACACACACACACACACACACACACACATAAACACTATATATATTCCTAGATTCCTAGGAGAATTTGGTCTTGTTGCAAATTCAAAACAAAATTCATTAGGATTCTGAATGTATTTGAATTCAATGTGTAAAATATTCAGTAAGATTGGATGTTTTTACAGTTTTAATTTTGTATACAAAAAAATAAGATGTTTCTGTATTGGTCTTTAGTTTTTTTCATTGTGTAAGCATCCATGTGTGTTTCATCAGAGATTCAACATTTTTTAAATTCCTGTGATGTTTCAGGCCTTGGCCAGAGTAGTGGAGAGAGAGCTAAACAGGACAGACACACTCCTACACCCTAGGGAGTTGATGTCTAGAAGGGAGTGAAGATATTTGACAGTCACAAAATGAGATGACCCCGGAGAAGAAGATAGAGACTAGATCATTCCCAGGTTCGTAAGTCAAGTTTAAGATTTCCGTCTTTATAACAAGAATAATGAAAGCCATTGGTAGGCCTTAAGCAGAGGAGTGACATGATCAAATTTGTGTAAGATATATTTGTGGGCACGTATTTTGGTAGCTTTCTTTTCTGGTATTATAATTTTAATTGGTTAATGCTGACATACAGGAAAGCTATTGATTTTGGAGGTACCTGTGCCATTTCTTTGCAGTAACCATAAGCTCTAAATGTTTTTTCACATAGTCTGGGTAAATAATAATGTAAACATATAATAATATTACATATAAATGTATATAAAAAATATACAAAAATATTGTATGCAGTGAGTATGGGCCCCTTTGTTTCCAAAAGATTGCTTCTAGTTTTCTTCTGTTCTAGTAGATATCTCTTAATTATTGCCTAGTCCATTAGTCAAAGGTCAGTCAGGAAAAAAACAACAAGCAATAGTTCTTCCAAAGAGAAATATATTTAATGCAGGGTATTAGAGACATGCATAAGCATTGGGATAGCTGAGGTACTAAAGATCAAGAGGACTATTAAGGGGACATTTAGATGTACCTGGAGTCACGCAAGTTGTGACAATATTCCCAGCTGTCTTCAAAACATCATTATTCTCAGAACTCCTTAGAAGAATGCTGTGAGAAGTACCAACTATTAATCTCAGGCAGCTACCTTCTATTAGCAGAATTCTAAAATCCCATGTGATTTAAATATACCCTAAACCTGACATTCTGTTCCTAGAAGTAAGGATGATACCCACGACTAGCCCTAAAAAGTCATGCATTCTGCTGGCTGCATTGATTTGTTGAGATTTCAGCATGTTACCAGGTCAAGTCAGTTAACGTGCATCCTCTAGACTGTGCTGAGATGAATCATATTCCAGGGAGTTATTCATTTAACAGAATTCTTAAGATTGATACTGGCCATCATTGTCACCACACAGGAAAGCTGCCTGAATAGAACACCAACATAAAGGAAAACAGAGTATTAAGGTAATGAGAGTCATAAAGACCTTTGTGAACAATTGATTTCAGCAGTATTTGGAGCTAAATTTAGAGCTGAATTCCTCAATTATATTATCCAGTTTTGCTTAAGCCAACTGAGTTGGATTTCTTTATTTCCACTGAAAGAATTCCAGTGATTGTACTTATTAAAAGAATCTTTTATATTCTTTTTAAAAAGACATGACTTTTTATTATTTTAATTAGGATTTCTGAATCTATATGACACATTTAGAATATTTTGTGCTTCCTTTTTAAAGTTTCATATGATGTTAAAACAATGTTACATAAATTATAAAGTTCTCTTTTTCTCTGTTCTAAAAGCTTCTCTTGATTGTAAAATTTTTAAAAACTTGAAATAATATAATGCTATTACTAGACACCTGTGTGGGGAACTGCCTTTGCATCTCAGCCTCGCCACGAGGGTGGCCGCTGAGAACTGCCTTTGAATCTCAGCCATGCCACAAAGATGGCCACTGAGAACTCAGCCGCGCTGCAGGGGTGGCCGCCAAAAGCCCCCTGAGGTTTAGCTGCGCCCACTCCGGTCCGCTTCTTACATCAGAGACAGCTGCGCATGCAGTTGTGAAAGTTGCAAGAGAGACTTCACCCTATATATCCCATGCCCTGAGCCCCAATAAACGAGTTCTCCCTTCGAGTGAACTTCCTGTTGCGTCTGATTGTCTCCGGCGGAAAGAAGCGGCCAGCGGCAAGTGGCCAGCGGCCAGTGGCCAGCGGCGAGTGGCCAGGGCCAGCGGCGAGTGGCCAGCGGCCAGCGGCCAGCGGCGGCGGCAGCAGAGGCTGGAGCAGCTGCAAGCGGCGGCGCCACCGAGCGCCAGAGGCTGCGGGAACGGGCGGACAGCCGGCGCTTACCTCCCTTGCTCTGCCTATCGGGGCGAGCCTCTCTCCCTGCCTTCCTCCCCTCTGCTGGCTCGGAGGGTCGCAAAAAGAGCTTGTAACACAAAGAGCTGTAGTCCTGACCCAGAGCAGGACCGGCGGGAGAGAGGAAAAAAAACCCGATAACTGGCGCCCAACGTGGGGCACGTACAAGGAAGCGTGTGGGGCACGTCCGAAGAGGCGTGTGAGGAATGCAGACGGATCAACGATCACTCGGTTTACAGACCGGACCGATAGTCGGCAGAGTAAGCAGTCGGATTACGTGGTAAGCGCACTCCCGGGGAAAAAGGGAAAGGCAACTTTCTAAGAATGAACCTGCGCTTAAAGCGCTGATATGCTTAAGAGCTGAGGATTAGAACTCTCGGACTCTCAAGCTGAGAAGCTCTGGGAAGCCTTAGTAAAGGTGGCTCCTTGACTTTCTGCTAGTACAGCATCTCTGCTAATGAGACAAGGACTGTGGGTGTAGTCAGAGTGGGGGGAGGACCTCCGGGAAAAAGCAAGGCAGAATATTTGCAGTCAGAGAGACGTGACTGCGTGCAGGGAAACCCCCTTCCAAGACTCTGTGTTAAACATTAAACTCCAGAGTCATTCTTCAGTGAGATAGGTGGGTGTTCCCCAGATAAAAAGGAGTACCTCATGCTTTTCACTTTAGCATGCTAAAAGGCTCAGGCCTGTTTGCTGTCTTTCCTTTTCAGATCTGATGGGGTGGTTTTGCAAACCAGGAAGATAAGGTTGCATTTTATCACCCAGGAAGTTTGGAAAGCAGGATTGTTAACTTTCTCTTTAGCAAACAGACAATACCTCAGCCCACCGTGGGGGCTGAGCAGGTCGCCTTTTAATATGCTACTAGACCAAGACGCCAGTATCCCAGAGGGAGATGGGGTGAGAAATTCCTTGTGTTAAGTTAATTCTGAGTGTTCAGACAAATGCAGCACACTGGACTCTCTTGTCCCCTCCTGGGGTGAGCTGAGAGCTCTGTCCTATCACTTTATTTCTAAATAAAAGCCTGTATCTTGCTCTCCTACTTTGCATGTTTGCTAAGCATCTCTGCTTAGGCATGAGAAAATAAGCGCTAGAGTTGGATTTTTGTCTCTTAGTAGTAAAATAAAACTGTCAGCTGTTTGGGTCTATAAATTTGTCTTTAGATTAGTTCTTTAAGACTGGCTTAATATGGACTGTTTTTTTGGAACTTGCAAGATGTAAAAAAGCAATTTTTCCAGCTCATTGAAAGCAATTAAATATTAATGTTAATTGCATATAAACCTAAATGATAATCTTAAAAGGCAAAGTGACAGAATAAAGTTTACTTTGACCAATTTTAGTAAGTTACTGTATGTGTTAAGATCCAGAAGTAATCTTAAGTTTAAAATATTGAAATAGAACTAAAAATAAGGAAAGCCTGTATACCTTGAGGCAAAGGATATTCACATGTTAATAAGGCTCTGTTGAAAGAAAGGTTTGATGAACACTTGATGTTTGATCTTTCCTTTTCTGAGAATTCATGGAAGTGTTTGCTTCAGGATATCTTGCCATGTAATTAAATTCTAGGAATTTTTATTTAGTTAAATTTAAGAGATAATTTTATATATAGCATTGAAACAAGTTTTCTGATCTTGGTAGTTAATTCATTTTTCAGATTACATGCAAATTTCCCCAGTAAGATATTATGCTTTTAGATTGCCTTTCTTGCAGTTTTTATTGACAAATAGCAGTCTCCATGCTTTTGAAGACTCTTAGTGATATTGAGAAGATATAATTTATTATAAGCAGTAAATTCAGCTCATGTTAAAAGAGAAATACATTTAGAGACATCTTGTAATGCATAGAGCTGTTGGTGTGAGTTGTTTTAAGTTTATCAGTTATTTCAAAATAGTGCAAATATTCCAAGAAATAACAAAAGTGCTGTTATTAGAGATTGAACAGTGTTTAAACTAACCCTAGTAATTCCTATCTATATAGAGGAAATTTCATACAAATCAACAAAGCTTGGATTTGTTGTATCCAAATTTAAGTTTCTAATTATATCTAAGTCTGATAAAACACTTAAGATCTGGAAATCAATCGATGCCATTGATTTTATATATATGGTGTTTTATTTGTAATATATAAGCCTTGTTTAATTCTAGACCAGTTATATTTGTGCTAAGATTTTACATTCCTGTTAAGTTATAGCCTAGAAGTATTTCAGTATATTAGAGCACAAAACTAGGAGTTAAAACACCTTATGCTCTCCCAGGACCTCCAGTCTGAGTGGAGCAGTAGTCATTACCACAAGCTAAGCTTCAAACACTTAAAGAAATTACCCAAGAAATACTGGGAGCAAGGCTTCACCTAGACTCCTTTTGAGTAAGCCCCTTTCTGATGCCTTGAATGTGTTTACCGATAGAGGGAAAGAGGGGTCTGCTGTTGTTGTTTTTCCCCCTCCTCACCTCTCAAGCAAATTAAAAGAAACCCAGCATTTTGAAAAGGTTACTGGCTCAGCACAATTTAAGGAGTTGTATGCCATAGCATTGGCCCTAAGTAAAATTTCTAAACCTATGAATCTTTTTTCTGATAGTCTGTATGTGGTGAACTTGCTTCCCACCTTAGCCTCTTCTTATATCAAGTTAAATAAAAACCCCATAACCCCCTTGATGATTCAGGTGAGATCCTTGCTAATGGCACGATCCAAGCCCATATTCTTGCAGCACCTCCGAGGACACCAAGGTTTGCCTGGATTCCTCTCCAGAGGAAACCTATTAGCTGATCAATTAGCGTCCTCTACTGCTCAAGCCCTTTCCATGCAACAGGCCCAAGATTTCCAGTAGGCCCAAGATCTCCATGAACTTACTCGCCTAAATTAGAGAAGACTTCATCATAGATTTCCTCATATTCCTATTAAAGACTTGAAAAAAATTATCAAGACTTGTAAATCCTGTTTGCCTTTTCTACAAATTCCACCCCTCCAATCTCCTGGAGTTAACCCAAGAGGCATTAAACCTAATGGTCTCTGGCAGACTGATGTTACAAAAACAAAAAGGGGGAATAAGCCCCCACGACCAATTACAGATGGCTCTACTTACATTAAATATTTTAAATTTTTCAAAAAATCAACCTCTAACGGCCTTTCAAAGGCACTGGACAAATCAAACGCCATATGCCAAAATAGAAGTGCGCTGGAAAGACCAGCTGACTAGGCAATGGCGAGGACCAGATCCACTGATAAGTATGGGCAGAGGATTCGGATGTGTATTTCCTATAGACGGACCGAATTCAATCTGGGTTCCTGCTAGGAACTTGAAATTCTGCCCTCAGACCACTCAGCAAGTGGAAGAAAGCCATGATATAGATTCTCCCCAAGAGGGTGACCTCTTGAGGGCTTGTTTTTCTTCTCTTTCAGGACTGACCTTTTGAGGAAGAAGAAAAGGAGTGATGAAGGCTGGACTATTACTCCTGCCATAGTCCAGACTGCTGAAGAAGTGACACTGTTAAGCCTTCAACAAGGACATCTTTGCAGTTCTATGTTTTCTTACCCTCTGCTTCTTTCCTTTTTTTACCAGAGTATGGGAAGAAATAATTAAGTTTGTTTAGTCTACCCAAGCTATTATTAGGAGGTATAATAATTGTAATGTCATCAGTTATTTTCATGCTCGTGCGGTGGTGAAGATCATATCAACAGCAACAGATATTATTGAAGAAGGAGTTCCCCATACCCCAGAGCGTTCATGGGCATTTATAGCCCTACAGAGAGGTGCAAGCGACCTCTTGAAAATGTCATTACTGGAAGTGCTAGGATGGTAGTCAATGACGGGTAAGATCTCCTGAAAGATGGGGACAACCTAAGATAGGCACATCCTCGAGTACAGGATGGCATTTCTCATGCTCATACAAAAACAAAAAGGGGGAAATGTGGGGAACTGCCTTTGCATCTCAGCCTCGCCACGAGGGTGGCCGCTGAGAACTGCCTTTGAATCTCAGCCATGCCACAAAGATGGCCACTGAGAACTCAGCCGCGCTGCAGGGGTGGCCTCCAAAAGCCCCCTGAGGTTTAGCTGCGCCCACTCCGGTCCGCTTCTTACATCAGAGACAGCTGCGCATGCACGCAACTCTGTGCCTGATTCAGAAAAGTGAAAGTTGCAGGAGAGACTTCACCCTATATATCCCATGCCCTGAGCCCCAATAAACGAGTTCTCCCTTCGAGTGAACTTCCTGTCGCGTCTGATTGTCTCCGGCGGAAAGAAGCGGCCAGCGGCAAGTGGCCAGCGGCCAGCGGCCAGCGGCGAGTGGCCAGGGCCAGCGGCGAGTGGCCAGCGGCCATCGGCCAGCGGCGGCGGCAGCAGAGGCTGGAGCGGCTGCAAGCGGCGGCGCCACCGAGCACCGGAGGCTGCGGGAACGGGCGGACAGCCGGCGCTTACCTCCCTTGCTCTGCCTATCGGGGCGAGCCTCTCTCCCTGCCTTCCTCCCCTCTGCTGGCTCGGAGGGTCGCAAAAAGAGCTTGTAACACAAAGAGCTGTAGTCCTGACCCAGAGCAGGACCGGCGGGAGAGAGGAAAAAAAACCCGATACACCTGTTTGCAGGGAAATTCTGCAGCATTTTTAAATTATATCACAGGGTTATCATTTCATTCAGATTTCTATTTCTTACAGAATTTGTTTTTGAAATTCATATTGTTTTACTCACAGAGATTTTCAAATATATTTCCTTACCAACTGATTACTTAGCTTCCCTTGTGATTGTTTCTTCTGTGTTTAAAATTTTATTATATTACAGCATTTAGACATGTTATAGTATTTTTTTTCCTAGAGTGTCCAGTGGATTTCCTTATAAAGAGAGAGACGGTGCAGTTAGAGCCCCTAGGGAAAAATATTCATTGGCAATGGTAAGGGAAATGTGTTAACTCTTTCTTACTTAGCTATAATCCCAGATTAGGGAAAAAATAGTGAAAGCTAAATCTTTGAAATGATCATAGGATAGGCAGATGTCAAGAGGGAGACTGTTGCTAAGGTATTATTCTGACACATGGCCAACAATCCCCTGAAGCTAAATAGGGGTAGGTGGGAGGAAATGAGTATTTCTATCCCTCTGTTAGCAGTATCTGGTCTGCCTCATTCTCTCCTTTATTTCAAGCCTTAGGCACTTTGTGAATCTCGCTGTTAATTTCTCTGTTATTTTCTCTCTCCTGACATGTCTCTTCTCATTCTGTCACTATTACTGAAACAGTGTTTTAAGTTTGACCAGTGGCTTGAGTTAATAAAACTTTTTATTCTGTGGACTTTTCATTCAAGATAACAGGTATGAAATGGTTGGTGGTCATTCAAAAAATTAACTCATTTTCTAACAAAAAGAAGTCCAGTTTCCTTTCCTGAATATGATATTGGGCATGGCATAAACCCCAATATGGACAGGAATAAGGACTTGATATTGTATGCAACCAGAATAAAGACCAACTGAACATCACATATGCATAAAGCTAAAATCAAAGAGATTGAGCGTCAACCAGTATTGACATAGTAGACAATCATTAAACATTAGGGATCTGCACATTTTTTTTCAAATATATTTAAGTGAACAACCAAGCATGCTTTTATTATTTCTATTTAAGTAAAAATACGCAGGCCTTTGATTTTTATCTATTTGAAGATTTGCCTTCCCCCACAAAAGGGAATTACAAACCTTACTGAGAAACACAATTTTTTACATGGTTTTAAGTAGCTGGATATACAAAACTGTCCCAGTTGTCTTGCCAATAACTTCTTAATTTTCCACTTTTTACTAATAAATTACAGCTACTTCTAGAATAGGATACAAGAAGTTATAATTTCAACATGAAATTACCAAATGAGTGCAAAGACCGTATTAGCTTGTTGATAAGATGCACATATCAAATATTTTATGTGCCATACACCCAATTTCTAATTATAATATTCCCAATATGAAGAAAATGATCATGAGCTTTGACTTATATCCAGTATTTTGTTGTATCTCTGAGCCAATTAACTCCACATAACTTATAAGGAAATGCCAAGTGCTCTCTAGCATCTTAGCTTCCAAATTATTGTAGCAGGATATTAGTACTTACAGATTTTAAAATAAATTTTTAAAAATGAAAACAAGAAGGCCCTAATTACTTATAATCAGAAAATCTTTAGAAGAATAGGGAAATGTAAAAGATAGGCATTACCTGATACTTCTTTTCACTATCATGCCCATGGTTTTATTTTCTCTGTATTCTCTTAAGTCACACATCAATGCATTGCTAGCACACGCTCAATATTAAGTTGCTTCAAAATCTGCTCCTGAGAGTTTTGAAGGAATGATTATACCAATTTAAAAAATGTTCTTGATAATGCACTTGCTTGTTTCTTCTTTTTAAAATTCCCTAAGTTTTCACAACAAATGTATCCCATAATAAATCAATACACACATATGACTTTGGGCACACATGGCTAATACTTTTGAAGGACAAAATTTCCTCATGTTAGTCTAAATTGGTCATGTTCGTCTAATTGGTCAAGTTGAAATATATAAGTAAATAAACCTAACCATCTTCAAGACTGTAGCTCCGGGGGGGAAGGTAGTTCCCCTCGTGGGACAAGTTCACTACTAATCCAAGGAAACCAAAGGAGGGGAAGGGGAAGGACAGGTTGGGAGAAAGGGTTTTTATTGCTCACAGCTCACTTGGGTTCACTCACCAGACCCCACTCTGACTGTCCTCTGCGGCTGGGCTGCACCCACACTCTCCTTACCCCACCTGCCCCTTCTAGGAGGAACTCCTTGGGTGGGTCCCTGGTAACTGGTGGGCACCAGACCAATTGCATACCAGGAACAGAGAGAAGGCCAGAATGGCCATTTTTCTCTCCAACCCTTGCCCCAGATAGACCAGAGGCTCTGTGGTAAACAGCCATTCATACATAAATGGACCCTTATCCACACACCACTGTAGAAGTCGGGTGGAAATTCTGGGTGGAAACTTCCATTTACCCTACCAAGACTTTAAACATTTTTATTTATTTATTTATTTCTAGTACCTAATGCTTATATTTTTCTATTTTATTGCAATAATACCTACAAGGAAGAGAAAAATTAAATTTTCTTTCAGGCTCACATACACAAATACAAACACCACTCACATACAACCAGAGGTTTATTACTATTACCATGAATAATGGCAATTTGTGGAGTGAATATTTAAACATTATACATTAGAATTTCTACTTTAAGTGTTGATTAGTATGCTAAATGTCAAGAAAAAGGTGTCTCTATTATATATTTACATTCTTTTTAAATAATATATTTAAAATTTACCTTACTGATAAATATAAAGCATGATCAATATGTCTGTATTATAAATAATATGATTTACTTTTTGTAAAAATATATTATGTGGGAAGATGGCATGAGCAGGGAGGCAGAAATCTCCTCCCAAAACCATATATATTTGTGAAAATACAACAAATACAACTATTCCTAAAAGAGAGACCATAAGATACAGTACAACGGACAGGCTACAGCTACATCTGAGAGAACTCAGTGCCTCACGAAGCGGGTAAGATACAAAGCTGTGACCCGGTGAGACCTGGGCACTCCCCCACCCCAGTTCACTGGCAGGAGGAAAAGAATCAGAGTGGGGCGGGAGTGGAAGCACAGGACTGCTAAATAACCAGCCCTGGTGATCTGCACCGGGAGCACAGACACACATCACATGGTGTGTTGGAGATTAGAGAAACGGAAGGGCAAGATCTGAGATGGAGACTGCAAGGGGGTCCCCACAGCTGGCTCCCCTGGGACAAAATAAAAGTAGGCGCTTTTTTAAGTCTTAAACAGACAAGGGCCCAATAGTGGAACAAAATTGTCCCAGTGCACTCAGCCAAGCAGGCTGGGAATCTTGAGAAACTTCAGGCCCCCTAACTGGCTGCTGGGTAAAGCAACCATCCCGAAGCCCCTCACGGTGATAAGCTGCCTGCCATTCGTTCTCCCGGGCCAGTACCGCAAATGGTCCGGCGGATCCTCCACAGCTGCAGAACAGTGGGAGAACAGCCCCGCCCACAGCAGCTGCACAGAATCTCCTCCCTGTGGGTGCATAGCTAACTGGGAAGGGCCGCAGAAGCGAGAGCAAGATCAAAAAGGCACCAAGGGGCGAAGAACGCACCCGGCATGGCTGAAAACCCCCACAGTGCTCTAGGCTAGCCTGAGGGCAGCCCCACACAAGATAGCTCAGGGAATTATCCCAGAAACTGCCTCCCGGTGTGTGTGTAACAAGCACAGGCTGTGGAGAAGAGCAAGGAGAATAACAAACAGAAGGGACTTTGTTCTCCCAGCTGACACACATGGCACCGGCCTGTGACCACTTCTATCGCCATGAAAAGACAGAAGAATATGGTCCAGTAAAGGGTCACCAGAACAACCCAGAGAAAGGGCCTGGTGGGATAGATTCAAACAATATTCCTGAAAAAGAATTCAGAATACAAGTCATAACAATGCTGATGGACCTACAGAGAAATACACAAGAGCTAAGGGAGGAAATCCGGAGAGACATTACAGAAATGAAACAATCGATTGACGGACTCAAGAGCAGACTGGATGAGGTGCAAGAGACTGTAAACTGAATAGAAATCAGAGAACAGGAATACAGAGAAGCTGAGGCAGAGAGAGATTAAAGGATCTCTAGGAATGAAAGAATATTAAGAGAACTGTGTGACCAATCCAAATGGAACAATATTCTCATTATAGGAGTACCACAAGAAGAAGAGAGAGAAAAAGAGATAGAAAGTGTCTTTGAAGATATAACTGAGAAAAACTTCCACAAGCTGGGGAAGGAAATAGTCTCTCAGACCATGGAAGCCCATAGATCTCCCAACACAAGGGACCCAAGGAAGACAACACCAACACACACAATAATTAAGATGGTAAAGATAAAAGATAAGGACAGAGTATTAAAAGCAGCTAGAGAGATAAAAAAGATCCCCTACAAAGGAAAACCCATTAGACTATAATAAGACTTCTCAACACAAACCTTACAGGTCAGAAAATAATGGCACAATATATTTAATGCAATGAAACAGAAGGGCCTTGAGCCAAGAATATTGTATCCAGTACAATTATCATTTAAATTTGAGGGAGGGATTAAATAATTCCCAGACAAGTGGAAGTTGAGGGAATTTACCTCCCACAAACCACCTCTACAGGGTATCTTAAAGGGACTGCTCTAGATGGAAGCACTCCTAAGGCTAAAAAGATGTCACCAGAGAAAATAAAATCATAGCAAAGAAAGCATACCATTCAAATACTAACTAAAGGCAAAAAATAAAATCAACTATTCACAAAAACAGCCAAAGGAAACGTAAAAAAGTACAGAATAAAACACATAGTATATAAAGAATGGAGGAGGAAGAATAAGAAGGGAGAGAAATAGTCATCAGACTGTGTTTATAATAGCTTAACAAGAGAGTTAAGTTAGACTGTTAGACAGTAAAGAAGCTACCCTTGAACCTTTGGTAATCACGAATCTAAAGCCAGCAATGGCAATAAGTACATATCTATCAATAATCACCCTAAATGTAAATGGACTGAATGAACAAATCAAAAGACACAGAGTAATAGAATGGATAAAAAAGCAAGACCCATCTATATGCTGCTTAGAAGAGACTCACCTCAAACCCAAAGACATACACACTCTAAAAATGAAGGGAGGGAAAAAGATATTTCATGCAAACAACTGGGAGAAAAAAGCAGGTGTTACAGTGCTTGTATCAGACAAAATATATCGACTTCAAAATGAAGAAAGTAGCAAGAGATAAAGAAGGACATTACATAATGATAAAGGGGTCAGTCCAACAAGAGGATATAATCATTATAAATATATATGCACCCAATAAAGGAGTGCCAGCATATGTGAAACAAATACTAACAGAATTAAAGGAGGAAATAGAAAGCAATACATTCATTTTAGGAGACTTCAACACACCACTCACTACAAAGGACAGATCAACCTGACAGAAAATAAGTAAAGACACTGAGGCACTGAACAATACACTAGAACAGATGGACCTAACAGACATCTACAGAACTCTACACACAAAAGCAGCAGGATACACATTCTTCTCAAGTGCATATGGAACATTTTCCAGAATAGACCACATACTAGGCCACAAAACCTCAGCAAATTAAAAAATATTGAAATTCTACCAACCAACTTCTCAGATCACAAAGGAATAAAACTAGAAATAAATTGTACAAAGAAAACAAAAAGGCTCACAAATGCATGGAGGCTTAACAACATGCTCCTAAATAATCAATGGATCAATGACCAAATTAAAACAGAGATCAAACAATATATGTAGACAAATGACAACAATAATACAAAGCCCCAACTTCTGTGGGATGCACCAAAGGCAGTTATAAGAGGAAAGTATATTGCAATCTAGGCCTATTTAAAGAAGGAAGAACAATCCCAAATAAAGTCTAAAGTCACAATTATTTAAATTGGAAAAAGAAGAACAAATGAGGTGCAAAATCACCAGAATGTGGGACATAATAAAGACTAGAGAAGAAATAAATAAAATTGAGAAAAATAAAACAATAGAAAAAAATCAACAAAACCAAGATCTGGTTCTTTGAAAAAAAAAAATAGATAAACCCCTAGCCAGGCTTATTACGAGAAAAGGAGAATCTACACACATAAACAGAATCAGAAATGAGAAAGGAAAAATCATGATGGACCCCACAGAAATACAAACAATTATTAGAGAATACTATGAAAATCAATATGCTAACAAGCTGGAAAACTTAGAAAAAAATAGACAACTTCTTAGAAAAATACAACCTTCCAAGACTGACCAAGGAAGAAACAGAAAACCTAAACAGACCAATCACCAGCAATGAAATTGAATTGGTAATCAGAAAACTACCCAAGAACAAAACCCCCTGGGCAGATGGATTCACCGCTGAATTTTATCAGACATATAGAGAAGAAATAATACCCATTCTCCTTAAAGTTTTCCAAAATATAGAAGAGGAGGGAGTACTTCCAAACTCATTCTATGAAGCCAGCATCACTCTATTACCAAAACCAGGCAAAGACCCTACCAAAAAAGAAAATTACAGACCAATATCCCCGATGAACATAGATGCAAAACTACTCCACAAAATATTAGGAAACCGAATTCAAAAATAAATCAAGAGGATCATACACCATGATCAAGTGGGATTTATCCCAGGGATGCAAGGATGGAACAACATTTGAAAATCCATCAACATCATTCACCACATCAACAAAAAGAACAAAAAACACATGATCATCTCCATAGATGCTGAAAAAGCATTTGACAAAATTCAACATCCATTCATGATAAAACTCTCAACAAAATGGGTATAGACAGCAAGTACCTCAACATAATAAAGGCCATATATGGAAAATCCAAAACCAACATCATACTTAACAGCGAGAAGCTGAAAGCTTTTCATCTAAGATGGGGAACAATACAGGGATGCCCATTCTCCCCACCGTAATTCAACATAGTACTGGAGGTCCTAGCCACAGCAATCAGACAAAGCAAAGAAATACAAGGCATCCAGATTGGTAAAGAAGTCAAATTGTCACTATTTGCAGATGACATGATATTGTACACAAAAAATCCTAAAGACTCAACTCCAAAACTACTAGAACTAATATCTGAATTCAGCAAAGTTGCAGGATACAAAATTAACACACAGAAATCTGTTGCTTTCCTATACACTAATGATGAGCTAACAGAAAGAGAAATCAGGAAAACAAGTCCATTTACAATTGCATCAAAAAGAATAAAATACCTAGGAATAAACCTAACGAAGGACGTGAAAGACCTATACCCTGAAAACTACAAGACACTCCTAAGAGAAATTAAAGAGGGCACTAACAAATGGAAATTCATCTCATGCTCTTGGCTAGGAAGAATAAATATTGTCAAAATGAGTATACTACCTAAAATAATCTACAGATTCAATGTAATCCCTATCAAAATACCAACAGCTTTCTTCAATGAACTGGAACAAATAGTTCTAAAATTCATATGGAATCACAAAAGACCCCAAATAGCCAAAGCAATCGTGATAAGGGACATTAAAACAGGGGGAATTATGCTCCCAGACTTCAAGCTCTACTACAAAGCCACAGTAATCAAGACAATCTGGTACTGGCACAAGAACAGACCCATAGACGAGTGGAAAAGAATAGAGAGTCCAGATATTAACCCAAACACATATGGTCAATTAATATACAATAAAGGAGCCATGGATATACAATGGGGAGTAAAGTATTACAGCCTCTTCAGCAGCTTGTGTTGGCAAAACTGGACAGCTACATGTAAGAGAATGAAACTGGACTACTGTCGAACCCCATACACAAAAGTCAACTCAAAATGGATCAAAGATCTGAATGTAAGTCATGAAACCATAAAACTCTTAGAAAAAAACATAGGCAAAAATTTCTTAGACATAAACATGAGCGACTTCTTTATGAACATATCTCCCCAAGCAAGGGAAACAAAGCAAAAATGATCCAGTGGGACTATATCAAGCTGAAAAGCTTCTATACAGCAAAGGACACCATCAGTAGAATAAAAAGACATCCTACAGTATGGGAGGATATATTCATAAATGACATATCTGATAAGGGGTTGACATCCAAAATATATAAAGAACTCTTGCACCTCAACAAACAGAAAGTAAATAATCCAATTAAAAATGGGCAGAGGACATGATTAGATATTTCTCCAAAGAAGAAACTCAGATGGCCAAGAGGCACATGAAAAGATGCTCCACATCACTAATCATCAGAGAAATGCAGATTAAAACCACAATGAGATATCACCTCACACCAGTGAGGATGGCCAACATCCAAAACACAAACAACAACAAATGTTGGTGAGGCTGTGGAGAAAGGGGAACCCTCCTACACTGCTGGTGGGAATGCAAATTAGTTCAAACCATTGTGGAAAGCAGTATGGAGGTTCCTCAAAAAACTCAAAATAGAAATACCATATGACCCAGGAATCCCACTCCTAGGAATTTACTCTAAGAATGCAGCAGTCCGGTTTCAAAAAGACAAATGCACCCCTATGTTTATCGCAGCACTATTCACAATAGCCAAGAAATGGAAGCAACCTAAGTGTCCACAGTAGATGAATGGATAAAGAAGAAGTGGTACATATACACAATGGAATATTATTCAGCCATAAGAAGAAAACAAATCCTTCCATTTGCAACAACATGGATGGAGCTAGAGGGTATTATGCTCAGTGAAATAAGCCAAGCCGAAAAAGAAAAGTATCAAATGATTTCACTCCTATGTGGAATATAAGAACAAAGAAAAAAACTGAAGGAACAAAACAGCAGCAGACTCAGCAGAACCCAAGAATGAACTAACAGTTATCAAAGGGAAAGGGACTGGTGAGGATCCGTGGGAAGGGAGGGACAAGGGTGAAAAAGGGACATTACGATTAGCAGACATAATGTAGGGGGTGGCACAGGGAGGGCTGTACCACTCACAAAAGACAAGGAGTGATTCTATAGCATCTCACTACGCTGATGGACAGTGACTGTAATGGGGTATGTGGGGGGAACTTGATGAAGTGGGGAGATTAGTAACCATAATGTTGCACATGTAATTGTAGGCTAACGTTCCAAAAAAAAAAAAAAATATATATATATATATATATATAATGTGGAAGCCAAAATTTCTTAAAGGATTATGCAAAACTAAATGCTTTAACTGTTTGTATGTGTGTATGTAGTGCATGTGTATTATAAATGTATGCATTCATGTATATGTCATTGTAAACAAAATTAAACTCACCAAATCGATTGCCTTATAATTCAAATCAATTCAACCTCTCAAATTAATTTTTTTAATATAAGCTCCTTCCTTAATTGTTCCATCCATATCTATCTACAGAAATAAAATGATGTCATAATTCATCTGTCCTGCCTTTCAGGATTATTAATGGAAAATATTGCTTTGCTTCCTCTTTAAACACATTTCTGTGTTACCAGAGTTTAATTTGAAGATAAGTTGTAGAAAGAAAAATGGGTTACCTTGTAGGGAAGAGATGTCATTGTTAGTATAAGAAATGAAGTAGGAATTTTATAAGCACACATAGAAAGCATATAAGTATGATATTTAAACTACTCATTTTAAGATTTATTGGAAACACATAAGAAAGACCTATTATGCACAAGAAGTAGTGCAATAGGCTCCATTGAGCTATTTGGGAATCCTCTTGCTACTGTATCTACCAAAAGGGGTTTGCTCTTTTGAGTGAGTGATCCTGATTATTAAGGGGAAAGTATGTTGCCATACTAGAGCTAATGCAGAGAACATTCTAGAAACCCTGGAATTTTTTCATACCTCCTTAAAATTTGAGGCCCTAATGGAAATGTGGATAGAAAACTAGATAAACCTAAAACAAACAAGACTTAGCAAGGACTCTGACCTCCAAGATTGAAGTTTTACCATCAGGTGGAAATCTGAAAAGTTTAAGTAATGTCTAAGTGCAAAAGACATATCATATGGAAAAATGAAGAAGGTTATAAAGACCAATTTTAGTCTTGTAAACATTGGCTGAAACAAAGAAAACCAAATGGTATGTTTCAATTGTTATATATATGTATATACATTAAATATTAAATAATATATGTTATGTTCCCATTTGTGTTACATAAATTTTACTCCCATTTCTCCTTTATAAATATTTTGCTTACGGTGATCTTTGTGATTTAATGTTGGGTTTTTAGTTAGTTATTAAAATGATAGTGTGATAAAATTAGAATGAGAATGACTGTTACCAGAGATAGAAATAGAACTGATGGATTTCAGATCACTTTTTCTTGATAAGGGGTTAGCAAGTTTTGTAAGCACGAGGGAGACCTGCTTATATAGGTGGGAACATGTTTTTTCTGTTGCTGGTGTGTACTGTTGTGGTGTGTACTGATGTTCAGTCGTGAAGAGACAGATCGCACTTGATATTGTCAGCCAGATTTTGACAACCTTTTCCATCCCTTCTATGTTATTTTCATTATCTCAGGGACTGGAAGGCTAAAAACTGAATTACCTAGATTCTAGATAAAATATGGTTTGGTCCATGAGATGCATTAACTGGAAACTTTACTAGTGGCAGGGAGGTAGAGGACAGTCTTCTTGGAGTGGTGGGGCCAGGGCCAGGCTGCAGCAGAGTGTGCAGGGCTAGAACCCACATCCACTGACTGCAACCATTTGTGAGCAGCTGGCAGCTAGGACTGAGGTGTCACTGGCTGCAATGACTGCAATTTTCTGGATCTCTGGGTCATTAGTAGCAGGGTTTTGAACTCAAGTGTGGCATGACAGGCCTGAATCTTTGCCTCTAACCTTCTAGGGATTTGGAAGCACCTAATTTCCTGTATGTTTTTTTTTCCACCAATTCTTAAAATGAGTGAAAAACCCAGAGTATTCTGTTTCCTGCACTGAATTCTGATTTATATGAATGTCTTCTTTTAACCATTTAACAGGTATCAATAAGTTTCAGGATTTGTTTTCTATTTGTCATGGGAAAATATTGGCATCATACAGTTAGATCAGTAACATTTATTTTATAGGTGATAAAAAATGCAATTATGTTTGAAAACTGAATACATAAATCTCTATCTATGCTTCAAGTAAGACTAACTGCATGTTCATAAAATATGAGATTTCATCATGTCTAAGTTCACTGCTAACATCACTATATAGGCATGGTATATCAAAAGACTAATTCTATTTCAAATACATATCCTAAGAAAAATTTCCCAATGCTTTCATTATTCAACTGTCCCATTTATGTACTAGGTATTTATGAACATGAAACTGGAAATTGTGTATACACATATGTATTATTTTATTAAGTATTACATAGTATTTTAAATCACATGAAAAATTTCCAGACAATATTCCATGACAATATTCCAGCTTTTGATAGCATGCAGATAAATAAAAGATGTTTAATATTCAGATTTCTTCAACCTCAGTTCAAGATTCTAATGTCAAACCTGAACATAGATACTCAAGCTGTTCAGTGAATTTGGAATTTCCTTTAGAGCTGGCATGTCTCTCCTGGGCTGATTGGTTGTCCTGCCTGTCATTTCCATGGATGCCATTTCTATTTTATACCTTGCACTTCTGAAAATGCCATATATTTTGTTTCAAAGAAAAAGGGATATTTTTATCCTTTTCAAATTTCAACATGTTAGTGTAATTTTAAAAGACACATTCTAGAGCTATAAAATATATTAATGAAATCCTAAATATTTGACAGTCATTGAAAATACTTTTACCTGTATTTTTCAATAGTTATGCATCACTTATAATTTTGAACTTTGTAACAGTATTTCAACTTGGTCTCTACATATAAATATACAATTACACAGCCATGTTAAAAACACTTTGGTTCAAGAAGGAACACTTGAAACATTTCCATGTATTCTTTTAAGACATTTCTTCTGACAAGGTAAGCCAGTCTTTTACTAAGTTCAGCATGGTGTGACATGCAGGGAATACGAACCCCTTGAATCTTACTTCATAAGAGGGGCTTTCAACATTTAGTTCAAAGAATGGTTTCAAAAAATCATAATGTAACTTTTTGACAGCTTTCCATCTTTAAAACCTCTCTTCCCAAAACTACTCAAAATAAACCACATCTGTGCTGGGTTTAGAACTTGAGTTTTTCGTTGTGTAGTTGTTGTTTTGGTAAGTGGAACATAGGCATTCCATATGCCATGCATGTGTGTGCGCTTGTTCATATAAATATGTATGTATGTATTTCTACATATAAGTGTACTCTGGTATACTTTATTAACAAGTCAAAATTATTATTTGAAAAGGAAATAATGCAATTAGCTATTCTTAATTTCTAAATAAAAATCACATTTATGTATATCAAAGACTTTCAGGAAAGAGGAAGATATTACCTGAAAAGATGTCTTCTCATTGAAAATATTTATTAAGTGGCAACTGTGTGCCAATATTATAGAAGAAAATGTGGTTTTAATTTTCATATATTAACTTTCATGACAGCTGTGTTCCTTACATTTATATCTCAACATGACCCTGTAAATGGAGAATGCGAGTTACTCAATACTTACTCCCTATCTCTCAGATGCAGTTAATAAGCTCCGTTCCCTTTTGAGTCTATAGAAGTTTGTTTGCCCACTTTGAAAGGAAATAAAGTATCCCAAAAGATAATATTATATTTATTTTTAAAGATGATGCGATGGCAGATTTTAGTAAATTGGCCATGATCATATGATTAGAAGTGGGTCTAGAATATTTTGGTAGGAAACTAGCAAAACTTCCAAATGCTAATAAAGAAATGATTTCTACATAAATCTTTTTGATGCATAATTTTATTACTCAGAATATTTTCTTTATAAGAATAGTCTTTTGTAAGCACTGTAAGGTTTGGATTACTGATTTCTGTGAACTATTTGTGAAATATAGTTTATGTATTTCACAAATAGTCTTTAATAAGTCTGTAATACTTATCTAATTCAAGATACCTTTTTTTCAGGATCCTTCTATGATTCTTGTATTTTTGCTTGTAGTTATGCCTTTGATTAGCAAAAAAAAAAATCACAGTTTTTCTCATAAAGTTCTAGAGCTCTGGGTTGAAATTTCATGGCAGTTTGTTTTTGAAACAATGTGAAATTCTACAGTTAAAAAGCATGAAAGACAAAATAAACTATGGTTACTATGGAAATTAAAAATGTTAACCTATTTAGGCTTTCTTTAATTCTTACATGGGTTGTATGTGTATTCTCACATTCATGTTACCTTTTCAACAAATAGATTCAACTTTGTGAAGAATACTGGAATATTTTTTCCATATATAACTAGGAAGATCTTTTTCTACCTGCTTCAACCTGAGTTTTAAATAATTAGTGATATGATAACTACATCCTACTAAAACTGATAAATCAAAAATTTTTGATAGATAATAGATGGACTCCTTATAGGCACACACCCTCCCAGGACACTTTTTATAACCAAAGGACTATATAATTAATGCTAATCATTATGGTATATCATTCTAGAACTCGTAGCATGTCCATGTATCTCAATGGTAATGAATTTTAATATTTCCTTTTTCTTATAAGTGACAGCCAGAGAGATTATATGACATTCCAGAGTGAGAGACCTAGAAAAGGCCGTGGTTTGATTCTCCTGCCTCCAAGTACAGACTTATTTCAATTTCACCATTCAGCTTTATTACAAAGAGTTAGAAACATTTTGGTAAATAGTCAAGTAATGAAGATAAAGAGAAAATGAAAGTATGTTAATAAAAATACTTTTAAGTCTGAGTAGACAGCATAAGGCTGTCAAAAACAAGCTATATAGGAAGGTATATATTAGTTCAAGATGAGGGTAAGTAAGTGCCTAGATGGAGGCTACAGTTTCCTTGGTGATTAACCTGGGGTTGAAGATCAAATTCTGAATCTGCAATTCAGTAGCTGCCTGACTTTGAGCAAATAATTTAATTCTCTGTGATACAGTTTTCCATATCAACAAAATCATTTAACATTTTTAACCTCATAGAATTCATTCAAGAAATGAGAGCATGAAAAAGGCATGGCCCAGCACCTTGTACATATTGAGCTCCCAATAAATGTCAGCTCTTCTCATAATTGCCTCCCCACTAAGAATAATTTTGGACCACAAAATGTTAAAGATGAGATAGTCTTAACATTTTGAGGTATTTTGATGTAAAGTAAGTAGATAGTCTCCCAAAATTATCAAAAGACTTCAAAGTAATAATACATATGAGATTTTAATGTAGATTGAAGGTCTACATAATATTTTTATTTTTTCAATACTTCCTGAAAATTAGGATCTTACAAGATTAACATTCTATAACCTGATTTTTCCCTACAATATTTAAGAATATCATGATCTTATTTCTAGTCTAGAATGATTTTTAGCAAACTACCATCCAAAATTTTCATCATTGTTCATGTACTGATTTCCTGAGCTGCCAGTTTATATTACTGCCAGACAACCAGGAAACTGACATAATGACATAGTAAGTCTAGAAATTCTTAAACTTCCACAAAGGAAAATTTCAGACCAGGGAACTCTTTATATGAAATAAAAATTCTGTAAAAAGATGTTTTATTTTTCAACCGTTAAAGTTGGATTTCTTTCTTCCTCATAGAGAAACTTTAGCATGTTCACCTAATATTTCTGATTAAAAAAATCATTTGTATATTCTGAGAATCATACAGCACCTTCTTTGGGCATGCAGTCTTATCAGTGATATTATAGTAGCTTTACTTTTTTCCTAAATTAAACTGTAATGAAACATATTGGTATATATTAACACAATAATACACTTTCCAAAAGCCCATTATAAGTGATTATTTGATTGTAGGGTGCTTTGTGGCTTTTCAGTGACTTTCTTTAAGAAGGATAATTGAAAATTAACTGAATATAGACAAGTTTAGCATACAAAATTAACCATGACTTTAGTTGTCTAATTTAAAATAATACATTTTATCACTAATGTATTTTATATTTCAAATGTTTGTCAGAAAAATTTTAGAAAAGTTACAAGGAATACAAAAACCAGGTTGTACATGAAGAAATACACTTTTTGTTTCATGACATCTTAAACGTTATACACATGAAATATCATTGATAAAGTTCCATTTTTAGACTTATTTGGGAATAGCTTTTTCTTCAAATTTGACAGGAAAGGTTGTTCTTGGCAAAGTTCTGCATAAATATGTAAGTGGCATAGAGAAATTTATAAGCTATATTTACATGTGATGTTTTAAGTAGCCCTTAATACAAATTATAGCACTTAGTAATATGAGAATACTTAAAAGAATGTTTAGTTACATTTTAAAATGTATTAAATATCTTTATCCCTCATTTTTCCTAGCAATATCTTAAACCTGTTTGCAATAATATTGTGATAGCTTACACATGCCTCGATGAGTCCTTTTGTACTCATTTCTGAGATGATTTATTTATTTAGAAGACTAAAAGGATAGATGTATAATGACAGTCCCTAAGAAGATAAGCCAGCATTTGATCAAAGAAAGTTGAAACACAGTTAAGTAGACAATAAAGAGCTAAAACCAGAACTGCTTTTATCATGTACTTATGGTAATTCTCCAATGTCAAGGAACCAAATGAGATATATGGGTTCAGTTTTGTTTTTTATTCTCCTTATTTTCTGTTTGCGGAAATAAACAAAGACCACCCAAATGAGACCAAATAGGCTATTTATCCCGAGCTTTCTAAACCAAGCAAGTCAGCTACCATCATCTACTTTGGGCAGAGACTCAAAGGCAGGTAAAAGAGTTTGAAAGACTTAGACTGAAAAATGGGAAGCTTCAGGTATGTTCTGAACAGATGTTGAAATGGGGAACCTGGATGGGGGCCAACTAGAATCAAGGCATGTTACACCCTTGATTTGGGAGATTTGGCCCTCCCTGGTGTTTCTGAGTTGGAAGCAGAGGAAATGTTGGGAATCTGGCAGTCACTGACCAGGCCCTGGCTGTTCTGGGTCAACAGCTGCAGACCTGGGTTTGGCTTGCCAGACTGGTTTGCTGCAGAGGCTGTAGACCAGAGGTTTAATGTCTCTCACATTACAACTGACTCCAAACTAGTTATACTATCATTTTCCTCAAATAGAATTGTTTCTTCAGAGGTAAGTAAAAAATCCTAAGTAATTCCCAACTTAAGGAGAATGATAGACCATAAAATGAAAACAAAAAAAAGTCATGAAACTTAGAACAATGCTAACCGGATGTAGACATTAGAAGTACAGAGGAAGAAAATGAAGGCAGAAAGGTAGTAAAAGCTATAGCAGAAGCACTGAAGACCACAAGAGTATTAGAAGTGTTTATAAAACCTACTTACACAGGGTAGTCATAGAGGTAAGAGTTGTGAGACCTTGTAGAATTTTACAGGCATTCAGTTTCAAGATGACAGTGTACTTTTCTCATTCTTCTTGCTAAAAAGTGTCTTAAAAGCTACAAGAACATTAAAAAAAAAAAGAGGGAAATGGCCAATTTCACTGAAAAAGGAAACACCATCATTTTAAACTACACCCCCGAAGCACGCCTGTCAAATATCAAGTCCTTGTCAACCCTGGGGAGAAAAGCTAAATTCTTAATTTGTCTCCCCATATAAACCACAGTTTAAGTTCTGGAAGGCCTTTCCATGGCCAGTTTAGTTAGAGCAATGCAGTCCAGGAGCACACAGGAGGTGTACATGTAGATATAGATATAGATATGTATTTCCCAGACTTATACTGCAGTGTACTTTTTTAAAGAAATTTTGAAAAATAATCAGTTATGCAGAAAATAAATATTTTAATATCAAAGGCTGAAAAATGCATATGAATATTATTTTCTACTGTTCTACATTAACTCAAAATGCTGATGCTCTTTTCTAGAAAAATACATTTAAATAATTGACATTTTTTAGGTATGTTAGTCACTATTTCTACTGAACTGCCTTATTTAGAAACTGTGGTAGCATCCATTAAGCAGATTATGATACACATTTTAGGAAAACAGAGATTGGTTTTTGATGCTCTTGGGCAAATGACTGGCTAACAATGGTTCATCACTTTCACTTGCACTTTCTGCTGACAAATACTGAGCTTCAAGGAACCAAATTCTAATCATTAATAAACCAGATATCCCTGGACTATAACAATAATAATAGGAGTGAATGTGCCAGGGGCCTCTGGGGAAATGGGCAACTCATGTCTCCTCTAAATGACCTGGAGTACCTGGAAAAAAAATAGAATGTCTGGTATCTGGTCTGGAGAGTAAAGTTGTGATTCAATCCCAAGGAACTGCAAGGCTTAGACAGGTTTTGACCATGCGGTGCTCCTCCAGAAGGCATGCTCAATGGAATTAAAGCAGCATGGGGCAAATACTTGAGCAGAGTTAGGAAAACTGACTATGTAGCAACAACTGCCCTGAAATGGGAGGCCCTACTGCTGTGTGAATGTGTCAAAATCCTGGTGCAGGGAAGGTTATGAGATGACATTTGGTCACATAATTAAATGGCATCCATGTGATAAGTGCCTAAAATGTAAGCATATATATGGAGTTTACTTATGTATAATGTATGTATTAATGTTAATATTACAAAGTAATATCTGAGACTGAGATAGGTAGGAAAAAAAAGAGAAACCAGTCCAATCCCAAATTCCTAAGTCCTGACAGAGTGCCCTGTGACTCTGACTACTGGCTTTGTAAGGCTCCAATACATCTTATTTTTCATGTCAACCTATTATTTTAACAGGTTTTATAGCCACCACATCCTAAGTTTAGAGACCTCTTGATCAGGTAATCAACAGACCAAGACACAAACAACTTGTGACATGCTCATACGGTAAATTTGGTGTTTTATAGTTGCCTTTTCCCCTTTAAAATACTTAATTTTCCTCCCCTGGAGATTTTATATGCTAATGCTACATGAAATAACTTGCAACATACATGTACGTATGTAGTCCAATTGTGTATGTGCTAATTAAAATCCTCCCTACTCATGCTAAGTCACCTAATAACTGATGAATAAACATTTTTGCTTCCATAATAGGAGCTACCTTGATTCTTCTCAGGGCTGACTCTCCCTTGAGCAGCCCACCTTGATCTATCAGGATGTTTCTGTTTCCTCACTTCTCTAATAAAGTGCACTGCTTGCTTGAAGACACCTAAATCTTGGTGTTAAATGCTTTCAATACATGAAAACAAAGACCGAGGACTCTATTCTAGTGTCTGCTGGTAACAATATTTAATCCGCTAGATTTAGGCTGAGAAACAGTATATATTTTTAATGTTTCTGTTTTAATTGAAGAAAGGTGATACTGTATTTCAAATTTACTGTTACTTAACTCAATTGGCCCTGGAGTAATAACTCACCCATAAGAACACAAATATTCTAAATGCTTTGGACAATCGCATTCACTTTTTCTGATATGTGAGTGTGACCTTATGGAGAGAACTGAAATGTCAACTCTCCTAATACCTAGCTAAGTGATCTTGAATTATCTCTCTAATAGCAGATTCTTTATATTTTAACTAAGGAATTAAATATGATTTCAAAATACTTTTCAGTATTACCAACATGTAAAATTATTAAATATAAATAATCATGGAAGTGTTAAAAGCAAATATTCATATGTATTTCTATTACCTGCCATGCTAATGAAAAATTGTGACACTGCACAGATAGATATGGCTCTACAGCCTTTGCTCTATATAGCTAAGTAATAAGCTATTTCTATAATTTATGTACAAGTGTTAACCAAAACCTAAAAATTAAGGATTTATATGGATATATAACCCTTTAAAGATTGAATAAGAATAATCTAGGTGTACTTAAGTACTTGTGCCTATTTATAAAGGATTAAAGAACATGCAAGTTGAATATTTCTTGAATTAAGAAGTCCATGATGAGGTTGAACTTTTTAAAAATGCATCCATATACATGCACATACATGTCTCATTATTTTGAGGAAACAACAAAAAAGACTGGATTAAACCATAACATTAGATAACAAATAATATTTGCCTTAGAAAGTCAAATAAACTTGGCAGAGGAAAAGAACAAACAAGCAGAGGGTATGTGATTTAGGAAAAGCCTTTCTGACATTCTTGTTCAGAAATGTCCTTTTCAGGTTATCCCAAATATTACTAAATCTAGTTTTAGATTAGAGTGCTTATCTGGAAAGAGACAGAATGTTTTAAGAATGAAGATTTGCTTTTTGTATCTCACATAATCCTTCTCAGAACTATTCCTAGGATGACTAGTTTCATTGTTCAGTGGATTACATTTTTCTAAATCAAGAAGATGGATGCTTTAGGTGAGTGTGTGCAACACAAAAAAATATGAGTAAGGGAAAGTATAACACACTGGCAGAGGTCAAGGTTTATCAGCAGCAACCTAAAATTGCCTTTATGTTTTATTTCTTATTTACCCATTAGTCAATGTTAGTTAATTAGTTAATTAGAATACTCACTGCTGCCAAGGATGATGGAACTGGAGTCATTGTCCATGTTTGTTCAATGAGTTAGTTCTAATGGGCAGATTAATGCAGTGGGACAAGGAATAATTAACTGGGGAATTGGTAAAAATAACTTGTTTCTGAGGGACAGCTTGTTATGTTTTTAAGCATGGATGAACCTGTTTTTTAAATGTGTATTCACTCAAGTATTGGCCTAAAAAACTTCAAATAACTGAGACTTCTTTTAAATTTCATGGTAACTGTGGTCATGAATTTGACCATAGGAAAACAAGGTATGTGATAAAGTGAAGAGATCCTTGCAGAACTCTTGGGAAATGACCACAGGAGGTCTCTAGAACAGGTTTCACAAACTACCTAAAAGAAATAGGAAAATCAGTCAGGGCTAGTACATATGTAAACTAGAATTGGGCATTTTGATGGGTTGACATTTTTCTATGACAAGTTCAGAACCTTAAGTGATTTTAGAAATGTCAGAGAGGAGCTTAATATGCACTTCAATGAAAGCATTAACTATAATGAGAATAAATTCTTCTTTTATGAGAAAAAGGTCAATGCTATCATGATCTTGACAGAAAAAAAAAAGGAATTCACACACACACACACAAAGCAAGTCAATTAGAGAACTAAAGTTAATGTAGCTCTGCAAAGTGAGTTTTTTTAATCAGCTGTCTCAACTATTGCTTTCATATTAATTCAATCTAAGTGATGAGGAAGTACAGTTTAAGAATATCTATAATCTCAGAGACAAGCCACATGAACTCAAAGGAACTTCAGGATATTGAACATGTAATAACCTAGCTCTTCACATCGTTCCACACTTTACTCACCAATGACATAATGACATGTAACAACTTTTGATATTATATATAAGTAAAAACCAAACCCAAAACTAATTGATTGAGATGAATACACATTTATTTTGTTTGCTCCATTTACCTTCAAAATAATATTAATAAGGGCTAATATTTACTGAGCTCCAAATATGTGCTAAAATACGAATCCATATAGCACAGTTGGATGTGTGATATGATTATGTAATTTGACTTACAGAGGTCATGCTAAATAAAAATTCAAAACAACTTTTGCATGGAGATGTAGTTTCAGATACAGATTTTCATAGGAAAATATTTTAATTTGGAGATGCATATTACCTCTGTAAAGAGAAAACAATTTATGTTGTGGAAAGTGTAGAGCCCTAAAGTAAAAGACAACAGCAAAAGAAAGGAAGCTGAAAACAACTGACTAGTATTGGCAGAAAAATATAGTGAATTCTATATTCTGGGTTTGTCTTCCTTTTTTAAGAGAGATGTTTTTATTACTGCACTTTCAAACTCCAGCAGAGAAATATACATTATTTGAAAAGAGAAAAACAGTATTCACGCACTGTGGTTTATTTATTTTTATAAAGGCATTTTTGAGCATAGTCACTTAGATAATTTTAGTCAACTGTATAATTTTAAATTATTAGTCAACTTAAACATTTTATGCCTCCTTTAGATAATATCTAGACATGTAGGAATTTCTGTTACTCACATTTGACAATAGCATGGAGCCATATTATTTACTAGGAAACTTTCTCTGGCTGTGTGTTTTAATGTTTAAGTGCTTTCATTGAATTAAGGAAGAAAACATTAAATAAAATTATTTCACTGTGATGAATATCATTAGATTTGGTGAAATAGCGAGGAGATTAAACTAGATTAGATTAGATTAGGGACAGAAGGCATCACAAAATTCCTCTTTAAACTGTGCTTTTTTTTTGTAATGCTCCATCTCTGAGAGGATAATAGAACTTTTCCAAGAACACATTACCATTTTAGAATACAAGGCTCAGAAATTCAACACATGCTAGTTAGCTGGACATATAGTCAATTATATTAGTACACTATATGCCTTGGAAATTCCTGCAATAATGAAACTGGTCTAACCCAGCACATCCAAGATACACTGACTACAGTTGACTTTAATTGAAGAATAGTTATTAATCATATAAATAACTAATGTTCTATGAAACACACTTTGGGAGATCATATTTTAGGTGAGAGGAACTTTAACATTCAAATTGGACTGATGAACATAATTCTCTGAAAGAGCATAAGGCTTGTAGGTATATAAAGGCTAGTTTTATCTGACTACTCCATCTGTGATCCTAGGAAATATAAATTGTTTTCCATAAGCCTCAGCTCCTTTGCTAGTAAAATCAAATTACTCTGACAGTTATAGGAGGTGACTCTGAAGAAATTCCTTTTTCTTTTTTTTTTGCCATTTTTTAAATTAAGGTATTATTGACATACACTCTTATGAAGGTTTCACATGAAAAAAAAGTGGTTACTACATTTACCCATATTATCAAGTCCCCACTCATACCCCAATTCAGTCACTGTCCATCAGTGTAGTAGGATGCCACAGTTTGCTTCACTGTTTGCCTCTGAAGAAATTCTTTATAAACCAAAATGTAGTATATGAACTTTCATTCTCAGTTACTACAATATTATATATTCTATTTCTTTAGGTAGTTAGAAAGCTAACAACCTAAAAATATCTTACACATTCCACCTATTTGTGAGAAATCCCTTCTTCACAGAAATGGGAAGTCTGACTCCCATAATCTTTACATTCTAATTTCAGCCTCTGCACAAAAGTTTTATTTTGAACAATTGTGGAGTCATACCATGTTCTTGGACAGGAAAATTCAAAATGATAACAATAGCAATTTTCCCTCAGTTGATTTATAAATTGAATGCAATTTTAATACAAACACCATCAGAATTTATTTTCTGGTGCTATACAAGCTCATTAAAAAAGTTCCTTTTCTCTGGAAGGTTAGCCAAGTAGTAATAACTAGAAAACTTGAAAAAGAAAAGCCATGTTAAGGTGATGATGAGTAACTGAAGATATTAAAACATTGTAGTATAATTTTAAAATAGATAATCCAATGGAAAAAATAGGTAATTAAAAATATAAACAAGTACACATTTAGTATGAGATTAAAAATATCTCTAATTATTAGGACTAAAAATTGTTTAATAAGGATATTGGAATAACTGGATAGTCACATGGAAAAGATAAAAATTGAATCTATCATAACACCATACACAAGTATAAATTCTAAATAAATCCGATCTAAACTTAAATTGGAGGTAAGACAGATTTAGATGAATTCCAGGTATGACTCATAATCTAGAAGAGATTAAACTATCTAATTGCATTAAGGGGAATTTGCATGGAAAATGTCCTAGTCAAATGTTAATAAATGACAAACAAGGAAAAAGTGTTTTCATTTTATATTTATATTACAGCAAAAAGTCCACATGCATTAAATAGAATTTCCAGAAGTAGAGAAAATACTAACCACCCCATAAATGGACAAGTGTTTATGCAGATAGTTCATAGAAAATAAAAACAAAATGTGCGTAATTATAAGAAAGATAGTTAACCTTTCTCATAATAAGGGATTATTACTCAATATACCCAGAGTAGCCTTTTTATTTTTTAACTTATCACACTGGAGAAATAAGTTTGACAAAATGTTCCATTGTCTAAACCATTAGAACAGGCACATGTATGCCTTTGATGGTTATAAAATGGTGTGACTACTATGAATTGTGAATGGACTCATAATTATATAATATATAATTTCCAAATATGCTGAAATTTCTTATTAAACATAATCATACCATCTGAAAATAAGTCTTTTTTAATTTTCTCACACTCATTCCTCATAAATTTATTTCATTTTTCTGCTCTAATAAGGATTTCCTGTACAACATGGAATAAAAGTGGTGATTGTTGAGTTCCTGTTTCACTCTTGATTTAAAGAGGATACATTTATAATTTTGATCATTCCTTAAGGTAATTTTCTTTAGGCTTTTATTTTGGGGTAAGTTTGCTTTTATTTTGATTATTTTATACCAATCATCACCTTTTCAGACATGGTTAAAATGTTTTTATACAGTAAAGTAATGGTCAATTACTTTTGTTAATCTATTTTAATCACTTATTTTGATGACATATATTAGATTGAATATTTTTTCCTACTTAGAATAATTCAACTTGTTGCCTTATGTTTATTCATATCATATTTTGTTAAGGATTATTGTATCTACAATTATGACACAATTTGACCTGTGCTTTTTTCTTTCTGCATATAAAAATACTATGATTGTATAATTGATATTATAACCATATATTAATGTGACATATTTCATATGACTAAGTTATTTGAAAGTAAAATGTATGTCACATTTTCATTAATCTGTGTATTCTCTCCTTCAATCTTCCAGTAACTTGCAAACAAGGAGTTCTAAGAGCTTAATAAATGACCAAATTTAGATGCTTCTCCTCTAATCTGGCCTAGATTGTTTCTGCATCTGCTTTGTAGTCACAATTCTCTCTCCTTCAAAAGAAAAAAAATCCCGTAACATGTTGAACCTCTCTGTTGGCTTCTTCATTTTCTTTCTTGAAATGTGCATAATTTCATGTAGATTTGCTTACATCTTATAGCCTTAATAAACCAATACCATTAGACAGCAAAAAATATTTATGGATCTTAAGAAGAAACTCAAAAATAAGTATTTTCTTTTTAAATGTAAATAAAATAGAGAATTTAGAGATCCATAGTGCTTGTTGAATGCAAGTAGTCTGAAGGCTGTAAAGATCTTTATTTTTATTTCACAAGTGGCCTAAGGTTACATGAGAAGCTTAAATCAGAACAAAGGAATAAATTGGAAATTCTAAATAAATAAATAAAATATTCAGAGGGACAGTTACTTTCTTAACTATGATTACAATGCTATTTTAGAAGCCATCTTGGCAAACTCTCCCACATTTATATTTTCTCGTGGGGCAACTGTAGAATGGCGTTTTGACCAATAGCCAAGGTTCTGTATCAGATCAACCGTAGGAATGATAAGCAATGCATCATAAGCACAAATAGCCAAGAAACTGTATTGCTATTACATTATAAATGTATACTTCAAGTTTTATGAGTAGAGAGAAATGTTCACGTTGATCAAAGTCATAAAAGTACTATGAACACATATATGTGCAATTCAAATATTTCATATATCTTTTTTAGGCTTAAAACTCATGGCTATCACAATAAACGTTCATTGGAAAGCATACAAATGTCCTTTTTTTCCCCTTTAGACATTTAGAAGGATTTGGAGAGCTAATCTGGATGCTCTATATTTCTTTTAAAAACGTGTGCAGCAAGTTGGCCTGGCCATATTAATCACCTAATGGATATTTCTGAGGCAAAAAAAAGGAATTCAGAAGTCTTTCTGGATTCCAACTAGAATCCATGGTATTTATATAGTGCTGTACTGTTCAGGATGCACTTGAAAGTAAAACTCCTTTCAAGACTAAAAGATAGGTAGGTGGCAACGTATAACATTTGCAATTTGAGTTATTACCTTTTTTCATTTCTATATAGACATTTCCAAGCTTCTCGAATCTTAAAGCGAAATTCCTCCCGCACCCCCAATATATTTTGTAACTACTTTTCTATATACCTCATCCTATTCATTTCCAAAATTTTTGACCGGAGTATTTCTTCCCATGAGTATTTGACAGGCTGATTGACACAGGCAGAATGATTCTGACAGAGATGAACGTCAGGCCTGTAATCACACTCAAGTGAGTAGCATTAATTATAATGATTCAGTGCAGAGAAACCCCCAGGATCAGGTTGTTTGATTATCTTCTTTTACTGTTGCGTTAATATCACACATAGTCATCGTGATTTAAAAAAAAAAGTCAAAATCTCCTCCCTTGTGTTCAGTATGAAGACATTTAGGGAGCAGGGCTCTTGGACCTTTGTTTTGATTATAGTTGACAAGGGTTATTTGGGTGGCTAGTGACATATCTATGAGCTGATGACATGAGCCTATGTCCAATGTGTGTGTATACAACTAATACACATTTATTGCATTACTTCTTTGGCCCCATCATGAAACATCCTTAGACATGCTGAGCCAGTAAGATGATACAGTGTTCAATAAAATATGGAATTAGTAAATATCAGGGTACTTTAAAAGGGCCATGTGAAAAGAATAGAAGATTTTGCTTGTTTGAATCATGTTTTCAGTTGTCTTATTCACTAAAAATCTATCTGGTACCCTGTAAGGATTTTCACTGGTGACTTGGGATTAACAGGACATTGTCTTCCTGGACTCATTCATACTTTATGGATATTTCCTTCTGAATAATTTTCTTGAAGATGATTACATGCCAATGAATCAATAATATGTTGGAGAGTAAAAAAGAAAAAAACATTAATAGCAACATCAATAGGGTAATACACAGTAACAGAAAGGTAGAAAATATGAGTGTCTAACACATTGTGTAGCATATAACATGCTCAATAAATTCTATGAATTAAACATTAACATGAGCCAAAGATTAAATGAATAAATGCTTGTTGAAAAATGTGAATGAATGAATGATGCAGTCAAATGTGTAATTGTATTCACCATGGCCTAAAATGTAAATCTTCCCACTGGTGGTGTTTGATATGGGAAGAAGAGGGAAGGGAATGAGGTGACCAATTAAAAAAAAAAAAGGAAAAGAAAACCAGTCCTAACTTCTTCCCTTATGCTTCTGAGAATGAAGGTTCAAACAGCATATTGGTCTCATGCCAACTGAGCATGCTTAAAATTTCCCTTGGTCATCTGTCCACTAAGTGTTTCATTTCCCAAGGTTCCATTCCATTCCTGTTTCCCGTAGAAACATATGGTTCAAATCTGTCTGAGACACTCATGTCTGTCTGCTATTCATATGTTTCATTCTATGGAATGAGACCCAACGACACTCATTTTACAACTTTTTAAATCTCAGTAAGTCCAACCTTTTACACTAGGATTATTTAACTTCTGAAATCCATCTAGGAAACGTTGGCCAATGGTGTATTAAAGAATGTTTACCTTTGAACTTCTTTTCATAGAAAGTTTAGGGAATGACTACTAGATAATTGATTTCCTTAAACCAGAGATAGCAGTTTCCTCAAAGAATGTGGAGATTCTGTCTCACAAATGAATGATAGTTCCATGTTTTCCTTCGAGATGTTTTCACTTTCTTATATATAAACACTTACCATTCTCTCATAAGCAAAGCCAGGAAATAGATGAAGCTAAGCTGCTTGACTAATTGACTGGCATTAGCTTAATTAAACATATTAAGACCCAGATTGATAGCCACTGAGTGACTTTAACGACTACCATGTTCATTTTAGTTAATTTGTCATTAGGCCTTTAATGTAATGGGCTCAACAGAACTCAAAGTTATTATTTTCAAAAATTTTGACATATGGGATATCAGTATTAATATCACCATAAAATTACATATGTAACCATTAATGATAATTTTAAGAGGCTTGCAATGCTCATAATAATGGCTCAATTATAATTCAGAATTCTTTCATTTTGTAAGACGTTATTGAAAAGTAGAATTAGCTGTGGAGAAATTCACTGTTGGCAACTTTTCATTAACACAGTAATTCATTATGATTTCTATATGCACAGGAGTATAACAGGTTTGGGTAAACTCTGGAGTATTGAAAAAGTAGTTTGGATTTTATAAAATTTTATAATCTTATAAAGAACAAATAAAATGCAGCTAAGAATCAAATGGAAAACATATACAGTGAGATAATGTACTGCAAGCAATGTGCAAGGTTCTGAGGGAATGTAAGCAAAATCCTAAACAGAGCAGAAGAGAGGTACTAAGGAAAATTATTTTAGAAAAGTAACCTTGGGCCCACTTTTCCAATTAGGCAGACATTCATTGGGAAATAGAAAGTGATGAAACATCAGGATTTGTGGGTAGTACATGGTCAAAGAAGGCAGCCTGAGAGGATGGAAAGATTCAACAAAGCAGAGAAACTTTATATTAAGAAATATAAGCTATACTTTCTGTCTACATTTTTTTGGTTTTCTCATAAATTTGTTATAAAATCATAAATTAATGTGGAATGTACAAGACTATGGCTTATATGAATACTTATAATTTATATCTATCAATATATTATCTTGCTTTCTTTTGAGTTCCCATAAGGCATTAATAATTCTGTAGTGACAGGAAACAGAATTTGCAACTTCACTTACTCCAAAAGGTACTAAGGAATTATTTTCAAATAATGAAAACTATTTAACTGTAATTATTATTCCTTCTCTACAAAGTTAATCAAGTAGCAAATAGTATAATGTTTAGCAATAATCTCACGCAGAGCAGGAATTTAACAATGTGTGAAATTTAAAGCACTTTTTGTATTTTTCAATTGTGAGGAAGGAGAATCATGTATATTTTTGTAAAATTCTAAGAATGATGTCTAAACAATCTTGATTATGATTATTACTCTGGTGATTGTTGCATGTTTGAGGATCAGAATATAACCAACTAAATTAAATAGCATCTATATTCTAACATGCCTTTCATTTACTAATAACAATTTATTATACTATACAGTTTAAAGTCATAATAGAAAGAGAAAGCATTAAAAATTTTAAATTATTTATTTGCTTGTATATACTTTCCATTCTCTAATAGGTCATGATGACATAAGATCTAAAAAGGGTATAATGAATAATCAAAGAAAATTTACCAAGTAGTTTTATTTCTAAAGGAAGACATTATGATAAATGGAATAAATTTATTTTTAGTGGGTATATTTATATTCTATATAATACAAATAATATGATTTTTAATTCAAACCATTTAATTATCTCGACCAATGATTATTATTAGTGAGTGAGATGAAGTATGAAGCAGGCAAAATTTTTTATTCGGAGAGTCTAGATATTGGTAAATAATTAAATAAATGATCCTCCCCCTTGTTTTACTAACTGCATTAATGCTGAGGCTATAAAATGTTTAAAGTATAATCCACGTTTGTAAGGTTCTTATAAGGTTCTTGCAGTTTTTAAGAAGGTATTACATGTACAACAATGTAAATGTCCTTATTTTCTTAAAGTATTCGCCAAAACATTGCATTCTGGCTTGAAAAATACCTTGGGAACCTGAGAAAGAAAACGATTTCTGGAGCAAGGTCCTGGGGGTTGGCAAGTGTGGAAAGGGCTTAATGTAAGTTGCAGACACCCCATGTTCATTTTTCTTAATTTTAATAACATTGAACTTTTTGACAACAAAATGAATGCATAAATCCTGGAAAGAAACCTCTTTGAATAAACAACTATATTGAATATGGTGACCCCTCCTATGCATATTTAAGATGTGTTACAGGATGAACTGCGTCTCCTGCCCACTGAAGCCCTTGTTGAAAGTCCTTACCCTCAAGTGACTCAGTATGTGACCATATTTGGCGATAAGGTCTTTCAAGAAGTGATGAATGTAAAGAGGTCTTCGAGGGGGTTTCTAATCCAAAGTGATCTCAGTTCTTATAGGAGGAGGAAATTTGGATGCACCAAGAGGGACCCTAGAAACCTTCACGGACAATGACCAGTGAGGAAACAGAGAGGAGGCAGCCGCGGGCAAGCCACGGAGAGAGTCGGCATCTGCCAGATGGGCCAACAGCCGGACCTGGGACTTCCATCTTCCAGAAATGAGAGAAAATACATTTCTGTTGCTTAAACCAGCCAGTCTGTGGTATTTTGCTATAGCAGTCCTAACAAACTAAAAGGATATAAGCCATTTGAAATCAACAACCAGTTGTATGTGCTTTCTTAAGTAGCCCAACAATTATTAACAAAGATAATAACTATATGCTGATATGACTTAAATGATATAGATATGAATGATTGGCTACACTATGGTTTATGTGCATTGTGTTTAATTATAGTTCAGCACTCCTAAATATATTTCTTAGGCAACAGTGTACTTACATATGTATGATCGTGAGGATAATATGTGGATTATCCAAAGGGAAACAGACTGAGCTCCTTCTCATTTGCAAGTTGGATAATATTAATGCAAGGTAGTGTAGGATGAATCTGAAATGTTACCTCCCTCCCTGAAGGCAAGAGAGCACCTTATTCTCCATTTCCAGAACCTTTCAGGACTAATAAGATTAAAAAAAAATCCTTCTCTGAACAGATGTTCTCAGATAAATCTAAAACCTTTCAGGAAGTGTTTTTCATTAGAGACATGATTTGTGATTTAAAGGAATCTTATTTCTAATTTATGTGCACATACTTGTAACTCTTCTATAAAAGCATGCTGAAGCATAAAAATGAAAGCACTCACAGTCATACCAATAATTTTGTTGAGTAGGACTTCTAACTAAATAGTGATTAATATGCAACTAATGAATCAAATTTCCTGTTTTACCTTCTTTGAAGTACCAGTTTGCCTTGTTTACATGCTAGACATGAACCTGCAAGATGCAGGAATTTAACTGAGAACATTCTCAAAACTCTGAATACCCTGAAAACTCTTAATACATTGAAGTTCACTTCTCCGCACATTACTTAATGTGGTTCATCTTTGTGCAAAATTGACCACTGTCTTTGCGATCTCATTTCAATCACATTCCAAGTGGTATGTGGCTGAAAACTTTAATTCTTACTAAAGTTACAGAAATTTGCTGAAAGCAAGTTTGCTCATGCATTCCTCTTGCAAATGTCTTATTTTTTGCCATCAGCTGAACTGACATTTTAATTGGTCTGCAAATCTGTGAAGAATGTTGCTTGAAAAATAAATATGTTCTCAGATTTTTTCCCCCTCTGGCCACAGGCTGTGCACTGACCCTGTGCAAGTATGAGTTTAGCTGAATCTGTGTTTGGCTCCTTTACATCATAATTATTCTAGTGAGAAATTGAACCATGGTTGCCTATTAAATGTCCTCTAAACAGGGCAATGAATTTATATAAAATAATATTTCATATCACAGAATATTGTAATGGAAACATAGGCAGGTATTATAACTTAAATGAATAATATTCCTATACTGCCAAAAAAAAAAAGTGTGTTTGTCCGTGAGAGAGACACATCTGTGTATATGGACAAGTTAAGTCAAGACAAATTTATATAGTTTTAGTTAGGAAGTCACCGTTTTGCATTGAAGTTTCATAAATTATTAATGTATTCTACCTATATGAAATGAGCTTTTATTATCCATCCAATGAATTTAAGAACATTTGATGATAAAAATGTTACTCAAGCTCACATAGAAAATTATTTTTAAGCTCACAAAGCACTACTCCCCACTACCATGTGGTTGTAAAGGTTTGCAAATTCAGTTCTTTGGTATTTAGTTAAAAAAAACCCCGGCAAATAAAGAGATAGACCTTAGTCCTAATTAGAGCTCTAGAAAATAATAGCTTAAACTCAGCTCTCTCATATGCAGGTACATATTTACTAAATAGACTAATATTTTTTAATTGATATATAATTGACACATGACATTATAGTAGCTTCCGGTGTACAGCATATTTTTATATTTGTAAAGACAGAAATGTTCATCACAATAATTCTCCTTCCCCCGTCATTACATAAAGTTACTGAATATGCAAGAAAATATTGTTGACTATAGTCATTGTGCTGTACATTACATCCTCATGACTTATTTTGTGACTGGTAGTTGATTCCTTTTGAGTCCGTTCTCCTCTTTTGTTCACTACCCAACCCCCTTCCCTTCTGCCAATTCCAATATGTTCTATCTATGAGGGGGTTTTTCCACCTATAAGTGAAATCAAGGTCCATCCACATTGTCACAAATGGCAAGATTTAATTATCTTCTATGGCTGGGTATTGTTATACACACACACACACCACATCTTTATCCATTCATCCACCATAGGTATTTTGGTTGTTTCCATATCTTGGCTACTGTGAATAATGCTATAGTGAACATAGGTACATATATCTTTTTGAATTAGTGTTTCCATTTTCTTCCAATAAATACCTAGAAGTGGCATTGCTGGATCATTGGTATCAATTGCTATCATATGGTAGTTCTATTTTTAGTCTTTAGAGGAAGCTCCATACGGTTTTCCAGAAAAGCGGCATCAATTTATATTCATAACAAAAGTGTCCAAGGGTTCCATTTTTTCCTCTTCCTCACCTACACCTGTTATTTCTTGTTTTTTTTATTACAGACATTCTGACTGGTATGAGGTGATACCTCATTGTGGTTTTGATTTGCATTTCCCTGATGATTAGCGATGTTGGGCATTTTCATATGCCTGTTGACGATCTGAATTTCTTTGGGAAGGTATTCAGATCCTTTGCCCATTTTAAACTCAGATTATTTTTTCATTATTGAGTTGTATGACTTTTTTTACATATTTTGGATAGTAAACCCTTATTGGATATATGATATGCAAATGTTATTTTCCCATTCAGTAGGTTGCCTTTTTATTTTGTTAATAGTTTTCTTCACTGTGCAGAAACTTTTTAGTCTGATGTAGTCTCATCTGCTTATTTTTGTTTTTGTTGCTATTGTCTGGGGAATCAGAGTCAAAAAAATCACCAAGAGCAATGTCAGAGAGCTTACTGCTATACTGTCTTCTAAGAGTTTTATGTTTTCTGATCTTCTGTTTAAATATTTAATCCATTTTGAGCTAGCTTTTGTATATGGTGTGTGACAGTAGCCCAGTTTCATGCTCTTGCATGGAGCTGTCCAGTTTTCCCAGTACCATCTTTTGGAGAGACTATCCTTTCCCTGCTCTATATTTCTGATTCCTTCGTTGCATAGTACTTGACCACATATGCCTGGATTTATTTCTGGGCTCTTTTCTGTCCCGTTGATTTATGTGTCTATTTTTATGCCAATACTACACTGTTTTGATTACTATAGCTCTTTGAGAGTGTGATGCTTCCAGCAAGATATAAAGAGAGTGCAAATATGGCACCCACCAGTGCCGGTCTGAAGAGACTTCTAAGAGATCTCTGTCCCTCTGGCAAATGCTTTAATTTAGCCAGTGAAACTCCTTCACATACGATCAAAACACTTTTCAACCTGCTGCTCTTGCACTGAGTCCTGGGGCAAGGGACTGTGTACCAGTCATTGAAGAGTGAAATCTCAGTTTCCTATGGCCCTTTGGTTTTCAAAACCAGATATTTTTGAGGTTTGTCTCTTTGGTGCAGGTCCCAGGGATGGGGTGCCTGATGTAGGGCTGGAACCTCTCACTCCTCAGGGCTGTGCTCCATTTTTGTGGGATCCCTGCTGCCTGTGCATTGCTGTACCTGCTAGGGCGGGGTTTTGGGTGAGATCAGCATCTCTGCCTCTTCTACCCCTCTGGATGTGGCCTTTTTATCCTTTGTTTTGGAGGAGCTGTTCAGTCAGTTTTCAGGTCCTTTTCAGAGAGAATTGTTCTTTACGTAGCAGTAGACTTGGAGTGTCTGTTGGAGATAATAAATTCAGGGTCTTCCTTAGCTTCCATCTGGAATCTGTTAATGCACTTTTTTACTTCTATTTATTAAAATCAATGTTTTACTAAGCTGATTTGGAAGTCATGGAGGCCAGTGGTCTCTATCTTGGCGAACACATTTCTTTCCATTCTATATTTATCTCCAATATAACAACAGCAATTTCTTTATCAATGAAATATGTATACTAGTATTATGAACTAATATCTCAAGAGTTAGTATATACTTGGTTGAAGTTAATAATGGACTTGAATTCCTATTTCAAATTACACACAATATGTGTGTACATATATAATTCATATACACATATTCATAATATATATACTAAAGGGATTGAATTCTTGTCAGACTTTTAAAAACATGATATGTAGCTGATGAAAAGCTTGTAATAGAAGGATAATTGTCTGTTGTTTATTTTCATCACTATATCTTTATTCTAAAGTTTCTTTGCAAGAATCTTTTAAAGCTGCTATTAATTTTATGACGTTTACTTTAGCTAAGTCAATCTGAAGCAAATCATCATAAATCCTCATACCAGAGACTATGTAAGCCCTAGTATGGCCAGTGTTGAAGAAGAATGACTGGGAGAGGGCGCTCTGCCAACCACCGTCTGTGGAGTTCCTTCCTTTTCTAGAATCCTGGAATACCATTTAGAAAGTGTGACCACAGAACTACAGAAGCAAGGAAGGCACCAATGGTAATCTAGACAAATTAAGTACTAATTTCTCTAATTTTATAAGAGAAAAATAAAAATCAGTGGAAGTATTCATATCTTCCTTTACACCACAGATTCATTTGGTGCACTGCTGAGTTAACATAAAAATTATCTTCTGTTTCTCTGTAAGGTAAGTGAGAAATGCTTTTTTTTTTCTTTTAATAGAGAACGATTTAAGCCATTTTGCTGCCTATATTTTAAGTTAAGAGCAAAACATGAAGCTGTATGAGAAAGAAAATACAAACAGCATTTTAAAGGGCTTGTGTTTCAGGAAGTAGCTAAACTGGGTAGAAAGATCAGGAGTTGAGTAATACAAAGAGATAGAAATGGCTGGCTTTGAAAAATGTGGGGTCCATCAGCATGTCTTACAACGCATTTTGAAATGTTGATTATTAGTCCTTCCTTTACTAAAAAGCAGCTGTGTATATTTCTTAAAAATTTAAGTTGCAATTCTCAAATAAAGATTACATTTCCCCTGGAGTATAAAAACACATTTGAAATAATGATTTAAAGTTACTTAAGAGTGGCTGTCAATTTTCATAGCTAACCATCTGAACACCCTTCTGTCTTCAAAACTTTGACAAATATTTTTACGTGTTTATTTAGAAGAGAGTAGAATAACTTCATTAATAACAACATTGCTGTCATGTGTTAAATGGCTATGCTGTGGGAGAGAGTATGCTAGGAATCCTACCTCTGTTATAGCTAATATTAACACAATCCTGCAACGTAAATACACGTGCACTGAATTAACAGATAAGATAGTGAACAAAAGAGTAAGTTAAATATCAATAAGAGAGATAGTTATTAAGTGGCCAAGCCACGATTGCCTAAATCTTAAGTCATTGCTCTTTTTATCATTTTCCCCTACATTGTCATTACTCCACTCCACCTGAATATTACATAATTTTTCAGAGCATTAGACCTACAAAAACAAATTGGTATCTAGTAATTGAGCAAAGACTTTAATGAATGCATGCAAAACTGATTTCCTCACATGAAGAGTAGAAACTTCACTGGTAAGCCTGGAAATTCCAAAACTGATATTATAACGAAAAGAAGGACTATTGTTGGGATAAAAATGAAATATCCATAGCCATGCCTGTGTCTGCATGTGTCTATATAATATATGTTGTGGTTTTGTATTTGTTGATTACCCTAGAACTCTTCATCGGCTTCTTCCTCTGTATTACTGTTTCTCAAAAAAAGACTGGCTAAAGTTCTAGTTTTCTTGGTACAAGGGAAGGAATAAGTAACTGATGTTATTTGAGTCTTCCTTAGCTCCATAATGGTTACCTGGATACAAAATCAATTCTCTAACTTGACATCTGTGTGTTTTGTGAAAGGTTAGACTGACTTGAAAAATATGCTTTTCATTAATCTCTGCAGTGACCCAGAATTCTCCACAATTGTAGTTTTGGATGCCACATATTTTGGTAAATTTTAACCTTGTATATACAGTATTATATTTAGACATATGACATTTTAAAAATGAATCTGCCTATCTTTTTATTCTTGCACACCATGGTGCTATCCATCTTTGCCTCAGATGTTCGAGGATTAGTGGCAACTGGGGTGTCAGGGAAGAAGAGTCAATAAAGCTAGAAAAACTCAACTTTAACATGAAAAGTAAGATTGGACCGCAAGATACTACCTGTGAGAAAGTAATACTTTTGAGAGGGAAAGGATTTTCCAGTTTCCTTTGTTATTCTTTGAGCTACCAACAACCAAGCCTGGAGGTCTCAAGTCTGTGTTTCGGCATGCAGACCATGAGCTCCTTGTTAATCAGCAATGGACTGTTGTTCCAAGTCAGAAGGAGGCCCAGGAATGATGGGAAGATGATAAAAAGAGAAAGAGAAGACAGTAAAGTCATTAGAACTAACTGTATTTTCCTTCTCTAGGATCTTGCCTGGAAAGAAGGCCATGTCCGTCACGTGGTTAAAGGTATCCTGAGGGTTGATGGTGGCTCATAAATCTATGCCTTACTTGAGAATTTGAAGGCGACACTGTGAAGAGCAACACAGCTAATGATGTAGCATGTTCAGACTGAGACTCCCTGCTTTTAGCTCTGAGATTTAACTTCATGGAGTTACTCTTTGTTCTGGGAGGAATCTCAGTAACACCTGAGATTATGACTGGGGAATTTGCTAGACATAGAAGGAGTAAGATGTCTTTTTAGATAATGGTGCTAAGTGAACCATGGCATAGGCTTAATGTTTACCAAAGCCAGACCACTAAGAGTCTACAGTGTGGGAGTTGCTGAAGGGAGATCATTTCAGGCCAGACTCCCTATGAATCTGTCTACACAGGACTTACAATTAGCCACAAAATTACCACAAATGTCTATAGGGAACAAAGGGGCATCCTGGAGACTAGAAGGGACAGATGACATTATGCTCCAGGACACCCACTCTTTCCAGCTACCACCCATAAATATGCCTCTCCCTCCATCCTGTAAATCAGAAAGAACAGTGGGCAGAAGGAAGGAGCTCGCTGGGCTACCTGCCACCTGTGAGATGGAAATTCTGGCCAATATTATGACTAAAGAGGACTATATAAATTAGTTTTCTCACTAAACTTAAAATTGTATTGCTCATTTTGGCAAATTTATTTCTCCAACTAATCAACAAATGGGTTTTGTAAAAGAAACCAGATCAACCAAAAGTAAAATAACTGTATTATGCCTGCTAACCTAAGGTGTGAGGTAAATCTATACCCCAATTGTTATATGTACCCCACTACACACACACACAAACACACACACACACACACACACACACTCTCACATAATATATACCAAGGTAAGATCTTAAGTGATTTATTCATATTTTTAGATTTAGGAAATATTTTACGACTCAGAAGTTTCAAACTCAGTATTTATCTTTCTTTGAATTTAAAGAAGGACAAGGAGTCTCTTGTTTGACAGTGAGAATAGCAAAAGGCAATATTTGTCAGTTAAGAAAGTTTTAATTCAGGTATTTTCTTCTAGGACCAAATTATAAAACTGTCCTGATCTAATGTATGTGTATGTGTGTGTGAAATATTTTTAAGGTATTTAATAAATTAAATTTAAAATTCTACATTGGAGCATTAATGAGAAAAAAAAAGGACACAGGATCTGAGTGCCATTACTTATTCTCTCAATAGTAAAGAACTTGGAGAAGAAAAATAAAGTGAGACAGAAAAGGTTCTACATAAAATCGCATGATTCCTGTACAGTATCCAATACTTGTATATTTTTATGTATATATATTAAAAATATACGAAAATACCCACCCAACCTCCACCCCCACTTCAGGTTTCATATTTTAAGTCCTACTAATTGTAAATTATTGCGATTATATCTATATCCACTCTTTATTTACTTATACATACAGTCACCAAGTGTTTTCTTTGCTACAATTGCCAAACTTCTCTGATATTCTCTTTCTTTTTTTCCTTACCTAATGCTGAAGTCAATTCCATAAACATTTTTATTATATTGCTCTTCAAATCAAGTGGCTTCTTACATTACAGCATTTAAATCAAAACTCCCAAGGTCCCATGACTTCTATTAACTTACCTTCCCATAGCTCTATAATCCTCAATATTATTTTTTTAGACAAGTATAATCAGAGGCCCAAGTCTTCCATGTATATATATATCTTAATCTCACTTCTGGTTGTCTCTTACTTAACAGTGCTAGAGTAGGTCCAGGATATTTCTACATCTTTTTTTTCTGCCAATACATTTTTTTGTTTGGCAGTTCATTATCACTAAATCCTACTACAACTAACTAAAAATCTTAAGCCTCATAGAAATTCTTCTAACAGTTTCACGATATTTCTGTTTCATTTACAATAAATCATCACACCCTTAATGTTCTATTTATTCTATAATATTGTGCAAATTTTTATACAGCTTTGAATATTTAAAAATTATTCCATAAATAATCTTCTCCCATCACAGACTTGAAACTCCCGCTTATGGGTTAAACTGTAGTATGCCAAAATTCATATGTTAAAGTGCCTACCCCAGTATCTTAGAATGTAACCTTATTTGGAGATATGCTGTTTACAGAGACAATCAGATTAAAAGGGGTCATTAGGTTGGGCCCTAATCAACTATAACTAGGGTCCTTGTATAAAGGGAAAATCTGGAACCAGACATGCACACAGGTAGAATTGCATGTGAAGAAGAAGGAAAGGAACAAAGTGATGCTTCTTCAATCCAGGAATACCTAGGATTGCCAGCAAACCACTAAAATGTAGGTGAGAAGCATGAAACAGGCTCTGTCACGGTCCTCATAAGGACCCGACCCTGCCAACACCTTAATCTTGGAGTTCAACGCTCCAGAACTGTGAGACAATCCATTTCTGTTGTTTAAGTCACCCAGTTAGAGGTTACACTGACTTTAGCAAATTACTACACCCTTCAAGGAAGGAAAAAACATCTCTTACATCTTACAACTGTGCTGCTTACACAAGGCAAGCAGTAGACATGCAAAAAAAGAAAAGTTTCTGACTCATTTAAGTATCAAATAAGCTGAGCTTAATTTTACTTAAATGAATACATAACACAAAGTTGTCTGATTTGTAAATCAAGTGAGTAGAGGTAATAAAAAATATGCTACACTGAAACAAAATCTAAAGAAATATACTTCCTTGTATTTCTGGTTTTGAATGTATCATCAATATTATTTGCACTTTCATGATACTCCAGAGGTGAGCATATCCTTTTTACTGGGATATTTTATTTATCATTTTTTTTAACTTTGCAAAAGTTGATATGAATATCTTATTTTCTTCATGTAAATTTCTTCAACTTTGTTTTGTATGAATACTACATCTGATTTTCTTTAATTTTTTTTCAGTAGCACTATTCTTGAAGAATTGATTGTGGGGAACTATCCTGAATTTCAACTGTGCTATCAAGATGCCCGCCGGAGGAAATGTGGCTACCATACAATTTCCCGCTCAAGTTTTCACACAGGTCCGCTGCTAGTACCAAAGCTGTATGCCATTGGTCAATTATGTATGACCATATTAGCATAAGGTGTAACCAATCAGAAGAGACCACACCCTATATATTCCATGCTCTAAGCTGCAATAAACGAGTTCCTGCTTTGACTGTGCTCCCTGTCACGTCTGATTGCCCTCGGGAATGAGGGCTGGAGACCGGGCAGACAGCCGGCTCTTACCTCTCCCACTCTCGCCTTGTCGGGGCGTGCCTTTTCCCCCTTTTTTCCTTCCGCAGGCTCGGAGGGTCATGGGAGAGAGCTAGAAACCCCGACAGTTGATATAATAAAGAGTGCTTATCAGACTTCTATATTAATCTAAAGTTTGTACTGAAGTTACCAATTTCCATAGGAAGACTTAAATTCCCATACTTTGCTTTAAAATAGCACAGATTTCTATATGCAGTAAAAAAGCTTTTGAGGTCCTAAATAGTTTTAAATTTTTAAGTGGTCTTACATCACACACGCACACAAATTTTTACTCCTTATTGATGTTCTAACATTTTTATAAATGCATCTGTGAAGTACATTAAAAGTAAGACATTATATCAATTCACTCATTCCCCATTGGTTGCCAACATTAAAGTGTACAACTTTGCAAATAGTAAATACAAACAAAAATAATAATTAAAACATATTTTGTAAACTGAACTACTTTTGAGTTGGTTCTAGGTTTTGCAAGCTATGGTTATCCTTTAGTGTGTATATAAAATTGCAATATGAGTGGATGTTTGTTTAGTTAATATATGTTATTTCATTAAATCTAGCTTGATAGCTAAAGTTACTAGTTTTAGTGCCTTGATGTTACATAAGGAGAAGTATTATGGAATAATCAAATAAAATATTTTAAAAATTAAATGAGAAGGTATATTTATCTATACATCACAGTAGAGGTATAAAACACATTATGGACAGTATAAATTGCCCTTGTCAGTTCTGATGAGGACAATATTTAAACCATTTATGCATAGGAAAGGTTGGATATTTTAAAAGAGATACACAAGAAAAATACTCAAGATTTTTTTCCCTAACTGAAAACTAAGTTGTTCCAACAGTCTTGATGACTTTGCTCTAAATAGACGGGCCCTTAATTTGAATTTTTTTTCTTTTTGTATCCCACCTGCCCACCTTCACTGCCCTATCAGTAATTTTTCATTCACTATAGAGCATTAGAACAAATGCTTACATTCTCTGCAATAGGAAAAAAAGACCAAGAAAAAAAGGAATGAAAGAAGAAAGAAAGAAAGAAAGTAGTCAGACCTTTAAGAATTTTATCAAAATTAGCTATTGGTCTTTCTTTATGTAAATAAGTAACCTGGAGTTTTTTTAATCTTATGTCATATTTTATAAGCATTTAATTACTGCATATTCTTCTTCCCCCAATTTGTTATCTAAAGAATTAATGAATCTGTACAGCAAATTATTTAGCATATCATCAATGTGTAACTTCTGGGCTCTTTGTATTATTTTACTGTAAATATGCATTAACAAATCTTTGGTTATTTGGTTCTTAATGTTTGCCCTTTGCTATGACTATTGCCTGCTTTTGTATGATCAGAAATCCCTGGCAACAATAGCATTTTCTCATTGTGTGTTTTTCACTTGGGGTGAAAAAATTGTTAAAAACTATATACTGTCAAAAAAAATACATGGATTAAGAAAACAATCTTCAATAACAAACACTTATTACTAAATATACTACTAAATTTCAACAGAAATATATCAGAGAAAAACTGTTTCCTCATTCTTTCATTCTGTTGGCAGAATTGAATTCCTTGTGGTTGTAGGACTGAGGTTCAGTTTAATTTACTGATGGCAGCTGAGGACTGTTTTTAGCTTTTGAAGCCAGGAATGGCAGGTCAAAGTTCATCCTGCTTCAGATCTCTCCTGCTTCTTCTGCAGCCACATCTCTAATTGTTCTGTTTTTTCCATCTTTGAGGACCCATGTGATTACTTTTTGTCTACCAGGATAATCCAGGCTAATCTCCCCATTTTAAAGTCTAGTATTTTAATTCCACCTGTAAATTCCTTTTGCTGTGTAACACAACCAGTGCCAGGGATTAGGGTGGTAAGAATAGATTTTGCAGGGAGGGAAGGAATTAATTTACTTATCATGTAAAGCCCTTATGAGGAACCTCTCCACTTCTGCGTCACGGAGGCCTTTCCCTTCTGACTGCTAGTATCATAAATGATTCCCAGCTCTGGGAAATGATTTGCCTACTGATCTGTTCCCTTATGGTTTTCTTACCTTTCATTGATTTCCTCTCATACTGACGTGAATATTTTTTAAAGTTTCTGTGCAGCATCTTCATCCCCATAAATTCTAGCCTCCTTTACCTCTCCAGATTTGAATATCTGTCTCAACTCAGCCAGAAAATTGGGCTGTATTATGTTTTCTACTGCCTACACGGCATCCTGGAATTTACCTCTCCTTATTTGTTTCTTTTTCCTCAGGGACCCAGTCCTGCGCTGTTTATTATGCAATGTCTAAACCCATTGTTTTATACATTTTCTCTGGTTTTCCAGTTTTTTATTTTTTACTGCATGAGGACAACTCTTACAGCAGTTACCGTTATGAAAAAACATGGAAGTCCATATCTATAAGCTGATTAAAGAAATTTACCCTACAGCAATTTTCTGACTACCTTTTCTGTAACGTAATAACCAAATTTTAGTTGGAGAATGTTGTTTATATTGGCCTGAATTATTTTATTGACTATAAAACCCAAGTGATTGGGAAGCAGTTTTTGTTTAGAGGAAAAATGAAGGCTGGGAAAATATAGCTTCCAGTTTGAATGGCATTCTGCTGTTTTACAAAAAGCGATGGTGAGGATGTTGATACTGAATATGTCAAAGACATGTAATACTAGTGAGAAAAACTAAAATCCCATCACTGTTTGGAATAAAGGCAAAATGTGCTTAAATACTGGATTTTCACGGTGATGTTTAATTTTTAAAATATGTATTTGTCGCTTAGAAAATCCTTTTTAATTGAAACTCTTTCAGGAACAAAGATACATTGTAAATTTGAAGTTATCTAGTACCTAATCCCTAGGCATCCACTTTTTTCTAGTAGTGAAACATTTTTATTAATGAGAGAATTTTTATAATGCTTGCTATTTCAGAAGAACCACTCTGCTTTCATAGATTAATAAAATGTATTTCAAAGAAGACATACTTATCCTGTATCAAAAAGGGCACTGTTCATGTTCAGAATAGATTCTGGGTTGGCAAACTGCAATAATCTTGATGGAAAATATAAATCAAAACTCATTTACACATTTCTCCTAAGCACTGCAACATGGAGGGTTTGTCACAGATAGTACTCATAACTGGAGGAATAAAACTAATCAGTTTATTATAGAGAGGTGCTTTAGTCCCTAACATCCAGAGACTGCCTCGCTTGTTACAATGTTTTTCAACCCTGCTTGCACATTGGAAACACCTACAAATCTTAAAGGACTGCTGATATATAAACTAATCAGAAAAACAATGTGAAGAAAAACATTAAAACATTTTCTATGATGCTAATATATGCCCAGTGTTTAAACCACTTCTTCAGTGGAAGGGAATTAGAATCAAGAAAATTGCTAAATAAGTTACTGTGTCAAAACCTAAATAGCTCTTTAAGTCTCAGTTATCCACATGTAGCTGGGACTTCTTACTTCATAGTTTCTGTGGCTCTGTTTAAAGAATCTATTGAACTTTCTTCAGAGACCATGAGCACTGTCTGGATTTTTTCTTATAGTTTTACAATTCGATAAAATAATATATATCTGACTTCCTTTGAATGAGCATCTGATTATGATATACATGATTTCCTTTTCATTAAAAAGTAATATTTTACATAGATTTTAGAATATTACACTATTTCTGGATAAAATATAAAACCTTTTCTTAAGTTTTAATTTAAATAAGGAAAAGAGACAAATAAAACAAATTACCAGAAAAAAATCACCAGGGGTTAAATTATATTTTCCAATTTTTAATTATTGGGCAAATTCCTTACTTTTTCTTTTTTGCCATTAAAGAATAACTGAAACTGTTGGCAGTAAAACCATTCTCAGAGAGATCCCCATGCCACTAGTTCTCTGCTCTACTGCAAATCTCACTGTGTACAGCAAAGCCCTTCTATCCACTAATTCAATATTTAATGAACATATTCATTGTTCCCCCAAGAGCTCAGAATTAAAGAATACTAGTAAAGAAACAGCTAAGGGAAAATATGAGGCAAGCGTTTGGGCGGGAGTAAACTTTCCTAAAGTTTGATTATGTACCCTGAGCAGCACCTGGAAATCAGTGCTTCCTAGGAGCCACCAGGAACTGGTTATAACGGAAGTTCAAGGAGGAGCTTGGTAAAACGGAGTCAGCCTGCGCCACTGCCCATAATTACCATATGGAACGTTTCAAAGAAGCCTCTCAACTTAGAGGAAGTTGATAGGGGAAAACACTCAAAGTGGTAAGAGAGTAACTTGGATGGTTACAACTTAACAGTTCAGGAAACTCAGGGGGGATCCGTTAGTTGTTATGGCTTCATGCTGCTTCAAATGAATATGATTTTTTATTGTAGGGCTGTAGATGATATTGGCGAGGGATACGAAGATGGAAAAGCTTCCTCCTATATGAAAAAAGTGAGTTGGAGCCTTTGGTGGTCCAAATGCCTCTAAATCTGCAAATAACCTCCAGGAAGTGGGGAGAGCTGCTTTCCTCCCCATTCTGAGCAGCCACATGCTGCGTGGGAGGCAGGCTCGCCATCCTCCCTCTTATCCTTTGACGTGGTACTAGTCTCTCAGAACCTATTGTGCCCTAGGCTTTGGCTATCTCATGGATTTCTCTTCCTTCTACAATATTATAGTAAATCATAACAGAGTTGATAACTTTTAAGTAAAGTTTTGCTCAAAGATGTATGATTTCTTCAACACATTTTTTGTGTTATGGGCAAATTCCCAGAAGAGAACAAGATAATAATGATGTCTCATTACCCTCCTACCACTTAACACAAGGCTTTAGAAAGCTAAGGTGATCTTCAGATCACTTGGCTAATGACTCAACCTGTATTGCTTCCTTGATCTTTTCCTACTACTACTTATGGAACATTCGTGCTGTCTTTCCCACTTGCCCATACATGTACGATATCACTGTTGGATGTGGAGGCTATAGGTATGATTAAGTTTTGAACTGCTAATAAATTAACGTTGGTAATGAATGAATGATGGAGAAAAAAGAATAAATTACATGAGATTTAACCATACCTGATTTTTGGCCAGAAAAGGAAATTAAACATGGAAATAATTACATGCTGTGCCCACTTTAAGCACAATTATTTCTCTATCCCAAAGAGGTTTAAAATAGAATTGAATGAATACTTCAGCTAACTCACTTTATAACTCAACTAGCATTTCACACAAGGCTACTACTTGTCCAGTATCTAGCCCAATTATCTAGTATTAATGCAAATATTAATGTTTTCCTTAACATACTTAAACTTTTAACACCTTCTTTAGCTGCATTCTTCTGATTTGTTTTAGAGTGTGTATGTGGGTATGTGTGTGTAGCTATTTATATACATTTATATGTGCATTAGGTGTGTATACACACATATAATTCTATTGGGCAGCTACCAGTAAATATTTAATTAAAAATCATAGTAATATCCATAGATAAGTATGGAAATAGGCCATTTTTAGAAAATGTCAACACTGAAAAATATTCCATTCTACAATCAATGTTTGCTTTCTATTTTTTAAATCGGCCCTATTGTGGCTTTATTTCTGAAATCAGGTAGTAGTTTGCAGTAGTCTTTCCCATTTACCTTATGCCCAATTAGAATTGCAAAGCTCTATGGAATGACCCTTTAGGTTATATTTACAACCAAGTCAATGGTATTTTGAATAGCTTAGGAATTATACTGTCAAATCAATTCCAAATGTTCAAGACTGAAACTTCTCCATGAGTTCCAATTTGACTTTCCACCCAATCTCAGAGGGTTACTTCCTCCTTAAGATGAAAAGTAATGATTCACATGCATCTGAAAATCATCCTGGGTATCAACTTCTATTTCTCTTTGTAACTAGGAAGTTTAGGAATAAGAAAAAAAGGAGTTAAATAATACATCAGTTATGTTTCCAAAATTGTGTGCATTTACACTAAATGGCAACAAAATGTTTATGATTATAATATAATAATGATTATAGAACAGAGGTATATTTCCATCACTTTAGTATTAAGTCTTATAACAATGTTAATATTCTTTTTTTAAAAAAGAAGCATTGAATATATTGAGTACTTAAGTCTTAAATTTTACATGTATAGTGAAACTATATTGTCTTAGTTCTTTAACACATTTACAGATATGACAAAATATATGTTCCTACAAATTATGATTTATAAAAACATTCTATAATGGAGAACTGATAGAAATAGAAAACTTACTGATGCAACATGAATGAAGGAATAAGCTCTAAGAGTGTAAAAATTATAGCTGTAAAACATGAAAAATTAAGTATCTTATTCAAATTCTGAGCATCTAGAATAACAGTGGCACTAAAATCAATAGGCAAAATGAAACCAATGCCAAATACTCTTTCTGGCATGTGGCAAAACAACTTTAGAGAAAAAAAAATGTGAATAATGAAAGCATATAAGAAAAATTTTTCAAAGTTTCTACCCTTGTGAAATATTTTTGTATATCTTCTCTGTGGCATCATTTCTAGTTATATTTGACTACAGCAACTGAAAGTTTTGGAGACCTACCCCTTAATGTCCCATATGTCCAAGGAATATGAAATAATATTCAGTAAAACCCCATTTGAAGGATTTGGGAAAGTTTAAGAAAAGGCTTATTTTAAATTTTTAGGCTTTTCCTATAAAGCACAGACATGAATCTTCTCATTACGTCGTAGAGAATTTAATTTGGGGATATTCTATCTTGTATTAGAAAATGTGCCTTCTCTTTTCACTGATAAACTCATAGAATTATGACTTTCCTTGTTAAGACAAAGAGAAAAGTGCAGAAACATTGACAGACAAAATGTCTAAGTCTCCTAAAATGTAAAACAAACAAGTGTGAATGTAAATGGGCAGAAATTCAAAATCCACAATTCACAAAACAAAATGATCTAAAATGAGAATGGGAGAGTGTAATGAGGGAGCTGATTTCAAAACAACTTCTAATTAAACTTATCATGGCTAGTTGTGCAATGTATTCGTCAGGTGGACATGCTGGATGCATTAAAGGGAATGGTACTTTCATCTCTTGATTCCAGTCTATTATTCTTCATGACGGACTCTAAGGCATAACCCAATATATCCATGATAACACTTTAATTATGTAATTACAATGGTTTTTCCAGGCGTATGCCTGACAGAATGAGGGAATATCAAGCTACTGAGTAGCTTGACCTTTTGGTCTTGTCTGGCTTTGTGGCTGAAAGCGTATGCGGCTCTACTAGCATCTCATGCAGAATAATGACAGAATAATCACTGGGGCATGAAACCACAACCTGTAGGGAGTTAATCATGACCATTAATCTCTGCCGCATTCTTTCATTCTTTGAGGATAGGAGCAGTGACAGAAAGAGATTTCATTTTGTTTACTGAATATAAATGAATCTCAAAGCAGCTTTTCAGCTTCTTGGTGAAGTATAGAAGAAAATAGTATTATAATTTAAATAATTTGAAATTGCATATTGTGTGAAACTGATAATCGCTTCTGTTGTGGAATATTTAATCTTTGTACTGTAGTGGTTTCATTCTAGGACTCAGTTGATTAAAAGATTGCTAAAATATTATAATCAAAGTTCTCAGGCATAGACATCTGTAAAAAGTTTTTGGAAAATAAATTTTCCTGATATCTACCTTCATTTGAAATAAAACATAGTATTGAAACTAAAGAGAAAATAGGTTCCTTTTGTTTGAACTCCTATGCTGCCTTTCTACATTGTTTCAACCATCAGATTACTGCATACTTATGCAGAATTAATGCTAGCTTGCACTTTCTAAAATGCCACTGATAATGTTTTTTACAAAGAGTCGGAAGGAACTTTGTATGTGAAAACCAGTAATCATAAACTCTTATGACAATATGTTTTCTGTAATAATGCAATGAGAAATTCGTTCTTATATTTGAAGGTAATGGAAGTTGACAGTTAGGGCTTTTTGAGCATTTGGGAAAGAAGTAGAAGTATATTTAAGAAAATACTAGAAAATAATTTTACCTTTTTGGTGGCTAAATTATAGATTTATGCCAGGAAATACAGTTTTAGAAAAACTATGTAATATATGTTACTCCCATCACCATCACTAGACACACTCTCTTACTGCCAAGAAAGAAACACAATGACAAAGCAATTTTTTATGGAAGGAAAATTTAGCTTGAAAATTTCCTGGAGACCTGCTCTGTCCCTGACAGAGTGAGTTCAGACAAATTGCTTTACCTAGTAAGCCTCAGTTTCATCATCTCAAATGTGAAAGAATTGAATGGTCTAAATTTTTGTTTAATAAAACTAACAAACTGCATAAATGATTACTGTTTAAATTTTAATTCCTGAACTAGTTATATCAATGTATGTTTCTAACCCAAAAGAGGAAGAGCAAATTCATCTAATATGATGAAAGCTTTACTATTCCATGTTGTTCTAACTATATTAGGAGGTGGATATAAATTTATTTATTTATTTTTAACTGTGCAAAGAAAGTGTTTATTTTGAAAGGATTTTGCAATAAACAGAGCAAATGGGCTCCAAGCAACTGTTCTATTCTTCCTCCTCATCCTCATAGGAGTGGATACCTACTTCCTCATAATCCTTCTCCAGGGCAACCATATCCTCCTGGGCTTGGAGAACTGACCTCCTCTATACACCGCCCACACAGCAGTGCACACATGCTCTCCTGGCACACATCAGGTCAAGCTTGAGGAACAGGAGGGCCCAGGCCTCAGTGATGGTGGTCGTGTTGCTCAGCATCACAACACACAGAGTGCAGCTTGGCCAGGTCACCGCCAGGCACCATAGTGGGTGGCTAGTACTTGATGCCAACCTTGAACCCCGTGGGGCGTCAGTTCATGAGCTGAATACTACACTTGGTCTTAACGGTAACGATGGCAGTGTTGACATCCTTAGGCACCACATCGCCACAGTATGACAGGTAGCAGGCCACGTACTCACCATGAGGGGGATAGCACTTCACCATCCAGTTGGCAGGCTCAAAGTAGTCATTGGTGATCTCTGCCACTGACGGCTGCTCTTGGCCTTCTCTGCAGAGATGAGTGTCATATACGTGGCCAGGAGGAAGTGGATGTGAGGGCGATGTTAGCTGAAAAAGTGCAGACTTATATCTTCTAGAAGTGCACACAGTCAAGCCTCATTATACCTACTGTTTCCCTAACCTGCAATAGTAACATCAAATAGACTCATCAAATTCCAGGTAATACTAAACTGAGACAAATTCAGCCTTACAAGAAAGGAATATAATGCTAGAGCATATAGGAATGTAATCTTGAAAAACTTAGGAATCATAATTACATGTCCACACAAACCTAAAAAAGGATGAAGTCATCATCATCATAGCTCTTTTTTACTGAACATCATGCATCTGGTACAGTTTTAAGAGATGTATGTCAAGCATAATGTGAAATTCTGTACCAGCCCAACATGTTTGATATATTTGCTCCAGTAGAGTAATCACATTTTAAAATAACACAAAGCTTTTAAGCGATGGCAGGAAAGGGGAAAAAAGAAGAAACACCTATGAGTGGTTGCGGTTATGCTCAGGCTGACACACTAGAGGCTCACTTAAATGTGGTATAGCATCAGGCTGACACGCTAGAGGCTCACTTAAATGTGGTGTAGCATCTGTTGTCAACCATGAACATTGAGGATCAGCTGCAAGAATCAACTCCACAGCTACTTTCAGCAGAGACTAAACCATCCAATCATTCAGTAAAACTTTAAGCTACGTTCAGTCTGAGGATGACCTCAATATCAGAGCTGATGACTGTGATCCAATACACACCAATAAAATAAATTGATGGTCAGAAATATGGAACTTGACTGTGTATATATTGCACATGTGAGGCTCCTTATGCAAGCTTCTTATCTTTGACATCAGTGGTGAGACAGTGAGCTCTGCTCTTTCATTCTTGATTCCAAGTTATCACCATTTGGAATGGGACTATTGAAACTTGTTATTTGATACTTGGCACATGATAATCTCTCTACTGGAATAAACACTATCTTCCTGCAAGAAGTTCAAAACCAGGAATAAAGTCTCTTGGAGGGCACAACAAGGCAGGAAACCTACAAATGTGTCAGTGAAGATTTCAACACTACTGTCAAAAAACCTGATGGCATTTTTGGAGCCTTGAGTTTCATCTGGGACTCAAAGAACTTTGAACTTCCCCTTGACATGTATCGCTACAGAGAAACACATTTTTTGTGTGTTTCAGACACAGGCCACATTGTTTTCACACTATATCCTCAGACAGCAAATTCAGATCAAGCAAGAAGACATTTACATGCCAACATAGGGACTTGATAGCTCTTAGCTCTTTGTACTCATAATAGTCAAGTAAAAATTATACATATATAATAAAAATATCAAATGTAATGTGGTTGTATTTGGAAGTGAGTTACAGAGTTAATCAGGACAAATATGAAAATTTTACATATCTCCTCAACATTCTGCTCCTTTGATAAATATGGTTTCTTTCTCCACAATATTTTTTACAAAGAGTAAAGTATCATACAGGGATGGCATGCAGAACATTTAAGGCAGATTCACACTCTTTGAAAACCACAGGAAAGATAGCAGGGGAAAATGATTTTAAAAGTATCAATGATGATTTGCTTAGAGTACTTTGATGTTTCTATTCTTTTTGGTTCAGTTTATCATTTATTACTTCAGAAATAAAAATATAACAATTAAATTCAACTCACTGTATACAAACCCAATTTTATATTTTAAATATTTGCATTGATTCTACTCTGTGTATTCTGGCTGAATAACTATGAGGAATAGAAAATAAGGCCTCATTATAGCAAAATATTTCAGAGGGAATGATTCTTGGAAAGTGAAAGCTAGTTTTATTTTCCTTTTTCTATAAATACTCTTGTAGAATGCGCTTTTCTTTCAAATGTCTATGAAATGAATTCTTGAGATTTTTCAGTAAATATGCACTAATAGCTCATCTCAATGATCAAGTTCAACCATGGACAGGGCTTTACAGAACACAGTGACTAGATTTATTGTTAAACCTATTTCCCTCTTTGTCCTGTCAGATTTGATTGTGGTCAAATACCTTAGAAACAGGGAGATGCTAATTCTAAGAGACATTTTACAAATTGGAGAAGTATTCACAGGCACACAGCACAGTTGGGAAAGATTGTGTGTGGGTAAGTTAAAAAAAGAAGCTGGAACTCACGTGCTGTTAAAATAAGCTGGGAGCTTAAAAATAAAAAGTGCCATTACAGTAAATAAGGGAGAGATTTGCCATTCGACTTTTTAACCAAGCATATTGAGGAAACACTTTGTTTTAAAATCTCTACCTCCTGCAAGTAGAATACCCACTTGGCCAGTACAGAGAACTTGAAATTCATAAACCACAGGAAGAAAAGTATTAGACATTGGTAGCAAGGTTTTTCTGACATTATCTCCCTGTGTTTGATGCAGGGCAGGGTCTTTGGTATTCCCATAAATGCCTTCTGTCAAAAGATAGAGATGAATCTGATGACATATAAAAAAACAAAAACAAAAACAAAACAACTTTATCCAAAAGAAAAAAGTCAGCATACATTCAAAATGCATTTATTTGAGGATTATAACTTTTACCTATTTACTTGATTTCTAACAGAAAACAAGATATAAATGTTTGATAAAGGGACAATAATTATGTATAAAATGCCAAGCCACACAAAAATCTTAAAAACAAAAAAAATTCCAGAGTGTCAAGGACTATTAACAGTGAAATTGGTATACAATTTGGTAGCATTGTAATATCTAATATTAGATATTATATATACACGTATATATCTTAACCTCCTTACTCAGCAAAATACAAAGTTTGTAAGACCAGGTGTCTGTGTGTCTTCTAATTTTGGTTTTCTTTCCATGTAATGATAGCCAACATCTTCCAGCTATTTCGTTAAGAGAACTGCAAGGACATACTAAGTGTGGAACACTCAGAGATATACTTGAGAAAAATTGAAGATAATTGGTTATAGAGCTAAGCATGGACCAACAGAGAATCTTATATTTAAAGCTTAGGAATTTGCACTTTATCCTGAGCCTATGGGGAACATTACAGAATTTTAAGAAACAAAGTGAGAAGATTAAATTTGCTCTTTTGAAGTATTGTCTTACGTACCACATCAAGAACAAAGTGTGTGTGTGGCAAGACTGAATGAAACATGGAAAGCAGGAAAAAAGGGCTTTTATCATACTTCAGGAAACAACTGAGGTTATTTTAATTTAAGACAGCAGTGGGGGTGGAGAGCTCTAGAGGGCTATGGGCACATAAAAATGTGTAGAAGAGCCTTCCATGCTTTATTATGTGTTTATTATACTTCAGCATATTTATCACATGTGATGAATTCCTATTCAAAGAATTAATCAAAGTAGCAATCCAAATTTTTGTTCAGTATATATAGAGGAGGTGAAGATAAAGTATCACCGATATTATTTTTCATCTTCAATATGAAAAATTTTAATGCATCTAAAATGTCTGAAATAGACATTTTCTTCCCTGTAGGGTACCCTTTAGAATTTATTGATTAGCCTAAATTTTTAGAAGACAATTATACTTTCATACAAAATTGTTTATTCAATTTTGAGATCTATTATACTTGCTGTATTTAAAGACTGAATGCTAAGTAACATTAAATTTATGTAGAACGACCTGGCTGAAGTTAATATGCAATCAAAAGGCAACTGTAAATAGCTGTTATTGCAACAATAATGAAACTAATACTGGGCATATTTTAGAAATAGCTAATGCATGCTAATAGTCTATTGAAAACACAACTTTAATAACTAGAGTCCTACCACCTATGCAAATGTGATTCAAATAGTTATTATTTTTAAATGTGGAGGCTTGTGTTTTCATCTGCAGAATTTTAATAATAACAAATAACTAGAGGTTAAAATAATAAATGAAAGATAAAGTTTCTAAGTACTTAGTAGTAGAATTGTCCTTCTTTAGATCTGAATTTTAATTTTGATTTTATCAGTACTTCTAGAAAATATTAATATTATCCATCAAAGAAATATCTGTTGAGCATATGCATTCCACACACTGTGCTCAAAATAGAATGAAGTTTAGAAGAACCTGTCATCATGAAGTACATTACTTAGAATTCTAACAAAAATATGATGAAAATTTGAATTGTGTTTAATAAATGTATATTTATAAAATTATGGACAAGGTAGAGGAGAACAATTAAGTTAGTTCAGTAATTTCAAAGCCAGTGTCTTCCATAGAGTTGAAGAGATGAGAGGAACCATTACTAGAAACCTGTAAGCGAGTTTTGGGATGGGCAACCTTGATAGGGGCAGTGCCTTTTGATCAAGAGACACATATAGCCCAAGGTGAACCTTTAAGAAGAAGAACAAGAAAATAGAAAATAAACACTGAATCTACCCTCTTCCCCTTTCCTGCTCTTGTACAGTGCTTCACATTGGCTAAACCCAACTGCAAAGCAGAGAGAAGGTGGCCTGCAGATGACATCCATCCTCATGGATGACAGCAGGGCAGGCAGGGCGGAGATAGATCTCAGTGAGTGAATGAATGATGCCCAGCACCCACAGAATCTAATAGGCAGGAAATCAGAGTGCTCACAGGTGCTTGCTGTGCTAGTGGTGAATAATTCCACTTACATGATTAATTTCATTCTTGTGAGGTCCTGGAAAGCAACTCACAGCAGAAAAATGTCTATCATGAGGTACTAAGAATGTGACAGAATTAGCCAGAGGATAGCATAATATCCTAGATCCGTGTTCTTGCACTTTTGTACAGACTCATTTTAAAGAGAAAAAAAACAGATACAAAAACTCATAGGTCCTAGAATTGGCTTAAATTATTTAAGTATTACTTAAGAACATTTGAATATGAAACTATACATATAAGGCTTATTGCATATGCTATAGTAGAAAATCAAAACAAAAGAAATTACAATATTATAATACAAAATTCAAGTTGATATTAATGTAATTAAAGAAGGAAGTTTTGTGGAAACAGATTTGCTCTTTGTGGAATCCAAAGCAAATCTGAACATGAGGGACTTTTACACAGATCACGCCTATACAACCACAGTTGATTAATAGCTCAATTGCCCAACTGTCCTTACTCTTGAAATTACTCAAGCCACTAGGGAGTCTTCATTCACAGTTATTATTTTTGTTTGCTTGTTTTCTTCCCCTTACTTTATAAGAATATGTCTTTATATATCAAGGTGATCTTTATCCTCACTTTACCCATGACAATGAAAATAGCACTTCTTATATATGGCCAGAGCTGTGGGGAATACAAGTATGAACACTGTCTTAGTCAGTTAAGGCTCCTGTAACAAAGTACCAGACACTTGGGGCTTTCCACAGAAATTTATTTCTCACAGTTCTGGAGGCTGAAAGTCTGAGATCAGGGTGCCAGCATGGATGAGTTTTGGTAAGGGCCCTCCCCCTAATTATCCTTTATCATGAGCTCAAAAAAGTGCTTGCCAAGGAAGCTTCTCTGAAATTTCAGGTTAGATAAACTCCCTTGAAAAATCCTCTCTTAGCAACATAGGCCTTCCCTCTTCAGCATTTATTTATATCCACTCAGTAATAATTCTTGGTGGTCTCCAAGTATTTCTGGTTGTCACTCCAAGCACATAGTAGGATTGTATTTTCCCTGTCGAGTTGTATTAGGTGTGGATGTGTGACTTGGTTAACCGGGGAAAGGTGTATAGAAGTGGAAGGTATGCTGTTTTTGCAGGTAGAAGCTTGAAGCACCAACATGCTTTCCCAGCAGGCTCAGATGGTGTCAGCTGCTTTGGTCAGGATTCCAGAGTGAAAACTACATGGAACAGCTACTAGTTTACATATTATAATATGTGGCATGGGTTGATAAATTATATAGCACGAGGGGCTAATTTATTAGAGCAATGGGATAATTTATTATAGCAAAAACATAATGTAGCCTATTCTTTCTGACAACACAGGTCATTTTATACGTATATGACTGGTTATTGGTTATCTGCCTACCATACCTAATTATGACCCAAAGGACAATCTTAATTTTCACTGCACGTGATATCTTTGATGCCTAGCAAAGGAATCATGTTACATAGATGCATAGCAAGGAATTGTGTTAGGCTGCATAATAGTCTCCCAAAGATGTCCATGTCCACATGTCTGGGATCTGTGAATATGTTACCTTCAGGGCTAAAAGGTAATTGGCAAACAGGCTAGGGATCACAAACATTAATAATAATTGAATCCAGATTATCATGGTAGAATCAATGTAAAGGCATGAGTTTTTAAAGTTCAAGAGGACGATGGAAGTATGGGAGATATGACAATAGCAGAAGGAGGAGGAGAGATTCAGTGTGAAAAGACTATCGCTTGCTTTGAAAATGGAGAAAGGGGGCCATGTGAGAAGGCACGGAACAGCCTCTGGAAGATCAGACTTCTGTAGCTGACAGAAAAGAAGCAGGACTTCCAGTTCTACAATCACAAGGAACTGAATTCTGCCAGAAACCTGAATAAGCAAAGAATAGACATCACACCTCCCCCACGCCTCACAGAGTCACCAGAAAGGACTGCTGCCACCTTGACTTTAATCTGGTGAGAATTTTAAGATAATGCATTTGTCCTGTTTTAAGACCCAAAGTTTCTGATTATTCATTATAACTACAACTGAAATGAGTACATGCCTCAGTAACTTCATGTCAAAAGAAAAAAATGAATGAAACACTGGTAACAAATTTAGATCTTTCTTACTTGAAGCTTTAGTTAAGAGATAAAATATGTTTTTAAATAACATTCTTTTTAATGGAATCCTATTTTTTTTTTTGTCCTTAAAAATAAATCTTTTATTTTCTTGCATTTAAGATATTGGGTTAGAATCTCAGGGATGATCTTTGTTCCTTTCCCAGCTCCTGATTATAGGAGAGGTGTCTAAAACTGCTAACTAGGATTTTACTCCTTTAAAGGGAAAGCATTAAGTGCCTTCTTACCCTATATTTTCTAGCTCTGCCTGGGAGGAAATTGGTCTAATTAGTCCAACTTAAATTGTAATTTCCCTTCTACATTTTATGCTACCAGCCCCTGTCTTATTTCCACTCACAGTTAATAAAGACAGAAAGAGCCCCTTGCCCTGCCTGGCTCACCCACTTTCTCTAACACTGATCTCCATCTCTATGCAGGCATGTCTCTGCTTAGGCAGTCACATTAACAGACTACTCACTGCTTTGTCCTCAGAATCTTACTCCCTATATGCAAGGATATATTGTAGTGGCCAAAGAGGTATCTTAAATAAGTCTCCAAACGTGTTTGTTTTTTAAATGGAGGGTAAGTATGTAAGTCTATGAATACGTGGAATTAAATGGGATTTCTTCAAAATATTTTTTCTGAGTTTTCAAGGAACTCCAGTTAATCGCAACTATGTTTATCAAAAATTTGCTAGCAAAATGAGTATGAAAGCAGTACAAACACACCCAGACCTGCCCATATGCACATAACCACACACAAAAAAAGAAAGAAATGAAAACACTCCTCCAAATACTTTAACTTTTTTCTCCTCTGACTTTAATTTTATATTTAGAAATTATAAATAAAGAGAAAAAAAAGAAACATATTGCAAATTACAAATGAGATTAAAGTTTGAAACATTTCAAAAATGAAGATATAAATTCAAATTGAAAGGATACAGAATTAACTAAAAAATACCTTTAAGTTAGATAATCATCTTAGCTTTCTACATAAGAAATCAATCAATGTGAAATTTCATTTTCTCAAAAATAAGCCTTTCCCTTAATATTATCTTAGGAGTTTTCTCACCATCAAGATTCTAGCAATTTTCCTAGAGATAAATTCCATTTGTTAACACATTCTGTTATTTTTAAAATACGCTGTTGTATTTCTAGGTATTTATAAAACAACCATCTTTATTCTTTGGGAAGATTCCAATCTACATGGTGACTTTGATAATCCTCCACATATCTCCTTTTCTATTAAAAGGAAACTTTCTTTCTTGTTAATGTTTATGTTTATAGGTGTCAGACAGTCTTTCTTAACAAAATTGCTATTGCCTGAGTAACTCTTCATTGCAAAGGACTGACCTAGGTACTGAAGGATGGTACACTTTTATGTACCACTTTTATGTCTGTGACAAAGACATGCTCCACACATTTTCAATTCATTCTTTCCATGGGATGGTACAGTCTCAGTTTGAAAGCTATTGCTATAATAGCCTGCATTATTGCTGGGGATAGTTCTAATAGTGGAAAAAATTCAGAGAAATATTTCTTTTTTCATGTTTGGAATAATAAAATATAAAAGTAAAATAGTCTTATTCCATTGAATACGGAGGGATACCTTTGCCAAGTGATTTATTTTATTACTTAATGTCAATTATTTTTGACTTTGTACATGATTGTGATTTATTTCTTTGGAACAGAATCATCATTTCCAGTAAATGCCTAATGATATCTTGTGCAGGGTTTCCAAATTCTAACCCTTATATTTGAATCCATATTCTTCAACATATGGTTATTTCCAAACCCTACTCTTCTCTTGATATTCACAGTATTAGAATTCTTTTTCTCTTCTTTTCCCCCATCTTCTATACTAAATAAGAGAAGTCATAGCCATTGTTTACTTGGAATATCATTAGTGCCTCTTTTCTTTTCATTAAGGCTAACAACCTTCTCATTTAATTCCTTGTCAAAATTCTTCACCATCATGCTACTCTACCTGGCTTGCCAATAACTTCTTAAATAAACAACAAAACTCAGGAACAATGGTTAATATTTATTGGCATATTTTAGAAGTATGTAATTTAATTCTGAGAACATACTGTGAAAATGAAAACCCCATCTCTAACATGCAAAGAATATTGGAAAAATACCACTTTGACTAGGTTCCTAGGAAAACGGGCTACAGAGTAATTGTCCCAGGTAGGAGGAGGCTACTCAAAGGGGGTAGTAATTCTACTAAGTGAAAAAGTTAACTCTTCTATGTTTTTTTCAGGAAACTCAGAGTGTTTCATCGTGGTCTTCAAGTTGCATGTCTCATACGATTGAACTACATTCTCTACTCACACACTTAACCTGATAGAATTATTTATACTATTGTTACAGGGCAAATAAATAGGGATTCAAACAGAGCAACCCTCTCATTTCTATACCAATTACCTTCCTCTACACTACACATTGCAATGGAAGAGAAATTGGAATTAATAGTTATTATTTTGTCTTTCATTTCTAGAGAATGATTTAGTTGTTAGTAAAGCTGTTGTCATTCATAACCTCAACAAATATTTTTCAGTGACTGCTATATACTAGCTACAATGCTGGTAAAATTTGGATCCTATAGATGTTCAACTCTTCAAGAATATCACTCCACCAAGCAGTCCTCATTTTTATTTTCCTACCATTTTCTCTCTTCAATCAGGGTTTAGCAAAATTTTTCTGTAAAAGTGCTACATAGTAAATATTATGGGGTATGTGGGCAAGATGGTCTCTTTCACAACTGTGCAATTCTGTTGTTGAAGATCAAACATGTGGCTGTGTTTCAATAAAACTTATTTAGGAAATCAGTCTGTGGGTCAGACTTGACTCAAGGGCCATAACTTACCAAACTATGTTCTACATATTTTACTTCAACATATAAACTCACTCAAGTCTTTCCCATATTAAAAAGCTAGTCTTTGGCAAGTTTAACCAACTAGATAGTCTACCCTGTTATTCTTTATCTTCAGTATTTATAAATGGAATTTTTATACTCTCTCTCACTGCTCCCTCAACACCCGTTCAATTCTCAAGTAACTGAATTCTTGCTTTTGCCTTTATGTCAGCTGTACAATGCCCCCTTGTCAGAGATAAGCCTATAGGTCATATTTAACTATTGTCATATATTTTATATCTCTATAACATATGACATTGTGGGTCACTTTCTTCACACTAAACTTTCAAAACAGTTTCTCGCATCCCATGTGATCTTCTAGAAGTTTGCCATATCCCCATCAAGAGGTAGAATATAATCCTCCTTATGTTAATCTGAATGGGCTCTCACCAAGGGAACCCTGTGGAAGTGGCACTGTGTAACTTCTGAGGTTAAGTTATAAAAGGCAGTAGTGTAGGTCATGAGCCAGAACCTTGCACAGGAACTCCATGCCCACAGGAGCCAATCTGTTCTGAAGCTGCCTGGCTATAAGGAAGCCTCAGTTGCTCATATGAAGACATCCCATGGAAAAGGTTTGAGACTAAATAAAGATAAATATGCAAGGACTTCTTCCATATGCTTCTGCTCCAGCCACCATATCATCACAACTGTATCAGAGATAATCAGCCAGAACCACCACCCCCAAGTCTTTTCCAAATCCATGACGCTCAGAAACCTTGAGAAATAATGGAATGATGGGTACTCTTGTCAGCACTCATACTTCAGAATGATTTGTTACCAAGCAATAAATAACTGGGAAGCTCCTTCAAATTCTCCTTTCTTGATTTCTAGGCACTGACTACTGTTTCCTTCTGCTTCTCTAATATTATTCCTCAGTCTACATTACTTTATTCTTCTTAAACAATCATATTTTCCATTGTGGTGTTCTCTGTGGTTCCATTGCCAGCTCTATCAGCCAACACCATGTTCTATCATATATAAATGATGGTTACTCCCAAATCTCTCTGGAGGTTTCACATTAAATTCCCAAAGACCTATTGAACTCATGTTTATATTCTGCCACATATCTCAGATTTGTAATACTCCAAAGCTATCATGTTCACTATTTTTCATACTTTTTCCATTTTCTTTATATGTAACTTCTGTGTGTACTACTACCATTCATCCTATTTCCAAAGACAGAAATAGGGAATTGTCCTGTCTTTTCTGTTTCTTTTGCCTTATCACCCCACATGACAACCTTTAGGAGTTGATTGCTTGTGTTTTGCTAAATGCTTTTTCCACCTTTAGTCATTCTCCATATCACTAACCAAATACTGTATCTTAATGGAAAATCTGATCCTTTCACTTTCTGTAGGGGAATTATAATAGTATTTTAGAGAAATTCAACTCACCTCATCCTGCCCTCATAAACTTCAGGCTAAAATGTGAAACCACCCAGCAGAAGGCTCGGAAGACCTAAAAGAACTCACAAATAATTAGACACTCATTGCTTTGGCACCAGGCACGTTAGAGGGGAGGGACCACATTCTCTAGTCTACATAAAGACCCGAAGAGTCATGGGGTCAATCATTTCGAAAAGTGTAGATTCTAGATACTGTATCCCCTGTGAAATGGCGCTAGCTTTTTTATTGAAGACTGTGTCATAAAATATCTTTCCCAAACATTCCTATCTTTTGCTGCTTTACCCTCCTGGACTTTCTCCTAAAGGCTCCAGTGTGACCTTTCACATAACTGAGCATACTAGGTACCCACTCAGTGCCCATGTCAACATATATTTACACACCTTTTCCTTCTACTAGACTTTGGTCCCCTTGAAAGCATCAGTCAGCATGCCTTTTGCTCCACTCCACTGTATTTTGTCCTTTGCTGACTAATTTACAGCCTAAAATATAAATGGTAAGTAAATGGTTTTTGAACAATAAGTCTGTCTAAGAATTAATGCACATTTTGTTAAGTTCAGGATATTGTGCAAAGTTCTCTTCTGAAATATATGGGGATTATTTTTCTCTTATATATGACAATTTCAGTATTTGGTGATATTTTATGGTGATTACTCCTATGTGGAATATCAGGGGGAGATATTCATAACTCAAAGAGAAGTCATAAATAATATGCCTCAGAGCTGAAAAAATTAATTCTTAAAAGGAAACAGGGGTATTTCAGTCTTTGGAGGATAAGAATACTCATTGGAACCCCTAATTTAAAATATTAAAAATAAATTAAAAATGCAAAAGAGAAGACTTCAGGAAACTCAGATGTATTCATATACCTGACAGTAGTAGGCACAAAATAAAAAGGTCATTATCAGTTTCATAAGAAATATTTTACTGTTCTTCTGTTTCAAATATAATTAGAGACATTTTATAGAGAATATTTAAAGACAGACAGACCAGAGTTTGGAAGTGAAGAAATTCCACAATAATGTCAGCTAAGAAATTAATCGGATCAAGTGAATTGAGAAAAATCTGAGAGTAAAGAAAATAAGAATGATAATTTTATGTCATGATAGTTTTATAAAAACATGGTGGGAGGTATGTATATATATATATATATGCAAGGACTGTATATATGCCATGCATATATATATACACACAAATCAGTTTACTGAATTTATTGCTAATAACAGCAGCAACATATGTGAAGGAAACTCAGATTTTCACTGTCGATATATTCAGTGAACTTCTTTGTAGCTTCAAAAAAAAGAAAACAGTATATGTCTTCAATACAGTAAACTTTGTATTTCAAATTAAGGAAATGCTACACCCTTTATCCTTCACTGATAAGGCCCAATCTACACCACTGTATTCGGTTCAGGCCACCATATTTTAATAACACCATAGGGAAAAAGTTATAAAGAAGAGTGACTAGAATGGTGAAGTCTTACATAAAGATAGCTCAAATGAAAACGTTACATGTGGAAGCATGACACATATGCTGCATGGACCCAGGAAAAGCTTCAAGGAGCAGAAATGACAGAGACACAGGCTCTGTCTTGATACACTTAGTGGAAGACTTGACACATTTACAATTCAACCTGGGGCAAAGAGAGGGAAAATATATATTCAGATATGTAAAATGCAAGTACCTGCTAAGGAGAGCACCTATTGTTTGATAGAGGCTTTTGACCTTCTGAAAGCATTTGTGGATTAGCCTGGAGTAAAAGTAAGGAAGAGATGAATAGCTCTGGACTGCAAATTCAAAAGAACCTGCATTCTTTTAAATAAGTTAGGGAGGAAGGAATGACCTAGAGAAACTATAGAGAAAGAGATAAGAATAGCCTCTGAGCTGCCATGACCCCAAGCACTACACATAAGGAGACCAGAATGAAGTCTCTGGAGGTTTGGTGGTAGAAAACATTACAAACAGGAGCATCTGTGATTTGATGCTTAGTCTGTAGCATTCCCAAGATGTATTTATCCCTAATCTCTCAGGTTTAGATTAAACACTATTGTCCACACAAACTGACATATGGGAATGTTGTTACATTTTTATTTGTGGAAATCTGCGAAGAAACCGTGTAGTTGCCAAAAGGAGAAAAAAAAAAAAAAAGATCTAAACCCATGTAGTTCAGAAAGAAAAAGACCAGGGAAGTTTTTTGTAAACTGAGAGAGCCTATAAGTGCATCTGATGCTCTTCCAGGAATTCATAGGACTCATAGAGAAGACTTGGGTCTCTCATTGTTTGAAACTATGGAAAGTGGGCTGATTTCAAATAAATTCTGCTTTGAAAAAGAACAGGAAATCCCATTTGACATCTGCTTTATATATAGTCCATCTGTTCTGCCTGTTACAGCCTTATTGGACCACATTAGCCTGAAGTGATCTCCCTTCTCTCAACTTAATTCACTTAAGATGCATCATGCAGTAATTTGAGTTGCACTTTGCTATCCTGAACACTCATTTAATTAGAGCTATGTTATTTGCATTTGCATGTGTGTATATCATACCTCAGAAAATATTTATAAACTATAAAGGGCAGGATGTTTTATAAAATTTTTTGATTTTACACAACACCTACCTTCAGTGTCTTACCCAAGTAGGCACTGAAAAAATACTTTTTGAGTTGATTAATCTTTATATGAAACTATAAACATAGTTTATGGGCTTATAGATGAGACTAGTACTCACGAAGGACCCAAAAACTATACCTTCCTACCTATCTCTGAAGTCACTCATGGTTGTGCCTGAATGCAAAATTACTTGGAATGTAAGAATTAAAAAAAAATCTAGATGATATTAACACAGGATTTTTGTGCATAAAAAACTATGTAATTCTGGCTATGTTTCTCTCTATTCAGACTTAAGAAGATTACATGGTAGGCATCAGTTCATCAAAGTTTGATAAAATCTCCCTTCCTATGTCAATATGAGGATTAAATCAAATGGTACATGGAAGCAGTTAGCATGGTGTCACATTCTCTCAACTTCAAATGTTAACTGTAATTATTCTATAATAAGTGTCACTCTTTGGTTAAAACATAAATATAACAGGTTGCTACTTAATTCATACATTAACTTGGAATATATGTGATATAATTTAGGAATTTTTTTAAATAGTTAAAAAGCACTAATGTTTCAGACCTTGTATTTAAATAAATGTCACATAATTTGCTCATAATGTAGTAATTAGCAATTTAGACTTTAACTTTGAGAGACCTTTATTCCAATTTGTAATTGGGTCACCTATGAGTTCTACAACTTTGAGAACATTATTTTAGTTTCTTATCAACTCAGCTTCTCCTAATGTGACTAAATACATCATCTGCTTCATAGTTTCTTGTGAAGGTTAAATAAGAGTATGTGTAAAGCCAATTGGCTCATGGAACTTAGTATACAATCAAAACTGAGAGGTTATGATTTTATTGAAGTATTAACTAATGCCATTTTACATTATAAACATCAGCTTTTCTTAGTTCAATCTAAAAGGAAAACATCATAATATGAAAATAAAGAAATCACTGAATACTTGCAAGGTCAAGATATGAAGATTTTCTGCATAGTTAGATATCTAACCACCAGCATCCCCAATAAAGGAGGAAAGCACTTAATTTGTTGTATATTTTCTCCAAAGGTAGTAAAATTAATTAGGGAGACAGGAAGGCTGCTGATTCATTTGATTATATGTTACTATCTAAAGTGCAAAATTTCCCTGCTGGGTCTGTTGCCTAGATAAGTTTTGGTTGATTCATTGCCTCTTTTGCTAGAGAGTTGATCATTGTAAATGACTTTATTGACCCATGGCTTGGTTCAGCATCATATGCTCCATTGAACCAAGCACTAAACAGCTGCTAAGTGCAGGTGAGAAGTCATTATGGAAAATTCAAGGACTGAATCAGCATTCTTGCAGCCATCAAGCTCCTGTGCTGTCACAGTTTTCTGAATTTCTTGTTTGACAGGCATGTTTTTTTTTTGCTTTTCCTTTTTTTTTTTCATTAAGCTATTATTGATATACACTACTATGAAGGTTTCACATGAAAAACAATATGGTTACTTCACTTACTCATATTATCAAGTCCCCACCCATACCCCAATGCAGTCACTGTCCTTGAGTGTAGTAAGATGCCACAGATTCACTGTTTTCCTTCTCAGTGCTGTACTGTTTTCCCCTTGATCCCCCACACCAAGTGTACTAAACATAATACACCTCAATCCCCTTCTCCCACCTTCCTCACCCGCCCTCCCACACCCTCCCTTTTGGTAACCACTAGTTTCTTCTTGGAGTCTCTGAGTCTGCTGCTATTCTGTCCCTTCAGATTTGCTTCATTGTTATACTCCAGAAATGAGGGAAATCCTTTGGCACTTGTCTTTCCCTGCTGGGCTTATTTTACTGAGCATAATATCCTCCAGCTCCATCCATGTTGTTGCAAATGGTAGGATTGTTTTCTTTCTTATGGCAGAATAGTATTCCATTGTGTATATGTACCACCTCTGCTTTATCCATTCACCTACTGATGGAAACTTAGGTTGCTTCCATTTCTTGGCTATTGTAAGAAGTGCTGCAATAAACATAGGGGTGAATACGTCTTTTTGAATCTGAGAAGTTGTATTCTTTGGGTAAATTCCAAGGAGTGGGATTCCCAGGTCAAATGGCATTTCTATTTTTAGCTTTTTGAGGAACCTCCATATTGCTTTCCACAATGGTTGAACTAGCTTACATTCCCACCAGCAGTGTAGGAGGGTTCCCCTTTCTCTGCATCCTCACCAGCATTTGTTGTTCTTAGTCTTTTCAATGTTGGTCATCCTTACTGGTGTGAGGTAATATCTCACCTGTGGTTTTAATTTGCATTTCCCTGATGATTAGTGATGTGGAGCATCTTTTCATGTGTCTGTTGGCCATCTGAATTTCTTCTTTGGAGAACTCTCTCTTCATATCCTCTGCCCATTTTTTAATCGGGTTATTTGCTTTTTGGGTGTTGAGGCCTGTAACTTCTTCACATATTTTGTATGTTAACCCCTTGTCATATATGTCATTCACAAATTTATTCTCCCATACTTTAGGATACCTTTTTGTTCTGTTGATGGTATCCTTTTCCATACAGAAACTTTTTAGTTTGATGTAGTCCCATGAGTTAATTTTTGCCTTTGTTTCCCTTGCTCGAGGAGATGCATTCAGGAAGAAGTTGCTCATGCTTATATTCAGGAGATTTGTGCCTATGATGTCTTTTAGAGTTTTATGGTTTCATGACTTACATTCAGGTCTTTGATCCATTTTGAGTTTACTTTTGTGTATGGGGTTAAACAATAATCCAGTTTCATTCTCTTACATGTAACTGTCCAGTTTTGCCAACACCAGGTGTTGAGCTGTTGAAGAGGCTGTCATTTCCCCATTGTATGTCCATGGATCCTTTATCATATATTAATTGACCATATATAGTTGGGTTTATATCAGGGCTCTTTTGTCCATTCCATTGGTCTATGGGTCTGTTCTTGTGCCAATACAAAATGGTCTGGATTACTGTGCCTTTGTAGTAGAGCTTGAAGTTGGGGAGCATAATCCCCTCAGCTTTATTCTTCCTTCTCAGGATAGCTTTGGCTATTCGGAGTCTTCTGTGCTTCCATATGAATTTTAGAATGATTTTCTCTAGTTCATTGAAGAATGCTGTTGGTATTTTGATAGCAATTGCAGTAAATCTATAGATTGCTTTAGGCAGGATGGCCATTTTGACAATATTAATTCTTCCTATCCATAAGCATGGGATGTGTTTCCATTTATTGGTATCTTCTTTAATTTCTCTCATGAGTGTCTTGTAGTTTTCAGAGTATAGATCTTTCACTTCTTTGGTTAGGTTTTTCCTAGGTATTTTATTCTTTTTGATGCAACTGTGAATGGAATTGTTTTCCTGATTTCTCTCTCTGCTAGTTCATTATTAGTGTATAGGAAGGTCACAGATTTCTGTGTATTAATTTTGTATCCTGCAACTTTGCTGAATTCAGATATTAGATCTAGTAATTTTGGAGTGTATTCTTTAGGGTTTTTTAGGTACAATATCATGTCATCTGCAAAAAGGGACAGTTTAACTTCTTTCTTGCCAATCTGGATGCCTTTTATTTCTTTGTGTTGTTTGATTGCCATGGCTAGGACCTCCAGTAGTATGTTGAATAGAAGTGGGGAGAGTGGACATCCTTGTCTTGTTCCCGATCTTAAAGGAAAACTTCTGTTAAGTATAATGTTGGCTGTGGGTTTGTGATATATGCCCTTTATTGTGTTGAGGTACTTGCCCTCTGTTCCCATTTTGTTGAGAGTTTTTATCATGAATGGATGTTGAATTTTGTCAGATGCTTTTTCAGCCTGTATGGAGATGATGATGTGGTTTTTGTCCTTCTTTTTGTTAATGTGGTGGATGATGTTGATGGATTTTCAAATGTTGTACCATCCTTACCTCCCTGGAATAAATCCTACTTGATCATGATGGATTATCTTTTTTATGTATTTTTGAATTTGGTTTGCTAATATTTTGTTGAGTATTTTTACATCTATGTTCATCAGGGATATTGGTCTGTAATTTTCTTTTTTTGTGGTGTCTTTGCCTGGTTTTGGTATTAGAGTGAGGCTGGCCTCATAGAATTTGGAAGTATTCCCTCTTCTTCTACTCTTTGGAAAACTTTAAGGAGGATGGGTAGTAGGTCTTCACTACATGTTTGATAAAATTCAGTGGTGAAGCCATCTGGTCCAGGGGTTTTGTTCTTAGGTAGGTTTTTGATTACCAGTTCAATTCATTGCTGGTAATTGATCTGTTCAGACATTCTTTTTTTTCTGGGTCAGCCTTGGAAGGTTATATTTTTCTGAGAAATTTGTCCATTTCTTCTAGGTTATCCAGTTTTTAAGCATATAATTTTTCATAGTATTCTCTAATAATTCTTTGTATTTCTATGGCAACCATAGTGATTTTTTCCTTTCTCATTTCTGATTCTGTTTATGTGAGTTGACTCTCATTTTTTCTTGATAAGTCTGGCTAGGGGTTTATCTATATTGTTTATTTTCTCAAAGAACCAACTCTTGCTTTCATTGATCCTTTCTATTGTTTTATTCTTCTCAATTTTCTTCATTTCTGCTCTAATCTTTATTATGTACCTCCTTCTACTGACTTTGGGCCTCATTTGTTCTTCTTTTCTAGTCTCATTAATTGGGAGTTTAGACTGCTCATATTGGATTGTTCTTCTTTCCTGAGGTAGGCCTGTATTGCAGTATGCTTTCCTCTTAGTACAGCCTTGGCTGCATCCCACAGATTTTGCGGTGTTGAATTATTGTTGTCATTTGTCTCCACATATTGCTTGATCTCTGTTTTTATTTAGTCATTGATCGATTGGTTATTTAGGAGCACGTTCTGAAGTCTCCATGTGTTTGTGTCATTTTTCATTTTCTTTGTGTAATTTATTTCTATTTTCATACCATTGGGGTCTGAGAAAGTGGTTGGTACAATTTCAATCTTTTTGAATTTACCAAAGCTCTTTTGGTGGCCCAGTATATGATCTATTCTTGAAAATGTTCCATGTGCACTTGAGAGGAATGTGTATTCTGCTGCTTTTGGGTGTAGAGTATTGTAGATGTATGTCAGGTCCATCTGTTGTATTGTGTTGTTCTTTTCCTCTGTCTCCTTACTTATTTTCTGTCTGGTTGATCTGTCCTTAAGAGTGAGTGGAGCACTGAAGTCTCCTAGAATGAATGCACTGGATTCTATTTCTCCTTTTATTTCTGTTAGTATTTGTTTCACATATGTAGGTGCTCCTGTGTTGTGTGCATAGATATTTATAATGGTTATATCTCCTTCTTGGATTGACTCTTTTATCATTATGTAATGTCCTTCTTTGTCTCTTGTGACTTTCTTTGTTTTGAAGTCTATTTGGTCTGATACAAGTCCTGAAACTCCTGTTTTTTTCTCCCTATTAGTTGCATGAAATATCTTTTTCCATCCCTTCACTTTTAGTCTGTGTATGTCTTTAGGTCTAAAATGAGTGTCTTGTAGGCAGCATATAGATGGGTCTTGTGTTTTTATCCATTCAGTGACTCTGTTTTTTGATTGGTGCATTCAGTCCATTTATGTTTAGGTTGATTATCAATAAGTATATACTAATTGGCATTGAAGGCTTCAGATTCATGGTTACCAAAGGTTCAAGGTTAAATTCCTTACTATCTAAGAGCCTAACTTAACTCACTTAATATGCTATTACAAACACAATCTGAATGTTCTTTTTTTTGTTTTGTTTTGTTTTGTTTCCTCCTCCATTCTTTATATATTAGGTATCATATTCTGTACTCTTTGTCTATCCCTTGATTGACTTTGGGGATAGTTAATTTAATTTTGTATTTTCTTAGTAATTAGCTGTTCTATTTTCTTTACTGTGATTTTATTACCTCTTGTGAAAGCTATTTAACCTTAGGAACACTTTCATCTATAGCAGTCCTTCCAAAATACACTGTAGAGATGGTTTGTGGGAGGTAAATTCTCTCAGCTTTTGCTTATCTGGGAATTGTTTAATCTCTCCTTCAAATTTAAATGATAATCTTGCCAGATAAAGTATTCTTGGTTCAAGGCCCTTCTGCTTTATTGGATTAAATACATCATGCCACTCCCTTTTGGCCTGTAAGTTTTCTGCTGAGAAGTCTGATGATAGCCTGATGGGCTGTCCTTTGTATGTGATCTTATTTCTCTCTGGCTGCTTTTAATACTCTGTCCTTATCCGTGATCTTTGCCATTTTTATTACTATATGTCTCGGTGTTGCCTTCCTTGGGTCCCTTGTGTTGGGTGATCTGTACATCTCCGTGGCCTGAGAGACTATCTCCTTCCCCAGATTGGGGAAGTTTTCAGAAATTACCTCCTCAAAGACACTATCTATCCCTTTTTCTCTCTCTTCTTCTTCTAGTACCCCTATAATGTGAATATTGTTCTGTTTGGATTGGTGATACAGTACTCTCAAGATTCTTTCATTCTTAGAGATGGTTTTTTCTCTGTCCCTCAGCTTCTTTGTATTTCTCTTCTCTAGTTTCTATTTCATTTATCGTTCCTCCACCGTATTCAATCTGCTTTTAATACCCTCCATTGTGCCCTTCAACTTCTGAACCTGTGAGAGGAATTCATTGCTGAGTTCTCAAATATCTTTCCATACCTCCATGAGCATGATAATGATTTTTATGTTGAACTCCCTTTCAGGAAGAGTCACAAAGTCAATATCATTTAATTTTGAACTCCCAGGAACAGTCATGAGGTCGATATCATTTAAATCTTTCTCAGGAGTTGTATTAATAATTTTACTCTGAACCAGTTTCCTTTGGCATTTCATATTTTTATTTGGCACCCTCTGGTACCCAGAAGCTCTACTCCCTGGAGATGTTCAGCCCCTGAAGCAATGTCGGGTGTCACAGGGGAGTGGTATTGGTGCCTGAGGGAGGAAAGAGCTGTTTCCTGCTTCTCGGCTGCTATGCCTGTCTCCACTGCCTGAGCCAGTGGGCCAAGCACACACATGCATAAGCCTCTATGCTTTGCGTTTGTAGTTGCTGTAGATAGATATTCCCTCTGGCTGGGCTAACACCAGGGTAAGGTCTGCTGGTTTGTAAGCCAGGTGGGGCTGGCTGGGAGAAAGGCACAGTAGGCTGCATATCCAAGAGGGGGTCCTTGGAGCTGTGTAGCCAGCCATGGAGCTGGAGCACCTGAAGATCGTCTAAGGAGGAAGATTTCTTTTTCCTCCTTAAATATGAGAGTTTATATGGCAAAGGTTCCAACCTGCTGGGCTGAGTGCACGGGGACAATTTTGTCTACCTGTCCTCTCTCCTGAGCAGTAAACTCTGTGAAGTCCTTGACCTCTTATCAGCCCTCTTGCTAAGTGCTTCCTTGTTAGGAAGCCTCTCAGACTGCCCATATTTCTTTTGTCCCAGAGCAGCCGGATATGGATCCCTACTTTCCACAAGCAGCTGGAATCTCAGTCTCTCCAGGAATTCTACCTCTCTTAGCTTTCCTACCCCATAATCATGACAGTATCATGCAAACACCATGAAATGTAGGTTTGTACTCCCAGAGCAGATCTCCGGAGTTAGGTATTCAGCAGTCCCAGGCATCCACTCCCTCCCTGCTTCATTTCTCTTCCTCTCACCAGTGAGCTGGGGTGGGGTAAGGTCTTGGGTCCTGCCGGGCCACAGCTTTGATATGTTACCCTGTTTTGTGAGGTCTGTTCTTTTCTCCAGGTGTATGCAGTCTGGCGCAGTCCTCTTTCCTGTTGCTCTTTCAGGATTCGTTGTATTAATTATATTTTCGTATTATATGGGGTTTTAGGAGGAAACCTCTCTCTCACCTCTCACACCGCCATCTTTAATCCCTCAATCAACAGGCATGGTTTTTAAAGGGACTTGTCCTAGAATAATATATCTTCCTACAGACTTTCACGACTTTTAGATAGTCATAGAAGGCACTCTATTTTCAGAATCTGTATTCCAGATTCCTGGATCCATAGTCATAGTTACACTATATTTTTATTGGTTTATTAGGTGTCAATGGAAATCTCCAATCAAATACAATTTGATAAAAAATAATATAATACTTAAGAATTGATATAACATTTTAGAAGTCATCTGATATCTATAAACACTGGAAAGAAAACAAATATCCATTAAAATAAGAGTCAAAGGTAATTCAGTAAGAAAGAGCTCCATAGTAGAGAGATCACAGTTGCCACCAACTTCTTCCACCAAGTAGCTGTAACCCAATCCCCTGGTTACAAATAGGCTGATATTCATAACAACTCTTCTATTTAGAGCTATTTAAAAAAAATCTATCTTCTCCATTAGACTAAGTTTGGGATGGATTGGAAAATAAGTTTTATTGTTGTGAAAGATAAACAATGAATATTTGTCAAGTAAGGTGATCAATTTAAGACTAAATTCTAAAATAATATTAAGTATCAAGAGAATAATAAAGGATTTCACCGTTTGGGAGAAAATATTTAAGAAAGACATATCTGATAAATGTTATCCAAAATACAAAGAACTCTTAAAATTCAGAAATTAGAAAACAAAAAATCTGATCTAAGTATGGGCCAAAGACTTGACAGATACCTCATGGAAGAATATTTCCATATGGTAAATAAGCATATAGACAAATAATCCACATCATATATCATTAGGAAAATGCAAACTAAAACAATGAGATACCACTGTACACTATTAGAAAAGCTAAAATCCAGAACACTGACAACAGCAAATTCTGACAAGGATGTGGGGTGACAGGAAGTCTCCTTTGCTGCTGCTGGAAACGCAGAATGGCACAGCCAGTTTGGAATATAGTTTGAAGGTGTCTTACAAAACTAAACTATATAATCTGGCAAATCAGTTCAAAGCTTATGTCCACATATAAACTTGCACACGGGTGTTTATAGCAGTTTTATTCATAACTACCAAAACTCAGAAAAATGATATCCTTCAGATGAATGGATAAATCAATTTGGTACATTCACAAAAATCAAATATGATTCAGCATGAAGAGAAATGAGCTACCAAGCAATGAAAGACATGGGAGAATATTAAATGTGCATTACTAAGTGGAAGGAGATAATGTGAAAATGCTACATACTGTATAACTCCAACTATGTGACATTCCTAAAAAGGCAAAATCTATGAAGACATTAAAAAGATGAGTTGTTGTCAAGCTTTGGTGGGGAGGGACGAATAGGTGGAACAGAAAGGATTTAAAAGGAAAAAAAAATTTATATATATGCAGTAAAAGATGACTTCCACAAACTAAATAATTTCAGGTTCATAGTTGAAAAAGATAATATATGCAATTCATTTACTCATTCTTATCTTGTAATTCTTTGTTATTCATTTATTTCAGTTACCAAAAATAAGTCCATCATTCTTTACAGAATGTTCAGAATTATACCCTGCATTTTTTATTTGAAAATGTGAATTCTATGATATTATGCTAAGACCTGTACAAATCTCAAGTCAAATTGTCTATTATAAACAAAAGGTGATGAAATTATTTTTAAAACCACATTCAAAGGCTTTATGATTAAAAAATTAGAAAATGTTAATTAGAATAATCATAAAAGACATAGTCTAATAAAAACCAGAGATCTATAACAGAAAAGAAAATAGGTGACCTACTTTGAACATTCACAAATCCAAAGGGTAAGGGAATTTGGTGGGAATTGATTTTTTACTCTTAATAGTTAACATATGTAATAAACTCTTGAAAGAAGAAATAGAAATTGGTATCAAGAGCTTTTAAATTGCTTGGGAAAAGAGCAATATGAGTTTATTGCTATACACAAAGGAATACTAGATATTATTTTTTCAGTAATACCTAAGGAATCTTCCTAGAACCAGAGTGGGAGAATATATCAGGAAACACTTTAGGGCAGTTTATGTACCTCAGTTGTTAAGCAAAATGTGAAATGGGGTTATTAATATCTTAATAATGTGAAGTTTATAAAGACATGGCTACCAAAAATCAATTCCAGTCAGTATACTTTATATAAAAATATTGAAAGACATACTAGTATCACCTTATAAAAATAATACCATCATGTTTAAATCATAGAACCATTAATTTTTTTAGTACTTCTCCATCTTTAATATGCCTGTGAAGACCTGATGATATTGATAAAATGCAGATACTAATTCAGTCAACTCTGATGTTTTTCTACCATTTCTACCAAGCTCCTAGTTAACGTTAATTCCACTAATACATGCCTACATACTTACTTAGAGTAGCAAAAGTTTTCTTACCACAATATACTAACTATGCTAACCTATAAAATTATTTATACAACATATAGAAAACCTAACTCAGGTCTTACATCACACTGAGTTGATCATTAGCACAGGACTTCTTAGCATGAGAGCAAAACTGCATGTGAGTCTATGACAAACATCTTTAATTTTCCAATTCCATAGAGTTAAAAAAAAGGGGGAAGGGTAGAAAGGGGAGAAGCATATTGGGGTCAACAGGAAGTGTTTTCCTAAGTTTATAAGAGCACATATAAGAATGTATCACCTCAGAGGATTCAGATGGCGGCATGCGAGGTGACATGGAGAACACCTCCCAAAACCACAAATAGTACAAAAATATAGTTAATTAATATAACTAAGCCTAAAAGAGCAACAAGAAAGAAGGCTGAAACAGACCACATACAGACCTCATGAACAGACCAGACGTCACAAAATAGGGTAACGTAGGAAAGCCTTAATCCAGCAGGACCCAATCCCTTCCCCCACCCCAGATCACCCACAGGAGGAAGAGAAATGGAGCAGGGAGGGGGTGGAAGCTTGAAACTACTGAGTGCCTAGCCCTGGAGATCTGCTTTGTGAGCAGAAGCCTATATTGTGTGGTGCTCTGGACGTTGGGAGCTCGGACGGGTGGAGTGCTTGGGAGACAGGCCTTCCGGCTGTTTGTGGAGGGGGAGATCTGCATCTGGTCACTCTGTGTCAGAGGAGGGGCAGGCATTCTGAGAGTCTTCCTGGCAGCGATATGGCTGCTAAAGGGGTGGGGTTTGCATGGAGCTTGCTGCACGGGAGAAGGGAGAGCTGTACAAGGTTGTCTAGGTGTGCTCTGCCCAGCTGGTTGGGACCTTTGAGGAGCTTCAGGTGCTCCATCCCCCTGGCTGCCTACTCAGCTCCAAAGCCCCCCACTGTGACACACAGCCTGCTACACCTTCCTCCTAGCTGCCAGTTTGAAAACTGGTAGTCACTGTGCTGGCATAAGGCCAGCCAGAGGGAGGCCCTGCCTACAATAGCTAGAGATGCAAAGCACAGAGGCTTACATGTGTGTATTGGCCAACTGGCTCTGACACTGGAGACAGGCACCGCAGATGGGATAAGGAAACAGATCTTTCCTCACCCCAGGCACCAGCTCCGCTCCCCTATGACCCCCAATCTCACTCTAGGGGATGAACAGCTCCAGACACTGGAGTTTCTGGGAATTAGGGGATACCACACAGAAATACAAAACGTCAAAAGAACATGGTTCAGACCAAAATCTCACAAACCCCAGAAAAAAGACCAAATGAAATGGAACTCACCAATCTTCCTGAAAGAGAGTTCAAAATAAAAATTATAAACATGCTTATGGAGGTACAGAAATATATTCAAGAACTCAGGAACGAATTTAAGTCGGAGATTCAATCATTAAGAAATTCCATATCTGAAATGAAACATACAATGGAGGGATTTAAAAGCAGATTAGATGTAGTAGAAGAGATGTTAAATGGAATATAAATTAGAGAAGAAGACTACAAAGAAGCTGAGGCACAGAGAGAAAAAAGACTCTCTAAGAATAAAAGAATATTGAGAGAACTGTGTGACCAATCCAAACGGAACAATAAACAATATTCACATTATAGGGGTATCAGAAGAAGAAGAGAGAGAAAAAGGGATAGAAAGTGTCATTGAGGATGTAATTGCTGAAAACTTCCCCAATCGGGGAAGGAGATAGTCTCTCAAGCCATGGAGGTGCACAGATCTCCCAACAGAAGGGACCCAAGGAAGACAACCTCAAGACATATAATAACTAAAATGGCAAAGATCAAGGATAAAGACAGAGCTTTAAAAGCAACTAGAGAGAGAAAAAAGATCACATACAAAGGAAAATCAATCACGCTATTATCAGACTTCTCAACAGAAACCTTACAGGCCAGAAGGGAGTGACATGATATATTTAATGCAATGTAGCAGAAGGGCCTCAAAAAAAGAATACTCTAACTGGCAAGGTTATCTTTTAAATTTGAAGGAGGGATTAAACAATTTTCACATTAGCAAAAGCTGAGAGAATTTACCTCCCACAATCCACATCTACAGTGTATTTTGGAGGGACTCCTATAGATGGAAATATTCCTAAGACTAAATGGATGTCACCAAGGGATAGACAAAGAGTATGGAATATGATTCATAACATGCAAAGAATGGAGGAGGAAGAAAAAGGAGGAAAAAAAAAAGAACCTTTATGTTGTGTTTATAATAGCACATGAAGTAAATTAGATATTAAAGGAATTACCCTTGAACCTTTGATAACCATGAATCTAAAGCCTGCAATGGCAATAAGTACACACCTATCGATAATCACTTTAAATGTAAATGGACTGAATTCACCAATCAAAACATAGAGTCACTGAATGGATAAAAATACAAGACCCATCTATATGCTGCCTCCAAGAGACTCACTTCAAACCCAAAGACATACACAGACTGAAAGTAAAGGGATAGAAAAAGACATTTCATGAAACTAATAGTGATAAAAAAGCAGGAGTTACAGTACTTGTATCAGACAAAATAGACTTCAAAACAAAGAAAGTCACAAGAGACAAAGAAGGACATTACATAATGATAAAAGGGACAGTCCAGCAAGAGGATAACTATTATAAATATCTATGCACCCAACACAAGAGCACCTACATATGTGAAACAAATACTAACAGAATTATAGGGGGAAATTGAAGGCAATGCATTCATTTTAGGAGACTTCAACAAACCATTCCCTCCAAAGAACAGATCAACCAGACAGAAAATAAATAGAGACAGAGGCACAGAACAGCATATTAGAACAGATGGTTCTAATGGACATCTACAGAACACTCCATCCAAAAGCAACAGGACATTCTTCTCAAATGCACATGGAACATTTTCAAGAATAGATCATGTACTAGGCCACAAAAAGAACCTCAGTAAATTCAAAAAGATTGAAATTGTACCAACCAGCTCTCAGATCACAAAGGTATGAAACTATAATTAAATTATACAAAGAAAATGAAAAAGCCCACAAACACATGGAGGCTTCATAACATGCTCCTAAATAATCAATGGATCAGTGACTAAATACAAATAGAGATCAAGCAATATATGGAGACAAATGACAACAATAATTCAACACCCCAAAATCTGTGGGAAGCACTGAAGGCGTGCTTAAAGGAAAATATATTGCAATACTGGCCTACCTCAGGAAAGAAGAACAATCCCAAATGAACAGCCTAAACTCACAATTAATGAAACTAGAAAAGGAAGAACAAATGAGGACCAAAGTCAGTAGAAGGAGGGACACAATAAAGATTAAAGCATAAATAAATAAAATTGATCAGAATAATATAGAAAGAATCAATGAAAGCAGGAGCTGGTTGTTCGAAAAAATAAACAAAACATATAAACCCCTAGCCAGACTTATCAAGAATAAAAGAGAGTCTACTCATATAAAAAGAATCAGAAATGAGAATGGAAAAATCACTATGGCTGCCACAGAAATACAAAGGACTACAAGATAATACTATGAAAAATTATATTGTAACAAACTGGATAACCTAGAAGAAATGGACAACTTTCTAGAAAAATGCAACCTTCCAAAGCTGACCCAGGAAGAAACAGAACATCTGAATAGACTAATTACCAGCAAATATATTGAATTGGTAATCAAAAAACTACCTAAGAACAAAACCCCTGGAGCAGATGTTTCACTGCTGAATTTTATCAAACATTTAATGAAGACCTAATACCCATCCTCCCTAAAGTTTTCCAAAAAGTGGAAGAGGGGGGAATACTCCCAAACTCATTCTTTGAGACCAATATCACTCTAATACCAAAACCAAGCAGACACCACAAAAAAAGGAAATTACAGACCAATATCCCTGATGAACATAGATGTAAAAATACTCAACAAAATATTAGCAAACCAAATTCAAAAATACATCAAAAGGATCATCCATAATGATCAAGTGGGATTCACCCCAGGGGTGCAAGGATGGTACAACATTCGAAAATCCATCAACACCATCCACTACATCAACAAAAAGAAGGACAAAAACCACATGACCATCTCCTTAGATGCTGAAAAAGCATTCGACAAAATTCAACATCCATTCATGATAAAAACTCTCAACAAAATGGTATAGAGGGCAAGTACTTCAACATAATAAAGGTCATATATGACAAACCCACAGGCAACATTACATTTAACAGTGACAAGCTTTAAGCTTTTCCTTTAAGATTGGGAACAAGACAAGGATACCCACTCTCCCCTCTTTTATTCAACATAATTCTGGAGGTCCTAGCCATGGCAATTAGACAACAAAAAGAAATAAAAGGTATCCAAATTGGCAAGGAAGAAGTCAAATTGTCCCTGTTTCCTGATGACATGATATTGTACATAAAAACCCTGAAGAATACACTCCAAAACTGCAAAATCTAATATCTGATATCAGGAAAGTTGTGGGATACAAAATTAATATGCAGAAATCTGTTGTATTCCTATACACTAATGGTGAACTAGCAGAAAGAGAAATCAGGAAAACAATTCCATTCACAATTACATCAAAAAGAATAAAATACCTAAGAATAAACCTAACCAAGGAAGTGAAAGACCTATATCCTGAAAACTACAAGACACTCTTAAGAGAAATTAAGGAGAACACTAATAAATGGAAATTCATCCCATGCTCTTGGCTAGGAAGAATTAATGTTGTCAAAATGGCCATCCTGCCAATCTACAGATTCAATGCAATTCCTATCAAAATACCAAGAGCATTCTTCAATGAACTAGAGCAAATAGTTCTAAAATTCATATGGAATGACAAAAGACCCCGAATAGCCAAAGCTATCCTGAGAAGGAAGAATGAAGAAGGGGGAATTATGCTCCCTGACTTCAAGCTCTACTACAAAGCCACAGTAATCAAGACAATTTGGTACTGGCACAAGAACAGAACCATAGACCAGTGGAACAGAATAGAGAGCCCAGATATAATCCCAAGCAATATATGGTCAATCAGAATGTAGCCATGGATATACAATGGGGAAATGACAGCCCCTTCAACAGCTGGTGTTGGCAAAACTGGACAGCTACATGTAAGAGAATGAAACTGGATTACTTCTAACCACATACACAAAAGTAAACTCAAAGTGGATCAAAGACCTGAATGTAAGTCATGAAGCCATAAAACTCTTAGAAAAAAACATAGGCAAAAATCTCTGGGACATAAACATGAGCATCTTCTTCATGAACATATCAACCCAGACAAGGGAAACAAAAGCAAAAATGAACAAGTGGGACTATATCAAACTAAAAAGCTTCTGTATAGCAAAGGACACCAACAGTAGAAAAGACATTCTACAGTATGGGAGGATATATTCATAAATGACATATCCGATGAGGGGTTGACATCCAAAATATATAAAGAACTCTTGCACCTCAACAAACAAAAAGCAAATAAGCCAATTAAAAAATGGTCAGAGGTGCTGAACAGATAGTTCTCCAAAGAAGAAACTCAGATGGCCAACAGGCACATGAAAAGATGCTCCACATCACTAATCATCAGAGAAATGCAAATTAAAACCACAGTGAGATATGACCTCACACCAGTAAGGATGGCCATAATCCAAAACACAAACAACAACAAATGTTGGCAAGGATGTGGAGAAAGGGGAACTCTCCTATACTGCTGGTGGGAATGCAAATTAGTTCAACCATTGTGGAAAGCAGTATGGAGGTTCCTCAAAAAGCTCAAAATAGAAATGTCATTTGACCCAGGAATTCTACTCCCAGGAATTTACCCTAAGACTGCAGCAGCCCAGTTTGAAAAAGACATATGCACCCCTATGTTTATTGCAGCACTATTTACAATAGCCAAGAAATGGAAGCAATCTAAGTGTCCATGAGTAGATAAATGGATAAAGAAGATGTGGTACATATACACAATGGAATATTATTCAGCCTTAAGAAGAAAACAAATCCTACCATTTGCAATAATATGGATGGAGCTAGAGGGTATTATGCTCAGTGAAATAAGCCAGGTGGAGAAAGACAAGTATCAAATGGTTTCACTCATCTGTGGAGTATAAGAACAAAGCAAAAACTGAAGGAACAAAACAGCAGCAGACTCACAGAACCAAAGAATGGACTAACAGTTACCAAAGGGATAGGGACTGGGGAGGATGGGTGAGAAGGGAGGGATAAGGGGGAAAAGGGGGCAATACGATTAGCACACATTATGTAGCAGGGGAGGACACCGGAAAGGCAGTATTTATAGAGAAGACAAGTAATGATTTTATAGCATCTTACTACGCTGATGGACAGTGACTGTAATGGGGTATGTGGGGGGACTTGATAATAGGGGGTCTAGTAACCATAATGTTGTTTATGTAATTGTACATTAATGACACCGAAATAAAAAAAAACACAATAGTTCATGCACTGGCATAAGTTTATGGTTTGTCTCCTACATGGGGCACCCCTAGACTATTCTTTATTCATCTTTGTAGATACTCCAGTAGTTAAAAATAAAATTTCATACCTATTAGATGCCCAGTAATATTTCTTGAATGGCTGAATAAATGAAAATAAGAAGAAATTTGAGATCCATTTTTTAGCACTGTGGATTCAAAAGCATTTAATGTAAATATTAGTCCTACTGTTGTTTTGATGCCTGTGAATATGTCAGTCACTCTTGTAAGCTTTTTAGTTGTATGATCCTATTGAACCATTAAATCATTCTAATAAGATAAATACTGTTAACTTTTTTGTGATAAGGAAAATGAAACTCAGGCTTACAAATGTAAAAACACCAAAAGAAAACACTTATCTAAGGCCCTAGAGTAAGAAGGGCAATATAACCTAGTGTTTAGAAGAACAATTTGCTTCAGTGACAGAAAAACCTGAGTTTACTATTTAACTCTCCTTTCTCTTTTTCTCCTCTCTCAAATGAATTTCAAAATTGGGCCTCAGAAATTTACTCTGGTAAACCTCCAGTGTTCTGAGTGACAATTTTGTTGCTGTGGGTCAAAGTATTCTGTCCTCAGTATGTTTAACAAAGGGTTTATCTAGGAGTATTCTTTGCAATGAACTGGAAAGTTTTCTATTTCCAAGCAAGAAATTAAAGTTGCATTGATTTATGATGGAAGTATGTGATAGCTAGATAGTATAAGTGATACCCTGAGTACCTGTACAAGCCGACAACTAACCTTTATGAAAAAGAATATTAAAAGCACATATAAATTATTGACTTAATGCGAAGAAAAGGCACTTCAGAATATAAGTCCATTTACAAGGAATAAATAGGCCAGCACACATACCCACTCACAGAGAAGGAGATGGTGACTCAGCAGACAATGGCATTTTACTTTTCCTGTCGGTTCTTTTGCAAGACTTCTCAACATCTTCAGAGACTAGTGGTTTTATTTATGCTTCAGGTATACCTTTATCTGTGCAGTTTCAAGAGACTTTCCAAAATTTAATTAGTGTGTTAGCAAAATAGTCCAATCCTTTGGCTCTTATTTCAACATCTTTTAAATTCAAATGAATGCCCAAAAAAGGAGCATAAACTAATCTCCACTTTATACTCTACCATAAAGTGCTTTCTTTTACCAAAGATTTTAAATTGTGTTTTCTGATGTGTATCTAATAATATTTATTGCATAATGACCCCATATTCCACCATAGCACTTTCTATATGTAAAAGAAGCATTTATATGGTAGCTTAACTTCCAAACTACAACTGCATATTGTTCCAGCGAGTAAACAGAAAAGCGGGCACAGAGCAGTTAAGTGGCATGGCTCACTTCGTAGGTACCTCGGTAGATAGCTTACAGGTAGCTACCATCATGGGAAGCTTAGAACATATGAATTTTCCTCAACTAGATTGCTACTATTTTAGGGGAAAAAGGAAATTGGAGATATGACAACATTTTAAAAAATCATGTACATGGTTTACAATAATAAAAGCAATTGTTTAATTTATTGCTTTAGTATGCATTAATAAGTGGCATGAACATTGCACTTTGAGGACTGAAAAAATTAATGCAAAGGATTTTCTTTCCCTTTCTGAATCATACCAATTGAATAGAAGGATGTCATACAGACATGGTAAATATTGGGTTTATGTGGTAAAGATTAGAAGGATTCTATAGGGTTTGTAGAAAGATTGGTAATATATGAATTAGTAGAGAAAGTAAGGAAGACCAGTCAAATCTGGAAGATTGGTATAGGCAAAAGTTGAGAGCACTTTGGCAAAGAGGGAAAATACAGCTTAGCTTGAGTTCAGAGTAATCAGCAGTGATGTCAGAAGTTTGGTCAAAGACAGATTATGAAGAATCTCCATATACCTGCATATTGGATTTCTATTACAAACAATATGAAGCTAGCTATTTTTACTCACAAGAGAAATATGGCTAGAAAGTGCAATATGGAACTGAAAATACTGAGTTGTATCCCTTAATTCAATCATAGTGCTTTAAAAATAGAAACTTATTGTTACTATTTGACAAATGACAAATGTGGTATTGAATTACTTGATTGCTCTAATTTATACAGTCATTCCACTAGAACCCTAAATTATGAACAGCTAGTGAGTGTTATAAGTAATGGACTACCTTGCTGCTCCATCTACACACACACACACACACACACACACACACACACACACACACACAAATCCTATCCTGCAAAGGGAAAAAAAAAAGCAATTTGGTAAGGAAATATTGCCAACTGATTATGGACATGTTTCCTGAAGATCCATGATGTACTTACAATTATTCTCAACATGGCACTAGCAGCTGTTACCAATCAAAACTATATGTCAAAAACAACAAGATATGTTTTATACCTATTTGACTATATCCAGAACACTGACAACATCAAATTCTGGCAATATGTGGAGCAACCAGAAGCTCTTATTCATTGCTGGTGGGAATGCAAAATTTTACAGCCACTTTGGAAGACAATTTGACTGTTCTCACAAAACTAAACGCATTCTTATCATATGAAGAAGCAATCATGCTCATCAGTATTTACCCAAATGAACTGAGAACTTTCATCTACATAAAAACCTGCACATGGGTGTTTTCAGTAGCTTTATTCATAATTGCCAAAACTTGGAAGCAACCACGATGCTTTTCAGTGGATACAGGGATAAACAAATTGGCTAATGTGTACAGTGGAATATTTTTGGCAATGAGAAGAAATGAGCTATCAAGCCTAAGAAAGACAGGGAGGAACTTTACAGTAAATGCATATTGCTAGTGAAAGAAGCCAATCTGAAAAGCCTGCACACTGTGTGATTCCAACAGCATGACAATCTTGTAAAGGTAAAACTATGGAGACAGTAAAAAAGAGATTAGAGGTTGGGGTTTGGGAGGGGAGAAAGGGGGCAACCCACTCAACTGGGGCACAGGGGAATTTTAAGGAATCGAATCTGTTCAGTGTGTAAATATATAGTGCATAAACATGTCATTATACATTTGTCAAAACCTACAGAAAGAGTGAATTCTAGTATAAACTATGGACTTTAGTGAATTATACTTTATCAATAATGGCCCATTAACCATAACCAATGTACCACATAGATGGAAGGTGTTAATATAGGGAAACTGGCAGGGGAGGGGAGATGGAGGTGTGGGGCTATATGGGAACTCCATGTTCTTTCATTTTTCAGTAAACCTAAAACTGATAAAAAAACATTTAAGTATATTCATTTAAAAAACGGATATGTCATAGGTGATTGAAAGCCATTTACCATGTTTGCTTTAAAATACTCTTCGTTATACACCATGGTTCACTATGGATCTTCTCCTACTTTATTGCTGCCAAGCATGGGTGAGAATGGATAATTGGAGAGAAGTAACATTTGTATATCTAGTAGACAATTAATAACGGTCACTCTTATTCCAGTCTACATCTTAACCATTCTATTAATAAAAAAATGTATGTCCTGTTATAATACATTATGCTCCATTAATCTCAGTAATTCTGCGCCCAAATCCTCTCATTCACAATTTAGAGTGACTGGAATTTGGTAAACAACAAGGTTTAAGGATTTAGTTACATAATGCAAGTCACAGTTCTAATGGACAGGAAACAAATCCATTAGAAAAGGCATAATATGGACTGATCTAAGATCACATCTAAGCAAATTCCAATATAAAATAACTGGAGATAATCATATTGTCTGTGTGTGTGCGGTGGTGAGGAAGGGATTGAATACAGTGAGAATAATTTATTGAAGTAGGAAGTGGAAGATTCAGGGCACAAATCATGTCACAGTAAAGGTGATTACATTTTCGTGTTAGTCAAGCTCTAGAAAACAACTACTCCCAAACACACACACAGACATTCTCACCTAAACATACACAAACATGGTTCCACAACGACGGAAAGGCTAAGGGGCGAATTTGCAGAGTGCGGCTCAGTTCACTGGTGAGAGAAACAACACCATCATTGACGATAAACATATTTAAGCTTTTTAATTACTAACATCATCTATCTCCTCCATTAGATTAAACTCAATAGGAATGAGCTAGCTTGCTTCCTTTGAAAGTGTGATATTAGGCCATAATATCAGTAGTTACCTATAAGCAGTTACAGATTTTCCTACTTTGCACTTCTCTATAGTGCTTTCTCCTTATACTTATGAATGTACACATCAATGGTATTTCCACAAGTTCTTTACCATCAAATAGAAAACACAAATATTTAACTTGCATTGTTCTATTTATCTCTTTGTTCTGGGTAAAATTTTGCAACATTAAAAATTCAAGTGCCAGCAATACATTTCCATTTCTTTGTCTTATTTTCAGTTTTAGCTCTGTCTTCATCTCCAATGCTATTCTACTTTAACATAAAATAATCTTTTTTCTAGAAGAAATTTAAATTTCTTAAAATGTTTTCATACTGATTACGTCAAATCTGTAGCATTAGTAGTCCTACTCAAGTCAGAACTGCTTTAGAGTATATACAGACTTGTTCCAGGTGGACTTGAAATGATCCCCACATAACTATGTATATTATCCTAGTTGCATTCAAAATTCACCCCTTTCAAGGTATGCAGATTCAAAACAAAGAATACATCCTTGCATATTCATTTTCAAAGCACCAGTAAAGGAAATGTCTGTACCATTTCCATCTTTCCATTTTCTTTAAGCAACTACTCTTCTACCCTGATAAATCAGTGAGCTGTTCAATATGGGATTGAATTCTGTGATTCATTGCTCAGAATCCTTCCTCTTCTCTCACTCCCCAAAAGAAATCTCTCTCAGATGCCTGTCACTTCTTTCTCATTCCATGGACCTGCCTTCATCTGATGAAATGCCTAGACCCACTAAACAGATTGCTTTAGCACAGAGACCTTATTAAGTGCTGAATAACTCCCAAACAAGTCCTGCAGTGAGGGGACGTCTTTAGCTGCTGCGGAGAGGGAGGAGTGTGTTTCCATTTATTGAGAAAGTCTGCAGTGTGATTCAAGATGTATAGCTTTCAAAAATAATACAGGAAACATCCTTTTCCCCCATAATCAACCCTTGTATTACCATCTATGTATATTTATGAAAATTTCTTATAGGATAGTGAAGAAAACAATTTTGGAAATAAAAAATACATTTCCTACGTGTGTATGGATAGAGAAACTTTCCTACTATTTTTGATTCTTTCATGTCTATTTTTGTAAGAAACAAGTAATATTCTCTTTTAGCTGCCTGCTGTTTTCTGCTGAAAGCAAACTGCACATGAGCCCAGAGTCACTCATTCTTTCTGTACTGTTCACAGATATATGCAGACAATTGCAAGGAAGTTTCTGTCTTTCAATTTGTCCTCATTTTAACATTTCTCGTGATACTAGTTGTATAACATATAGTCTTTAAATTTGCCTAGAACTTGTCATTTTAATATTTCAAGCCATTGTTATTTTCAAAGATGAATCAACTTTTATGCAAGAACTTTTTAAAGAGAATTAATTTAGATAGCATAGGATAAATTCACTTTCCTGTGAAAACAAGGAATTCTTGATTTGAAATGTTCCTTTTGTGAGGAGTAGGAGAAAACTACTTCAAGCGGTACTCACGTCTTAACAATAGGGAAAATAAGAAAGCAGTGTCACCTCTCTCGGAGGTTTGCTGAGTATAACACAGGAAGAAAGAGCCCCCTAACGGTTCAGCTTTCTATAAAAACTGAAGATGTACTTCCTGAATTCGTGTTCATTCACTATGGCCAAAATGAATAATCAGGAAAGAAATCCGATACCATCGCAGTGAATGGAAGTTCGAATAAAATGTCAAACTGAGCCCTCTCAAAAACGCAAAGAAAAGAAAGAATTCCTAAGCTGAATTGAGTAAGTAAATGGCTAGGTTTTAGACTCAGACAATCTTATCCACATGACTGCTAGGACACTTGTCTTCCGCAATGACGTTTACAGAAGAGCACTCTTCTGGAATGCAGGTGACACATTAATTACATAGTTGGAAAGTGTGAATTGTTGTTTTAAAAAGAACTTGCTTTATTTCCTTCATGAGACAATTTGTTTTTAAGAAGATTGGGGAATCAAATCCTTTATACGAGTAATCACAGAATGTGTAAGATAACAGAAAAAGGCAACAGAGTGTAAGCTAAAAAGAATACCTAAGTACAAGAGGCATACAGTTCAAGAAATTATTTTTAAAGTTTTTTTAACCAAAAAACATGCCTATTCATAGAAAAAAATTAAGTAAGGGTGCCTACATCTACCCATGTTAAAATATGAACGGTCTCATAAAAAACCATACAATGCAATTGACAATTTGTTCTTCAATATAACTCATAGATGAGTGCTATAAGGAAACTGTACTGTACAAATAGGTTAGATACTTAAGATTATTGCAGCAAAAATTATGGAATTTTAAATAACTTGGTGCATTACATTGAAAAATGACTAGATGAATTAGTTAAATCTTAATTTTATCCTTTGGTGAGACATGTCAGATTGTTTGCATAAACAATAAAATGGAAGGATTAAAAACACAATTTGGGGTAAGTTGCATAGAAAATTAGCATACTCAATGTAATATAAGCAAATCAATAATTAAGCAAGATAATAGATTTACAATAAATGCTGCATATGCATTTGATATAAATTGCTACTGTATACATAAAATGTATGGCCCACAGTGCCTGCCACCCTCCTCAGTCAGTAGATTGACATTAATTTCTCAAACATAATACTCAAAAGAGATGGATATATTTTTTTTCAAATGACTCAGTTCAAATATAAAAACATTCAATATTCTCTAATACACATTTCTATTCCTTTAGACAAATTGTACTTTACAAAATTTATATTCCCTACTGATATGGTTATTTTAAGTGGAAACACCTAGGTAGGTATAGTATTTATATTATTATGAATAATTAAAACAGTATTCCACATTTGAAAGACAAAACAGATATCATGAAGAATTATTTTCTTCAAATATGAAGTTATATTTAAAATATAAGCAAGGGTGAAAGACCCATTCAAGTACAGGCATTCAGGGTATGTAATATTCCTAAGTTCAGCTATGTTGGTTCCCAAGAGGATTGGCAATCATGTTCTTATTTGAAACATTGAAAAACATAGTAGAAAGTTTTGCTGATTTATCACAGATGGCAATGTGATCTTTGATTAGAGCAGTGACTCAGGGAACTTCACTCAAAAGTCCAATCAGCAGATCTTGGGATAAAATATCTCTGCTTATTGATTCAAAAGCAAATAAATTGACATAATAAAGGTCATAAACCAGTTTCGTTCGAGTAAGTATGAAATAAATCCTTTTCTTCTGATATCAGAATGCTGTCTCTTTAACAGTTGACATCCGTGACCTACACACCTAAGGTCAATCAGCCCCATCAGTACTGCATTGCTCTAACCCATTATTCCAATCCCTTTCCTCAAAAAAAAAAATCCTGTTTCCAGCAGAGAATTTAGTATGTGCAAAGTTCCTATATGTTCACAGACACTTTACCAGCTGACACTTCAAACATTAATTGATGGAACTGCAGCTCTAGCTATGAACTCTAGAAAAGCTGAACATCTCCAGAGTCATATTTCTTTGCGTTAGCTCTGTACTTTAAGACCAAATGCTAGCAATCAATAGCTTATACATAATAAGATGGCAGTCTAATGTCACATCATTAAGACACATCATGTTTATATCGAAGAGTTAAGACTTCAATCAAAAGACAAATTTAGGAAGAAGAAAAAAAATACACTGACAATCACAGAAAAGCATAGAGTAGCTTCTATGTCTGCACGAAATACAGTAGTAGCCATTTAACAGTCATAGTCCTTTCATGATATGCTATTATTTCCCAAAGTTATTTAATAGCTAAGAACAATATATGTAAACATATTTTAAGGTTGTCACCAAAACTGCTCTTTTTAGTATGGACATTGCTTATTTCTCTTCTTCATACAGAGTATCAGCTATATAAACTTATAATCTTCTGGTCTTATAAAAAGAAACTTGTATGTACCCAGAGATAAAACATCAAAGATATTCTTATAAACATGCAACACATTTCTAAATCCACATGCCTATGTATTACATTAACTCTAACACATCACTGCAAACTCAGTTTTGAAAACACATAAAGCTATGATTCATTTTACTGTGAATGACCAGAAAGGAATCCAGAGATAAAAATTTAATTTCCTTACCTGGAGCATGAAACTGTTTCTGTTCAATTCGGGAACCGAATGGGGCTGGAAAGGGGACTTGATTGTTGTTTTCTTTTCACAATCCTCTTTAGTGATGCAGGAGTGAGATGAACTATTCCAAGGTGAAGTCTGTTATTTCTTGCTGGGGCTAGGAGCTGACATCCTCTTTTAAAAGAAAAGGCATCTCAGTAAGTTGTTGACTGAGGGAGCTACAAAGCAAGATAATCGGCACCAGCAGTCACATAGCGCTGCCAGGGAACAGGAACGTGCACTGCCTCCGTCCGCACCTCGCGTTCCCCTCTCTCCTTTTCACCCTGACGCTCACTCAGCTCTGAGTCCAGCTCCTTGCTGCCGTGTAATCAATCTAGCCTGTCTGAAGCTAACAGTCCTCTATTTAACCAGCCTATCAACAGCAAGGATTCCACTGCTCGCCCCAAGGGTGTTTTGCACGAGTGGTACAAACAAGAGTTTTGCCAGCAGTTTAGCCAAGTATTTTTCATGATTTTGTCTCCCTTAGACATAGGGCTTGAGAGAGCGGAGACTCGAAGCAAGCTGAGTGTCATTGCAGCTTTTTGCATTTTTAAAATTTACCCCTTCTTTTCCAGCTGACATTAAATTATAATGACACACCTGCTCTCCATCATCATTTAGGAATTAGTACAGAGTTGCATGTGTGATAAAATCGTTCTAATTCAAATACATAAGAGAAAATTCAGAAGCAGAATTGCCTACGCTGCCAGATGCTTTTTGCTAGCAACAGCAATGTCTTCAGTAGCCTGTACGGCTTGGGTCACTAGAGTACCCCGTTATACTGATTGATGTTAAAAGTTACTCATTTTACACTAGAAAAATAGTGGCCTATATTTCTGTTTTTCATAAGGAAAGAGGGGCAGTGTTTGTAGATATTTTTGAGCTACAAGCTTGAGTCAGACTTCAGTGTATAAAATGTTTTTTCAATGTTAAAGCATAAATCTACAAAAAGATCCCTCTAAATATATCAAATAGAGCATTTCACACCTGATTCATCCCTTCCAGGCTAAGAAGGTTTTACTCTTAAAGTGATACGTTCACTGCTTCAGTACTGTAACAGACAGTAATAATGAGGCACGAAGCAAACCATTCAAGACCAGATTGGGTTTTCATTTCTTAAATGCTTCCAGGGGGAGAGGGAAAAAGGACATTTGGGGTCAACTTAGCATTGGTTTACAAACTGGCTCCCCGTACATGGAGGGTCAGGGACCCAAGGAAGAGGCAGGCCACTCCAGATTGTCTGGTGGCAGGCTCAGCAAGCAAGGGAACTTGCCTACGCGGCTTGTCTTGGGCGGCGGTAAGACGGGTAACTCCGTGCACCACCCGTCAGAATCTTAAAAGTTTCTAGAGGCTTTACCTATGTACATCATGTATATAGTCCAGACGGTCTCAACAGCACCTGGCCCTCTCGAAGTTGTTTCCTTGAAAATGGTTCCTACTGTGGGAATGGTGGGTAGAAGGGATACTTTAGGGGTGTGTGTGGTGGGGGGGGGCGCCAGGAGCCTCCCATTGCCTGGGATCCAGTCCCCAGGTCATCCTGCAGTTGCAGTCACATCCTCTTGATGACCTCCTCCAACATTTAACCAGACCCTAGTAATGTAGTCTTTATTAATTTCTAATTAGGAGATGATTGCTTATCTCAGTTTCACACTGCTTGGTCAACCAACCTTTTAGTTACTTTTTCTTTGTACTAATACATTATTGCACTCATTGAAGTAAATTGCATAGGAATACTTAACTACACCTCAATTTCCAGTTGTAATTAAATTCCAGGCAATAGTCATTATAGTTCCAACTTTCAACATCATATAATATGAATAAAAGTTTGTAATACATGCTAAAGTGTCTATAAACGGGAACCAAGAAGGCCATAGATAGGTACAGTCATGGAGTTACACTCAATTAAAGTCCAAATTATAAAGCATTGTAACACTTATTAGAGGCAAACTTCCTTGATTTAATTGACTCAGTTCAGCAAATATTTATTGAGCAACTCTTTGTATCTGGCCTTGTACTTTCAGTAATACAAAAGTAATTAAGAAGAGAGCAGGCTTCTTTGTATTCTCCCTATTTCCAGTGTACTGTAGAAGCAGTAGTCAATCTTCCAGGACTTACACGCCAGTGGATAGATAAGGAGTTCTCCAATAAACCAGATACAAGGGAGAGTGATTATTACCTTCTTTATCAGTAGTTCAAAGAGCAGTAAGTACTTGAAAGCAACATCATACCTCCTTTAGGATAACAGAAAGACCCTGTGAAAACATGGCATTCATAATGAATGATCAAGGACAATAACAAAGATTTTACAGGCAAAGGAAAAACGCTAAAAGAGAATAGGGAAAACAGAAGCAAACTACTAAAGGCTCAAAGGAAACTAGATGTTGTGGAGGGGTGCTGGTGGACGAGCAAAGTAGCTCGGTGGCTGGGAGCACCAGTAGGGCTTAGAAGGTATGAGTAGAAATAATGGAATTATATGGAGGATCTTGGATGCTGAGCTGAGAGTATTTGGGTAACTGGGAGTCTTTTAAATATCTTTTAATGGAAAAGTGGTAAAATCTGAACTTGTGCTTTGGGAGCCTCAAACAAAATTTGTAGGCATTCTGGGAACAGAGCCCTTGTGAGAGTGAGCAGTTACCATGGAAGCCACTGCCAAGGTCTCGCTCAGTAGTAATGAGGGGAGAACCAGTGGGCTCAGGGTGGGACTGAGCAGAAGGAACTAATACTGAGAAATGTTTCAAAATAAGTCTCGATATGACTTTGCAACCTACTAAGGAGAGGTACGGCTTAGGAGGACTTTACTTTTTCAACTAAGAGGAGAGACTAAGAAAAAGTCCCAGTATAAATGTCACTCACTTCTCCACCATCTCCCTTTTTGATTGTTATAGAACTCATCCTTCCTTAATATATACACTTATATGCACATGTTTTGTTCTGTTTTATGCAATTTTCTATAAATAATGTGAACTCCATGAAGGAAAAGAATTGGATTTGTGCAGCACTTTTTCCCACACATTTTTTGGAATTGTGCCTGGCAGGTTATAAGTTATCCAACTTGAATGACAAAACAATTGCCATTTTTTGGAGGACTCCATACATGTTAAGGTCTCAATGAATAATTCTGAAAATCTTATCTCATTTACGAATATAGAACACTCTATGAAGTAGACATTATCCTATTTTACAACTAAAGGAAGGCAAACTTGAAGAGGTGAATTACCTTGCCAATGATACACAGCTAGTAAGTATCTGTTGAAATCAAAGCCTATTATTTGTACCAATGTTGAGTTTTCAGGAACCAGCAGTCAATATAATAGAAAATAATAATCTGGATATTGATGTGTGGGTCATATAATTAGAACAGGGAAGGAGGCAAAAACTAAATAAAATTAAAACTAGAGAGTCAAAGGGAAGTGTATGTGGTGGATAGGAAGCTGAAGTTTTCAAATTCAAGAATCTCTAGAGTTGTATGCTAAGAGTAAAAAGGACTGTTCGAAGGTATTGGGAGGCAGGCTAGTGGAGTGCTCTGTGAAATACAAGGAACTGCTGAGGTGAACTACAGTGGGGACCTTACCAAGTAGAAGAAGGTTGGCTGAACTGCTCTGAAGGCCCTGTTGAGCCTGCAAGCCATAAAGTTCCAGTGGCGCCAGTCTGTAAGATTGCACAGATTTCCTGTAGCTTGATGCCTGAGAGATTTGTGGGGAACTACCTTGAATTTCTGCTGCGCCAAAGCTTCCCGCCGAGTGTTCTCACTCAGGTCCACTGCTTACGTCAGAGACAATTGCGCATGTGCACAACTCTGTGCGTGATTGGATATTTGAAGGTCGCCTTGTTAGCATAAGGTGCAACCAATCAGAAGAGACCACACCCTATATATTCCATGTTCTGAGCTGCAATAGAGTTCCTGCTTTGACTGAGCTCCCTCTCGCATCTGATTGTCTCCGGGGACAGCGGAGGCTGCGGAATGGTCGGACAGTCAGCTCTTGCCTCCCTTGCTTCGCCTTGCCGGGCGTGCTTCTCCCTCCTTTCCTTTCCCTCCGCTGGCTCGGAGGGTCACTGAAAGCTAGTAGTCCTGACGGTGAGCAGTACCGGCAGGGGAGAGGCTAGAAACCCTGACAGAGATTGAAAGAACTAATAGAAAGCAAAGGCTTGGTTTCTTTTATAAGAAATTTGGGAGGAATAGGACAAGAGAGAGATTTGGAGGGTGGAGAGGAAGAGACTATTGGCATAGTTTGAGTGGTTTTAATAATTGGTGATATTTCTGAATATGAGGTGAAGAAACAGTTGAAAAGATGCAACTTGAGAAAGCAAGTGAAAGATGCTCAATTTATCGGGAGCATGAAGGAAATGGTAGGTGGAGGCAAAAAGCTTTGTGGGGTATTTAGGGTAGACAAAGAGGAAGGGGTGATTTCTTTGAAAGCAAGAGTAAAGAGATACGTTATAGCAAACAGTATTCTGGTGAATTTATTTATGCCAAAACCAGTAACCAACACCTTAAGTTCCAAGTAACCTACTATGACCTGGGAATTTCAGTATATAAAAAGGATATATTTTCTCTTCGAGTTGACCAATCTAATTAAAATATATATATTTGTAATTATCTAAAAATTATATAACTATTAATATGAGTGAGTTCTACAGTAAAATGGTATACAGAGGACTAAGAATCATGGAAATGGAAAGGTCTAATATTGGAAGATGTTTATACAGGCATGGTGAGGAGAGTGAGGAATAGTATCAGAATACTTCAAAAGGGAGAAGAAACAAATTTTTTAAATAGAAAGCAAAAAGGGAGAGGATATTTGAGCTTCATTTTGGATTCACAAGCTTTTAAAGATAGGAAATAGTGTGATGAAATGAACATAGCAGGGTGGTTAACCACAAAGGTGGGAAATGCCAATCAGGAATGAGTTTGCATTCCATGTTAAGAAGAGATTGGAAGGAGAGAAACTAGTGAGGTCAAGGTATGTTTCACTCCTATATTATACCTTTTTTTCCTATAATTTTGTTTAAACATGGAAGAAATAAAACCATGCAAATGGTATAATCATATTTTAGAATCTTTTTAGAGTGAAGTATTTTTTAGAAAGAGTGATTTTTTAGAAATAATAATAATAGTAGTAATGTTTTGGAAAGTGTTCAGTGGCAACAAGAGATAAGGGGAGATTTTACAAAGGCACTAGCTGTGGGGATGGAGATGAGGGAAAAAGAAGTTTGTAGGTGATAAAATGTGCAGAACTTGATGAATTATTGAATGTTGGATAAGTATGCAGACAAAGATTTATTATGGGTCTATTTAGATGTTGAGTGATGAAGGGGCAGAAAAGGTATATTTTGAATTTGGAAATCATGATGTTATTTATGATGGACATGTAAATATAGATTCCTGTATTTACTAATGGGGCCTTTGGTACTTAGAACAGGTATCTGAACAGCAGGTATAAATATTGTAATCATTTATAGTAGCCAAGAGAATCAAGAAAATATGTTTAGAATAAAATGATAGAAGAAAAAAGGCAGAAAAATGGAGAACCCTGACATTTGAAAAGTGATCCACAGAGATAAGTCACTGAATGACTCTGAGAAAAAACACGAGAAATCCAGAAAACGGAAATACAAAGAAGCCACGGCAAAAATGTATCAGGCATTCCCTTGGTGCTTTAAGAAGAGCAGTTTTATGTTTTGTGTTGTGGTCCCTTAGGGTAAATTGTAATAATGGAGATGATCAGTGAATGAAACACACAAATGACCAGCTATGTGTTCTCCCTTTTTCAACCACTGGTTATTTTCCCCAATGCATTACTATATTTGAATAATTTTATATTGAGTAACTCCACCTGCAAAACTCAATGCTAGACACAATAGGGATTACAAACGTGAAACCGCAATGTCCTAGGGCTTAAAGAGAAAATATTATAACAGGACGAGAGAAGCATTTCTTATATAAAAGATAAACAAAATTCTGTATAAATCGATAAGCTATTTTAAATAGTCAATTAGTATCTTGAAAGGAGTCACAGTGTGTAATATGTTCTGAATCCAACTACTTTTTAATAATTAGAAATTATACCAAATGTACAGAAATATTAATTGAAGCCCTTAAATTTTAAGTTTTGACAGCCATAATATGTTTAACATTTGGAATTTTGACATGCACTTGGTTTATTAAATAATATGTACTTGTACATTTGAAAGGAATTTATTTCAAGTGTTCATAATGTGTTTACATATGAATCATTAAAACATTACCAAATACAACTTGTATTTTTGGAAATACTTTCACTTTTGAAATATGATTTCTACCTACCAAATGTTAACCTATGATGAAAGAGTTTCTGCACTAATATTTTGTCAGGACATGTCTATACAATGGAATAGCAAGTTAATAAGTAAATGGTTTCCTTTGATCATAACAAGCCATCATTTTCACTTTCACATTAATATTTTCATTTTATTAAACTCTAGTTGTACATAGTATCTCTACCATTCATACTGTTTTGTATTACTGTTACCTATCCCTATAAGTTTATTTGTTCTTGTATGTATTTTAGCTCTCTGAAGACACTATAAGAAATTTTTGAGCAGAAATATTTCACTTTTATCTTCTACAATAAGCATTTTTGTTATTACACAACAAAGACTCTATATATATGTATATATATATGTATATATATTTGGGAGACTATCATTAAGATATGGTTACATAATTCTTCTCAAGAAAAGAATGGTCTAGTTTGGAACATATCTTGTTTTAAAGGTGAGATCCTCTGAGTTTATCTTGAATGAGCTGTGGTTATGCCAAGAGATAGGGAAATTGTGATAAGTATGAAATGAGTGGGAGCTTTAAGTTATGGTTACAGGAGAACCAGGGAAGAAAAGGGGGGCTGGGTGGAGCAACATGGCATCAGAGACCAGTTGGAAATATGAGATAAGCTGAAGAAACTGACAATGCCAGAGGTGGGTAAAACGAAATTTTATTTAAATATTACACACACACACCTTCTGATACAGCAAACTACCAGAAGTGTCATAAAATACAAACATAAAATATGCATAGTGACTGAGACTCTGGACCAAAAAAGCAGCAGAACTGACATAAAACAAAAGCATTTGTTTGGTGGTCTCAGAATTGCAATTAGAGGAGCAGAGATTTGGATAGTAATTCAAATTGTGTCCCACTAGGGGACAGAGTTAGGGGTTTTTTAAGGCAAATGGAAGACTTGTATACTTTGCTTACAAAGTATTCTGACTGATGTTGGAGGCAGAAAATTAATCTTGACTGAATATAATTGGTTGCTAAGGCAATCGCTAAGCAAAGTCTTACTCGGCAAGTGGCAGGTGTTTGAGCTGAGTTACTGGTATATTTGCAGTTGGGCCCAGTTAAAAGTTCATGATTCCACCAGTGAGGACATGCTTAAAGCCCATCTTAATAGCCTTCCGGTTCCATTTTAAAACTCTGTGATGTAAGTGACTCCATTTTATTTCACCTTTTGCAAGATTTTAATTCAATTCTAGGTCAACTCAGGGAAGAGGAACGCACAGGATACCAGTTGAAACGAAGATGAGACACGTAATGGAAACAGAATATCAAAATAAGGGTTTCCAAAAGAACTTAAGTTCATAGGAATAAACAAAATGTTGGATATCCATTGAATTTTTCTGAGCTGTTGAATAGGAGATTAGGCCAAATTCATTTAAAATTTGAATAATAGATAAAAACAGCTGATATGTGGATTATTGTGGAAATCACACTCATCAAACTTTTCAAACTTCTTTTCCAGTTCTTCCTGTATTACAGTCTCAAAAGTTAAAATCTGCAGTTTTTAGGCTTCCCTTTAGATAAGTTGTTGGTGTGTACTTTGTATCTGCCAATCAAATGTTCCTTTGTGAGACTTGAAAGTGGAAATGAGCAAAGTGAGATGGTTAAAGACCTAGTGACTGTAGCAGACCCTACCTCCTAGCAGGCACGGCAGTGAATGCATCTGGTTTTGGGGAGACAGCAAATGCAGAATTTTGGGGTCTGTTCCCTGTTTTAAGTGACAATGAAGTAAAGTGGTATTCCATTAGAAGAGTGTCTGCCTATGGTTTTTCATAAGCGTTCCTTGTTTTCCTTCTCTCCTATGTGTAATTTCTGAGCGTGTAGAATCTCAAGGTGAGTCTCCTCTCCTGGTGAGTCTGTGACCTAATATCCTTAATAAATCACTAACTGCTAAAATAATTACACTGGTTCTATTATCTGCAACTAACATTCCTATTGGAATAAACATATATGAAAACATACTATGGTAAACCACAGTTTAACTGGTTTGTGGTATATTTTGAGATAGGAAATGAGTATGGCATTGTGAATGCCAAGAATCCTGGTGTAGTATTAAAATACCATTTACAGAACATCTCAGAGCCAAGGGCCAACTGACCCAACTGAATAAAAAAATACCCAAAGCTTCTGCAAGAGCTGCACCATTTTTTAGCAAAGTTTCAGAGATTTTCACTACATTGAAAGTAAATTGTAAGACAAAAGTGAGTTTCCCATTCCCAGGCCCCTTCTCCTATAAGGAGCAGTCTGGAAAGTAAGTGGTAGTAGCTGATTACAAAACGCTTGTTAAATGTTTCAGTATAGAGGACACAATTTCCCCAAACCATGATTTTTAAGCTTTGGTTATAGAATGGGGAAAGTTGGCCATATACCCTCTTTACACAAGAAATATATAAACTCTTGACTATTCTAGGTTCAAAGGGAGAGCTGAAACGAAACAGGGAATCTTCTTCAAAGAAGAATCTAAGCCAGATGTTCCTTCTAGATAATGGCCTGATCTCTGCATAGAGCTTCTGTCTACATAGCTGGAGCTGAGATATCAGATGAATGTGAACTGAACTGATGGTAGGAATAAAGGCATACACAACTAGGGATGCTCAGGGTGCTAAGGAACGTAGTGCAGTTAGACCAGAGTATCCGAGAAAGCAGCCTCATACGGAGGCTGCAGCGAGTGCCAGCTTTAAACGCAGCTGAAACATCTGGTTATTGGCGTGCATATGTTTTTCGGGGAGTTCTGTGCGTAGCTCATCTGCAATAGCATTGCTTCTTTTTCTGTGTTCTGCATTTTCATCGAATTACTTCAACACATACTGCTCTTCCTGCTCTGGCCTTTCGGTCTGGAAGAAAGAAACATCTTGAATTTGAAATGGATTGATTTGTAGCATTGAACACAGGTATGAGAAAAACCACCGGCTTCAGTAAGACTGTTAAATATCTGTGGGCATGCTTATTGACTGTGTCATTATATAAAAAAGAGTATCATGTCATTATACAACATGATATAGAAAAGCTGAAATCTTTTTCCTTAAGGACGTGTTTACCCAGATGTTTTAATTTAGTTTGCTTTCTGGAAAAGATTACAGTAATTCTGCTGCGAGAAGATTTTTCTACCATAGGAAGTGCCCTGCATTGAAATAAGTAATGTGCTGCCTATCCTATTTAATAAACAGTTATGAAGTTTTAGAGAACTTAGAACTGATGGTGTCATTGCTCTCATACTCCTTTTATTAAGAATCCCTTCAAATACACTTTGAAAGTTCACTCTATATTACTATTTTCTCTTGAATTATATATATGGAGAAAAAAATCACAAGCTTTCAAGATGTAAAAAGAGAAAAGTGAGACTAGAAATTTAAAGTTGTGGTAGAAAAGTTGGGATTGAAAAGAAAGGAGAAAAATCAATACTATCACAGGAAAGAGAAGAAATGGGGATATAAGCACACTGTCTATCAAATTAGAAAGGAAACAAGTCCAACGTGGGTTTAGGGAAGAAATATTTAAGGGTTTCTAGGGAAAGGGCCTGAGGTGGAAAATGTATTGAGAGACATTGAAGAAAGCCTCTTGCAGCCTCATGCCTACAAAACAGATCAAGGGATTCACAAAAAATGTGGGGTCCCTGTGAGTTGTTACATGTACACACACACACACATAAATATATATGTCATGTACTATTCATAATAATATTCAGTCATTATATATGTGCATCAATACATGTGTGTGTGTATATATATATATATGTAGGTGTATATATATACAGAAATGGAGTGAATCAAGATTTTTGAGTAAGTACTTCATTTAAAGAGAAAAAAAACAAGAATACAGCTAAAAGCAGAAATGTCACTGTCAACAGTTTTAAAACTAAAAAAGACATTGATGTTAAAACCTATGAGTGGTAGAAAGAGAGAATGGTGGGTCTATACACCTGCCAATACTTACACCATGAAGGGATTCTTAGGGGAAAAAAAAGTGACTAGTTTGTGAGTTAATTCTAGAAGAAGCCAAAACTTTCTGTCAGTCCAGACTTAAAGTTGGTGGGCTAAGATTATGAATCATGACCAATCCTTGTCCACCTGTAGTCTATTGGCAGATATTCAACGCATATAACTCTTTCTAAAAAAAGGAAATTAAGGAAGAAATAAAGTTAGCTAAGTCTGAAAAATGAAATAAAAACAACAAACAGAGGAGGTTTGTGGTGCACAGGAGTCTTTGCCCCAAAATAAGAATTGCTTAGGTTTGAGGCCATTTTATAACTAAAAAGAATAATGGAAATTAAGAGATACATAAAATTTCTCACTAGAAATTTGGGCCGTAATTGTCAAAACATTTGTTTGCATAACTCTTTGTTTATGAGTTGAGAAAGGGAATGAAGAGTTATAGGTGAAGAATAAAATTATACTTTTTGTTAAGGATATTTTCCCCAAGACTCTCCTCTTTTCAGTTATTTTACATGTATGGATCTGGAATACTCAAAAAAACCAGATACATGGAGATATTTACACTGGAGTTTGGAATGTAGTAAGATTTTTGCACTCAGCTTAGTTAAGTCATTTATTAAGTAAATAAAATATCAATATTGAAATATTTATTTAAAGTTAAGTTATTTTAAGTTAGTTAAAAGTAATCAAGGATTATTTCAAGAAACAGTTTGTGTCACAGATGTCTTTAAATATGTTGTCAGAAATCTGGGCTTCTGGTAAGCAGAACCAGAGCACTTAAGTTTATATCCAATGTTATCTCTAGCATATTGTAATGATTCCATCAATTTATAAATATTTAACTCATTCTCATACTACTGTCCTATTTCAGTTAAAATGGCAGCTCTCCATGGAGCCTTTCCTATGATTGCCACCTACCAGCCCAACGTTAGTTTCTGATTCCATTATTAAACATTCCATACTTGTGAGATTATGTAGAATTTTAGATAAAATTACTTTTATGGAAGCTGGGGAAACTATTCTGACCTAATTCTATGCTCTTCCTAAAAATTAGACATTATATTTTCTTCACTAATGAGTCCTTGCCCTATCTTTCCTTAATAGAAGGTGTTACAGAAAATAGCCGAAGCCTTTTAGTTTGACTTTTCATACACCCACTTTTAAGAGCTGACACTGAGAACTAATGGTAAAATGAGGGACTGACATGGTTGCAAGCTCCTTTTATTGCTCATTGTGTGTGTGTGTGTGTGTGTGCATGTGTGCGTTTGTGTGCATGCATGTGTGTGTGTGCATGTGTGTGCAGAGAGGGAGATTGAGAGAATGAGAGACTGAGATTCTTAAGATTATAAAAATAAAGAAGAAGGAGATTGTTAAGATTGTAAAAATAAAAGAGGCTGACATTTGAAGGAACTTAAAATAAATAGAAGATTGTCTTGGTGGCTTATTTATAACACAAAAATGAATTAACTTTCAGAAATAAAGGAGAGTAGATGAAGGAGTGGGAAACATCTATATGAGTCAAGGTTCTTGGGGGACTTAATTATTTAGGAAATTGTATAGAAATATCTATAATTTATGCATAGAAATTATATAGCAATACACACACGCACACACATATATATTCTTCTCTCTCCCAACACTAGTTTAGGCTCCTGTGTGGTCTGGTAACCAGTAGGTTTTGGAGTATGGGAAACCCTGGAAAGAAACTGGAAGAGTGGGTAAAGCTAGAATAGGGTGGAAATTGATGTGGGGTATGTATTCCCATGTCTACTTTTTGAGTGATCACCTTAAGCTTGTTGAATCCATCAGCCAAACCCTGCTACTCCTCCCTATGAGATCTCATCATGCCTCTCTGGTTCCTCAAAAACTGCTCCATTTCACATCTCCTCCAGCCAAGGGCAGTACCATTTCTACCTCATGTACTTGCCTATTTCTTTTTATTCCTCTCTGTAACAGCTTTGTAATGAGTCCCTTTTGAAACAAATTTTCCAGATATAACCACACTTCCTGTTTATTGTTGGTATCATCTCTAACACAAACACTTTTCAGACATGAGCTGTACTATTCATACTGGATAAATAAATAATAGCTGTAACAAAGTAATGTGTCACCTAGATTTTGTGGATGCTCCATAATGGAAATTTATGTTAATTCTCTCTCTGAGGTGCTCTTCATTTGATGACATCTTTGAAGCTCTGTTGGCTGGTGTCCTCTTGATGGCTTTGTCCTCTGACCCTTATGAAATGGCTTCCTTCTCTGTATATTGTCTGATATAGATGAATACAATTCAGCGATCCTTTGACTGGAATTTGCATAGTGCATCTAGTTGCAGCTTTCAACCTATGCCTTCCATATTTAAAATGAGTTTCATTTAGACTGCCTTGGTTGAATCTTTCTTTTTTATCCAGTCTGGCAATTTCTGCAGTTTAAATCTGCTGCCTCACATTTGTTTTCTGTATTTCCATCTGTAATTGGGCATTTTTCATCTCTTTCTGTCTTCTTTTGATTAATGTAATGTTTTTATAATTCAATTTTTCTGAATTATTGGCTTACTAGTTATGTCTTAGTATTTTTAAAAGGTATACATAATGAGAGAAGAGCATTAAAGGTACCAACGACAGAATGGAGAGTCCATTTATTAAGAATAATCTTAGACTTCTGGGAAGATGGTGACGTGAGCAGGGTGGCAGAAATCTCCTCCCAACACTATATTTATCTATGAAAATACAGCAAATACAACTATTTGCAAAAGAGAGAGCAGTATACACAGGAAAGTGCACAGCATGCAGCTACACTTGAGAGGACTCGGCACCCCGCAAGGTGGGTAGGATACGGAGCCACGACCCAGCAGGACCCGAGTGCTCACCCACCCCCAGCGCACCAGCAGGAGGATTCAGAATCAGCAGGCCCGCGAAATAACCAGCCCCGGTGATCTGCGCGGGGAGCGCTGACACACATCACGTGGTGTAGCAGAGATTGGAGAGACAGAGGGTGCAGGATCTGAGTGGGGAATGCGCCAGGGTGCTTGTAGCCAACCCCCGGGAAGGAAAAAAAAAAGAGAAGAAAAGCGCACGTTTTTTTCAGCGGTCTTAAAGAGACAGGAGCCAAGCGGAGGGGCCGGATCACCCGGGCACACTCAGGCCAGCAGGCTGGTAGTCCTGGGGAGTTTCGGACCCCTTAGCTGGTGACTGGGAAAGGGTGGCTGCACTTAGACTTCCCACAGAGATCAACAGCCTCCCATTCGTTCCCACCCCAGCCAGAGGTATAAAGGGCCCTGTGGGGCGATGTGGCCACAACTGTGGAATAGTGGAGCAACAGCGCCACAGACAGCATCCCCACAGAAACCACTCCCAGTGGGCGTTTTTGTTTTTGTTTTTTTTCCTTTTTAAAGTCATAAAGAGCCCAACTGACATACATGGCAACTACCAGCAACCACTTCTACAGTCATGAAAAAACAGAGGAATATGGTACAGACAAAGCTCCAGACCCAGACAAACCCAGAGAGGGAACCTGAAGGGATGGACATGCACAGTCTTCCTGAAAAAGAATTCAGAATAAAAGTCATAACCATGCTGACAGATCTACAGAGAAATGTGCAAGAGCTGAGGGAGGAAATGAGGGAAGTGAGGAAAGACAATGAAGAAATCAGACAAGCCATCAACAGGCTTAACAGCAGACTGGATGAGGTGTAAGAGACTGTTAATGGAATAGAAAACAGAGAACAGGAATACAGAGAAGCTGAGGCAGAGAGAGATAAAAGGATCTCTAGGAATGAAAGAATATTAAGAGAACTGTGAGACCAATCCAAACAGAACAATATTTACATTACAGGAGTACCAGAGGAAGAAGAGAGAGAAAAAGGGATAGAAAGAGTCTTTGAAGAAATAATTGCTGAAAACTTTCCCATGCTGGGGAAGGAAATAGTCTCACAGTCCACAGAAGCCCACAGATCTCCCAACACAAGGGACCCAAGGAAGACAACACCAAGACACATAATAATTAAAATGGCAAAGACCAAAGATAAAGACAGAGTATTAAAGGCAGGTAGAGAGAGAAAAAAGATCACCTACAAAGGGAAACCCATCAGACTATCATCAGACTTCTCAACAGAAACCTTACAGGCCAGAAGACAATGGCATGATATATTTAACGGAATGAAACAGAAGGGCCTCAAACCAAGAATATTGTATCCAGCATGATTATCATTTATATATGAAGGAGGATTTAAACAATTTCCAGACAAATGAAAGTTGAGAGAGTTTGCCTCTCATAAACCATCATTACAGGATATCTTAAATGGACTGCTCTAGAGGGAAGCACCCCTAAGGCTAAAAAAGATGATACCAGAGAAAATAAAATCATAGCAAAGAAAGCAGACCATCCAAATAGTAACTAAAGGCAAAGAATAAAACACCTAATATATAAAAAATGGAGGAGGAAGGATAGGAAGGGAGAGATAAAGAAACATCAGATGGCATTTACAATAACTTAACAAGAAAGTGAACTTAGATTCTTAGATAGTAAAGAAGCAACCCTTGAACCTTTGGTAATCACGAATCTAAAGCCAGCAATGGCAATAAGTACATATCTATCAATAATCACCCTAAATGTAAATGGACTGAATGCACCAATCAAAAGACACAGAGTAACAGAATGGATTAAAAAGCAAGACCCATCTATATGCTGCTTAGAAGAGACACACCTCAAACCCAAAGATATACACAGACTAAAAGTGAAGGGATGGAAAAAGATATTTCCTGCAAACAACAAGGAATAAAAAGCAGGTGTTGCAGTACTTGTATCAGATAAAATAGACTTCAAAACGAAGAAAGTAGGAAGAGATAAAGAAGGACATTACATAATGATAAAGGGGTCAGTCCAACAAGAAGATATATCCATTATAAATATATATGCACCCAACACAGGAGCGCCAGCATATTTGAAACAAATACTATCAGAATTGAAGGAGGAAATAGACAGCAATGCATTCATTTTAGGAGACTTCAACATACCACTCACTCCAAAGGACAGATCAACCAGACAGAGAATAAGTAAAGACACAGAGGCACTGAACAACACACTAGAACAGATGGACCTAACAGATATCTACAGAACTCTGCACCCAAAAGCAACAAGATACACATTCTTCTCAAGTGCACATGGAACATTTTCCAGAATAGACCACATACTAGGCCACAAAAACAACCTCAGTAAATTCAAAAATATTGAAATCCTACCAACCATCTTCTCAGATCACAAAGGTATGAAACTAGAAATACATTTTACAAAGAAATCAAAAAGGCTCACAAATACCTGGAGACTTAACAACATTCTCCTAATGAATCAGTGGGTTAATGACCAAATCAAAACAGAAATCAAAGAATATATGGAGACTAATGACAACAACAACACAAAGCCACAACTTCTGTGGGATGCAGCAAAGGCAGTTCTAAGAGGAAAGTATATTGCAATCCAGGCCTATTTAAAGAAGGAAGACCATTCCCAAATGAACAGTCTAAAGACACAATTATTGAAATTGGAAAAAGAAGAACAAAGGAGGCCCAAAGTCACCAGAAGGAGGGACATAATAAAGATCAGAGAAGGAATAAATAAAATAAAATTGAGAAGAATAAAACAATAGAAAAAATCAATGAAACCAAGAGCTGGTTCTTTGAAAAAATAAACAAAATAGATAAACCCTTAGCCAGACTCATTAAGAGAAAAAGAGAATCTACACACATAAACAGAATCAGAAATGAGAAAGGAAAAATAATGACGGACCCCACAGAAATACAAAGAATTATAGGAGAATATTATGAGCATCTATATGCTAACAAGCTGCAAAAGATAGAAGAAATGGAGAACTTCTTAGAAAAACACAAGCTTCCAAGACTGACCAAGCAAGAAACAGAAAAACTAAACAGACCAATCACCAGCAATGAAATTGAATCAGTAATCAAAAAACTCCAGACCTGATGGATTCACCTCTGAATTCTACCAGACATATAGAGAAGAAATAACACTCATTCTCCTTAAAGTTTACCAAAAAATAGAACAGGAGGGAAACTTCCAAACTCTTTCTATGAAGCCAGCATCACTCTAATACCAAAACCAGGCAAAGACGTCACCAAAAAAGAAAATTACAGACCAATATCCCTGATGAACATAGATGCAAAAATACTCAACAAAATATTAGCAAACCGAATTCCAAAATACATCAAGAGGATCATACACCATGATCAAGTAGTATTCATCCCAGGGTTGCAAGGATGGTACAACATTCGAAAATCCATCAACATCATCCACCACATCAACAAAAAGAAGAACAAAAACCACATGATCATCTCCATAGATGCTTAAAAAGTATTTGACAAAATTCACCATCCATTCATGATTAAAACTCTCAACAAAATGGGTATAGATGGTAAGTACCTCAACATCATAAAGGCTATATATGACAAACCCACAGCTAATATCATACTTAACAGCGAGAAACTGAAAGCTTTTCATCTAAGATTGGGAACAAGACAGGGATGCCCACTCTCTCCACTGTTATTCAACATAGTACTGGAGGTCCTAGCCACAGAAATCAGACAAAACAAAGACATACAAGGAATCAAGTTTGGTAAAGAAGAAGTCAAATTGTCACTATTTGCAGATGACATGATACTATACATAAAAAACCCTAAAGACTCCACTCCAAACCTACTAGAACTAATATCTGAATTCAGCAAAGTTGCAAGATACAAAATTGACACACAGAAATCTTTTGATTTCCTATACACTAACGATAAAATAACAGAAAGAGATATCAGAAAAGCAATTCCATTCAGAATTGCATCAAAAAGAATAAAATACTTAGGAATAAACCTAATGAAGGAAGTGAAAGACTTGTACTTTGAAAACTACAAGACACTCCTAAGAGAAATTAAAGAGGACACAAACAAATGGAAATGCATCCCATGCTCTTGGCTAGGAAGAATAAATATTGTCAAAATGGCTATACTACCTAAAGCAATCTACAGATTCAATGCATTCCCTATCAAACCACCAACAGCTTTTTTCAATGAACTGGAACAAATAATCCTAAAATTCATATGGAAACACAAAAGATCCCGAATAGCCAAAGCAATCCTGAGAAGGAGGAATCAAACAGGGGGAATTACACTCCCTGACTTCAAGCTCTACTACAAAGCCACAGTAATCAAGACAATTTGGTATTGGCAAAAAACAGACCCACAGACCAGTGGTACAGAATAGAAAATCCAAACATTAACCCAAACATATACAGTCAACTAATATATGATAAAGGAACCTTGGATATACAATGGGGAGATGGCAGCCTCTTCAGCAGCTGGTGTTGGAAAAACTGGACAGCTACAAGTAAGAGAATGAAACTGGACTACTGTCTAGCCCCATACACAAAGGTAAACTCAAGGTGGATCAAAGACCTGAATGTAAGTTATGAAACCATAAACTCTTAGAAAAAAACATAGGCAAAAATCTCTTGCACATAAACATGAGCGACTTATTCATGAACATATCTCCCTGCACAAGGGAAACAAAAGCAAAAATGAATTAAGTGTGACTATATCAAGTATAGGAGAATATATTCATAAAGGACGTATCTGATAAGGGGTTGACATCCAAAATATATAAAGAACTCATGCACCTTAACAAACAAAAAGCAAATAATCCAATTAAGAAATGGGCAGAAGACATGAATAGACACTTCTCCAAAGAAGAAATTCAGATTGTCAACAGGAACATGAAAAGATGTTCCACATTGCTAATAATCAGAGAAATGCAGATTAAAACCACAATGAGATATCACCTCACACCAGTGAGGATGGCCAACATCCAAAACACAAGCAACAACAAATGTTGGCGAGGATGTGGAGAAAAGGCAACCCTCCTACACTGCTGGTGGGAATGCAAATTAGTTCAACCATTGTGGAAAGCAGTATGGAGGTGCCTCAAAAAACTCAACATAGAAATACAATTTGACCCAGGAATCCCACTCCTAGGAATTTACCCTAAGAACGCAGCAGCCCAGTTTCAAAAAGATAGATGCACCCCTATGTTTATTGCAGCACTATTTACAATAGTCAAGAAATGGAAGCAACCTAAGTGTCCACAGTAGATGAATGGATAAAGAAGATGTGGTACATATACACAATGGAATATTGTTCAGCCATAAGAAAAAAACAAATCCTACCATTTGCAACAACATGGATGGAGCTAGAGGGTATTATGCTCAGTGAAATAAGCCAAGCCAAAAAAGACAAGTATCAAGTGATTTCACTCATATGTGGAGTATAAGAACAAAGAAAAAAAAAGAACTGAAGGAACAATACAGCAGCAGACTCACAGAACCCAAGAACGTACTTATAGTTACCAAAAGGAAAGGGACTGGGGAAGATGGGTGGGAAGGGAGGGATAAAAGGGTAAAAGGGGCATTACAATTAGCAGACGTAATATTGGGGGGGGCATGGGGAGGGCTATACAACTCAGAGAAGACAAGTAGTGATTCTATAGCATCTCACTACGCTGATGGACAGTGACTGTAATGGGGTTGGTGGGGGGGACCTGATGAAGGTGGTAGTTTAATCACCATAATATTGCACATGTAATTGTAAATTAATGATACCAAAATAATTTGTAAAAAAAAATAATAAAATAAATAAATAAGTAAATACAAGATAAAAAAGAATAATCTTTATATTAAATATTTTTATGTAAATATTGAGGATCTCATACAAAATGAGTTTTTATCCCTTTCTCACACAGAACAGAACAGTTAAGTTACAGTGGAATATAAATATAAATTAAGAAAGGTAAAATAATGATTCTTTATGAAAACATGTGAGAATATATTAATGACATTGAAATAGGCAAATAATTCAAAAATAATTCCACAACAAAAAGAACTAATGATTAAAAATATTATATATTAGACTTCCTTAAAATGAAGAATTCCTGTTCTTCAAGTGATAATATTAAGATAGTGAAAAGAAAAGCTGCAGGCTGGAAAGCAATATTCCCCAGTAAATTAAAACCAGTAACATGCTAGTACACTCTACCAGAATGACTTCAATTAAAAGTCTGACAATACCCAATGTTAACCAGAGAACTGAACAAAATTTGTTACATTTGTCTGGGAATGTTAATGGGCACAGGCATTTTGGAAAACATCTTGGCAGTATCTCCTAAAGTTAAATATATTTATGTTCTAGGTACCAGAAATTCTTCTTCAAGCAAGATAGATGAGTGTTGATGTCTACCAAAAACACATTAAAAAATACTCATAGCAGCACTATGTATAAGAGCCAAAAGCTGGAAACAATTCAAAATATCATCAAGTGAATATAGTGTGATAAATTAATACAGTGGAATATAATGTAGTGATAAAAAAGAGACAAATTACAATACTCGTGTAAGACCATGGATAAATCACATAAGTGTAATATAATGTTGAACAAATATGCCATATACAAAATGTTATAGGTCCAACTAACTTATGATGCTAAGAATAAAATAGTGGTTACATTTGGAGTAGTATGGACTCCAAGGAGTCTAAAGTAGCCCTTTGGGGTATGTGAAATGACAGATTTTCTTCTGGGGGAAGAATATACAGGTGTATACAGGGTTATAGTATTGGCTTAAAGGTACAAACAACAGAACGGAGGGTCCATTTTTTAAAAATAGTCCATCAAGCTATAGACTTAAGATGTATCCCCTTTACTTCTGTAACTTATATTTCAATTTAAAAATTAAAAGGAAGAAAAAACAATAAACATTATTTTTGTAGAGATTTTCTTAGAACCTAATAAACTGAGAAATGATTATTCTCTGATTTACTCAGTGCTTTTCAAGTATTACTTATCACAGTATTTGAGCCTCCAATACAATACTTGGATCAGCTTTTGGCTATCACAATCCTGGTGATTTTCCACTAGGAGCAGGAATCTCACTCCTATATTTCATATTTCATGTCTGTTGTAATCTATTGTGAGAAACAATGTATTTGTACATTAAAATGCATGGTTTTTCTTTCCTTTTTTTCCTTTTCTATCTTGTGCATCATGTTGACATTTTTGAAGCTGGCCAGAGAAAAATTATATTATCTATAAATGTTATATTAGGATAGAGGGATTTTCTCAATGTTTTCTGCAAAAAAAGGTAATATAGAGTGGAATACAGTTGAGAGAGCATTAAATAGTCATTATGTATAGCAGTGATTACAGTAATTACAATGAATGTAAAATAAATGTCCAGTGGGAACATAAATATATAAATAAATAAATAATTGATCAATGATAGACAATTCAAATAATCATAGATTTTGATGAGTGCCTAGAAATAAATAAGCAAGATCAACTGGTCAGTAACTGAGAGAGCCCATTTGAGCCAAGCTGGTCATAGAAGGCCTCTCTAAATATGTGACATTGGAGATAAGATATAACATTTGAGGACGAATATGTCATCAAGGGGCTGAGAGAAGAATGAATTCAATAGCTATGGGTAGGAAAGAATTTGGTATTTCTCAGTAAAATAAAAAGGTAATATCATGGCCAGCTGCTCAAGGGTAACTATTGTATGGACATTACAGCTATTCGTAGAGTGGCTCCTAGAGCTGAACAAACAAAATTTCTCAGGAATGCTGTGGTGTCCTGCATTAGGGCTTCACAATCACTAGCTCCCAGTTATCTGCCCACATTCCTCGGTGTCTCTCTCTCCCATTTTATCCTCAGTTGACTCCTATCATCAAACCTTCTAAGAAGTGACCTTTGCTCTCATAAGAAATGCCTCCCACATCTGGAGATCCTCATTGATCCTTCTGCCATGCCTAAAAGTACAGCCCTGGTAATGATCTGGAAGTGATTTATCATGCTAGGAAAATCACATTTTGAAAAACAATCATTAGCTGTTGTACAACATAGCTTGGAATGAATTTTTCATGTCATTACAAATAACATGAATTAAAAAACCAGCTTTATTGGGGAAATAAATGCAAGCCCAGGGTCAACAAATGAAGAGAAATCATGGTTTCCTCATCTTTCCTTCAACAACAAAGAGGCTGATGAAGGCCAGAGAATTTTGGTCTGTTCCCACTTTTCACTCTCTTATTTTAGCATGAGAAGCACCTTTGAATGAAGGACCCAGTACACTGTTTATGGGCAGGACTGTCTATATTTTAAGCACTGTTTATATATATTGCTTATAAATCCCTTCTGCCCATCACTTAGAGCCATAGGGACCATAGGAGGTCATAACCATTCCTGCCTATAAGGGGAAAATATCCTCTGGTCCCTGAAAATTCTGGGCTCAACTCATGACAATCTCCTTGTTGCATCACAAAGAGAACTACAAATAAAGTCACAGTTGAAGTTTACTGCAAAACTCATCATCATTTCTTATAACCTTAACTCAACAGTAATTTGTTTTTTTCTCAGCAAAATGTATATAGTATACATACAAGGAATTTCTGAAAAAGAAAAATTTCATACATAAATTATATTTTAAAACACTGGACATTTAGAAATGGTACTGACTTCAAGATATTGCTTATATCTGAGAGGAACAGCAGAGGGACACAAAAAAAGACTTTCATGCTATACAGCATGATTTGTTGCTAAAAATAAAGAAAATTCAATATACCTGATCCATTTTTAATATTTTTAAAACTATGGCAGTAGATGTTTATAATATTACTCTAAGACTGCATATTTCAGTTTGTTTAAAACATTTACATGTAATAAAAAAAGCTAAAGTATATAAATTCAAGAGATTCTGAATGACATAAAAAATTCAAATATATTCTAAGCATGTATGCCACTTTTATTCATTTTCAACGTCTTCCTCAGATGAATTAGATATAGAAGAAAATGTTTGAGAAATATGTGAGCTATAATTTCAAGCTGTTTAATTTTTGGTAAGCATTTATGACCAAGCAACCATAATGTATGTCAGTCCATTTCTCTGCTTTGCCTCACTACATAATAAAATTCTTGCCACACAATTAAAAGCAAGCAAACAAACAAACAAATTTCAGGGAAAACCCCAGAAGTTTAGAGGAATGGTTGGGATGGAGATAATGAAGGATGAGTATAGATTCTTTGTCTCATCTAAATGCTACCTGGTAAAGAAAAGAAATAAATGTATTATGACAAAAAATACATGCATGGGATTTGGAAGATCAGTTTTTAGTGTGAGAATATGATTTTAAAAACATATTCCCATGTATTGCTTTTGGCAGGTAAAAATTTACATCTACGGATCTAAATCAATGTGTCCCCTTTCATTTAAGGGTAGGAAAAACTAAGCCAGACACTGTTATAAGAATACCAAAGTCCTGACCATGAGCTCCTTTAAATATTATAAAATAAATATTGTTGAATTTCATTAAAATGCTATCCTATAGCATTATATGGTTAATTTGCTTATATATAGCACATTTGTTTATTCAAGTAGTAAAATCAGTAAACCTTTCTTGAGTACCTACTATATGCTGAGCAATGATCTAAAGGTGGGGATAAAAATGAAAAAACAAACAAATGAACACCTGTTTTCATGGATTTTACAAGCTATTAGGAAAAATATAAAATGAAGTATTGACAAATAAATAAAACATATGTTATGTGGTAATATGCACTAAAATGTAAAATAAATCGGAAAAATTAAATAGAGGACAATGGTTTGGGGAGGGTTCAATTTAAAAGAAGATGATCGAGAAGAGTCTTGGTTAAATAGGTGCTTGATACTCACCTTAAGGACCTTTTAGTTCCTTCCTCAATCTCATCCAGAGGAGCACGCTCTGGGTGCCAATTTTCAGTACTGCCCCAAGAACATTTAGATAGATACCTAAATAGATAAGTGATAAATAGACTGCGCATAAATTTAAAAAAGGGAAGATAAAAAAATAAGAGGTAGAAAATTGAAAAGGGTCTCAAGAAGATAAAAATTTTAAACAAAGGGTAAGTGGTAAAATGGATAAAGGTAGAAATATCATTATTCATATAAGAACTACAGAAGAAAGAGAAATGAAAATAAAATAATAAGTGGAACTTTCACAGGATTTAAAAGTATATCATCACAAGTGACAATGATTGAGAAAGTAAATACATAAGAAAAAGAACATAACTCTAGGCATATTACAGTGAAATTTAGGAACATCAATGAACATCAATGAAAATAAATTTAAAAAGAATCCAAGGAGAAATACCAATCATGAACAAAAGAAGATAAGTTAGTAGAATATCCAACAGTATAGCAGTAAGACTGGATGCAGGAAGTCAAATAATATATTCAAATTGTTGAACAAGAGGATTTCATAAATAGAATATTACTTTTAAGCACAAGCGTGAATAAAAAATAAACACATGCAGGTCCATCAGAAGATTCTCTACCCAAATCTGCTTTGAGTGGAATTAGGATCTTAGTGCAGAAATAAGATTAGAATTTGAGTATTAAAATTAGAGTATAATTCTAGTGCTGAAATTTAAAAAAATATTATCACGTTACAGACTGTCCACTGTCACTCTGTGGAAAGGGTATAGCTTCCTCATTATATCTGTTAAGTATGATGAATTATGTTAATGGATTTCTAATCCCAAACTACATTTGCATCTTTGAAATAAGATTGACTGCTACCATGAGGCAACAAAAAAATATTATGTAAGAGTGTATAAGCAACAGTACCAACTGCAAAAGAATAAGACACGAGTGAGAAACGTATTCAAAGCAGTCCTGAACTAAACTCACATGATAGACTCGTGGTGCTGTTGGTACAAGAAAACAAAGGGAGGAGTTGAGAAGATAAGGACTGTGTACTTTAAAATCAATGAATGAAATGGCAATATTAATCACTATTAATAGTAAAATTAATAACAATAATTAATAATAATAAAGTACAACTTTCAAACAAGCAGTAACAAAATGTAATATTAAAAAGGAGACTTCAGTGCATTTCAGGGAAGTAATAACTACAGCTTTTATTCATCATCATGAATATATAGATATTCTTAGATACATGTCTTTATGTAATGACATTACAAGTGATTAAAGCCATTTAAAAACACATACATACCCACACTTCCCTCCCATTTTTAGGGGGAACATAAGTCAAAATACTTATAAGCCACCATTTAGTTAAATAATTCTTAAGGAATATTCAAAATTAAAGCCATAACTAAATATCAAATTTGTGAGGTCAGCTATACCATTTAATGGAAATTAATCAAGAAAATTTCAAAACATCTGATAACACTTTCAGATAAACTCTGAACACATTTAGTCATAGCCATTTTCTTTTAACTCTCTTTAAAAAAAATGTATATAAGATAAAACTATAATAACTGATAAGTATAAGGTGCATAGGAGAAGATATGACAGCAGACAAGAGGTAGCAACAAAGTTTTAGAAACTGGAAGGAAGATAAAGAGAGTTAAATGATTTGACAGATCAGAGAAAATGTGTTTGTGTGTGTGTGATCAAATCCTGTAAAGGCTCAGGAATTAAAGGCACCATATACACCTGAAGCAGGATGCTCTGGTGGCTGAGAACAAGTGACTTTGTTGAAAGCTTATCTATAAAGTAGCTAGACATTGGAATATTCAGACTAACACTGAAGAATCAGATAGCTGGTTTCTCTTGCAAAAATATGGAAAGTCAGGGGAATTGGACCAGACACTGTATGCATTCAGAGATAAGAGGCAAAGTTGAATGTGCTTTGGACACACCTCTGAAAGTAAGAAGATTAATTAAAATTCTGAAACTCTTTTCTCACTAAACCACCAGTACTAGCAGTCAGGTTTATATAATATCGGTAAGAGATAAGAACTTAAACAAGCCTATGGCAGGTAGAATAATGCCCTCGCAAAGATGCCCTGGCTCTTATCCCTAGAATCCTATGTTACGCTACATGGCCAAATGGACTTTGCAGAGGAAATTAAGTCATGGACCTTACAAAAGGGGGGTTGGATTATTATGTATGGGCACAGTCTAATCTCATGGGTCCTTAGAAAGCACAGAACGTTCTTAGCAGAAGCAAGAGGAATGAGGCAGAAGGTGAAATCAGAGAAATTTTTAAAATTTAAATTAAGTTAAACCATGTAATTGGAAATGATTCAATGAAACCCTGGTAACAGAGCTGCTTTTTATCGTAAGGGCCACTATTCAACAAGCTCTGTCTGAAACGAAGAGCTTTGAATCCATTATTGTGTTTTTCTCTTTTGATTGCTCATGGGCAATCGAACAAAATCAAACATTTGAAAAAATCCTCTAAATAAAAGTTAGAGACTAAAAGTAATAAATGCAATATAAGTTACTGACAGATACCAGAGAAGTTTGTAATAGAATGGGAAACAAATTATAAATAATTCTATTATTATGAATAATAGAATTTCATCTCAGAAACAACATAAAGGTGCTAGAAAAGAAAAACATTTTGATGAAAATAAAAGTTGTTGGAAATGGAAAATACCTAAAGAAGTAGATTAAATTATTAAAGGAGAAAATAAGAGGACCTGTAAGAAACTAAAGAAATAAAAAAAACAATAGTGGAGGTACAGAAATTATCAGAGGAAATATAAAAAAAACTTCAGAAACATGGAAATGAATATCTAGATTGAAGAGGCTTGCTACAAAGGTCACACACAAGCATCATAGCTAACTCACACAACATCCTGGAATTTTAGAATGGTGGAGATAAACAGAAATTCCCTAAATCCTCTATAGTTGGGAAATGAAAACAGGACCATGTGGTAGGCAAAATTCCAGGATAGTCCCTGTGATCTCCACGCCCTGATATTACATTCATGTTTAGGTAACATTAAATGGCAAAGGTAATCAATGTCAAGTCTTTGATTAGGTTATAACCCTTAAATCAGCCCACTTTAAAATAATAGTAAGAGGTAAGCATGGCTTAATCAGTTGGAATCCCACTAAACGTAAAGGCAGGTCTTCCCTAAATTCAGACTCCCGCTGGCCTAGAACAAGATGCCATGCGTTCTATAATGATTAGGAAATGAATTCTACCATCAACTTTAATGTGCTTCCAAGTACATTCTTCCCTATTCTAGTTACTAGATTAGAATACAGCCCTCTGAGGGTCTGAACAGAGGACCAGTTAGGCCATGCCTGGACTCCTGACCCAGAGAAACCAAAATAATAATCAAACTAATACAATCATGAAGCAGAATAGAACTGGAGATGTCAATAGAAATACTGAAAGCTACAATAAAGTGCGGAAAACAAGGTTTTGATTTTCATGTTCATTTGGGCATTTCAAGATTTCATGTGTAGCAACTGGGGTTTACATTAGGGACTACTGTAGCGTATTTTTAAGCAGTGGAATGGCCTGTGGCTAAATTATGCAGAGGTGTGTGACTAAATGAAAATTCATATCATACCTTAGATAATTCTCCAAACTTTCATGTAAATATTGCCAGAATGACAGTACATGGATGAAGATGTATACAACTAGCATCTATGATATTAGGACTGCCTTGTGGATAGGAGACAGATAGCATGAAGGTAATTTGAATAACAGTACTAGACTTAGTAAGAGAACTAAGTGTTTAAAAAATAATGTTTCTAACAAAATCAGGTCTCAGAACTTATCAATGGCAGCTGTACCCTAGGAAAAATCATGCATGTGTCTGAGAATGAGTACTATGGAACATTCCAGTGCTTATTGTTTTCTGGATCTCCTCCTTTTTGCATGAATCTGGGAGGATTAAAATTTCCTGTTCCCACTGCTGACATTAGGGACTGCTTAATTCTAGCCAGTGGATTGTGGGCAGAAGTGACCTAGGTCAGATCTGGGCTGTGGCATTTAATGGACACTGTGAGAGCCTCCTGCTCTCTCTTCTACTGCTTAACTGGGGAAGATGTATGCTCCGGAATGTGAGCTACAGGATGGTAGACCTTCATTAGCCTGGAAAATTGAGTTATCATATAGAAGACTTTGGACTTAGAATGTTATTGTGAACTCAGGACTTTTTTATGAGCAAGAAATGAGCTTATTTACACTGCGATAATTCTAACCTATGTTCACTATATAATGCCAAATGCTAGATGATTATAGTTTAGGACATTTTTCTTGGGCAGTGTAGGATGCATTTAAATTGGTATGGATCTGATGGGGTAAAATAAGAAGCCCAGGCCTGGGAACTCAGGATGGTGGAGGCATGATCGACTAATTCAGGTCCTGAATGTGATTGGCAGTGCCCAACAAATACTTTATCTCATTATGTCAAGCTGTGCTTGATTCATCACATGAAAGCAGCCCCAGAAGGTGAATGAACTGCATAGGGACTGTGCTAAGGAAGATAATGGCCTTTCAAGTATCTCTGGACTAATCCCCCAGAATCTGTGACTATAATAAATTACATGATAAAGGAGGATTAAGGCTACGTGTGGAATTAGGTTCTAATTTGATGATTTTACTATAGGGAGACTATCCTGGCTTATCTGTGGGGGAGCAATGTCATCACGGACCATGAGCCAAGGTGGGCCTCAAAACGCTGGAAAACACAAGGAAATGGAATCTATTCTACAGCTGCTCTAAGGGACTGCAGCCTGGCTGACATCTTGATTTTAGACCAGTCATATCCATGTTGGGCTTCTAATCTACAGAACTGTAGAATTGTAAGTTGGTGGGGTTTTTAAGCCGCTGAATTGGTGGTATTTGTTATGGCAATAATAGGAAACAGATACAGGCAGTTAGGTAACAGTCTCTGTAAGCTGACAGAGGGAATGCTGGTAATACCCCCACATGCCATTGAGAGAGGCCCTTAGTAGCTGGGGATGACCCTCCCGCTGATAGGGAGCATGAAAACAGACACCTGTCTTAACAGCCACAAAGAACTGAATTTGGTCAACAACCTGAATAAACGGGGCTCCAGAAGGTGGAAGCTCTGCCAAATCTTTGGGTTCAGTCCTGTAAAACTTAGAAGATTGAGTTATTTTATACTTCACCACTATCCTTCTACCATCCTCTAATTATACCTAAATTGTATGTTAAATACTCAGTATTTACACAGTATGCCAATGTAAATAGGACTCCATAAAGGTCAAACATAATAAAACATTTTCTTACAGATTTTCTTTGAGTTCATTGTCTTATTTATTCATCCACATACTTTTCCATATAAATATGAATTTCTTTCTTACACTCATATATTTCCTTTATGGTGTTACCTACACTATTGTACCATTTTTTCCTTTCGCCCCTTCACTTTGTGCCCTCTGTTGTCTTGCTCCAAGGTGGACTGATCGTTATCCAAGACCACTGTGCAACTGTATTTTGGGGACTTCCACTGGGTTAGAGCCACTGTTTGGGGGTATTAAGTCTTCTTCCTTTCTGGTTAAGCTTTCCTTTGGCTGGAGAATGTCTTCCTAAGAAAGGAGCCAATGGAAATAATTCATTTCAGTTTTTTTATTACTCATTATGTTTACTATCTCTCATCATTGATAACTAACATGTCTGGGAATGGAATTCTATCATAAACATTATTTTCTATTTATATAAAGTTCTGTCCAGTCGTCTATCATTCATAAATACAGTGCTTTTGAAAAATAGAGTTTCAATTTCATTATCACACTTCTATAATTAAAGAGCCTTCCCACTCTCAGCTCTGTTAGGATTTTCCTTAGCGTGACAAAACATGAAAATGACCCTTGATGCAGATACTTCAAAAATCATAGTGTTAAAAAATGTTTGTGTCTTTGTATATTATTTAATCATGCTTTTATTTCTGGGAAGTGCTATTCTCTCCACTCTGTTCTTAATTTTTTTTCTGGGATAGATATTATTTTATGTGGGATGTTGTGGATTTTTCCTGTCTTATTTCTACTTAAAATTTTAACTTTAGTTTTGTTTTCTGTACAGCTTCCTAAAAGTTATATTCCCAACTTTCAATTAAAGTTGTTAAATTTTATATTTAACTTTAAATAATCTATTTTAATCTGATTCTTCTTCTTTAATGGAATAAGCTTCCTGTTTTTTTATTATAATTTATTTTCATGTCTCTGAAAATTGATTACAATTGCTTTGGTTTGTGTACATTTCTCCTTTCTTTATCTCTATTTCCTTTTGCTCAGGCTTATACTTTCTGTCTCATTTTTCTTTTTCCTATGGAGTACTTCCCTTCTATATCCTATTCCCTTGTAGTCTATTCATATTGTAAATTCTTGATAGCTATTTACAGGTTCTAGCTCCCATTTTCTCTATGAATCCAACTACTTCTCTGCTCACTTTCCTCCAGCCACAGTGTCTTCCTTGCTCCTTGTTAAAAACAGCAAGTATGCTCCGCCTTGTGTCCTTTGCTCTGCCTGTTCTCTCTGCCTGGGATTCTCTTCCCTGTGGTACTCACATAGCCAATTCCCTCACCTCATTAAAACCATTGCTTGATTTTCATCTTCTCAATAACACCTCCCTTGGATATTCTAATTAATATTGTAACTAATTCCTTTTTCCCTGATACTCCTGAGTCTTCTTAAATTGCTCTACTTTTTTTTTGTTCATAGCACTTATTTTTAGGTACTTTTCTGTATTTTTATGGTTAATGTTTGTCAGTCTCCCCCAATGAGGATGTAAGTTCCATAAGAAAGAAGACTCATAATTGCTAACATATTTTGATTACCTAGAGCATTTACAGGACCAGGATGAGTATTTGTTTGTTCATTGAATAAATGATTGAATAAATGCTTGAATTAGGGGTGAAACACCAACATTATTCAATGGAAGTAGTCTTTGTATGGGTGGGGCTTGTCACTCTGATAACTTCATGCAATCCTGACTGGGGAAAAGAACACCCAGATGCAGTGATGTCATGAGTCAAGCTGCGGTTGGGGTGTGGCTTTTTCTACATGTCCTGTTAGTTTCTTAATATCAACCAACATCTGCTTGGTGATTATCAATCTCATCAGCCACTATTTTAGAGGACTTTGTCTGGGAGCGTGCAGCTAGTGTTCTTGACATAGATTCTCCATTTATATGCTGCACGTTTGTCTCACTCTTGCTTATGACCCTACCTGACTCATCACCTCCATACATTCCTTCTCTTTTCTTCTTCATCTGCATGAAACTGTACTTTTATATATATTTACACATCCCAAGAGGTCTCAAGGGGGAGAATAATATATATAGGAATTCAGGGTACCTGCCTAATTTAATATTATCATTATTGTATGTTGACTATTTGTTTTTAATCTCTAAGAAGTTTAGTGTGTCCGAAAGCTAGAAATCACTATTATTATCTATTTCTTATTTATAACAATGTAGTACAAAATTTAATAATATACTGTATTTGTGGAAGATCCTTACTTATAACTTCATCAAAACACACTTTAAATGTATTTAATTATACAGATTTATTAAACTCTATATATTTTTGCAGAAAATATAGTATTTTTTTGTTTTAAATAGATATTTTAAATAGATATTCATAATCATCTTAAATGTGACCTATTAAAAAAAGCACAAAAACCTTTTAGATCCAATTATACCTTTTAAGTAAAACTGTAAAATTGAGAACTCATAGATTTATTTTACTCATTTTAATGTATTGATGAATATTTTTGATTTTCACTGGATAAAAACTGATACTGAAGTATAGATTGTTTTGAAAGGAGGTATAGAATATAAGGAACTAGGATTGTGAAGATAGTCTAATGATTATGTTTGTAATACAACTAACTTTCTGATAGGTGACTAATAAAGGCTGTTAGATAGAAATATTATGTAAACTTCTTATTTCAAAAAAAATCTCCCGAAAGGACACAAAGTTTTAAAATGACTTTGACAAGTTTTTGAAATGACCTGAAATAAACAATATTCCATCCCTTTCCGTACTGCTTCAAATCCCTCTGGGACTGCTGGTTCAAAGGCTCACATAAAGAATGATATAACAGCATCAGCCTATAATTATAATCACTCTTACTTTTCAATAATTTGGTAGTTCAAGATGCTAGTCTTCATTACTGAATCTTCTTTAGTTTCCTATCACAATCCTTGGTTTGTTTATGATGGTAATCATTTACTTTTTACTGCAAGGGTTTTAATTTTAGGTGCAGTGATTTTGGTAGCATTTAACAACAAAGAAAACAGTCTAAATTAAATAAATTAGAAGTAGAATCTGTTTTGGCTGAATTAATGTATGTCCTCAGTTTACTTGGTGATATGATGATTTCGAAGCCGGTGCCTCTGTGCTTCGGTTCCTCCTGACTTGCTGTAATGATTTATGTGTACGCTAATCCTAATTCATGTCCCAAAATGACAGCTTGAAAGACTGCAAATGTTGCCCAGGTGGTTGATTATCAGAACAGTTATTGAAATACATGAAGTTAGATATTCAGTAGGTGGCACCAGCAGGTCAAAGACAATTTATCATACCTGATAAAAATGTCCTTGGCTAGATCTAGTTACATTTGCAACAACATCAAATGAATTACATATTAAAATAAAATAAGAGGAGATATTTCTGTGCTGTTAACCTTGGCTATCTGCTATCCTAACTGCCAGTTGGTGGGTCTACTCTACTATCTCCTTCATTTGGGGAATAAGTTTTGCATGGTAATAGTTTTTACCACATTTCTTGACGTTTTCCATGATTATCAACTTTGAGGTGAATGTATAAAGGAGACTTCAGAACTGAGAGATAAAAGGAAAAAACTCTTCTATATAGTTGATAGTTTATTTTTATACAATAATTTTAACAGTTAAAACTTAATTTGGACCATGGCTACATATTCAAAAGCAGGGATCATGTAGATATCTGTATAATATTGTGTGTTTCTTTGTGAGAAAAAAATGAATGTTTTATACCATATCAAGTATCAGGAGATGATCCATGCTTAATATTCAGAGCATTAAAAATCAGAAATTTTTTCATATCTAGAAATTCTCAGAAATTATTGAACTCTGTTCTTTCTTGCAGTGGTAATCTCGACTTCATTTATGAGTGAATGCTAACCATTTTCCAGTTTGATGGTTGTGGACTATAACAAAAAAAATATTTTCTCAGGACCAGGAGAGATCATTTTCTTCTTGTCACTGAAACATGTATTTGGAGTAATATGGCAGGCAGAACTCTAAGATGGCCCACAGGATTCCTGTCCTGATATACAGGCCCTACCCTTGAGTGTAAGCTGGGGCTATAAACATTAGATAGTCACTCAGGTGATTATATCATGTTTTATCAGGCACCATCTTAGCTGGCTAAAGAGATAGAGATGTTCCTGCTGGCTCTGTAGATGTAAACTTCTGTGTTCTTGGCCATGTGACATAGGACTGTGGGTAGCCTCCATGAACTAAGATGATCTCCCAGAAAACAGAGCAAGAAAATGGGGAACTTGATCCTATAGACAGAGGGAACTGAATTCTTCAAACAACCACATAAGCTTAGAAGAGGTCCCCAAGCTTTAGAAAGAAAGATTACCCAGCTGACATCTTGATCTTAACCTTGTGAGGCCCTAAGTGAGTGGAGGATTAGCAAAAATGTGTTAGACTCTTGACCCATGGCAACTGTGAGATAATAAATGTATGCCCTTTAAAGCAGCTTGTGTGGCAAATTTTTACTCAACAATAACAAACTAGTACACACAGAGAGCAGTTTGACCTGGTAACTAGTTAGGTTTATGAGGAAGAAGAGTTCAGAATGGTTTTACTTCTTCAATGCTAAGTCTAAAGTTAGGCTGCCTTCATGTATTGAAAGTTGAGAAATAAATGCATAATTCTAGAAGAAAAGGGGGAAGGGAAGATTGTATTTTAAAATCAGTCATCGTAAATGTGTGTTAGCATGATATGTATCTGCAGTAGAGTTATTTTTGCACATTTTAATATAATTTGTAAAGGCTCATTGACCAAAATATTTTAACTGGATGCTGCAATTAAAAAAATTTACAGGCTTTGCTTGATTTAAGGCTACATTAATGTAAGGTCATTAATTCTTATAATTATGCTCAGTGCCATTTTTGTTACAAAAGAGAATACAGATAGCACATGACTATATGTCGTTATACTTTAAATTACTATAAAGAACATTTCACCAGTGGAGGATGATGTTTTATATTACTTATATAATGAACAGGGTAACAAAAATCATTTTCAGTATGAAATAAATCAAGAAGTTGTAAACTTAAATTGTTTGTTGTGTCTTTAATATTGTTTTCTGTTTCCTTTTCTATATGTAATGTGAGGAGTAGGATTTATAAGTGATAACACTGTTAAAATTATGTCACTCAGAAAAGAAAGGGAACAATGCAGAATAGTGCAGTTGAAGAAAGAACTCCACTCTAGATTTAGTATCCTGAGGATTAAAGATGGCGGCATGAGAGCAGGGACAGAGGCTTCCTCCTAAAACTGCATATAATATGAAAATATAACAAATACAACTACTCTTAAAAGAGCAACAGGAAAGAGCAAACACCAAACTGCATACACCTGGAGAAAAGAGCAGACCTCATGGAACAGGGTAATGTACTAAAGTTGTGGCCCTGCGGAATCCAAGCCCTTCCACCACCCTAGCTCACTAGTGGGAGGAAGAGGAACAGAGCAGGGAGGGAGTGAAGACCTGGGACTGCTGAATACCTAACTCTGGAGATCTGCTCTGGGAGCACAAACCTACATTTCATGGTGCTTGCATGATACTCTCATAATTAGGGGATTGGAAAGCTAAGACAGGCAGAATTCCTGGAGAGACTAAGATTCCAGCTGCCTGTGGAAAGCAGGGATCCATATCCAGCTGCTCTGGGACAGAAGAAAGGAGGGCAGTCTGAGAGACTTCCTAACAAAGAAGCACTTAGCAAGAGAGCTGCTAAAGGGGCAAGGATTGCACAGAGCTTACTCGTCAGGAGAAAGGACAGGTAGACAAAATTGCCTGGGCACACTCTGCCCAGCAGATTGGGAGCTTTCACGATCTTCAGGTGCTCCAGCTCCCTGGCTGCCTACACAGCTCCAAAAACCCCTTCCATGATAGGCAGCCTACTGCGCCTTTCATCTGGCCAGCCTCACTGGGCTTGCAAACTGGGAAAGGCAGTGGAGACAGGCATAGCAGCCGGGAAGCAGGAAACAGCTCTTTCCTCACCCACAGGCACCAACCAATACCACTCCCCTGCAACACCTGACATTGCTTCAGGGGCTGAGCAGCTCCAGAGAGTAGAGCTTCTGGGCACTAGAGGGCGCCATACACAAATAAGATATGCCAAAGAAACCTGGACCAGAGTAAAATTATTAATACAACTCCTGAGAAAGATTTAAATGATATCGAACTCATGACTCTCCCTGAAAGGGAGTTCAAATAAAAATCATTAACATGCTCATGGAGGTACCGAAAGATATTCAGGAACTCAGGAATTAATTACAGTCAGAGATCCAATCATTAAAGAGCACAATGGTTGGTATTAAAAGCAGATTGGATACGGTGGAGGAGACAAAAAATGAAATAGAAACTACAGAAGAGGAATATAAAGAAGCTGAGGCACAGAGAGAAAAAAGGATCTCTAATAATGAAAGAATATTGAGAGAACTGTGTGACCAATCAAAATGTAACAATATTCGCATTATAAGGGTACCAGAAGAAGAAGAGAGAGAAAAAGGGATAGAAAGTGTCTTTGAGGAGGTAATTGCTGAAAACTTCCACAATCTCGGAAAGGAGATAGTCTCAAGCCATGGAGGTGCACAGATCTCCCAAAACAAGAGATCCAAGGAAGACAACATCAAGACATATAGTAATTAAAATGGCAAAGATCAAGGATAAGGACACACTCTTAAAAGCAGCCAGAGAGAGAAATAAGATCATATACAAAGGAAAGCCCATCAGGCTATCATCAGACTTCTCAACAGAAACCTTACAGGCCAGAAGGGAGAGGCATGATGTACTTAATACAATGAAGCAGAAGGGCCTTCAACCAAGATTACTTTATCTGGCAAGATTATCATTTCAATTTGAAGGAGAGATTAAACAGTTTCCAAATAAGCAAAAGCTGAGAGAATTTACCTCCCACAAACCACCTCTACAGTGTATTTGAGGGACTGCTATAGATGGAAGTGTTCCTATGGTTTAATAGCTGTCACCAGAGGTAATAAAGCCACAGTAAAGAAAATAGAACAGCTAATTACCAAGCAAATGCAAAATAAAATTAACTATACCCGAAGTCATTAAGGGATAGACAAACAGTACAGAATATGATACCTAATATATAAAGAATGGAAGAGGAAGAAAAAGGAGGAGGAAAAAAAAAAAGAACCTTTAGATTGTGTTTGTAATAGCATATTAAGTGAGTTAAGTTAGACTCTTAGATAGTAAGGAAGTTGACCTTGGACCTTTGTAACCACGAATCTAAAGCCTGAAATGCCAATACCTATCCATAATCACCATAAACGTAAATGGACTGAAGGCATCAATCACAAGACATAGTCACTGAATGGATAAAAAAACAAGACCCATCTATATGCTGCCTACAAGAGACTCACTTTAAAACCAAAGACATGCACAGACTAAAAGTAAAGGGATGGAAAAAGACATTTCATGCAACTAATAGGGAGAAAAAAGCAGGAATTGCAGTACTTATAACAGACAAAATAGACTTCAAAACAAAGAAAGTCACAAGAGACAAAGAAGGACATTATATAATGCTAAAAGGGTCAATCCAACAAGGAGATATAACCATTTTAAATATATATGTGCCCAACAGAGGAGCACCTACATAAGTGAAACAAATACTAACAGAATTATAGGTGGAAATAGAATGCAATACAGCCATTCTAGGAGACTTCAACACACCACTCACTCTGAAGGACAGATCAACCAGACAGAAAATAAGTAAGGAGACAGAGGCACTGAACAACACATTATAATAGATGGATCTAAGAGACATCCACAGAACTCTACACCCAAAGCAGCAGAATACACATTCTTCTCAAGTGCACATGGAACATTTTCAAGAATAGATCATATCCTAGGCCACAAAAAGAGCCTCAGTAAATTCAAAAAGATTGAAATTGTACCAGGCAGTTTCTCAGACCACAAAGGTATGAAACTAGAAATTAATTATGCAAAGAAAATGAAAAATCCCACAAACACATGGAGGCTTCACAACATACTCCTGAATAATCAATGGATCAATGACCAAATAAAAACAGAGATCAAGGAATATATGGAGACAAATGACAACAATAATTCAACACTGCAAAATCTGTGGGATGCAGCAAAGGCCATGCTAAGAGGAAAGTATATTGCAATACAAGCCTACCTCAGGAAAGAAGAACAATTACATATGGTCAGACTTATCAAGAAAAAAAGAGTCTACTCACATAAAGAGAATCAGAAATGAGAAAGGAAAAATCACTACAGACACCACAGAAATACAAAGAATTATGAGAGAATATTATGAAAAATTGTATACTAACAAACTGGATAACCTAGAAGAAATGGACAACTTCCTAGGAAAATACAACCTTCCAAGGCTGACCCATAAAGAAACAGAAAATCTGAACAGACCAATTACCAGCAAGGAAATTGAACTGGTAATCAAAAACCTAACTAAGAACAAAATGCTTGTGCCAGATGGATTCACCACTTAATTTTATCAAACATTTCATGAGGACCAAATACCCATCATCCTTAAAGTTTTCCAAGGAGTAGAAGAAGAGGGAATACTTCCAAACTCATTCTATGAGGCCAGCATCACTCTATTACCAAAACCAGACAAAGACACGACAATAAAAGAAAACTACAGACCAATATCCCTGATGAACATAGATGCAAAAACACTCAACAAAATATTATCAAACCAAATTAAAAAATACACCAAAAGGATCATACACCATGGTCAAGTAGGATTTATTCCAGGGATGCAAGAATGGTACAATATTTGAAAATCCATCAACATCATCCACCACATCAACAAAAAGAAGAACAAAAACCACATCATCATCTCCATAGATGCGGAAAAAGCATTTGACAAATTTCAACACGAGTTCATGAAAAAACTCTCAAGAAAATGGGTATAGAGGGCAAGTACCTCAACATAATAAAGGCCATATATGACAAACCCACAGCCAACATTATACGTAACAGCGAGAAGCTGAACGCTTTTCCTTTACCATCAGGAACAAGACAGGGATGCCCACTCTCCCCACTTCTATTCAACATAGTACTGGAGTTCCTAGCCACAGCAATCAGACAACACAAAGAAATAAAAGGCATCCAGATTGGCAAGGAAGAAGTTAAACTGTCCCTGTTTGCTGATGACATGATATTATACATAAAAAACCCTAAAGAATCCACTCCAAAACTACTAGATCTAATATCTGAATTCAGCAAAGTTGCGGGATACAAAATTTATATGCAGAAATCTGTGGCATTCTTATACACTAACAATGACCTAGCAGAAAGAGAAATGAGGAAAACAATTCCATTCACAGTTGCATCAAAAAGAATAAAATACTTAGGAATAAACCTAAAAAAGGAAGTGAAAGACCTATACTCTGAAAACTGCAGGACACACATGAGAGAAATTAAAGAAGATTCCAATAAATGGAAACACATCCCGTGTTCATGGATAGGAAGAATTAATATTGTCAAAATGGCCATCCTGCCTAAAGCAATCTACAGATTCAATGCAACTCCTATCAAAATACCAACAGCATTTTTCAACGAAAAGAGAAAATCGTTCTAAAATTCATATGGAATCACAAAAGACCCCAAATAGCCAAAGCAATCCTAAGAAGGAAGAATAAAGCTGGGGGGATTATGTTCCCCAACTTCAAGCTTTACTAAAAAGCCACAGTACTCAAGACAATTTGGTACTGGCACAAGTACAGATCCATAGACCAATGGAACAGACTAGAGAGCCCTGATATAAACCCAACCATATATGGTCAATTAATATATGATAAAGGAGCCATGGACATACAGTGGGGAAATGACAGCCTCTTCAACAGCTGATGTTGGCAAAACTGGACAGCTATATGCAAGAGAATGAAACTGGATTATTGTTTAATCCCATACAAAAAAGTAAACTTGAAATGGATCAAGGACCTGAATGTAAGTCATGAAACCATAAAACTCTTAGAAGACAACATAGGCAAAAATCTCCTGAATATAAGCATGAGCGACTTCTTCCTGAATGCATCTCCTCAGGCAAGGAAAACAAAAAGCAAAATTAACTCATGGGACTACACCAAACTAAAAAGTTTCTGTATGGCAAAGGACACCATCAACAGAACAAAAAGGTATCCCACAGTATGGGAGAATATATTTGTAAATGACATATCTGAAAGGGGGTGAACATCCAAAATATATAAAGAACTTACACGCTTCAATACCCAAAAAGCAAATAACCCAATTAAAAAATGGACAGAGGATATGAAGGGAGAGTTCTCCAAAGAAGAAATTCAGATGGCCAACAGACACATGAAAAGATGCTCCACATCATTGATCATCAGGGAAATGCAAATTAAAACCACAATGAGATATCACCTCATACCAGTAAGGATGGCCACCATCCAAAAGACTAAAAACAACAAATGCTGGTGAGGATGTGGAGAAAGGGAAACCCTCCTACACTGCTGGTGGGAATGTAAGCTAGTTCAGCCATTGTGGAAAGCAATATGGAGGTTCCTCAAAAAACTAAAAATAGAAATACCATTTTGACCCGGGTGTCCCACTCCTTGTAATCTACCGAAAGAATACAACTTCTCAGATTCAAAAAGGCATATGCACCCCTATGTTTATTGCAGCACTTTTTACAATAGCCAAGATATGCAAGCAACCTAAGTGCCCATCCATAGATGAATGGATAAAAAAGTTGTGATACATATACACAATGGAATACTATTCAGCCATAAGAAGGAAACGAATCCTGCCATTTGCAACAACATGGCTGGAGCTGGAGGATATTATGCTCAGTGAAAGCCAGGCAGAGAAAGACAAATACCAAATGATTTCCCTCATTTGTGGAGTATAACAATACAGCAAAACTGAAGGAGGAAAATAGCAGCAGACTCAGAGACTCCAAGAAGGAACTAGTGCTACCAAAGGGGAGGGGTGTCAGAGGGCAGGTGGGGAGGGTGGGAGATGGAGATTGTGGGGGATTGTGTTTAGTACACATGGTGTGGAGGATCATGGGGAAAACATTGTAGCACAGAAAAGGCAAACAGTGAATCTGTCGCCTCTTACTACACTGATGGACAGTGACTGCATTGGGGTATGGGTGGGGGACTTGATAATATGGGTAAATGTAGTAAACACATTGTTTTTTCATGTGAACTTCATAAGAGTGTATATCAATAATACCTTAATAAAAAATATATATATTAAAAAAAAGTAATGTCATGCAATACAATGTAATAGAAAGTTTTGGAATAGAATGGAATGTTATTTAATGAAATGGAATGTTACAGAACTGAATGGAATGTTGGGGAATAGAATAGAATGGAATGTTATGGAATAGGATGGTATAGAATGTAATGGAACGGCATTGAATGTTATGGAATGGAATGGAATGATATGGAAAAGAATGGAGTGGTATGGTATAGAATGTAATATAATGTTATGTAATAGATGGGAAAGTTTGGAATGTAATGGAATGATATGTAATGTTATGGATTGCTATGGAATGTAATGGAGTGTTACAGAATGGAATAGAATAAAGGGGAATGGAATGGAATGTTGTGGAATAGAATGGATAGTTAAGGAAAGTAATGTAATATTATGTAATATTATGGGATGGAATGTTATGCAATGGAATGGAATGTTATGCAGTTGAATGTAATAGTATGTTTTGGAATGGAATGGAATGTTATGGAATGGTATGCAATGATTGGAAATAGAATGGAATGTTAATGAATGGAGTGGAATGTTATGGAAAAGAATGGCATACAATCATAAGGAATGGAATGGAATTTTATGCAGTAGAATGAATTCAAATGTTTTGTAATGGAATGGCATGTTATTTAATGGAATGGAAAGTTATGGAATGAAATGGAATGTTGGGGAATAGAATCTAATGTAAACGAATGGCAAGGAATGTTATGGAATAGAATGGGATAGAATGTCATGGAATGTTATGCAATAGAATATAATAGAATGTTTTGGAATGGAATGGAATGTTGTTTAATGGAACGGAATGTTATGTAATGGAATGGAATGTTGGGGAATAGAGTAGAATGTTAATTGCTGGAATGGAATGTTATGGAATAGGATGGCATAGAATGATATGGAACGGCATGGAATGTTATGGAATGGAATGGAATGTTATGGAATGGAATGGAATGATTTGCAATAGAATGTAATAGAATGTTATGCAGTGGATGGAAATGCTTTGGAATGGAATGGAATTTTATGGAATGGAATGGAGTATTATGAAATGGAATGGAATATTGGGGAATGGAATGGAATGTTGCAGAACAGAATGGATTGTTAAAGAATGGAATGTAATATTATGTAATAGAATGGGACACAATGCTATGAATTGGAATAAAATGTTATGTAATAGAATGTAATAGAAAAAAAGAACTAATATCCTACATATTTTGAGGAAATAAAACTTTTGTTCAATTCTCTTCTTATGTCTACTATTGAAAAGTGATGTAATATATGCATAAAGATACTTCATTCTGACACCCTAGTATTGTTTGGATAAGTTCTGAAAGGACTTTACATTACTCAAAAAGACTTCCCAGAAGGCAATATATACAAATCTTTAAGGAAATATTTTTCTCATTATATAGGAATTACAAGCAAATCAACATTTGTAACAGAAGTGTAAGGTGCTAACACAATGTAAGGAATACCTAGGCACATACAATCCTGTTTAACAATTGAGTGTACTGTCCCTTAAAGCATCCTTTTACTTTTGCCCACCATATGAAAAATTTTGCATTGCTTTTCTTTATAAGTTTATTGTCCAAGGCTGTGTCCTACTAGTACAGAGCTTAGTTTTACATGTAGTCGAACTTACATGAATGAGATCATATGAATGTATCTCTGTGAAAATATTACTACAATTTATACCATAAATATATCCATTGCTCCAAAAGTTTCCTCCTGCCCTCTTTATTATTATTGCTATCTGTATGTGTGATGAGAACACCTAGATGCAGAAAAAGTATTTAATAAAATTCAATACCCTTTCATGATAAAGACCTTCAACAAATTAGGCATAGAAGGAACTTATCTCAATACAATCAAGGCCATATATGAAAATCCCACAACTACTATCATAGTCAATAATAAAAAACTGAAAACTTTTCCTCTAAGATCTGGAACAATGCAAGGATACCCACTCTCACCACTGCTATTCAACATCGTATGGAAGTCCAGCCAGAGCAATTAGTTAAGAAAAAAAATAAAAGGCATCCTGTTGGAAAAGAAGTAAAGTTTTCTCTGTTCAAAGATGAAATGATATTGTGTATATCCTAAAGATGCCACACAAACACACACACAAAACAGAAGACAAATAAAATACCAATAAGAACTAATAAATTCATTAAAGTTGCAGGATACAAAATCAACATAAAACAACCAATCACATTGCTATACACAATAAATTATCTGAAAAAGAAAATAAGAAAACAACCCCATGTAAAATGTCATTAAAAAATAATAAATACTTAGAAATAAACTTAACCTCTCATCTAGACTTAACATTTGATAGGCATCTTCCTCTAGGTCCCTGGCTTCCCTTAGAGCATCTACTTTTTTAAATTTTAATTATATTTATTTTAATTGAAATATAGTTGATATATATTATATTAGTTTCAAGTATACAAAAGTGATTCAACATTATTCAACTACCCACATTATTAAATCCTCACCCTCACCAGAGTAGTTATTGTCAACATAGAAAGATGTTACAGAACCACTGACTATATTCTCCATTAAGCGTTCACTTTTAAAAACTAATTGAAAATACATTTTTTTGTCCCTTTGAGATGTAAATCTTTTAAAAAACTTCTTGCTGTTCTACAAATCCAGGACTGACTTTGTCAGTGGCCTGAAAGCCACCTGTCTGGGATGTAATAACCAAGAGAGACAATACCATTTCCCTTCCTTGTTTCTTTTTCTTTCTTTCTTTCTTTCTTTCTTTTTTTAAGATTTACTTTTAGCAACTTTCAAATACATAGCACAGTATTATTAACTATAGTCACTATGCTTTACATTACATCCCTGTGACTCTTATTTAAATGGGAAGTTTCGACCTTTTGATATAATGCTCCTCTCTCCCAGGTTTTATAGGAGGGTAAAAACTTAGTTTCCTTTGGTGGGCACCTTGTTTCAATATATAAAACTGTTAAGGAGCAAGATGGACATGAGCAGCTGGTGAAGATGAGGTTCAAGGTAAAAAACTGCCCAAACTCTGCCCAAGTAGGGGTCCCTCATGAAGACAACAAAGGCTTTGCTGTAAGATAACTTCTTGCCTATCAGGACCAGACCAAATTGGTCCCAATCAGGTCCCAGTGTTGGTGCAATTGAACAAAACAGAACCACCCAAAGCACACCTTATCATAATCTCATTAAAATAAAATTGTGTTTTTGCCTCTTCTCTCCTCCACACCCCATGGACTTTCCTGTGCCCATTTTGGGAAAAGACATGCGCACCAAGAGTAATGAGTGTATAACTAGAGCTCTCCATCAAATAACCGCACCCTGTCAATCAAAAGAATTGCATTCCAGATAGGTCATGATAAATAGAGCCTCTCCTAAAAGTTTGGGGCCTTTGTCTACCTTGATTCTGGCCTGCTCCTCCTTTGGAGTTTTAAAATAAAACTTTCACTTTTCTCCACTAATGTGTCTCTGCCTTTCAATTCTTTGTTTCACTGGGGACAAGAATCAAGGAGAACAAACTCAACTACTAACAAAACTACCTCCTGTCAGTAAGATACAAGAGTACCCTTTGGGTAAAGCCAATTCACAAACTCAAGTGGCCTAAGAACCCCCACCTTACCTCCCAGCTCTTAAAATTTCTCTCTCCCTTTGTTTAAGAGAAGTTGAGTTCGGACTGCATTCTAGTCTCAATCTTCTATTGCAGTAGTCTTAAGTTTCCCTTACCTGTTTAACTTTTTCTAGTGTGATTTTTTTTAACAAAGCTTAGAAAAATTAATAGGTAACCATGAATTAGGTGGAGATACCAGAACAGAGTGTTAAGGTTGGCTTCAAAAGGCTCACAGAACTGAACATGTTAAAGGGATTGTTAAAAGAAACAGCAAGCCCTAATGGAGTACTTTGCTTCTCCATCCTCCCCCAACCAAAATTTAGTTACAGTTTCAACCTATTCTGGGAATGTTACCTTTTAACAGTCAGTCAGGAATATTCTGACCAGCACCATGGAAGTAATCTGTCACATGGATCCTCCCCAACCCCTCAAAAGATAATGAGGTGATCTGCAGGATAAGACACCCCCCTCCACTGCCATTTTCCCCTCTAAAGGAGGGTGACATTGGCTGAAATAATCCTTTCTTTTCTTTTGCTAATAACGTCCTGTCCCACTCTCCTGTCTAGAAAAACTTTCCATTTTGTACAACTCTTCTACCTTCGGAGCATTTCTCTACTTGGTAGATAGGATGCTTCCAATTCATGAATCACTTTATAAAGCCAACTAGATCTTCAGATTTACAGAACTGAATTTTGTTTTTCAACAATTAAGTATGTAAGAACAAAGAATCTACCAGTTATCCCCAGAGAGCTGAGAGGATATCACCCTCACTAAAGCAATAAGAAATATTCTATGACACTGTTAGGTAGAGAGATAGACATGAGCAGCCAGGGAAGGTGAAGATAAGGGGAAGATAAGGAAAAACCACCCAGTTAGGGGGTATCTTACTTCAAGACAACAAAGGTTTTGCTGGGAGATAACTTCCTTGCCTACGGAGAACAGGAGAACTGGTCCCAACCAGATCACAACACAGGTGCAATCCAACAGAACTAAGAACCACCCAAACCATCACTCATCATAATTTCATTAAAATGAATTAATAGTTTTACTATTCCCTTCTTTCCCATACCCCTTAGGATTTTCTCTGTGCATTTCAGGAAAAGCTATGCACACCAAGAGGACTGGGTATATAACTAGAACTGCCAACCAAATGGCCTCACCCTGGCAATCACATAGGCTCTTCCCAGGTAGGACATGATACCTAGACCCTCCTCTAAAAGTTTGGGGCCTTTGTCTACCTTGACTCTGGTCCTCTCCTCCCTTGGAGTGCATTCAAATAAAACTTTCACTCTTCTTCACTCTTGTGTCTCTGCCTTTCAATTCTTTATTTTGGTGGGAAAAGAACTGAGAATAAACTTAACCTGTAACAGCATGACCACAAAAATTCATTAATGCAGAAGGAGGAAATTCCAAGAAACTCCAAGCTGATCTTATCAAAGGAAGAGGAAATGCATATTGGCTATGAAACAACTGACGTCTACCACAACCGATCCTGACTCATTTTACCCCACCTTTTGCATATTTCTGGAAATCCTATTTATTTCAAAATGAAAGAAACTATAAATAAAAACAAAAAATTAATTTTACTTCTTATGCTTATATTATATTTATTTCTAAGGAAGTTATTACAGCTTAATAGAATTTTGATTAATGAAAACACAATCATGATTACATAGAAAAAATTAGGAAAAATTAGGATACATAATAAGAAAAAGACAGCTATGATAGATATAAAGGTCTGCAGTTTCTATGATAAAATTTAAAATTAACTGTGAGCATCTGTCTCACCAGAGGGGGACTGCCCCCCGACAAGTTCACTCTGGATTTGGTGAGACCACATAACAATGGAACATTAGGGGTAAAAGGGTTTATACCAAGCTTTATTCTCATGGTGGCAAATGAGTACTTGAATCACTTCTGCTCTGAGATGTTCTCAGTCCATCTCTACATCTCTGCCTCTGGGCAGAACATTAGGCGGAGCTCTTTATATAGTTACATGGGCAATAATGGTTCATTGTCAATGGGTGGGTAAGCATGTGCCTATGCAGTAGGCCAATTACATCATCAAGTAGTTTAGATTCAGGTGAAGGTCCTGGCCATAGGAACTTTCATTTTCCCTATAGCATCTTAGCAGCAAAAAGGAATAATAATGGCCATGTCAGGCTTTTATGTGAACTAAAGACCACATAATTTCATGTGGGTGAGTGTATTAGTTTTCTCTTACTGTTAACAATAATTTTTCTATTTCAGGAGCATGTCCTTCTCTTCTGTAAACATTTTAATACTGTGAGAAGCAGCCATTTCACTGACCCTGTTGCCGACGGTCACTCTGTCTCTCAAAAGACCTGCTTACTATACCAAGGGCTACCCCTATAGCCTCAGATATCATCTCCACTTGCCTCCAGTCCTGGGGTGGGGCAGTTTTCTATTACTGTTGCAGCACTTATATACACTTAGTTACTTAAAACAACACAAGTATATTAACTCACAATGCTGTAGGTCTCAAATCCTAGTAGGCTACCTGCCCGTGAGGCAGCAGGGACTGTGGATTGGCTGCTTCTCACAGTATTAAAAATGTTTACAGAAGAGAAGGAAACGTTTCTGAAAAAAGACCTGCGAAATGGCGGCATGAGGACACGAGTTGCAAACTGCTGTGGAGTCACTGAAGAAGAAAATGGCTTTGAAGAAAGAGGAGGAAGCATGAGAACACTGGCAGCAAAGTGCCATTGAAGAGGTAAAAGATTCCTTACAGAACGAGATGGCAGCATTGCCAGGTGCTCTGAAGGAGGAAAAGGCCATAAAGGAAAAAGACGAACTCCTGAGGGAAGCACAGGTGGACATGGCATGGGAACACCAGCTGTGAAGCATTGAGGTGAAGGGAAGAGAGCTGCTGAAGACTGAGCCAGCATTGCTGGGAGGCATGGTAGAAAGGTAAGAGTTGGAGCAGAGGAGGCACATGGGGGAGGGGAGAGAAAGGTGCCATCAGCCCCAGATATGGAGGAGCTAGGGAAGGATGAATGGGTGGTGGTGGAGGTACTGACCCCTCCTGTTTTGAAAGCATGCCCAGTGGTTGTAAAGAAAATAAAGACCCAGCAGCTGAAGGTTCCCCATGGAGAGGAGCAGCCCCCTCCCCAGGTCATGGAGCACTCTATGGTCCGCCCCTATACTCATGCTGAGCTGGTGGATTTGGGCTCCTGGTTCAGGAAGAAGCCCTCAGAGTCAGAATCAGCTTGGCTCTGTTTGTGGGATTTAGGGGTGGATGGAATTGTTCAGTTGGGATCAGAGATGGAAAGCTGTTTTCCCTGACAGTTTAGCCTTCCTTGAGACAGTGGTTACAAAGTGCACATCAGACCCCAGGGAGTCACTCCCTCCTCAACTGGCTTATGGCTGCACTTCGTGCTGTGTGGCCCAATCAGGGTGATCTACCATCCTCTCCTGTTAGGTGGCAGATGTATGCTGAGCTCCAACAGGTGTTATGAGAGCTAGGCATGAGAAATGCCATCTATAGTCCAGAGAATTATGGCCCAGATGAAGAGATTTTCACTACTGGGATGAGTAATATTGTGTTTCAAATGGCTCCTACATTCCTCTTCAGGTCTCTAGTAACCATTCTTTCCCCTCACTTAGGGCAGCCCATAAGCGAGGTGACACGTACAGTGGCAGACTTAGGATAGGCTGAAGCAATGAGAACATGGAACGAAATAAGATCTGCTACTCACAAGAAGAATTTTTAAAGGGCCACATGAAGGTTATGGGGACCCAGATGTGAGTTGATTTAATATGGGCAGGAGCAGATGGAAGGAAATTAGATGGGAAGTCAAATAGGATCTTACTAGAGCTATAGCAACAGCTGAAACCAGAGCAGCAGTTCCAACCATTAAGACCAAAGAGGCAGAGGTCAGAGACAGAGCCACGAGTCCGGCCTGTGTGTTTGCAAGACTTCCTGCTGGAAAGTGAGCCAACCTCACTTGAGCCCACACAGGAAGATGACTGGGGAACATTGTTTGATTGCGGGGAAGGTTGAGTTACCTGCCAAGAGGGGCCGGGGGGTACATGTTGAAATAGCTATCCATTGGTCTCCAGTGAACATATAACATGTCCTGGCTCTGGTGGACACAGGAGCTGAATGTTCACTGATTCATGGTAACCCTGAGTGGTTTCCCAGGACCCCCACTGTCACAGATGGATATGGATAAGGCTATCAGAGTGAAATAAGTGCACATCCCATTGAGAATAGGGCATCTACCCCCAAAAGAGTATACTGTGTATATATCTCCTATCATTCAGTATATTTTGGGGATTGATATCCTGCAGGGTCTATGGCTGCAGACCACTGCAGGTGAGTTCAGACTGGGAGTACGTGTGGTGAAGGCAGTTTTGAGGGGACATGCTAGGCACCTGTCCATAGCTTTGCCTGTGCCTCAGTGGGTGACTAATACCAAACAACACAAACTGCCTGGAGGGCGTAAAGAGTTTGGAGAAACTCTTCAGGAGCTGGAAAAGTGGGTATTATAAAGCCCACCCATAGTCCCTCCAATTCCCCAATGTGGCCAGTAAAAAAGTCTGGCTTTTAAAGATGGCTCCTGGCGTATGACTGTGGATTACAGAGAACTGAATAAAGTCATACCCCTTATGCATGCTGCTGTCCCCTCTATTGCAGGCTTGATGGATACCCTCAGCCACGAACTAGGAACATATCATTATGTGATAGATCTTGCTAATGCCTTCTTTTCCATTGACATTGAGAAGGAAAGTCAGGAACAGTTTGCCTTCACATGGAATGGATGGCAATGGACTTTCACCGTCCTCCCACAGGGATACCTCCACAGCCCCACCATCTGTCATGGACTAGTGGCCCAGGACTCAGCTACATGGGAGAAACCACCAACGGTGTGGCTGTACCATTAACATTGATGATGTCATGCACATGTCTAATTCTCTTTCAGATCTAGAAGGTGCAGCACCTAGACTGCTGCAACATCTACAGGAGAAAGGATGGGCTATGAACAGTACCAAGGTTCAGGGACCAGGTTTGTCTCCCAAATTCTTGGATGCTGTCTGGTTGGGTAAGACCAAAGGGATACCAGAAGCAGTTATAGATAAAGTCCAGGCCTTTCCTACCCCTACAACTATAGCATTGCTACAGGAGTTTCTGGGTCTTCTAGGCTACTAGAGAGTGTTTATCCCATATTTGGCACAAATTCTTAAACCGCTATACTAGTTGTTACAAAGGATGTCAGGTGGAACTGGGATGAGACATGTGCACCTGCCTTTACTACAGCAAAATGGGAGTCAAGGCCATGCAGGCCTTGAGTATGATAAACCCATCAAGGCCCTGTGAGCTAGCTGTTCTTGTGACTGAAGATGGTTATGGCTGGGGTCTCTGGCAGCAGCTTGAATGAACTCGCCAACCTGTTGTTAGATACTGGTCACAACTCTGGAAAGGCAGAGATACGATACACTTTGACAGAAAAACAAATGGCTGCCGTGTATCACGCCTTGCTGTCTACAGAACCCATCACTGGAGTGTTCCCAATAAAGGTAATAACCACCTATCCCACCTTGGGGTGGGTACAAGACTGGACCCAAAAGCCAAGGACTGCACTAGCAAGAGGGGTCCTTACCTACAGCAGCATAGTGCCCTCTCCAGTAGCCCCTTCAATGAAGAACTCCAATGTGTGTTGGGGCCGGTGACATATACTAGTGAAAAGCAGGAAGGACTTGCTCTTGAACCATTAGTAGCAGAGAGTCCCTGTCGGGAGGGAAGAGACCCTATACCCAAAAATACATGATACACAGATGGCTCCAGCCATGGGCAGCCCCCAAAATGGAGGGTCATAGCTTTCCATTCTAAGACTGAGACAATATGGATGGAAGATGGGGAGGGGAAGAGCAGCCAATGAGCAGAGCTGAGGGCCGTGTGGCTTGTGATCAGCCAGGAGCCCTCCCCTATAGTTGTCTGCACTGACAGCTGGGCTGTCTATCTGGGCTTGACCCTGTGGCTACCAACCTGGTACCATGCCAACTGGCTGGTTTGTCACCGACCCCTTTGAGGGCAAGAACTGTGGCAAGACTTATGGGCCTGTGGTAAGACTAAAATAATTACAGTATACCATGTGGCAGGTCATTTGCCACTGGCATCCCCAGGAAATGATGAAGCAGATAAATTGGCCCAGGTACGTTGGTTAGAAGGAAAGGCTCTGATGTAACCCAATGGTTTCATTGACATTTGTTGCATGCAGAGCCAAAGACAATGTGGGCCATACACCTTTGGTGGGCCTTGCCTTTGACCTTTGAAGAAGTTAGATGAGCCTGGCAGGAGGGTGTTGTGTGCTCCAAAAGGGACTTACACTGAGTTCCACAGCAATATGGGACAATAGCTAAAGGGCCTATACCCCTCATATGGTGGCAGATAGACTATATTGGGCCTCTACCTATGTCAGAAGGATATAGGTGTGCCATGATTTGTGTGGACACAGCCACTGGACTTCTGGTTGCTTTTCCTACCTGTTGTGCACACCAGCAGATGACCAAAAGAAGGCTCGAGCGTCTCTTTGCCGCCTATGGCCGACCACAGGTAATTGAGAGTGATCAGGGCACCCATTTTACTGGACATATACTTGCAAGAATGGGTGCAACAGCTGGGAATCAAATGGAAGTTTCAGGTGCCATACAATCCTACCGCAGCAGGCATGATAGAGAGGCACAATGGCTTTTTAAAATCCGGACTAAAGTCAGATACGAATGGTTTGCGGGGATGGTCAGTTCGCTTATGGACCATGCTACAGCGTTTGAATGACAGACACCCAAAGGGAGCCCTGAGCCCCATAGACATGTTAACATATATGGCAGCCTCCCCTATACATCTGCAAGTAAAAACCAAGGAAGAACAACTGAAGCCAAGGTTCGGCCACCAGAATAACATCTTGCTGCCAGCACCAACTGCACTGAACCCAGGAGACTCCACTGAGTGGATGTGGCCTTGGACCTTTTGACACATGGACCAACGATGGCTGGCTCTCCTGGCACCTTGGGGACAAGGCCTGGAAGCTGGCCTCCTGTGTATTCCTGGAATAACAACCGAGTGGCCCCCAAAGGTCACAGTAGTATATCCCGAATGGCCAGAAGGTAGGAGCATCTTACTGGGGAGTTTTGTTTTATCATTATGGCCAGTGCATGCACCTCCAGTAGCACTATATATAGACCCTTTGGTAACCCCCATGGGGAAAGGAGTAAAAGTATGGTATACTATACCTGGAAGGGACCCCCTTCCTGCTACAGTCCTATCACAGGACCACTCTCTTGCATGCATCCTACCTGATGGACAAGATTTGCCTATGTTGGTGTCATTAAAATATGTGTCTTATTACCCCTAAGGTCTTTGTGGATTGGGAACTTCCTCTGGCTTGAGGATTATTATAATTTTTGTTACCTGTACCAAAATTTGTTGTATCTTAATTTTTGTTATTATCTGTAAGTTGTTATTTTCTGTTGCTGTTGTGGAATATGGTTACAGTGCTCCAGTTTTCTTGTACAGGGACCATTGCGGAAGATTGAGAGCATGTAGATCATAAAGTGAGAATCCTGGAGGGATGGAGTGTGGGGAAGTTGGGGTTCCTATGGCCAGGATCCTCACTTAACTTAAACCACCTGATGATGTAAGTGGTCTGCTACTAGGCTACCACTTCCACACCTGTAGGCAATAAGTTATTATTGCACTATAGAGAGAGCTGACCCAGTGCTCTGGGCAGAGGCAGAGATGCTAGTGCTTGACCTACTGCCAGGAGAACAGCTGAGTAATAAACCCTTTCACCCCTAAGAAATGTTCTACTGTCATTTCTTTGGTCACACTGAATCCATAGCAAACTTACCAGGGGTTGAAACCCATTGGCAAGACAACTGGCCTGAGCTCTTGTCTCCAGACTCTGAGAGCAAATCCACTTCCAAGATCACTCAGGTTGTTTGTAGAATTCTTGGAGCTTTTCCTGGCCAAGATATTCACTGGCTATCATCCAGGAGACTCCCAGCTCCTACACTGCCTGCATTCTTGGCCACTCTGCCCCTTCCATCTTCAAACTATCATTTATCTCTTCTCTGCTGCCAAATTTCTTCTGCTTCAGCTGGAGATAATTCTCTGCTCTTCAGGATCCCCATGATTCAATTGGGCCTCAACATTTATGTCAGCTTAATCTTATTTTAAGATCCTCAGCCTTAATTACAATTGTAAAGTTCCTTTTCCCAAGTAATATGATGCATTCATGGTTGCTGGGATTAGGGAGCAGAAATATTTCAGGAGCCATTCTGCCTGCCGCAGTGGGGAAATTTACCAAAACAAATAAACAAACAAACCCTTTTCAAATGTCACTCCACTGGAGTCATAGAGAGCTAAGAAATAATGTCTTCAGTATGCTTCATTATTATTCATACAAAACTCATTTCCTTTGGCAAGTGTGACTTCCCATACAATCTGATTTCATAACATTAAAATGTTTGGTCAAGGCAAGGGTAGTGTAGGACCTGTTAAAAGAAAATTGTCTCAAGATGTTGATGTATGTTTACATAGTCTTTAGACAATGATCCTGAAATACTATTTTCTCCAACTAACTCTTTGATAGAGGCTAGAATTAGGTAGTTTTCCTTAAAGTCTCTAACAAAGGCCTGGGATTGGGGTAATCCTATATTGCTATATTGATAGATTTGTCGACTTTGCAAAACAGGTGCAAGGAAGATGACCTTAACCATCAATTATTTTTTGACTTCCTTTGTCAACAGAATTATGTAGGTACTACCCCTCAAACACAAGGTGAGCTGAAACCATGTCTTCTATATTTAAATTGGTTCCATTAATGCACGAATATAAAGTACTTGAAAATCAGGTAATATTTTCCTTGAAATGATGAAGTTGCCTCATTTTCATTCTTTCTAAATGTACTTCAGTGGCTGAGAGAATTTAGCATGCTGGGTGATATTTCTGGCCTTTTGGCAAATAAGGCATATCCTGAATGTAATGATAATCTCTACCCAGCAGGTATTTCTAAGTGACTACAAACAAAATTAACTGCATGCAAATGTTCACATGATTATGGTTTGACATGATGTGAGATGAGAATTTTTTTCTTATTATCAATAGGCATATTGCAGACTAATTTACTGATTCCAGAGATGTAGACAGCTTATTTTTTAAGCACAAAAAGAAAACAATTAAATTGATGTTTGAAACCACACCTCTACACGTTCTGAAAGGAAATCTCTATTTTGTATTCTTATTTTCTTTTACGTACTAATAATACATTTTAAAATATTTCCTCTTCTTTTTGTATCTGTATTATAATTCACATTTTTGCAGTCTTCTATTTATATTTAAAAATAATAAGGAAACAATAAAATATTTTCTGTGAGAATACATCAAATTAATATATGTATATAAATATTTATATAGTTGTGTATGTATATACACACACACACAAAATACATACTGTTTTTCAATAATTACTGATACTCCAAATTTCATGACTTATAGAATAAATATGAAAACTAAAGCTGTTGATTAATGCAATTCATTATTTCTATTTGCAAATTTGTAAACTGCAAAGCCTCTCAAGCACTGATTGGCTCCAAGAATGAATAAATATAGACTATTCAGCTCCTGTAACTGCATGTCCCAGCCACACCAGAAAGCTGCCATCTGTTACTCATAGCTAGAGAATTCTATTATAAGTTTCTATGAACTGGAAGCTTCTGCTTTATAAAATAAATGGTGGAAAAAGCCCAGAAATGGTAATTCAAACATGTTAGAGTCTCATCTCAGCCACTGACATCAGGCATCATTTTCCCCTTCATCGCTACAAACAACCAAACATCCTTCAGAGAGTTGGATGAAATGCTGCCTCTGATCAGACATTGCCTTGGTGTGTGGGGAGCAACATTAATTGAAGATACAATTTTATGCTTTTAATGTGTTCGTTTCCTATTCATGGGTGTTGTCACATTTGCACTGAAATACAGATGTTTAGTTTTTATGAAGAATACTGAGGAGTAGAAGCAGGATATGTGTAATGATAATTTTTATTTATAAATAGTATTTATGCTAATATTTATTATTTTAATTTATTTAGCATTCATTTCTTACTTTAGTTGTAGAAAAATAACAAGGTAAGTAAGGTTAGAATTCTGAATGAGAATTTTAATAAATATAAATATATTCAGGAATGCAGAAGCAAAAATTTGGACTTAAAGTGAAAGATATTATTTGGATTTCTTGGTTTCATCTGAAGAAAGAGTTCTGATCAAGGCTATTATTTCTTGATCACCTTTATGCAGGTGTCAGTTTCACATCCACAACTGTCACTTGGGTCCATTTTGTACATATACTTCCATTAATAATTCAAGAAGGGGGGTGAATAAAGCTTTGAATTCAGTAAATTAGTAAATTGAGTCATATTTTGCAATAAGTTGCATATAATTAGTTGAAATACATAATAGATACACACATACACATATAAAACACACACACCTAACTATAATATATGCACACATATATTATTACAGCATAATATGGGGCCATATTGCCATTCTCTTTCATTAATATAAGTGGGAAATCTTTGGCCGACTATGGCTTACCTATGAAGTCTCTACAACCTTTAATTCATTATTCTTAGTAGCATTCCCACAATTCCCAGAGATTGTGCTGATCCTGTAGATTATTATTAGATTGACCAAATCTTTATTTTGAAACTTGTTTTTTAATTGTGCAGTTTTCACGCCATCTACAATGTGTATAAAGTATGAAGAACTCACATCTTTTTATACTGATCAAGCACTTTCTGTCTCTATGATACTGAATAAATTTATAAAATGCAGGTTTTGAAGATATGATTCTCTTCAAATATGAATCCATCTTACTAAAGACTGTCAAAATGACATTTTCTTTAGCAATTTTTTCCTGACGGATATAGTATATAAATCTCCCTGATTTTAAATTGGAAAAAATAAATACTTTACGTTAAGTATTACTTGAAAGAAGATGTTAAATTTATGGTTTCTAGGCTTAAATTCTGTTGAGATGTCTCTGGTGTTTTGATATTTAACTATTTCTGAGCCACATAAGAGCATTAGGACAGATACCTCTGATTATGGGAAGTGGTGGTGGGGGTATTACTCCCATTTCCATTATAATTTCCCAAAAACTGCTGTTTAAGAAAGATTTTCAGTAAAACTGATGTCATCCTGTAAATCAGTAAATAGGTACATATTTTTATTCAACTCAATTTAGCAAAAATTTATTGCATGTACCCTCCCAGTCAGGCAGTTGATAACTGGGAGAGAGTATAAGGGAAATTAGCTATACTTATTAGTCTTAGAATTTATAGTTGGTAGGTGGGTATATTGCTACATAAATATGGGTCTTTTCATGGTGGTATTTACAAAGTGTTACAGTAATGGATGAGGAAGCTATAAATTTTGAGGGTATATTAATGTTTAAACAATGACCAGGAGGTTTCCAGCTGGCTAGGGCAAAGATAATGTAGGCAGTGGAAACAGGACCGTCAGAGAGTTTTACAAACGCACAATTCCTTGTGATCTGGTAAATGTGCATGTGAGAGGAACAAGAAACTAGTCTGGAGTCAGACTCAGATATGTTTGTACCACTGAACAAAGAGTTTCTTATGAAAGGTGTAACAACGTGATTTGTTTTAGAATGAATATTAGGGATCTTGAATTGAAAGATGTATAGTTTGAATTAGGATATTATAATAGTTCAGTATGGGGATAATGACAACTTAAATGAGGGCAGAAATTTTGAGGAAAAAGATATGTATATATGTGCATATACATAAAGACATACATTCCTCATTTTACAGGATGTAAAAATTCTTTTGATGGTGGGATGCAACACACTGATATTCACATAAATGAAAGACAGAACCCTAAATTACTTACAGCTCTGAAGGAGAGAAGGCTGCTAGGTGGGGCTGTGTAGGAAATTGCACCTGGCACACAGTAACAAGCTGGACCCATAGGGGGCAGCTTATGTATGGCAGGTGGTGTGAACTTAACTAGGTTTCGCAGACCCTCGGCTATGGCAGCTTGAATACTTTTGTAGGCTCCAGGGCGTAGGGGTTGTGCCTGTTGTTTGCTACCTACTACTACAGAGATTAGGACAGGTGCACAGTGGCCAGAATATGAGAGCTGCCTGGGGCATAGACTCAATAGGCTGTTCAAGAAGGACCAGTCTATAGGCAGGACTTCCAAACTGGGTCAGACAGAAAAAAAAAATCTGGATTATACTCCTCATGAATATTTCCCATCTCATTTACATCTTTCTTCTGTTAAAAAGTCCACATTAACCAATTTGTCCACACTGCCATAATTCAACTCTTCAATGAAGATAATATGCAAATAATATTTTAATCATCATTTAAAAGAAGCATAAAATAATGTTTAGAAAGACTCATTCTTAACAAAAGATGACAATACATTTATTCAAATATTTTCTTTTATTCAGAATCTATCACTATGGAAAACCTCTGCATCTTACAAAGCAATGCACTCTTGTTTGCCCTGGAGGAATATGTGAACTTTCACATGCTTTCACTATTTATAACACGTCTGCTTGTGGCTTCTTGAAATTTGAGAAGAAAATTGGAGTAAAACATGAAAAAATACCTAGAAACTTCTCTTTAGGTATTCTTAATACTCAACATATTTTAGACTTCATATGTAAGAATTCATATCTGTTTTTCCTCATGGTTATCTTCCTTATTGCTGATATCACTATACCAGAAAAGAGAGAATTTATAGAATCTGTATCTCCTTGGTAAACTCAATAATTAGTAATTATCCAATTTGATTAGTTTTCCAGGAGTTATGATTATATCATCATAACCTCTGACTCAAGAGAAAAAAATTGGGACTACATCAAGCTGAAAAGCTTCTGTACAGCAAAGGACACTATCAGTAGAACAAAAAGACATCCTACAGTATGGGAGAATATATTCATAAATGACATATATGATAAGGGGTTGACATCCAAAATATATAAAGAGCTCATGCACCTCAACGAACAAAAAGCAAATAATCCAATTAAAAAATGGGCAGAGGATCTGAACAGATACTTCTCTATAGAAGAAATTCAGATGGCCAACAAGCACATGAAAAGATGCTCCACATCACTAAACATCAGAGAAATGCAGATTAAAACCACAATAAGATATCACCTCACACCAGTGAGGATGGCCAACATCCAAAACACAAACAAGTGTTGGCGAGGATGTGGAGAAAAGGGAACCCTCCTATACTGCTGGTGGGAATGCAAATTAGTTCAACCATTGTGGAAAGCAGTATGGAGGTTCCTCAAAAAACTCAAAATAGAAATACCATTTGACCCAGGAATCCCACTCCTAGGAATTTACCCTAAGAATGCAGCAGCCCAGTTTGAAAAAGACAGATGCACCCCTATGTTTATTGCAGCACTATTTACAATAGCCAAGAAATGGAAGCAACCTAAGTGTCCACAGTAGATGAATGGATAAAGAAGAGGTGGTACATATACACAATGGAATATTATTCAGCCATAAGAAGAAAACAAATCCTAGCATTTGCAACAACATGGATGGAGCTAGACGGTATTATGCTCGGTGAAATAAGCCAAGCCAAAAAAGAGACAAGTATCAAATGATTTCACTCATATGTGGAGTATAAGAACAAAGAAAAAAACTGAAGGAACAAAACCACAGCAGACTCACAGAACCCAAGAATGGACTAATAGTCACCAAAGGGAAAGAGATTGGGGAGGATGGTGGGAAGGGAGGGACAATGGGGAAAAAGGGGCATTACAATTAGCAGACATAATGTAGGGGGGGCATGGGGAGGGTTGTACAACTCAGAGAAGACAAGTAGTGATTCCATACCATCTCACTACGCTGATGGACAGTGACTGTAATGGGGTATGTGGTGGGGACTTGATGATGTAGGGAGTCTAGTAACCATAATGTTGCACATGTAATTGTAGATTAATGATACCAAAAAAAAATTACTACCAAATCTTCAAATAAAAGAAAAATAAATAAATAAGAATAGGGAAAAAGAACAACTTACAGGTGATATTACTGTCCACATAGAAGACCTAAAAAACCCTACAAATTATAAATATAAGACTTTAGTAAAATAGCTGGACATAAAAGCAGTATTCAAAAGTATAACTTTTGTGCTGGATCATAAAATTGGAACACTGCAAAGATTAGTATGACCCCTGAAGAAAGATATGCAAATTTGTGAACTGTACCATATTTTTATTTTTGCAACACTTCTGTAAATCTAAAATTATCTTGAAATAAAAAATTGGAAAAAAATAAAGTCTGGAGGAATCCAGCTCTTTCTGTCTTTCTACTTTACCATTATTACCAAGTCAGTCTTTGTTCTCAGTATTTCAAGATAGCTTCTGTGCCTCTGTGCATCACATCTGTGTTCTAGGCAGAATACAGAGGAAACTGCAAAAGGCTGAAGAATGCCCGAAAAAAAATACATATATATATATTTTTTTCAATATACTTTTCTTGTATGAAAATGGCTATGCTTAATTTAATACTATTTCAATTACCATTTGTTACAAAGTTTACATGTGTCATTTCTTTAAACCAAGTCTATGTATATTATTGTTACAGTATTTTAAGTCAATAATCTTTTTTGCTAATATTGGTTTATTTCTAACAGCATCCAGCATTGTTTAACAGTCCGTTGGAGTGCTACGCATTTATGCATTTATACTGTAATAGCTCCTTTTGGCAACAGATAATCTTTGGCAACTTTAAATCTTAAAGTGATGCTTTGTTAACTATCATCAAATAGGTTTAAGCTTTCTTATTTCAAGAACAATCTGTGTCTTTGATGGCAAATAGTATGTCAACACAGATTATATTTATTTTGTATAAGTAATATAACTGTTAATGAAGATGTTTCTATGGATATTCTTTCTTAGTGTAAGTTTGATGTTCATTGATCTTTGTACAGTCATAAATTTGATTTTGTGCATATGTGTATGTCATTTACCATGAATACATGTTCTACAGCTATAAGAACAGTATCAAAATGATATTAGGTATTGAAGCATGTAGGGAGTAAAATTGTGATAGAAATTAATATTCACTAAATATTCAAATATGGTGTGATTTCTGAATATTGTAATAGAATTATGTTTCCTACCTCTCATGCCAATGGGTATAGCCATATGGCTAATTCTTACTGAAAAGTTGTAAGTGGATAGAACATCTCTCTCAGAAGATAAAACATTTACTAGATGAGTCAAGACCTTCCAAAATTCTCTTTTCTTAATACCACACTATCTGGCACAATTTGGGTTTTGGTGACTATATAAGCCCAGGTCCCTAAATGACTACAATGAGCAGAACCATCAGCCAATCTATCCAACTGACAATGGTCATATTGCTTAAGCAAGAAATAAACTTTTGTCATGCTAAGACATTATTATTTTATTCAGAGATTGTTAGTATTGAAGAATAATCTCTTCCATATTGACCTACAATTTTGTCTTTTCAATGTGCATATAATATACATCATTAGTATGGTTATTTACCTGGAAAATGTAGCTCAAATTTCAATGTGGTACTCTTAAGTCCTAAAAAGCAGAATGAAAACTACAGTTATTTGCCTAATATAATATTACTAATTTTTACTATGATAAAATATAACACCAACAAATCCAGGTAAAAGTTTGATGATGATGTTTATAATAATTATGAAATCAGCAAAAATTAGTACTTATTGAATATTTAATTTGTGCCTGTCATTCTATTATTTGCTGTTTCCTATGTAATACTTATAGTACTATCTTGTCATGTAAGCACCAATATTACCCCATTTTTCAGAAAATAAAACTGAAGTTTGGAGAGGTGGTGTGAGCTAAATTGTGTCCCTTTCAAATCTATATGTTCATATCTCAACCCTTAGTACCTCAGAATGCAACCATATTTGGAGATAATTGCTTTGAAAAGGTGATTATATTAAAACAAGGTGGGACCCTAATCCCCAGTGACTGCTGTCCTTCTAAGAAAAGAAAGAGCCACCAGAAATGGACGCACACAGAGAAAAGGCATTCATCTGCATGCCGAGGAGAAAGGAGTCAGAAGCTAAACATGACATCACCTTAGACCTCTAGCCTCCACAACTGTAAGAAAATTAATTTGTTTTTTAATCTACCAGTGTGTGGAATTTAAGTATGACAGCCCTAGCAAACTCTTATGAGAATTAAAGACAATTTACCTAAAAGGTAAAAAATCATGAATCACAAAGGTTTACACTAGGTTTACACTATTTACACAAGGAGTGTTAACATCACAGTTTATACTTGAACCGCCAATACTCAGTGCAGTCTGAATACCTCTTTATGGTAGCAACCTTTTTTGTTATGCACTTTCTGACTTCTGTAACAATTATTGTTCAACAATAAAATTGCCATAAGCCTATTTCCCCATATTACGATTTCTATTTCGATCACAAATTCACTCCCAAACATCTGTTGAGAACACATTGGATGTCAGAATTAAAATGACTTAAGTAACATGGTTTATTTGATATGAGATCAGCTGACTTACTCTTCTAAACATAAAAATTCCTCTGAATGAAGTAAGCCAGTGAAATTTCAAAGCCACATGCCTGGAGAATTTCCAAATATAATTACATTTTTATGTAAATTCATATAATTTAGGACGTTCAAATTTCTGTTTTGAGCCAAGACTCTCACCTGGACTTCAAATTGCTTACTTGACATCACCAAAGATAAGATGTCCAAATTAGTACATAATAACAGTAAAAATAGATTCTTATATTTAGGGTCTATTGTTTTAGTTCCTGTCTAATGTTAACAAACCTACTATAATTTGTAACTCTGTGGTTACATAAAGCATCATTAATAATAAAGGATGTTCTATAGCTCAAATGACAATAATAAGTACTTCAAACTTTGGATTACCAATGGATACATGTTATTGAGTCCATTTATATTATTTATGTTTGGCTCATTATTATCATCAGAAAGTAGAGCTAACAGAGAATAACAATAACAGAGCCATTCTTTCTAACTGAAAATATAACTTAATCTTCCCTTCATAACTGAAGATCTGACTAAACCAATTGTGTATATACCAAGTATCTATAACAAAATTTACTTTTGGTTATCCATATCTAAATAAAAAAATAAATATAACACTTTCCTCTAATGGAGATGTATCACTAATTTAGATATTGGAAATTGTTGAGAATATTGGAGGATTAATTTAGGGCCCCCAATTAATTTAGGACTCCCAGCCATCTCACAAATTAATTATAATATGTATTAATATTTATCAGTCATTTAAAAACATTTAGTTTTTGTACTATAGATAATTCCCTGGCACGAGCAGGGAGTTGGGGATGTGGGGTTGTATTTTGTTCTCTTCCTTCGCTCCTCCTTCCATGTGGCTTTGTACCTTTACAGAGAAAAGAGATTCACCCTCCGTCCATTCACTGTCAACAAGTAATGTTAATAAAATTATGAGAAGACATTAAGATTTTTCTCAAAATACAAAACGAGGATACGTTTTTTGCAAATTTTTTTGTCTCTTTGATCCCACATAAATTCACAACATAGTACACTATAAGAATTTTCTTATTCTATAAATGATCTTAAGGGGAATCAAACGACATACAAAGGCGTAGAATATTTGTTATCATGCTACTGCATGTTCATATAGGTAAAATGAACTTCATTTTCTTGTTTTTTACCTTTCATATTTAAGTGCTTATCCTTTTATTTTTTCTGATTTCTAAATATTACATGAATAATACATGGAACTCATCTCAAACAGTAAAAGAGGCAAACTAGTTAATAGAGAAATGTAAGATTTAAACGACCAATTCACTCTCTACCTCCCTCAATTTAACTCTTATGTTTTCCATAAGTAAAGCACTCCTAATAGTTTGTATTTATCAGTGGTTCTTTACTGGGGATAATTCTCTGCCCCAGGGTACATTTGACGACATTTTGAGTCCCACAGCTCGAGGGGACGGAGGCTGCTCTTGACTTCTCAGGTGTTGAAGCCAGAGATGATGTTCAGCACCTATATGTACAGGACAGCCCATTACGAAGTAGTATCTATGTAATCCAAGCCCTAGTACATGCCTTCCACTCTTTCTTTGCAGCTACTGCACTTATGTATGCATATGATGTTTTTTTTCACTGTGTATTCCCAGATCTAAAGAACTGTCAGGCACACAGCAGGTGTATTATACCTATTTGTATTATAACTGTATGAAGGCTGTTCAGTCATTGAGATTAATAAGATTGATATATTATCTGACTATTAAAGCTATTTAAAGCCTCTATAGAAAAATAATTACAAGCATCTGAGTCCATTTTGTAAATAATTAGGTTTTTATTAGTTCAATGTAGCAAAAAGACAGAACAGGTGTTTCAAATTTTTTTTTTTTATAAAACGACAATTTTTCTATGACTTCTGGATTTCTCTGTCTTCCAGTTTAGAGATTTGTCAAGTTTATGGGCCATACTAGATCACTTCTACCCTTTCAGTCATTCTAATATTCCTTTACTCTATGATCACAATGCCTGAATTTCACAGTATTCATCTACCTTAAGAACTTGTGAGAGCAATGACAGATCTATTACAAGAACATTGTTTGCACTGAACAAGGGCATGATATATGATGAATAAATGAATAAGTTATTTTCAGATCTGATGGATGCTCTGGTTATGTCACATGTGCTTTCTAATAACAAACTAATAAAGCTTTAAGAAACCTGTAAATACAAAATTCCCAGTTTAATTTTTACTTTCACAATTTTACCTTTAATACAAAACTATAAAATTCAGCTATAGCATTCAGTAAAAATATTCTATAGATATAATATTCAGTAAAAAGTGAACCTCATTTTTCACACTAGAACTTTCTTTACAAGTAGATAATTATAATTATTTCTTTTTAGTCATCAATATTATAATACGCAATGAATTTGGCAGATGGAATATCATCTTTTTTATTAATGGGCTTTTCAGCAAAAAAATAATGACTTTTGAGTGATTTTAATAACGTAATATCTTTTTAATTTGCTACATAATATAAATCTTTCATGGCCTACATCTGCAAGAAATCAAAGAAAAGGAGACAGAAAGATGAAAAAACAGAAGGAAAGATGGAAAGAAAGGAAGGAAAGATGAACAAAAAATATATTTAATGAGAAACAGAAGCAGATACTTTAAAAAAATCTCATTGTTGGTAATATTTTGAGATGGGCGAGAATGATGTTAACTCTTGAAATGTATATTTTTCTCCTCTAAAAATAGTAGAATTTCAGCATTTGTCACTGTTGTACAAAAATGACTTAAATGGAGTTGTTTCTTGCTGAATCACAACTTTCCATGTGTGTCACTAAATCCATTTGATAGAAATTCAGTGGTCCGATAGTTTCTACTAGTGGTTTCTGCCTGATGTACAGGGGAGGTAGACCATGAATACAATTTTACCAGTCTTCCATGAAAGGAGAAAAATGAGGATGAAATTGGAAGTCCTCCATGAAGCTAAAGTTATTTAATTTAAAAGTGCTGATCTTTATCTGCTGTTGCACATTTGCTACTTTATAATATTGAAAAGTCTTCTGTATTGTTGACGTGTTGTTATTTTGCTGTCCTTACTGTCAGAAAAAAGAAATAGATTACAAACCTGTAGTGGTTCTTACAGTTCTTTTGAAAAATTATTGCTTGTGACATCCAGTAGTCTATTAGACCCTGGTTTGCAATAGCAAAACTGTTAGAGGCACTGTATTGCATCTTTTAGTCTCAATTACATACCCCTTGTGAGTCTTACTGTATTTGGATAGATCTATTCAACCGCTGCAGTTGTAAAGATATTACCCAACTTTACAGTGCTCATTTTTAATACAAATGAAAGCAAAGGGGAAAATGGACCCTGTTATAATTTTATCCTGCTCATTAATGCATCCTCACAATATACTTGGTATTCTGACCATTATTCATTAACTAGATGGCTGATATATTATGGGCTCAGATTTGACTTGAAGTATGAGGCTATGACAAAGTAACTTTATAAATAATAGTATTAAATAAAACTCATAGAAAATAAAATTTTACTACAGTATTCATAAAATGTGGCTTGGACTCCTCTAGGATATTTATTTCCTTTATAACTCTTGCCACTCTAATTTTCTACTTTATTTTCCTATTGAGTATCTGAGCCATACTTAAAATATGTAGGTTATCACATTTTAAAGAATGTGATATCACATTTAAAGAATATCTAAAAATTGGTAATATGTTCTGTTCTATAAAGAACCAGAGATGGCCTCTGTGTCTTGGTCACTACCGATATTGGTTGTTAATTTCTTCACTCAGGCTAAGACTCATTTGCTCAAAAGCTTACTGGCACCAAACTAAAATTTTTAAACATGCAGGTATTTCCAAAACAGTCCATATAAGCAGATTTTTAGCTATTTAGAGCCTGCCTGTTTTGCATACTCCATGAAATATCACCCATGTCTGCTGGCTACGAATTAAGATAGATTCTCGCAGTATCAGACACTAGCCCATGACTGGCCTTTGAATCTCTCTGACTGACCCAGAGACTCCCTGAGGGACTGCCGACACTTCACCAAGACAGGCAAGCCCACTCCTGGTTCCCTCTGTCCCAGTGTTCTCTGCCCCTCTTCCCGCTGTTGGCCCCCAGGCCTTAGCCTTGGGAGAGTCTCATGCTATGAGTGATTTTTATTCCTTTGCAACTCTGTTCAAAAAAGCTGTTTCTCCCAAAGCTTTTTCTCTCCAGAGCTTTTTTCTCCTTGTAAAATATGAGGAAGCAAAACATAAAGAGTAAACATAGGAACTTTGCAGCAAGTTAGACCTTTTATTAGTTTTTAAAATCTCTAAGCTTCATTTGACAAAGATTTTTAAAAAATGGGCAGATATTAAAATAATGAGCTAATGGGGGTCTTGTGAGGATTAAATTACTCTCTAACTAGAGAATATATGAATGCACATATTTTTGTACAAAGTATGTGACACAATCATGGTTCCCAAATGTAAAATTTAGTTTAATCACTACCCTAAATCTGAGTCTTACATATTAAACTTTCTATCACACATCTTTACTGCTATGTCTGCAGGCATTTCCAACTTGAGATATACAAAATTGGACTCCTGATTTCCATCTCTGCTCAGTCAGCATTTTTGGTACCCTTAACAATTTCTGAAAATTATAACTTGCATAAATGAAGATGTTGGTGACATTCTTGACTCTCTATACCACACTTAGCCAATCTTGCTGATATTGTCTTCAAAAGGTATTCAGAGTTAGACCCTACTGGCTAAATGCATGTTTAACATTCTTCTAACACCATCTTTCACATGGTGTATTAATTTTCTAGTGCTGCAGTAACAAGTTACACACACTTAGTAACTTAAAATAGCATGCATGTACTATCTCACAGGTCCAGAGATGAGAAGTCTGAAGTGGATTCCACTGGGATAGGACAGCTCATCTCTGGCTCAAAGCAAGATGTTGGCAAGGCCATGCTCTCTGGTGGCTTAGGCAAGAATCTGTTTCCTTACTTTTTCCAGCTTCTCAAGGTCACCTGTATTCCTTGGTTTGTGGCCCTTTCTAGCATCTTCAAAGCACATCGCTCCAACACCTGATTCCATTGTCACAAATCTTCATGCCTTTTTTGTTCTAAGGATGCGTATGATTACACTGGGCTCACTCAGACAATCCCTTATCAATTCCCTACCTTTATTACAATTCCCTATCACATCTACAAAGTCCCTTTATTTCATACAAAGTCGCACTCCCAGGTTTCAAGACATGAATATTTGGGTGGACTATTTATTATTCAGCCTACTATACAAGGACTCTTACAATAGCCCCCAGATATTCTTCCTGCTTCTATTCTTGTCCCCTATAACATGGTCTCAACATGGCAGTGAAAGTGAGACTTTTAAAACACAGAACATGAAATATCACTGTGTTCAAAACCCACCAGTTGCTTCTCATTTAAATCAAAGTAAGCTAAAGTTCTCACCAGGGTGAAGGTCCTGCATGAGAGCCTTTCAACACCCCTCAGTTCCCTTATCTCCCAATATTCTATTCCTCACTCCACTCGTCACACTTTAAGCCTCCTCTCTAAACTTGGACACTTGCTCTTTCTTCCTATAGTTCTCTTCCAGACTGATGCATGACTGGGTTTCTTACTTCCCACAACTGAGTGTCTGCTCAATTGTCATCATTAAAAGAGACCTTTTCTTTCCATACTAAATAAAATAGCAATGCTCTTCCACCCTCTAAATTCTTCCCATAATTTAGTTGACTTTCCATAATTTAGTTAACTGCATGGCACTTATCCCCAGTTAAAATAAAACACAGTTATTTTATTTCTTGTTGCCAGTCTTTCCAGAATCTTCCATCATAGGGAAAACATTGTCAATATTGTTAACTGCTGTATCCCAAGTACTTAGAACACTCTTGGCATGAGAAAGCACTTGATAAATATTGAGTGAATGCCTGAAATACTGTTTATTCTATTCTTAATATCTGCAAAATTCAAATGCTTAAATGTAATAGCATTGGTGCAATGTATTCCAAACTCAATATGGTAAATAACCATGTTTTTTTTGAGGCAGCCACTTATTACTTGAATCATATTTGATACCCAAGTATTGTTCATGATTGTTTTCATTTCCTAGTGTTGCTCTAACAAAGTGCCACAAATTTGATGGCTTAAAACAACAGAAATTTATTACTTCACATTTCTGAAGGTTAAAAGCACAAAATCAAGCAGGACAATGTTCCCCTGAAGCCTGTATGGGGATCCTTCCTTGCCTCTTTCTAGCTTTAGGGGGTGGCTGCCGTCCATGGTAGTATTCCTTGAATACTACTTTGAAGCTGAATCAATCCTGCCTCTTTCATCACATGACATTCTCCTGTGTGTCTCTATCTCCACATGGCTACCTTCTTATAAGAATACAAGTTATACTGGATGGGGGCCAACCCTACTCTAGTATAACCTTACCTTAACTAATTACATCAGCAATTACCCAAATTCCAAATAATCTCATTTTATGAGTTATAGGAAGGTAGGACTTCAACATATCTTTCTTGGGGGGACACAGTTCAACCCATCACCATGATTATAATGATTCTCAGAGGTATAATTAATAGTAATGTAATGATAATAATATATCACTATTTTGCATATTTTATCTAATTAGGTTTTGAAGAATTGCTCTTTTGAGTTTTGATTCAAATTTATTTATTGTGGCAAGTTTAGAAATAAATCCTGAATACTGAATATGGTTCTATTCATTTAAGTCTTAAAAATATTAATATTATCATTATCTATCCATGGTAAAATAAAATTACATGCTCATGATTATTGGATTTACATATATATGTTCACTTCTGCTAAAATCTACTAGGTATTTTTAACTTCATGTTAATAGCAATTTCATAGTAAAATAATAGTTTCAATAAATAAATGTGAGTTACTTAGAAGTCAAAAATTTGAAAACATAAATCTTTTTGTACAGGAATAGTAGAGATATTCTTGGGAAATATATTTTTTATTATATTCTAAATATAATAACTTATCTGAGGAAAAGAAGTTGTCACTGAAACTATTTTCTTTTCCTTAGGTTCACATAATCAAGCATCTCCTGTATTCTTTATCAGAGGCCTTGGCTTTGCTCGTGATAACACAACCATCATTTTAAAATAAGTTCCTTCTTGTCTAATATTTGTAGACAGGTTGAGGTGGAAAAAAAGTAGCAAAGTTCATTGATGTCTTTGTGACCAAAATGACTGAAATTCAATCTATGGGTATAAAATACTATTTTAGTAAGGAGCTAATTATTTTATTCTACCTTCAATTAATGCTAGTCATATGCAATAAGGAAGAAATGCACATCAAAACAATTCAACAAAATAGGACTTTGCTCTAATAATGTTCTACGTCTATAATTCTAGTCTCTAAAGCCCATTGTATTTTTCTTCCATGGAAAGACATTGTCTCTTGCTATTGTCATCTACAGTAAAACCTAAGTAATGCTTGTGATTGACCCACTGACCAAACAAAAAGAACACTTTTAATTGCTCAGTGGAGGAAGCAGTGTTATATGAGTTCTTGAAAATACATGTGCTATTAAACCATGCTTCACATACACTCATTAGTTATTGGAAGAAGATATAGAAGGCCTATTTATTATATTTTCAAAGATATGAAACAGAGAGGTTATAGATTATCTTTAGAATAAAATCAGCATCTTAAACTATCAGAATAGATCTGAATAGGTTAGGATGAGGAGATGAATTCTAACAAGATGAACTTAGAATTGGCTTACACGCAAGGTGATAAGTCTTGTTCTTGGGATTAAAATTGTGCAGGAGTAATTTTGTGTATGGGTTATGAGAAAAGAAGACATATTTAAGTGAAAAGGTCTTATGAATTGGAGGACCAGCATATGAAATGACCTATATGCAATCAATATCTTCAAGTTTATGTTGGAAAAGTACTTACCTGAGTAATTAGACTTTAGAGTCTTATGCCTTTACATACACCCTAGATTTATCCATCTAATTTTACGACAAAACCTGTTTTGTTTTGTTTTTTAAAGCAATGGTAATAACATTGTATTTTGTGATTATACCATGGACACAAGTTGAATGAATGACAATATTATACGAGAAAAGAAAGAGAGGAATTGAAAATAAATGTACTAAGGTGCCTGTACTACATGTGAAGAAGTATAGTGTTATTTGAAGATAGATTAGTTAAAAATGCATATTATAAACTCTACACAACTAAAAAAGATAATAAAAGAAATATCATTCATACACCAAGAGAACAGAAAAAACAGAATCATATAAAATGCTCAGTTAAAACCAGAGAAGTCAGAACAAGAAGGGGGAAGCAAAGAGTAACAAAGAGCTAGTGCAGTAAATTGAAAACAATTACAAACATCATAAATATTAAAACAATTATATCAATAATGAATTTAAATATGAAAGCACTAAATATATCAATTAAGATATAGAGGTTGACAAAGTGGAAAAAGAAATGAGACTCAGAAGTATGTTGTCTAAAATAACCTTACTTTAAATATAATGACAAAGATAGGTTAAAAGTAAAGAGTTGGAAGAAATATGCTATGGTAATACTAATCAGAGGAAAGATGGAGTTGCTTCATTAATTTCAGAAAAATATATTTTAGATAAGAAAAAGTATTAGGGAAAAATAGGGCATTACATAATGATAAAGTGGTCAGTTCTCCAGGAAGGCATAACAACTTTAGTAGTGTATGAACCCTACTAAAGAGCATCAGAAATACATGAAACAAGAATTGATGAAACCTCAGAAATAGACAAATATACTGTTACAGATGGGTAATTCAACACCTACCTATAGAGTTCGACAGATATATTTGGTATATTCGAACACAGCAACACCAGAAATCCACCAGATCTAATGACATTTGTAGAATATTCTTCCAACATCAGCAGAATACATGTTCTCCTCAGCTAACATAGAACATTCACCAAGACAGACTACATTTGGGGCCATAAAATATGATGTAACAAATTGAAAAGACTGAAAATCATACAAAGTATGTTCTCAGGACATAAAATAATTACTTAGAAATAAATAATAGAGATAGCTGGAAAATCTTCCAATAACCAGAGATTTAAAAACCATCACCTTCTAAGCAAACAAGAGGTAAAACAAACTGTTTTAAGAGTAATTTTAAAAAAGATTTTTGAATTAATTTAAATGAAAAATATAGTGTTACAAAATTTGTGAATTACAGTGAAAGTGGAGCTTTTAGGAAAATTTTATAGTGACAAAGACATATTAGAAAAGAAGAAAGTTCTGTAAACAGCAAACTGAACTTCCACTTCAGGAACTTTGAGAAAAAAAGCAATCAGAACCCAAACCGAATTTAAAACTAAAATCATCAGAAAAATAAAGATGTAAAGAATAAAATAAAAAGAATTGAGAAGTAATAAAATTAGATCAGATATTAATAAAATGAAAAGAAAAACAATAGGAAAGTCTAGAAAATAAAATGCTGGTCATTTTTTCAAAAAGATCAATAAAATTGATAAACCTCTTAGAATACTAACCAAGAAAAAATAAAAGAAACACAAATTACCAATATTAGAAATGAAATATCATCACTACTTATCACAAGGACATTTTAAAAAGGATGATAAAGGAATATTATGAGCTACTCTATGCCCACAAATTAATACTTTACATGTAATGGACCAATGTCTTGAAAGATGCAAACTGCCAAAACCCACATAAGAATCAATAAATAAATAGAATATACCTATATCTCTTAAAGGGAATGAATCAATAATTAATGCATTTCCTGAAATAAGCAAACACCATGGCCATATGGTTTTGATGGTAATTCTACCAAGTATTTAAAGGAAGAAAAAAGTACCAATTCCCCTGGAAAATTCCAGAAAAAGAAATAAAAGAAACACTTTTATTCTATGAGACCACCAGTATTACTTTTATACCAAAGCCCAAAAATGACATTAACAGAAAGGAGAATTTTAAAATTTTATATACATAAACACAAACATTCTCACTAAACTATTGGGAAATTGAATTAAATAATATACAAAATGATTATACTATATAACAAAGTAGGACTTATCTCAGGTATACAAGACTGGTTCAATACTGAAAAATCCATTTAATATAATCCACTTTACAGACGAGCTAAAGAATAAAATCTTATGATCTTATCAAGTGATGCAGAAAAATCATTTGACAAAAATCTAACAGTTATTGATAAAAGCTCTCAGCAAACTAAGAATATGGTAAAACTTCATCAGTTTTACAAAGAGCATCCATAAGATGCCTACAGCTAACATTATCCTTACTGTTGGGGGATCAGAACTTTCTCCATATCTAGAGCAAAGCAAGGATGTTATCTCTCTCACCATTGTTATTCAATTTCATACTGAAAGTCCTTGCTAATGCAATTAAGATGAGAAAAATTAATAAAAAATATATTGATTAGAAAGAAAGAAATACTATTGTCTTTATTGGTAGATGACATGATTGTCTGGAAAAAATCAAAGAATCTACAAACAAACTCCTGGAATTAAGAAGGGACTACAACAAGGTGACCGAACAGAGTCAAATTGTTTTCCTATCTACTAGCAATAAATAATAGACATTTGAAAATTTTAAAAATACTTTTAACAATAGCATCAAAAAATAAAACAGTTATTAATTTAACAAAATATGGACAGGATTTCTATATGGAAAATTGCAAGAGACAGACAGAAGAAATCAAAAAAGATCTAAATAAATGGAAAGCTATTTTATGTCTATAGATAGGAAGAATCAATATTGTTAAGACATCAGTTATTCCAGACTTGATCTATAGATTTAGCACATCCCAAGTAAAAATCCTAGCAAGCTATTTTGTAGATACCAATAAACTGATTCTGAAGCATATATGGAAAGGCAAACTACCTAGAAAAGCCAGCAGAGTGCTGCATAAAAAGTGTTGGAAGACTTGCATTTCCCCATTCAAACTTACTATAATTGCTACCATAATAAAAGCAAGGTTGTACTGATTAAATAATAGACCTATAGATCAATAGAACTGAAAGAAGAAAGATTTAGATTCAAACAAATGTAATCTTAGCACGGATTTTTAGCAAAGGTGCAAAAATAATTCAGTGTAGAAAGGACAGTCTTTAAATCAACAGACGATGTTGGAACAATTGAATGCCCATTGCAAACAAATGAAAATAGGCACAGACCTCACCCTTTGAATAAAATTTAACTAAAAATGGATCATATATGTAAATGTAAATGTAAAATCCAAAACTACAAAAATTTGAAAAAAAATTTAAATGAACTTATGTTTATAATGACTTTTGATTCAATTTCAACAGTATGGTCCATGAAAAATATTAAGTTGGACTTTATAAAAATTAAAAACTCTATCTGTGAAAGATACTGTTAAGAGAATGAAGAGACAAGCACAAACTTAGAGAAACTATTTGCAAAACATAAATCATATAAAAATATTTTTCCAAAGTATACAAAGAAATCTTAAACTTCCTCAATAAGGAAACAAACAACATTTAAAAAAATGTCATCCACCCATAATTCACTCATCTCATCTGTAATTCAAGAAATAAAATAATTGTAAACGCCCGTCATATATTTTGTTTGGCCTAAGCTAACGGAAAGGTATTGGAACTTTTAAAATGTAAGGTAACAAAAGAGTTGGAACATGGATAAGCCGAACTTAATAAAAAATAAACTTGAAATCGAGTTCAACACAAATTTTTCTCTAGACATTTTTTTTAGTTACATTTGTAATTCTAAAACACAAATTGTATAAACAAAGGTAGACATACAACCTCTCTCTTTAAGATCAGTTATTCATTCACCCTTAGATTTATGTTCTTGTTTCTGAAAAGACAGTCGTTTGGAAGCTCCAGAATTACAAGTCTAAATATTTAATAGTAAGTTTGTATCTTGAAATGACGGCATTTCTTAAATGGTTTGTATGTTGAAATGATGGCACTTGTTAAAGGCTGAAAGTGGTTATAATTTCCATGAATTCTATCCCTTCAGTACTGTACTTACAAATCCACATTATGAATTCTGAATTGCCAAAGTCATCTTGCAGATTCCAAGAAGTCCTACTTAATTGATTAATTAATCCACTTAAAAGCCTTGTCTCTGGGTGGTGGTTGCCTTTGGTAAGTCAATCACTGAGGACTTTCACACACACACATATTCACATTCTGTTCACATATGTTACATATTATGCTGTTTTCCAAACATTAAATGAACTAGTTAAACAAGAATCATAATTCATCATTCCCAGTAAATTTAAATATCTTTTCTGTTTTTCCTCTCATGTATCATATGGTGATTAAAAAATAATTGGCAGTAATATTGGCTGGTATTAATTAAAGCATTATATTGTATCCAAACCACTCTATATTTTTAGGGTGCCTTAAATAAATTAACACTTAGAAGTGACTAATCATGTCACAAGATGGGGGAATCAAATATATACTTAGTGGGTATAGATAATACGACATGGTACTTAATTTTAAAGATTTATGAACCTATACTATTCACTATGCATGAGTACATTGCTATTGCAAATGTAATATGTGAATAAAATTAAGAAAAATCATGACTAGAACAAATTCATTTTCCAAAATGGGCCTAACATAGGTTGTGATGTCAGAACATGAAAAATCATCACAGTGTAATTCAAGATATCAAACTATTGAATATCCAAAATAAAAAAATATGAACTTTTCTTATTTTTTACTTGAAAGTTCTTATCAACAATGTTTTCTTGTTATTATGTGGAAAATCCTTCGCATTTATGTGGATCACCATACTATACAATGTTATTGGAAAATCACCAGTAAGAACACATTTTTGTGACATTATTTACATTTTTCACGTTAAGATAGTAAATTTTCACTCCTTAGTTCTGATTGCCAGAAATTTCTTGGACTAAGAGCACTGCATTATGCTCATTAATGCTTATAATTGATCAATTCCTTGGATTGGTTTCAGAGGAAGAGAGTCACTTCTCACTTTTCTGTAAGAAAACGTTGGGAGTGTAAATGGGGTAGAAGCAATAGTGTATAGAAATTATTTAGTAAATAAAACCTTGCTAATAGTGACTATGATCATGGAAAGACCATGACATTTTTGTTTCCATATTTGATTCTTGGACATTCACTTATTAATGTGCAATTTTTGTTGATTACATAATATATTTGAACGTCAGCATCCTCATGTATATACTAAGGGTACTATTGTCTCCTTTCAGGGTTGCTGGGTGTGTGATGGTGACTAACTGGAGCAGCTGACATTCATAAGGCACATATGAATGATAGCTAATGATATTTTTATATTTAAATTTGGATAGATCCTTTTGATGGGGAAATTTCTTCTCTTAAGGTTTGCCTAAAATTGAAGAACAGGCTAACTGTTCCTCATGTGTTCATTTAGCACCTTGTGGAAACTAATCCCTGTAAGACCTAATATAATATAATCTATGTCTTCCTACTAGTAATCAACAAATGCTTGGAAGATAGCAAATATTAAATATTTTACTCCTAGAACATAGCAAGTTCCTGGAACTGAAGTGCTAAATAAATGTTTGTTAAACTATACTGAAATATATGTAACAAAAAGAAATTCTAAAGAAATTTAAAAAATATTCGGATATATGTCTAAAGAGTAATCAACATAAAGATCAATATGCTCCCTTTGTGTGTTCATTTATTATGTAGAATATGAGTTTGCATTATTATATAGCCTTATATTCACATTTGAAGAAAGTGTTTTAAATCTAGTTTTCAAATCTAGTTTTCTTGTCTCTAATTAAGTGCAAGCATCTTAAATATTATTTAAAAGTTTAGTCCTTATGACTATTTGTTAATATATGCAAAAACAATATCTAACTGACTTATTATTTGGATTATTTTTTGATAAATAGCAATTCTTCACCTCAAAACTTAATGAAGATAATTTTGTAGTCTTTAATTGTTATTCTTCCATTAAGAAATGACAAGAGAACATATATTTCTCTCATATCAGTGAAATAACAGTCTCTACTAACCCAGACATGGTTCATAATGATGGAAAGATTGCATGTAAGCAACAAATATTTCCCCACATTTTTTTACAGAAGCTAAGCAGCAGTTCCATAAAGCACTTTGAAAGCAATTTTAGTCAGATTTCAAACAGCCAGCAAAATTAAATTTCTTGTTATAATTTAATAAAACATAGTCATATTTATGACTTTATATTGTGGTTGGTACACTAACCTCTTAGTCAATACATGTTCTAGCTTATTGGGAAAATCAAAAACAAAAACAAAACATCAAATCTCCATGCTGCATGGAATTTACTAGGCACATAACCTGATGTTATCTTTAAAATTATAATATAATTATGTAATCAATATAAAGCATGCAATAAAACAAATGGCTATACTATTACTCTAAAAAATAAAGTGGCTGAATTTAAATAAAATTAGACTGTTTAATCTAAAAAGAATGTTCACTCTTTTTACATTGAGTTTGATCAAGAGAAATAAATGAGAAGTAACTCTTTAGTGCTAACATTTGTCAGACTGTGTATGACCTATTTTGCTATTTGTTTACATGTACAAGCTCATTTAACACTCTTAATCCTATTATTTGACCTATTTTACAGCTGAGAAAACTGAGACCCAGAAATGTTAAATAACTTAGGTGATAGAATCAAAAATGCAGTTGCGTTTTCAAATTTTTAAATAAATATTTGAAGTTCATTTAAAAATTACACTGGAAAAAAATGTCAATTGCTTAAATACATCTGATAGATCTTAAATATCTAAATTTAATTATGTATATCCTATGATAAAAATGATCTTTCTACACATATTATAAAAAATTATGTAACAGTTAGAAACAATTTTGCATAGTCAAAACATCATCTAAATAAGCATTGTGTGATCCCCAAAACCATTTTATCTGATCATTTTCTATGATTGAAATCCATTAAAATAATGTTTAGTACAGAACTGAAAAATCAAAATGTTAATGTATCACTGCTACAAGCAATAAAAAATTAGATTAACCAAAAATTCCACTCAATACAGTGAGTCTGTACGGGAGTTATTTTTTATAACAAAAGAATCTGGAATTTAGACCTACTTGACTTTTGTTTTTCATAAATAGTTCAGATTACTGAAACCTCTGTGAAATTCTATACCCTTATCTATACAGTAGGTATAATAAAGCGTGTAATTCAGAACAGTGGGATGATTTAAAGGGCATGAGAGAAACACACTTAGCAGTTTATGATGCAAATCACGTGGTCAATAAATGCTACCCTCACTTATAGCCTGGGAGGAGAGGGTAAAGGAAGCAGCTCTATTCATCAGGAAGGAAGCCTAAATCTTCACAAATATTCTCACCTTCTATCTACTTATCTTAATATTAATTTAGAGCCTATTACGTTTTGGTTAAGCATCTCAGTCATATCATAAATACATTTTAGGATATATTAATACATTAAAGAAATATCAAAGAAAAGAAATCAAAATCAAATGCATTTACAATTTCATTTACAACTATATTATAAATGTTTTGTTTACTGGATAGTCTCTTTTTATTACATCATTTGAGAAATAATATTTTTTTTAAAAAACACTAAAATAAAATCCCAAATCTCATCAACCTAACACGACCAATAAAGGTCACAAATGCTTTTGTAAAATAGATCTGGATTCCCTTCTAAGATGCCAGCACTAATGAAGGGCAACAAAGCCTAGTACATTAAAGTTCAGTTCCTGGGACTCTGGGCAGTGTGCTCTGAATCAGAGCTCCACCACTTACTGGATAACCCTAGCCAGGTTGCTTAGATTCTCTTCCCCTCAGTCTACCCAAAAAGTACATTGATATAATCAAAGCAAACTCCTAGAATATTTGAGGATTGAATAAAATGATATACATAAAGCACATGAAAGATTTTTCATAATAAAAACACCATAAATATAAACTAGTATTTATTTGTCATGTGTTTTTGGGTATCCTACCTATATTATCTAAATTTAATTTTCCTTGAGATCTCATGTACATGGATAAAGTGTTCCTTGACCAAAGAAGAGTTTTATTCCATATAAAAGACTGTTTTCTACTGCACCTCTTATTTTAGAAGAGGAACAGAGAGGCCATTTGAACAACCATTACTATTATCTGTCTAGCATCTATAAAGTATTGGACTCACCATGAGAGGATCTAAAAGTTTTATTTAAGATCCTAGCTTTCAAGTCACAAAGGCAAAACACACATACTTAATAATTAAATAGCAACAAGAATGTCTATTTAAAAAAATAATATGATACAAGCTAATAAAAATAATACTGGAAATAAATGTTTTATTGTCATGTAAATTCATCATGAATTGAAAATAATAAGCAAGGTTTTATGGACAATTTTGTGTCCAAATAATGGACAAAGAGAAGTTGATTTATAGTTATTCATAAAATATGAATTATCTTAGATATGAATTCTCTTAATTCATCAGAAGATTGTTCACCATCAATAAATGAAGAGATAGAAAATAAAATTACATGTGAAAATTCTTCTGGGGATTGAGTTTTCAAGAATGAATCTGTCCTGGGACGACTTTTAGATTACATTGTATCTCCTGAATCATGGAGTACAATAGGTTAAGCAACTTTAACCTTCTTAAAATTTTCTTTTATTACAACAGAGATTTATTAAGCCACTATACTAAGAATCATAAATAATTGAGGAAAGTCTATTATGCTTTTAAGAAATTATACCATGATTACTCATTTTAGACTTGTACCTTTTTGAATAATATAAGCACACTCCAGGAACACAAAGTGTTTCCAGTATTGTCCTATTCAAAAAGCCCATTCAGTGAAACTCTATTAAGGATATATTACTTGTAATTTAAGGGATTAAGCCTCAAATATACATTTATTAGAGACCTGCTAAGTGACAAAGAAAAACTAAGTGAACCCATTTCTTTTTCTTGCCATACTTAAAATGTCTCCCTCCCTGTATCCTCACTTGGATCCTTCCTGTCATCTTTCCCACCTCATCAACTTTTCTGAGCGGTACATGAATAATCACTCAAGCAAAAACCATTTGTGCTATTGGAGACAGAAGAATAGCATTTTGAATCTATTAATTATCAGTTATGGTTCCCAACACTGAAAAAGGCTTTTAAAAGTGAACTCTGAAAAGCTTTCCAAATATATTTTCTTCTTACATAGCATATAATTGAAATTATATTTCTTGAGTAGAGGAATGAACTAAAAATAAGGAGATTTTAAAAACTTTCTTGTTAAGAGGAGTCCTGTGACTGATTGAAAGTATATTAAGGTCATATATTTCTCTTATTTGTACAGAAAGTTGCACAAAATAATATTTTATAAGCAGTACTTCAAAAAGGATTCCTGATTTAAGACATTAAATGTTTCCCATTATATATTTACAAATATATATGTACATGTACTATATATATATGTGTATGTACATGCCTTTTATTTAAGAAAAAGCAATATTTATTCATGAGTTTGACATAATCCATGGACAAAGTTTGTTTTAAACATTCCCAAATATGTAACAGTGGAAGTTATACAGAGAACATTTCGTACGCATTCATATATAAATCATGGAGCTGCCAATAAGATGTAAAAGGAGAACATAGTTCTTATTGCAAAAAGAAAGATTTATTCAGGATCTCTAGGGTATATTATAAAGTAAACTTTCTTCTTGTACTGGTTTTAAATATATAATTAAATAATATACACATATCACATGATATACTAATATTTGGGTGGATATAGTAATATACTTCAATACTCCAAGGAATAAAGCACTTTACTCAAATATATATATATATATATATATATATATATATAATTTTACCTCTCTTGGTGACATTTAGAGAGAAATTTGTCTATTTTGTTCAGAGATGGATCTTCCAAGCATAGAACAATGCTTAAAAGATAGTACAACTCAAAAAAATACTTGAAAAATGAATTCATGAAAATATAAGAAGACATCTTGGTAATCTCTCAGCAATACCCAAATTTGTGAAGAGGAAGCGAGGAATGGCCACCATTGCACTAAAATATTGTAGCTTTCTCTCTAATCTATTAAAAAATGGAGAAAGTCATAGTTTTCTGTGGTTGTGCCAATTAAGGGTACTTAACTCAGCTATAACTTCGATTAAAAAAATAGGTGGTGATATAAGAAAAGCTTCTATTCTTGCAAATTTCATAAGTATAGAGCATCACATTATTTTTAAAAACATGTTCAGAATTCAAAAATAAAATACTTTTGAAAATAGTAAAGCCTAATATCCTTGAACAAATCTTTGACTAATATGTTTGACTTCTTGAATCTAAGACCAATTTGGGACAAAACCTGCACATCAATTTATTATTTAAGTACAATTGATTTCTCACTCAGTTTGATATTTGTAAAATGGAAAGAAATACAAATAAATGAACTATAAAGTAGAAAGTATTAAATAAAATGTAAAGAAAATAACAAGTAATTAATTTACATAGATTTTCTATTTTCATTTTCCATTGATTCTATCATAGGATAAGCACATGCTATGAAAATATATCAATTCTGTGCATGTGCGTGTTGTGGGTGGGCTGAAGTATATGTGGAGTATTTAAAGAAACTATCATAAGTGAAATTCAACACTTGTCTTTCTTAAACTCAAGAGCTGAAGTTGCTCTTTCCTTCCACCTAGATTCCTTCTTCTTTAACACAATTTTGACCAATAAGAGAAAATATATCAAGAGTATCGGCCCTCTAGTGGTTCAAGTCAACTTTCACCAAGATGTGGACTCCACCTTAGATGACTTCTGGAGCCTCAATTACATTTCCCTTTCAGTTCAGTTTTGAACCCTCCATATTTTGGGGCTGCTCCTTCAAATGTCATCTTAACACTCCAGGGAAAGAAGCACTTCTCTGAACTCAGACTATGTGACAAAGGTATGGAAATTCCAAAAATTTCATATCTCTCTCCTCGATTAGATTGTTGATTACTGTTCTCATATTCCCAGGAACTGGCTACTATGTGTAGAGTGAACTCTCAGAAACATCGCTACTGGCATAAATCTGGAAAGCATTTATAAATTTTACTTACTTGGTTAACCCATATTGATAACAAGAGGCTCATAAAAACCAAAGTGGTCTTTGCAATGCTCATTTTGCTACTGCACATTGGACTTCCTGAAATGAGGCTGTAGAAACCAACCTGAAGATCTTGTCACCTTGTTTTTTTTTTGTTTTATTTTGTTTTTTTTTCTTTTTTCCTTCTCCACACTGATGCTTGTTGCTGAGCTTCATCCACGATTTGCACATGAATAAACTCAAGATATAAAAAGGCATGGAGTTACTAAAATGCAGCAAAACATTTGATTAACAAATGCATATACATATGCATATATATATAGTGAGAAATATATATATATTTTTGGATATATATATTTATATATATATATATATATATAAGGATTGGATGGGTTGGAGATAGAATATTAAAGACAATTTTTAAATAGACAAAATTATATCCTATGAGTTGTAAATATTTATAAGTAAAAATATTTTAAATTTTATAAAATTTTAGGTTCTTGAATGAAAGAGTACCCAAGTAAAATATTTTTATATAGTCAATAATTTTATAAAAACTAAATAAGCAGATATTTTGTGATTAGTAGAACAGATTGAAAAAAAGTGGCTAGAGAGAAGAAAATCAAATAAGAGGAATTATATTAATCCCTGATATCAAGCAATCAATTTTAAGTGGAATGATTCCTCTTGATTTGGGTAAGAACATATAATTCTAAAAGATAAATAGTAGCTAGTAGCTAATAGCCTGATAAAGAAAATAATATGGTTAAATAGAATTCAGAAATGCTGAGCCAATGCTCCTGGGAGGAATACAGGGTTAATTTCTTGCAAGTTTCATGTCACAACCTTTTCTTTAACCAATCAATAAATAATCTTGTTTTATGTATGTTTCTGTTAAAGGAGATCTTATTTAATATGTAGTTCTAACAAATAATTAATTGGATGCAGTGTTTTTTTATGATAATAAATCAGTAGGCTTTTTCTCCTAACATTTTTCTGATCCTGGGTAACATGACCTAAGATTTCTTTGGCTTTTAGCACTATAGCAATGTTGTCCACTAAACTTTTTAAATGTTATCACCTTGTGAATCTTCAAAAATAACCTCTTTTCCATCTTTTCCATACCTTTATCACATACTCTAGAAGCTACTTTAGCACTTTCCAGAACAATCTCATGTACAGATCCACAAATTTCCTCTTCTTTTTTATTTCCTGAGTACATCATGTTGTTAACACATTACCATTGAACTCACAGCCAAGAGCACTATAATTAATGTTTGAAGGAGCTTATCTAACTCACACATTTTCCTCGTGGAGTACATCACAGCTTTCTTGTACTTAGGAACAATAGACAGCAATCTATTACTATGCTCGGGGGTCATTTTAAAGGGCAAAATCACTAATAGAAAGTGCAAAAATGTGGACAAGTGTCATTTAACAATCATGAGAAGTAAACTTGTTTACAGTGTGAAGCTGAAACAAGAATGGGTCACCTTGTTGAGAATGAGGACTTCAAGCAACTGACTTTTTGCTGCTCTACAGCATGTCCTCGAATGACTATGAAACTCCTTGAGTACTAATTTGGGGCTTAGAAATAAATTTTAGCTGGTAAGCAAATTGGCAAAAATGCAATCCACAAATAATGAAGATTGACTATATATAAATGAAGGTTGACTGAGACACATCAATTGGCAAAATTGCCAAATTCCTATCATGCGTGAATACCTGCTTAGGTTTAAGTGTTCAGTTTTTAGGAAGAAATCTTCATTATCATTATCAAGACATCCTTATTGTCATGAGTTGTTTATTATCCTGAATTTGTGTCATTGTTGCTTTTGATTTATGAATGCCAGTTAGAATAATATCATCTTTACAGACTTGATTTATGGTGGATTATTTGGCACACAACTTCATTGCAGTGATGCATGTATATAAAGAAAAAATTTTTACTGTAATTTTCCAGCAATTAAGCTTTGAGACATTTATGTATTGCAATTCACAAATGAATGACCTCCATTTTTTGTGTGTGATAACAGTGTATTAGTTATGTGATTTTGGGAATAATGCTACTTTAAAAACTTGCAAGTTACTTAACACAATTATCTAAAATTGACAGATTGTAGAACATCATTGCAAGGTGTCAAGTTAAATGCATATAGTCAATTATTTCTTATAAAGTGATTTATGTTACAAGAGACTTGTTTATTGAATATTATTTTGTTTCTATCTAATTTATAATAGTCCATAGTTTGCTCCTGTAAAATGGGAGAAAACAGGTAAAAGAACATGTGCACTGTCCACTATTAGATTATTAATGCAAGTCCAGCCAATAGAAATATCATTACCTTAAATTTTAAACTAGTCAATATCCCCACAACAAAGTCCCAAAACTGTCTCTACAGTATATTTTAAATGGAATTCTCTAGATGGAAGTGCTCCTAATGCTAAATAAATGACATCAGAGAAAATAAAACCACAATAAAGGATGTAGAACAATTAATTACTAAGCAAATGCAAAATTAAATCAACTACCCACAAAGTCAGTCAAGGGATACACAAAGAGTACAGAATATGACACCTAATATATAAAGAGCGGAGGAGGTAAAAATAAAAGAACCTTTAGATTGTGTTTGAAATGGCATAATAAGTGAGTTAAGTTAGACTGTTAGATAGTAAAGAAGCTGCCCTTGAACCTTTGGTAACATGAATCGAAAGCCTGCAATAACTACATATCTATCGATAATCACCCTAAATGTAAATGGACTGAATGCAACAGTCAAAAGACATAGAGTTACAGAATGGATAAAAAAGCAAGAGATATTTATATGCTGCCTACAAGAGACTCACTTCAGACCCAAAGACATACACAGACTAAAGGAGAAGGGATGGAAAAAGATATTTCATGCAGCTAAAAGGGAGAAAAAAAGCAGCAGTTGTAGTAACTGTATCAGACAAAACAGATTTCAAAACAAAGAAAGTAATAAGGATACAAAAGGACATTACATAATGATGAAGGGGTCAGTCCAACAAGAAGATGTAACAATTATAATATCTATGCACCCAATAAATGAGCACCTACATACGTGAATTATTAACAGAATTAAAGGGGGAAATATGATTCCATGCATTCATTTTAGGAGACTTGAACACACCACTCACTCCAAATGACAGATCAACCAGGCAAAAAGTAAGTACGGAGACAGAGGCATTGAAAACACATTTGAACAGATGGACCTAACAGACATCTACAGAATGCACAACCCAAAATCAGCAGGATACACGTTCTTCTCAAGTGCACATGGAACATTTTCCAGAATAGATTGCATACCAGACCACAAAAAGAGCCACAGTAAATTCAGAAGGTTTGAAATTGTGCCAACCAGCTTCTCAGAACAAAATGGTATGAAACTAGAAATAAATTATAAAAAGAAAACAAAAAGCCCACAAACACATGGAGGCTTAAAAACATGCTCCTAAATAATCAGTGGATCAATAACCAAATAAAAACAGATATCACACAATATAGAGGCAAATGAAAACAACAACTCAACACCCCAAAACCTGTGGGACGCAGCAAAAGCAGTTCTAAGAGGAAAGGGTATTGCAGTACAGGCTTCTGTCAGGAAAGAACAGGCCCAAATGACCAGTCTAAACTCACAATTAATGAAACTAGAAAAAGGAAAACAAAGGAGGCCCAAAGTCAATAGAAGGAGGGTCATAATAAAGGTAATAAAAATAAAGATAAGATAAATAAATAAAATTAAGAAGAATAAAACTACAGAAAGAAATATGAAACCAGGAGCTGTTTCTTCAAGAAAATGAACAAAATAGATAAACCTCTAGTCAGCCTTATCAAGAAAAAAAAGAGAATGTATACACATAAACAAAATCAGAAATGAAAAACGAAAAATTGCTATGGAAACCACAGAAATACAATTATTAGAAAGTACTATGAAAAATTATATGCTAACAAAGCGGATAACCTAGAAGAAATGGACAACTTTCAAGAAAAATACAACCTTCCAAGACTGAACCAGGAATAAACAGAAAATCTGAAAAGGCCATTTATGAGCAATGAAATTGAATTGGTAATCAAAAAACTACCTAAGAATAAAATACCTGGACCCCATGGCTTCACCACTGAATTCTATCAAACATATAGAGAAGACCTAATACCCACCCTCCTTTGCTCATGTCTGATTCTCTTGCAGATTTAGAAGGGGCAGTTCCTAGACTGCTGCATAATCTACAGGAGAAAGGATGGGCTGTGAACAGCATCACAGTTCAGGGACCTGGTATGTCTGTAAAATTCTTGGGGGTTGTATTACTGAATCAGTCATAGACAAGGTCCCAGCTCTCTCTACCCCTACCACTGTGGCAGTATTACAAGAGTTTTCAGGTCTTTGGGTCTTTAGGTATTGGAATGTGTTCATCCCATACTTGGCACAAATTGTGAAGCACTTATAACAGTTGGTATCAAAGGGCATCAGGTGGGAGTTGGGTCAGAGATGTGCAGTTGCTTGTACTGCTACTAAGTGAGCAGTTAAGGCTGTATAAGCCTTGAGTGTAATGGACTCATCAAGGTCCTGTGAGCTAGATGTTCATGTAAGCAAAGATGGTTATGGATGAGACCTTTGGCAGCAGCTTGAATGGACATGCCAACCTATTAGATTCTGGTCACAACTATGGACAGGAGCAGAGGTCCAGTACACCTTGATAGAGAATCAACTGGCTGCCATGTACCATGTCTTGCTGGCTATGGAGCCCATCACCAGAAAAGCTCAGACTTAGGTAATAACAGCCTATCCCATTGCAGGGTGGGTGCAAGACTGGACCCAAAGGCCATGGAGTGATGTGGCACAGATGTCTATACTGGCCAAATGGGGCACATATTTACAGCAGTGTAGCTCTCTGTCTATAAGCCCCTTAAATGGAGAATGCCAGCACTTATTGGGGCAAGTGACATATACCAGTGGAATGCAGGAAGAACTTGCTTTTGAACCATTGGTAGCCGAGAGTCCTTATCAGGAAGGAAAACCCCTATACCTGATGATCCAAAGAACCCTGAGAAGGAAGAATATAACTGGGGGGATTACACTCCCCAACTTCAAGCTGTACTACAAAGCCACAGTAATCAAAACCATTTGGTACTTGCACAACAACAGACCCATAGATCAATGGAACATAATAGAGTCCAGATATAAACCCACACATATATGGCCAACTAATGTATGATAAAAGAGCCATGGATAGACAATAGGGAAAAGACAGCCTCTTCAACAACTCGTGTTGGTAAAACTGGACAGCTGAAGGTAAGTCATGAAACCATAAAACTATTAGAAGAAAACATGGGCAAAAATCTCTTGAATATAAACATGGGCAACTTCTTCCTGAACACATCTCCTTGGGCAAGGGAAACAAAGTAAAAATGAACAAATGGGACTACATCAAACTATAAAGCTTCTGTACAGCAGAAGACACCATCCACAGAACAAAAAGTCATCCTACAGTATGGGAGAATATATTTACAAATGACATATCTGATAAGGGCGTATCATCCAAAACATAAAGAGCTCACACACCTCAACTACCAAAAGGCAAATAACCCGATTAAAAAAGGGTGGAGGATATGAACAGACACTTCTCAGAAGAAATTCAGATGGCCAACAGGCACATGAAAGATGTTCCACTTCACTAATTATCAGGGAAATGAAAATTAAAACTACAATGAGATATCACCTCACACCATTTAGGATGACCAACATCCAAAAGACAAGGAACAACAATTTCTGGCAAGGATAGGGAGAGAGGGGGAACCCTCCTACATTGTTGGTGGCAATGTAAATTAGTTCAAACATTGTGGAAAGCAATAGGGAGGTTCCTCAAAGAACTAAAAATAGAAATTCCATTTGACCCAGGAATTTCACTCCTAGGAATTTACCCAAAGAAAACAAGATCCCAGATTCAAAAGGATATATGCACCCCTATGTTTATCACAGCACCATTTACAATAGCCAAGATATGGAAGCAACCTAAGTGTCCATCAGTAGATGAATGGATAAAGAAGAGGTGGTATATATGCACAATGGAATATTATTCAGCCATAAGAATAAAATAAATCCTACCATTTGCAACAACATGGATGGAGCTAGAGAGTATCATGCTCAGTGAAATAAGCCAGGTGGGGAAAGAAAAGTACCAAATGATTTCACTCATCAGTGGAGTATAACAACAAAGCAAAACTGAAGGAACAAAACAGCAGCAGACTCCAAGAAGAGACTAGTGGTTTACCAAAGGCAAGGTTTTGGGGATGGTGGGTGGGGAGGGAGGGAGAAGGGGATTAAGGGGCATTATGACTAGCACACATAAGGTAAGGGGGTCCCGGAGAAGGCAGTACAGCACAGAGAAGACAAGTAATGACTATATAGCATCTTACTATGCAGATGGAGTGACTGTAATGGGGCTGGGGGGGGTGAGGACTTGATAATATAGGTGAAAGTTGTAACCACAATGTTGCTCATGTGAAACCTTCATAAGATCATATATCAATAATAACTTAATTAAAAAAATATGTTTAGTTCTGCCTGAAGATATTAGGTGATTATGGACATAAAACAAGTAGCATTATTCTCGGTAGAATAGCGTAATAATAGCTCATGGATCTAGAGATGCTAAATGGTAGCAGTTTTTTGTATTAGATTTAGTACTATAACAATATTTACATAAATTTATGCAAAGAAACTACACAAATGCCAGGATATATTTAGGAGGTAACAAAGGTTGTTGAATAAATTTGTAAAAGAATATAGTCCTTAGAGTAGTAATTTTCTTATAAGTATTCATGTCTTATATAAAATAGAGTACATTATTGTAACATATATGGGGAATTATGAGAAAAGAATATAAAAATGTTCATATTTGCTTCTTAGACACATTATCATAATTGAACTATACACTTGGAGCCTGGGAATAGTGGAGAAAGGAACATCTCTTCAGAAACTTATCTTTCCAGGCAAAAAGAGTAGAAGGACTTAAAGACAGGGACAGTTGGCCTAGGAAGAGAGGGATTTGAAATTTTATTTATTTTTAACAACTGTAGTCTACAACACTTGAGTTTGGAAGAATGAGAGAAAGTAAAGATAAATTGACTGGCTAAACTGTTCTATTGATTAGGAGGAGATTTGGCATGAAATGTAATGAATTCGAGTTCCTACTTAGCATATAAAGTTTCAAAGTATTTACCAGGGTTTCTCTGCTGTTTTAAGTTTTTTTTTAATATAATTTGTATCCCAATAAAATAATTTAACACGTCCTAAGTTATTTATCCTGCTCAAGCAGAATGGTCATTTTGTTATATATAGATCCAAGATTGAAATCAGATGAAGGACAAAGAAAAGATAGACTTTATATGTACTGTGAAATATTTCCCATGATTCTCAAAATGTGATCTTAATCTTTAATAGAAATAGTTTTTTTCTGATTCTCTTGAAATTTCTGTAATGGAAAATTTTCCATACTTTTTATCACTGTCAAAGATCCTAATTGAAAAATAACTTTCAAAATGTTTCCTAATTCTGGTTATTATTTGCTAATCTCTTCCAAAATTAAAAATCAGAACCAGTTCATTTCCTTTACATGCTTTACTCTAGCTCATTTACTTGCTTGTCTCTTATCGTATTACCCTGAAGGCCAGTTTATATAATTCACTAGCTGATATACTTGGAAAAATCTGCATTTTAAAAATCTCTTCTTAGAGATTAACCTTATGCAATAGCATGTAAAGAGTTTGATGAGTGATAATCTTTTCATTTTCTAAAATTGTAAAAATCTTAAGTTTATACATGGATACATTTTTACATATGCACACTCTCATGTCACTAATACTGGACCAAGATATAGAATATCTCCTAAACTCTAGAAATTTCCTCAGTCTTCCTGTCAGTTAGTATTACTGCTCCTTCCTTCAATATAAGATTAGCCACCATTCAGACTTCTATTATCCTAGGTTGATTTGCTTGTTTTGAATTTCATATTAATGGAATCATACTGCTTTGCTTCTATTATGTTTAGCTCTTAATATTATGCACAGGAGACTCAACCATGTTGTGGAAATAAAATCACCCATTCTAATAATGTCTACTATGGACATTTGTCTTGGTTCAAATTTCGGCTATTATAAAAATTTTGCTTTGAACATTCTTGAATTTTTGGTGGACATATGCACTAGTTTCTCTAAAGTATACACCCAAGAGTATTATAGCTGGATTGCAGGCTAAAGATATGCTTAGATTTGGTAAATTCTACATGGGATCTATAAATCAATTTGAAAGAGTAAAAATCTTACCAGTATTGAGATTTTCTATGCATATAAATAGTGTATCACTCCTTTAGGTCTCCTTTATCTCCAGTAAAATTTGCAGTCTTCCAGTATGCCCTACAGATCTTTTGTTAAATTAACTCTTTGATATTTGATATTTGTTATTTGTTATTTTTTATACTACTGCAAGTAACATTGTTTACTCATTTCATTTGAACTAGCTCTTCACTAATATATAGAAATATAATTGTTTTTATACAGATCTTATATTTTTATGCCTTGCTATATTCACTTATGAGGACAAATAGCATAACAACAAAACACAGCTAATAATTAATGTAATGAAGTACAGAACAAGCTCAGATACCTGACAGAACAGAACATGAGATTTGAAAGACCTGAAATATATTATAGAAAAGGTAATATCTATGGAAGACAAATAGGACTAATCTAGACCATTCTACATTCTAGATTCTTTCCAGAAGTAGATTAATGAGAGAACAAAATGGAAGTCATAATGAAAATATACAAAAACATTTCTAGAAGAATAAAACACAACCTCAAATTAAAGACTACAAATGGGCTCAGCAGGAATGACAAAAGAACAATATATTCTAAAGGAATTCTATTGTTATTTTAGAATAAAAGCAATTTGAATTCACTAAAGCTTTAATCAAGTTATAAAAATACACAGTACATACTGTAATTAAATTTGCTTCATAATTTTTATTCAACACAAGATAACAAAATTAAACAGAGAAATGTTTTCAAATCTCCAAGAAAAACATATTTTAATCTTAGCCCTCTATGAAAATTAAAATTATACCTTCAGTATAATTAAAAAATATTATTCTCAAAATACTATACAGAAAGATGCATGATATAAGGGCAGGATTTTTTTTTCTCTCTCTCTAAAGAATGATATAAATGGATTTTGATAAGAGGGAAAAGGAGGTCAAAAGCTGACTGAAACTATAGAGAAAGGAATGGAGTGGCCAGACTTCTGTAAGTGGTGATAGATCATCTTCCGTTTAATGGCTCGGGTTGCTGAAGGAGAGAAGACTCAGCATCACGAGGTCCTTAAACACGGATCCTCAAAGTCAGGACCCAACCCGCGGCAATTAGATATCCAGTGACAAGAAGATTCTGCACAGACAACATCTTAGTTTCTGATCAATAAAATTCTCATAGAAAACTCAACAAATATTAGGGTTTTTTTTTACGTTAAATCCCTTCCTTCTAATACATGGAGATTAACCATTTGTGTGGAGATTTTAATAAGAAAGGAAAAGTCTCACTCCAGGAACCAGATGGGACAGGGCAGAAGCAGTTGAAAACTGTCCATTAATATGAGGATGAGTAGGGACATTGTCACTATAATATATACCGTGTTCTAAGGGCCTATATATTTTGGTTTTAGCATTTTAATACATTTGAACTGTTTTGGTAATATGGGGTAACTTAATTTCCTTAAGCATACAGCTAATTGAACCAATTGAAATTTATTGATTATATTCTTATTAATATTAACATGAAGTTACAGTATTTATTTTATACACAATTCCCATCAATACAGATATTTGTATCTGTACTTTAACACTATATAGTTTTAAAATATATTTTGATAATGGTAAGGGTCAGGATCTTACCCCACTGATTACTTTTAATGATAATGCTAAAGCAAATGTTTTTTGGCCTCCAATAAATTTTCCAAAAGACTTCTTTATATTGTTGTAGGTTTTTTTTTAGTATTTAAAGGTCCTTTCCACACTGAGAAATATAGCTCCCTGAACATTAGACAAAGAACAAATTTAAAATAGAGAATGAGAAGATGGATGAAGAATATTATAGAAAATAAGATTCTTCCAGAAAAAGTTATAGACGATACTAAATAGAATAATCCTTCTTCGCTTCACTTTAATGATGTGTTGAAAATGTTGCTCATCACGGGTGAGAATTGATCCATGTCCTCCCTGTACCTGTACTAAAAGCTGCTCTGCTGTAGCTTATAATTGGTTGCTTTGGTGCAGACCCTCAAGACGTTGGTTCTTTTCCCTGAGTTTACCAAGTGCTCTGAGATTCAGGGACAATCCCGATTTAGACCCCAACTTTGATCCCTCTACCTCTTATCTGTGGAATAGATACCTCACCTTGCACTGCAGCAGCTCCAAGGTAAACCCCAGATCCTCCATCCTCAGATGACTTCAGGTCCCTGCCCCTGAAGCCTCCTCCCCCAGAGTATATCATATAAGAACTTCTGGATGATGTCTATGCTTTGTATAGCTAGTGAGAAAACAGGAGCATATAAAACACATTGATTCAAGGTGTTCCAATACCTTCTCCTACAAACAGGAAGTAGAATTAAAGCCCTATTTTCACCAACTCCCCATCAAGAACTAGCAGGCATGTTTGCATCTCCCCATGTTTTTCTCCTCAATCAAGCTGAATATCCAGTGGATGAAAATATTAGACCTTCAGAGAAGGATTTTTGTCTTCCTTTCCAACTTTTTCTCTCCCACCAAACCCATCAGAAAAACATTCCAGTTCCATCCCACTTCTGATGGGAAAGACCTTTACATCACATCCTCCCCCTTCCCCAGTGATATACACCTTCTGCTTGCCTGAGGTAATAATGGCCAAAGGGTTCCTAGGCCAAGAAAATAAACGCATTGGGAAGTAGCTAAAAAATTTAAATTACCATAATGCATGCAAATAAAAGTCCCAATAATTTCCAGAATTTGGTAGGTTAGAAATGATAAGGAAAAATGTAAAAAGAGCAATTTGAAGCAGTTTGCACAACTTCACAGAGTGACCTTTTTCTCATTCCCCTGCCACGTTCCCATTTTCATTTCTAACTATTATAACGTTACTTTCTTTTTATTTCTGTATTTTGGATTAATCATTCATATTAATGCAATGAAGGCTAGTGTAACAAAATATTGCAGGCCAAATAAAGGGGTCATAAGTGACATTATAAAACAGGAGATAAAAGCCAGTTTTAAAAATATCCAAATTATTTCAGGTATGTTTCATGTATTACCATTTAACAGGTGACATGGAGGTACTTTAAAAATTTATTTGCTACTAGGCTGTTAAAGTAATGGGAAAAGAAGCAATAATAATAGTAGGGTGTCAGTTAAAACACTTTTGAAATTTAAATTTAAAATAAAATTGTGGAAAGATCAGTTGGGATTCCATTTATTTATTTACAATCCAAAATAAATTCTTGAAATTAAATGATAAATATAAACATTAAGATAAATATATATGATGCTTATAGGGTATCTGAGAAGAAAGTAGTTCTGAGCATAAGACAAATTAAGAAAGGAAATAAACTACAGATTTGTAAACTTTCATATTGAAAATACATACATCAAGTGAAGTATAATCAACATAAAAACAAAATTACATGCTGGGAAAAATCTGTATGATATATATATAGGAAGGCGGATATAAATATGTTAAATATATACATATTTAAATGCTAAAAATTCACTATATCTCCTAGTAGAAAAATCAGGAATTTTATGAAACCAGAGATGCAAAACAAATGCCAAATTAACATATTAAAATGTAAAAATTTCACCAGTAATTATAGGCAGTATGATGGGAGATATAGTGAAATTCTCTCAAGATATTGAAAATATGAGAGATAACTTTAGAATGTTAAACTAAAATACTAAAGGATAATAGTTATAGCATTTATATCTTAAACAAAATGAAGCAAAACAAAACAAAAGAGTTGGACCTGGTCTGTGTTAAATGTATTTACACACATATTGAGGAGAGAGTGTTAAAGTGACTATTATTTCTTGTGGAAAAGACTAGGAAATTTATAGAGCCAAATTTTGGCAGTGTCAACACAACCCCTCCTAAGAAGAGAATGTTGCTCTGTGCACCTGATAGGTTTACAATTTTTGCTAAGCTCAAGTCATAAAGATATCAGAATTATTGCCAATAAAAAAGGAATAAAGTTAGATAATATTAATCTGAATCCCTTCTCAATTTGCAATCTGCATCAAATTAGATGACACACATAGGATATATACATAGGGAAAAATGTATCTTGAGCTGGAGTCATTGTCTAGTATTCTGACAACTATAGTTCTTGCAAGTTATTAAATTGTCATTCTTACAAGAGGTGTCTTTGTGTGACCAAGCCTAATGAGCTCTCTGACATTAGCAAGACTGATCTCAGTCAGCAGCTAGGGCTGAATCACCAAGATAACTGTATGCTTGAAGGAACTGGGTAGGTGATCACCCAATAACTTCTCCTTCGCTGGAGACTCTTGGCATGTCCAGATACCATGATCTGGGCCTATCTACTAGGAGAAGCATGGTGGAAAAGGAAATATTATACTTGACCTTGGGAAGAAAATGTTTGGGAAAATATTTTCCAAGGATGTTTATATTCCTGTACATCTTGTGATGAGGCATTGACAGCCTTTGTTTCTGGACTATTCTTTCAAGGATTTGGGTATAACAAATACTCGTGGAAGATAAAGGTAATGTCTTCCTCAGGGTCAGAGAACAGATTGGTTTCCTGACCAAGGTAAAAAAGACAATCTCCTTCCTGGGTAATGTTTGTACTGGTTTTCAGCAGACATCAGATAGTTAGTTTGCAAAGGGTAATATAGTCAGGTCTGCTCTACAGTGACATATGTGTCCCTAAAAACTACAACATTGTGCAGAATTATGCAATAAAACCCACAGAGCTTATAGAAAATGGGATTATAAATGTATAAAACTCAAAATTGTCATTAGTGTCACATTAGAAACAAAAACAAAATAGCTACTTAATCAAAATTGTAGCACAATTATATGCATGTTCCGTTGATTAAGAAACAAATGAAGACTATATATAAATATGCCACTTTACTTGGAAAAGAATTTGAAATATGCATGTAGATGTGAATGCAATACCCTACCCTCTGTGCACAAGAGGAAGAGAACAAAAGGCCAACAGAAAATGAGTGAGAAAGAAGCTAAGAAGAGGAAAATAACAGGAAACAGAGTAGAACAATACATGAGGCAGAGGGGAAAGGGGAAAGTGAAGGAAGGGTGCATAGCTGCCAGAGAGTGGTGTGAAGTCGCACATGAGTATGCAAAATCTGTATTATGCCTAAATTGTTCCCTGATATTACCAATTCTTTGGGGGGGAAAGTTTGTTTTTTTCCAAGCAAGTGTTACAGCAGAATTGATGGTATTCATAATAAAAAATAAAAGGATGGTGAAAAGAATGTTGATGTATTTGTAGAAAACCATCAGCATTGCTGGAAGGAGGGATATGTGTGAATTTTATCTCTAGATGCATTTTTCTGGTGAGGTGAAGCCAAGACAATCTCAGCCATGAAGACAGGAGCACATTCCAAATCAGTATTATACATAGGCACTGGTGTGGAGAAGTAAGCCACACTATTTATTAAGCAACACCCATTTCATACATTTTTATTCAGCTATCATGATGAAGAAGAAAGCATGTAAAGAAGAATAAATTGCATCATTTTCTTTAATATTGGGAAAGAAATCATATGCAAAAAAATAAGTATTTCAAAAAATTAGTCACATTGTCTTTGTTTAGACCTGTCTCCTCTATTTTTTTCTTACAAATATTTATTACATCGATCCAAATAATTTCCTCAGTGATTATCAAGTCCAGAGAAATGACCTAATTTCTGCTAAACATACGTTGTCAAAGTATCAAAGCAAATAGTCTCTGAGACCATGTCTGTTTCACATTAAAATATAAAATCGCTTATAGCTTTAATTGGTTAACACAAGGAATTTAACTTGTTGGTTTAAAATCACCTAACATTATAACAGAAAATAAAAGAAAACTGAACCTGATAGTGACTCATGATAATTTTAGCTATACTACCATCAACACTAATTATAACCTAGTAAATCAATAGTCACCATCCCCTTACTTCAACCCAATTAGTAACAGTCTTCTTTTATCATGGTGCCCATTGGTCCTCAAATAGCCTGGGAAATTAGCTAATGCCTCAAATCTGCTGAGATTGCACAACCCTGAAGCCTGCTGTTTCAGTTAGCAATCACTTTTGGGGAAAAAAATATTGACACTGATTCCTGTGGTTGACACCTTGTACAATTCACTTCAGTTTCAATTTCATTTGGATCTGCATGAGTTTCAAACAAGGTGAAAAATCATTTCATTATGGCCCAGCAGGGACACTAAATAATTTCACTGAAGCCCAGCTGGTTTGAAAAATGCTGTGACTGGAAATCAGGTAGGTCTTACATGTTGGCAGCTTTGGAAATCAAAGCTTTACACACTTCTGATTACATTTAAATTAGGATTCACAGTAAGGTCACATGTTGTACCAATTTTAACGATCATACTGTTAATTTTGGAACTACCTCATATTTATTAATAGTAGCGGTTTACCGCTGATACTTTCTGTCAACCTCACCTGGTGGGCGTGAAGGTACAGGGTGGAGTTTTATAGTCCAAATTCCTAAATCTTGAGCACAAACTCTGATAGTAGAAACCATTATTTGCTGCATCACTTACAAATCCCTCTTCAGTGGTGTTAATGGTGTAACATCTCCATCCTAAACTTAACAAGATGTTAATAGCCATGAGGTTTTGATTATTTCACTTGTTTTACAAGTTTGTGGTTAGTGGCCATGGCGCTTGAAAGAAATGTCTTTCTCTTCCCTCTCTTTTTTCTTTCTATGGCTTTTCAGATTATGAAATTTGGAATTACAGTTAAACACACGTTTAAGATAAATACACGGATTCCACATGGCAGTATGAGAGATGAGACAGAGAACTCCTCCAAAAACCACATATAGTATGAAAATATAGTTAATACAACTTATCCTAAAATAGCCACAGGCAGAAGGCTGCACCAGACGGCATACACCTGGAGACCAGAGCTGCCCTCATGAAACAGGGTAACATACCAAAGCCTTGATCCAGTGGGACCCAAGCCCTTTCCCCACCACAGCTCACTGGCAGGAGGGAAAGAAACAAAGTGGGGAGCAGGTGGAGGCCTAAGACTGCTGAACACCCAGACCTGGAGATACGCTTTGGAGCACAAACCTACATTGGGTGGTGCTCTGGAGGTTGGTGGGGTTGGGGAGCTGGGACAGGCAGAGTACTTGAGAAACTGAGAATCCAGCTGTTTGTGGAGGAAGGGGATCCAAATCTGGCCGCTCTGGGACAAAGGAAAGGCGGGCTGTCTGAGAGGCTTTCTAGCAGGGGGAGGGCTGCTGAAGGGGCAAGGTTTGCACGGACCTTGCTGACACGGGAGAAGGGATAGGTGGACAAGGTTATCAGGGTGCGCTCTGCTCAGCAGGTTGGGAACTTTGAGGAACTGCAGGCGCTTGATCCCCCTGACTGGCTACTCAGCTCCGAGGACCCCACTATGACACGCAGTCTGCTGTGCCTTCTTCCTGGCCTACCAGCACCAGCTTGCAACCAGCAGGCACTGCGTTGGTGTCAAGCCAGCCAGAGGGAGGCCCTGCCTACCACAGCTAGAGACCCAAAGCACAGAGGCTTTCACCTGTGTGCTCGGGCCACTGGCTCTGCCACTGGAGACAAGCACTGCAGCCAGGAAGCAGGAAACAGCTCTTTCCTCTGACAAGGCATGAGCGCCACCCTCCTGTGACTCACAACCTCACTCCAGGGGCTGAGCAGCTCCAGAGATTAGAGCTTCTGGGCAATAGAGGCACCACATAGAAATATGAAATGGCAAAGGAACCTGGTTCAGACCAAAATCTCACAAACCCCAGAAAAGAGCCTAATGAAACTGAACTCACCAATCTTCCTGAAACAGAGCTCAAAATAAAAATCATAAACATGCTCCTGGAGGTACAGAAAAATATTCAACAACACAGGAACAAATTTAAGATGGAGATTCAGTCATTAAGAAATACTATTATCTGAAATGAAAACATACAATGGAGGAATTTCAAAGCAGATTAGATGTAGTAGAAATAATGGTAAATGGAATAGAAATTAGAAAAGAGGAATACAAAGAAGCTGGAGAACAGAGAGAAAAAAGGATCTCTAAGAATGAAAGAATATTGAGAGAACTATGTGACCAATTCGAATGGAACAATATTCGCATTATAGGGGTACCAGAAGAAGAAGAAGAGAGAAAAAGGGGTAGCAAGTGTCATTGAGGAGGTAATTGCTGAAAACTTCCCCAATCTGGGGAAGGAGATAGTCTCTCAAGCCATGGAGGGGAACAGATCTCCCAACACAAGGGACCCAAAGAAGATAACATTAAGACATATAGTAATTAAAATGGCAAAGATCAAGGATAAAGACAGACTTTTAAAAGCAGCTAGAGAGAGAAAAAAGATCACATACAAAGGAAAACCCATCTGACTATCATCAGACTTCTCAACAGAAACCTTATAGGCCAGAAGGCAGTAGCATGATATATTTAATGCAATGAAGCAGAAGGGACTTGAACCAAGAATGCTCTACCTGGCAAGGTTATCATGTAAATTTGAAGGAGGGATTAAACAATTTTCAGATAAGCAAAAGCTGAGAATATTTATCTCCCACAAACCACCTTTACAGTGCATTTTGGAGGAACTCCTACAGATGGAAGTATTTCTAAAGCTAAACAGATGTTACCCAAGGGATGGACAAAGAGTACAGAATATGATTCATAACATACAAAGAATGGAGGAGGAAGAAAAAGGAGGAAAAAAAGAAGCTTTAGGTAGTGTTTGTAATAGCATATGAAGTGAGTTAAATTAGACTGTTAGATAGTAAGGGAATTACCCTTGAACCTTTGGTAACCACGAATCTAAAGCCTGCAGTGGCAATAAGTACATACCTATTGAAAATCACCCTAATTGTAAATGATTTGAATGAACCAATCAAAAGACACAGAATTACTGAATGGATAAAAAAACACGACCCATCTGTATGTTGCCTACAAGAGACTCACTTCAAACCCAAAGAAATACACAGACTGAAAGCAAAGGGATGGAGAGATATTTCATGCAACTAACTGTGAGAAAAAAGCAGGAGTTGCGCTACTTGTATCAGACAAAATAGAGTTCAAAACAAAGAAAGTCACAAGAGTCAAAGAAGGACATTACATAATGATAAAAGGATCAGTCCAACAAGAGGATATAACGATTATAAATATTTATGCACCCAACACAGGATCACCTACATATGTGAAACAAATACTAACAGAATTAAAGGGAGAAATATAATGCAATGCATTAATTTTAGGAGACTTCAACATACCACTCACTCCAAAGGTCAGAACAACAAGACAGAAAATAAGGAGACAAAGGCAATAAACAACACATTCGAACAGATGGACCTAACAGACATCTACAGAACTCTACACCCAAGAGCAACAGTATACACATTCCACTCAAGTGGACAAGGAACATTTTGAAGAATAGATCATATACTAGGACACAAAAAGAGCCTCAGTAAATACAAAAAGATTGAAATTATAAATACAAAAAGATCTGAAAGCTTCTCAGATCACAAAGGCATGAAACTAGAAATAAATTACACAAAGAAAATGAAAAAACCCACAAATACATGGAGTCTTAATAACATGCTCCTAAATAATCAAAGGGTCAATGACCAAATAAAAACAGAGATCAAGCAATATATGGAGACAAATAACAACAATAATTCAACACCACAAAATCTGTGGGATGCAGCGAAGGCTGTGCTAAGAGGGAAGTAAATTGCAATACAGGCCTACCTCAGGAAAGAAGAAAAATCCCAAATGAACAGTCTAAACTCACAATTAACAAAATTAGAAAAGGAAGAACAAATAAAGCCAAGGGTCAGTAGAAGGAGGGACATAATAAAGAATAGAGTGGAAATAAATAAAATCGAGAAGAATAAAACAATAGAAAGAATCAACGAAAGAAGGAGCTGGTTGTTTGAGAAAATAAACAAAATAGATAAACCCCTAGCCAGACTTATCAAGGAAAAGGAAAGTCTACACACATAAACAGACTCAGAAATGAGAAAGGAAAAATCACTACAGACATCACAGAAATACAAAGTTTTATGAGAGAATACTAGGAAAAATTATATGTTAACAAAGTGGATAACCTAGAAGAAATTGACAACTTTCTAGAAAAATACAACCTTCCAGGGATGACCCAGGAAGAAGCAGAAAATCTGAATAGACCAATTACCAGCTAGGAAATTGAACTGGTAATCAAAAAACTACCTAAGAACAAAATTCCTGATCCAGATGGTTATACTGCTGAATTTAATCAAACATTTAGTGAAGACTTCATACCCATCATCCTTAAACTTTTCCAAAAAGTAGAGGAGGAGGGAATACTCCCAAACTCATTCTACAAGGCCAACATCACTCTAATACCAAAACCAGGCAAAGACACCACAGAAAAAAAATTTCAGACCAATATCCCTGAGGAACATAGATGCAAAAATACTCAACAAAATATTAGCAAACTGAATTCAAAAATACATCAAAAATATCATCCATCATGATCAAGTGGGATTCATCCCAGGGATGTAAGGATGGTATAACATTCAGGAAATCCATCAACATCATCCACCACATCAACATCATCCACCACATCAACATCATCCACCATATCAACAAAAAGGACAAAAACCACCTGATCATCTCCATAGATGCTGAAAAAGCATTTGATAAAGTTCAACATTCATTCATGATAAAAACTCTCAACAGAATGGGTATAGAAGGCAAGAACCTAAACATAATAAAGGGCATATATGACAAACCCACAGTCAACATTATACTTAACAGTGATAAGCTGAAAGCTTTTCCTTAAAGATTAGGAACAACACAAGGATGCCCACTCTCCCCACATTTATTCAACATAGTTCTGGAGGTCCAGCCATGGCAATCAGACAACACAAAGAAATAAAAGGCATTCAGATTGGCAAGGAAGAAGTTAGTCCCTGTTTAGAGATGACATGATATTGTACATAAAAACCCTAACGAATCCACTCCAAAACTACTAGATCTAATATCTGAATTCATCAAAGTTGCAGGAGACTAAATTCATACTCAGAAATCTGTTGCATTCCTATACACTAACAATGAACTAGCAGAGAGAGAAATCAGGAAATCAATTCCATTCACAACTGCATCAAAAAGAATAAAATACCTAGGAATAAACCTAACCAAGGATATGAAAGACCTATACTCTGAAAACTACAAGACACTCATGAGAGAGTTAAAGAGGATACCAATAAATGGAAACACATCCCATGCTCATGGATAGGATGAATTAATATTGTCAAAATGGCCATTCCTGCCTAAAGCAATCTACAAATTCAATGCAATTCCTATCAAAATACCAACAGCATTCTTCAACGAAACTAGTGTAAATAGTTCTAAAATTCATATGGAACCACAAAAGACCCCAAAAGCCAAAAAAACCCTCAGAAGTAAGAATAAAGCTGGGGGATTATGCTCCCCAATTTCAAGCTCTACTACAAAGCCACAGTAATCAAGATAATTTGGTACTGGCACAAGAACTGACCCATAGACTAATGGAAGGAACTAGAGATCCAAGATATAAACCCAAGTATTTATGGTCGATTAATATACAATAAAGGAGCCATGGATATACAATGGGGAAATGTCAGCCTCTTCGACAGCTTGTGTTGGCAAAACTGTACAGCTATATGCAAAAGAATGAAACTGGATTATTTTCTAACCCCAAGCACAAACTCAAAATGGATCAAAGACCTGAATGTAAGTCATGAAACCATAAAACTCTTAGAAGAGAACATGGGCAAAAATCTCTTGAATATAAACATGAGCAGCTTTTTCTGAATGCATCTCCACAGGCAAGGGAAACAAAATATAAAATGAACAAATGGGACTACATCATGCTAAAAAGCTCCTGAAAAGCAAAGGACACTATCAGCAGAACTAAAAGGCATCTTAAAGTATGGGATAATATATTTGTAAATAACATATCTGACAAGGGGTTAACATCCAAAATATATAAAGAACTTATGCACCTCAACACCCAAAAAGCAAATAACCCAATTAAAAAATGGGCAGAGGATATGAACAGACAGTTCTCCAAAGAAGAAATTCAGATGGCCAATAGGAACACGAAAAGATGTTCCACACTGATAATTATCAGGGAATTGCAAATTAAAACCACAATCAGATATCACCTCATGCCATTTTGGATGGCCAATATAGAAAAGTATAGGAATAACAAATGCTAGTGAGGATGTGGAGAAAGGGGAACCCTCCTACACTGCTGGTCGGAACATAAACTAGTTCAACCACTGTGGAAAGCAGTATGGAAGTTCCTCCAAAAACTAAAAATAGAAATACCATTTGACCCAGGAATCCCACTCGTAGAAATTTACTCTAAGAATGCAGTTTCCTAGTTTGAAAAAGACATATGCACCCCTATGTTCATTGCAGCACTATTTACAATAGCCAAGAAATGGAAGCAACCTAAGTGTCCATCAGTGGATGAATGGATAAAGAAGATGTGGTACATATACACAATGGAATACTATTCAGCCATAAGAAGGAAAAAAATCCTACCATTTGCAACAACATGGATGGAGCTAGAGGGTATTAAGCTCAGTGAAATAAGCCAGGCAGAGAAAGACAAATACCAAATGATTTCTCTCATCTGTGGAGCATAAGAACAAAGGAAAAACTGAAGGAACAAAACAGCAGAAGACTCACAGAACCCAAGAATGGACTAACAGTTACCAAAGGGAAAGGGACTGTGAGGGGTGGCTAGGAAGGGAGGTAGAAGGGGAAAAAGGGGCATTACGATTAGCACACATAATGTAGTGGGGGGGCACGGGGAAGACAGTATAGCACAGAGAAGACAAATAGTGATTCATTAGCATCTTACTATGCTGATGGACAGTGACTGTAATGGGGTATGTGATGGGGACTTGATAATGGGGGGGAGTCTAGTAATCACAATGTTGCTCATGTAATTGTATATTAATGATACCAAAATAAATAAACTTCCAAAAAAAAGATAAGTACACAAATAATACACATTTCTATATATTATTAAATTTCCATTATATCTCATATATTTAAAGGACTAAATTAAGTTGATTTAATTTGACCTACCTCTCCTCTATTTGGGAATTAGTTGTAAATGCATACTAATTTGGTGAATCCTCTAACAGACATAATTGCTAACTAGCTATGTTTGGATTTCCTCAAAGCACTGGAAGTTAAGATGGGGTGGGAGAAGCTAGAGCTATCACTTCTTATCACTTTGTTTTTCTAAATTTATATAAATCATTAGAAATAAAACTAAACCAAGCATCTGTTAACTCATTTTATAATATATTCTATCATACAAACCATACAAAACAAATAAGAAAACAATCTTCTGTATTTAAAAAAGTCAAAATATATATCCTGTTATCTAACTATAAGAAATCACATTTGAATCTTTGTTTTTATCCTGTACATATCAATAAGCTACTTTACGCTCCTCCCCAGGTCGTCACATATCTGTCTTACACTTCCATCATCTCCAAATGCTTAAATTTCTATTGTTACAGGGATCGCTCTTCAAAATTAATTACAGCAAAATTTTTCAACTGGTCTCAGTTATTTCAAGTTCAAGTCTTAATTTTTTTAAGAGTAAATATTTTCCAAAAAATTCTCCACTGCATTCGCACCCTTACTCTGAATATCTCTTATTAATATTTATTGTCACTTCTTCCTTCAACATTAATTGTCAAAATATTTATTTAGGGTCTACTGTGTTTCAAGCACAATTAAAAGTGTTGGGCAAACAGAGATGAATATGAGAAGTTTCTGGTCTCAAAAACATTATAGGTGAATATAATGAAGTTGAATGATTATTAAGATCGATTCAGACCCTAGTAGAAAATATTCAGTTCTCCTGCAGGAAAGAAAACAAATGTGGCATCAGGTTTCCGATGGAAGTTAATTCTAGCATTGAGTTAGGCAGAAGACTAACACTTCCAGGGGCAGCTTTCTTATGTGCAGAGGTGAACTTTGTTTCATACTCGAATCTCTGAGTGACCAGTTCCTCCCTAAGTAAACTTATTCAGGTCCTTGCTCTTTCCAAGAGAATGTCAGCATTTTAAAATTTGACATTTTAAAGGACCCAGAGCATTTTGACATCAAATCAAATATGCATTAATTAAAATTAGTCCACAAAATGTCACAAAGATAAGTGAGACAAAAGAATCACATTTGTCCCCAGTTGCAACAAATTGTTTAATAAAGAAAAAGAAATAAATAACCACACATAAGAAATCACCAGTAATTTCCTTAAAGAGAGGGATTCAGCAGACTAGTGCTGCTAGGATTTCCTAAGTTATTGGATCAGTATAATTTTTTCAAAATTTCAGAATATAACACTCAACTACTCTTTTTGACTTTACCTAGCAAGAACATGATAAATCAGCACAGAAACACAGAAGGAAACAAGAAGACTCTATCTAAAAATCAGACTGAATCTTGAAAGAAAACCTTGAGAAGGTCATAATGTCAAAACACTCAGCAGTTTTATAAATTGAATGAATTTATCTTTATGACAAACTCATTGGATTTTCCTTATTTTACCTCACACAGGTGAAAAAGTGTACAAAACCCATCACCACACCAGGTCTGAGGAACACGTGTTCAGATCAGCAGGCAATTCTAATGTCAACAGTGGTGAAAGGAAATAGGAAGATAAGGATTATGAAAAATATCGATCTACAGGGCTGTGGTCAATTGAAGCACTGGTGTTTTTGTGTTACGAAGTTTCATTTTATATTACTTTCACATACATCTGCCATATTAAGGTTGGAAGACCAGGGCTTTCTTTATATGCACAAGCACTGTTTTAGAGTATTTGGTCTTACATACTCAGCAGACACTAAACCTACCTGGTACCACATGGTCATATAAGGTATAGGATCTCTATCAAAATATGATAGCCACACTTTATATCTAGAATTAAGTTAGTGTTTCCCCGTTTTTTTCCTCAGTGATTCACATATATTCACTTATTCATACTTCAAAACCTTTCAGCACAATTTTCAAGATTGCCTTGCTTTGAGACAGGAACATTTTCTATTATTTTTTTTTGGAAAGACTGCTGAATAGAAGAGAAAAAGAAAAAAGAAAAGTTATATCTGTTGATAAGAAATTTAATATTATAAAGTGACATGAATAAACAAAGAAGAGTTAACATCAAGTGTGCCTAGTTATAAATGCATTTACAGAAAGCACAATTGGTGATCAAAGTGGAAATATATAAGAAATCACACTGGTAAGAAAGAAAGGTCTGGTATACCACCATTAGTCTCACTGTGTTTCATGATTCAGCATAGTGGGCCATGATAGCATGGGTCAGGCAGGTTGACTATTTCACAGATATGTCACTTGGCCATACAACCTCCACATTAGACATCCACTGGTGTAAGCTAATGAAATTTGGTGTAAGCCAATGAAAGAGGAAAGGGTGAGGCTGACAGACACGACAAGCCCAAGAAATCACTACACAATGAGTGGTCTTTCATAATGTAGAACATCATATTATATTTTATAATGCAGAAAGAGCACACTACAAAACGTAGACTTGTTATATGGGAACTATTCATGTGGGCTACACCTGCTCCACATGCATCTGTTGGACAATGCAGCAATCTCACTATAAAGTCCACATTCTCCTAATTAAACACACACACACACACACCCCTGAGTCAGATTTAGTATCAGTGTCATCGAGCACAAATGAGAACTCTCTTAACTGTGAATTCGCCACGCGGTGTTCCCTTCCCCCATTCTGTTTCCTATAATCGCTCCTTTTTATTCTTTTCCTACATGAACAGTCCACCTCCTTTCACCCCACTGTCTGATCTAGATCCACAATTCCACCTGGCAGGCCCTGAACGTGTTTGGGAGTGATAATGCCCTAATGAAGGATAGGCATTGGTACTTTCACTATCACGGTGGGCCCTGACTATAAAATGATAGCGATATCTGAGGATGGAAGCGGCAGTACAGAATCTCACATCAATGATTGTTTTTTAAAGGAAATTTTGTTTTGATTTACATAGATATTCTTGCCTATGAGATTTTCTTCAGAAACAAAACTATAACGCAAAACACATGTCATTACCCAATCACTGGCTCTGTTCAAAAAAATCAAACAAATGTGAGTATCTTGTATCAGGTGGTTTATTCAATTCAGCATAGGTGTGGGTGCAAAAGCAAACATTCAGTCTCCTACAGAGACATATTTATGGAAAATGACAGGTTTCAAAATATGTGGGAACATTAAAACCACAATTAAAAATGTGTAGAAAATTAAGAATTATTAGAGTTTTTCACAGTATGAGTATGGTCCCTAGATGACACTAATAGAATTACCCGAGATGTTTATTTACTTAAGCAGGTTCATGGTCCCATTCTAGCCCTACTGAATCAGAGAAACTGGAGAAGAGGCCTTGGGAACTGCATTATAATGATCTCTCCAGAGGCTACTTATGCACTCTAAACTGAGGATTTGGGACTACAGGAAGACTGTGGCTTCCTGTGCAATGAAGGGCCCATTAACTCTTAGCAGGTTTTCTTGATTGTGAAGTAGTGGCCACAGCACCATTGTCAGAGCACGCTGGTTCATGAGGGTAGGTCCTACTTGGCCAGAAGACACTCACAGGACTGAGCTTGTAAGGTGAGGATATCCTTGTCGACATCATAAATGCTGTTAGGTCTCAGCAGGAGACCAAAGGGCTTAAAGCATTTATTTCATAACATACAGAATTCTATTTGTTTCCCTTGACATTTTCTGTCTCAACAGGAATTATAGGAGTTACTCTCTTGAAGACATTAATAGTATGATCTAATTAGGTTTATGAGAGACTAAGACACTGAATCTTTTATTAACACTTACTAAAAGAACTGTACAAATTTAAGAACTGTGTTAGAAATCTTTGAAAGATATACATTATATTTAGATTTCAAATCTTCATTCAACTAAATAGAAATGTGTATTTTCAACAATAGACAAATTTCCAGAAAGTGTCTACACCATGGAAAATACACTGGTAAATACAGGAACTGTATTTTTACTTGTATTGCAGTTTCAAAAGGAAATATTTAGTTATCTTAGTTGTTTGGCTCTTAAAATGTTACCTAGACTTGTTTCTTGCCACTAAATTCAAGATTGGGAATATTTAGTACTTTGTCAATTGACCAGGCCAGTTTTTACCCTTTCTAATTTATTTTCCTGGACGTTCCAAGTTGTCTGTCACCTTTGATGGTACCTGTACAATGTTAAAGCAATTCAGGAAATGACTCTCAGCTTTGACTCGCCCTATCTCAGTTCTCTAAATTCAGTTGGATTCCTTGGTTTCTTTCTCATTTCCTCATGCTGTTTTTCACCCTCTTTGATTAATTTTTTTCATTGGTTTCCCTGTAATGGTTTTCCAGTTTTCCAGGTTTGTGAGATTTCATTTTATAAAATGCCAGGTATTTCTTATTGCTCCTCTAATATCAAGGGTCATAGGTCAATTCCAGTCTTGCACAGACCAACCTAAGGTCCAACTCCAGAGCACTATTAGCCTGTCGTGAAGATTTGCTTTAAAGATAAAACAGAAAACAAGTAGAATATTATAAACTTTTTTTTCCCCTGGGAATATGCTACTTGTCCTTTTGAAACTTGTTAAAACATAAATATTTGTGAAAACAAATTCTTTTCTTTAGCAGCAGATCAGTGATAAGCATGTTTTATTATGTAACACAGATTTGGCAGTACTTTCTACTTTTTGACCAAGCAGTTGGGCTATGGAGAAATTAGCGCACCACTGTCCTCATTCTAGTACAGATGAATAGCTCGGCAGTGAAATGAAGGCATTTATTGCATTTTGCAGTCCAGTGAGCTCAATAACAGCTGCTTAAAAACCAAAAACAAAATCTTAGAAAAAGCAACTCTTTAATCTTGTTTTGAAATTTAGATTCACACAATAGGAATACTGCTAGGATACTGTCACTGGCTCGTGAAGTTAAAATTTCCACGAAAGGATATTCATATGTAGCTTGTTTGCAAAATAAATGAAACCTTTTTATAAAAGTATCAATCTGTAAGTAAAATATCAGTGTAATTTATATTTTGATTTTTATGTATTATTAGTGTATTTTGAGTGAAAGATATGCAAAAAGTCAAGATTAATATAATGAATATATATTCAGTATGAAATATATTCTTCAGTATATATGGATTTTTCAAATGATGTTAGCCAAATATTCATTAGCCAATAAACATTGATTGTTGATTGAATCATTCCTATGTAAGGTAGATTGCTGGGTACAGATGTGTGACCTTATAGAGCTCAGAGTCACAAAGAGAGTCTCTGCTCAAAGAGAGAAAGATAAATTAAAAATCACTGTACACCGTGACAAATACTTTGTTAGTGGAATAGCCAAGATAACATGTTTAAGTCTGCCAGGATCTGGAGATTTAATTTCTCTGACTCAGTAGAATTAGCTATGACTTAAAGGGTCAGTATGTTAAAAGAAGATAAAGATCTTCAAGAAGATTCTATAGTTGATAAACTGTCAGGGAGTCACGTAGATTCTTGTATATAAGAAACAAAGTAATATTTTAGGAGTTCAAATGTAGAGTATTAAACAACTTCTTGGTGGGAAGTAAAGGTGAAAAATCATGTGGAACTAGAAGTATAGAATGTTATAGCGAAAGGAGTTTGAATTTAGGTCAGGAAACTGAAAATATTGCAATGAAAACTGATCAAATTTTTGCTTCAGAAAAATCTTTGAAGCAATGGCGATCTTGTCAAAGGAACGATACTAGAGGAACAGAAGATTGCTGAGATTCTTTCATAAAAGCACAAGCAAATGATATTAAAATAAATTAATAGAAGAGCAAAAAGGAGGGGGACAGATTTGAAACAGTTTAAAACAGAGTTATATTGCTCAGTATTAGGTAAATGACTGTTTAAATGCATGGAAAATAAACATGAATAAAAAGTGAATAAAATACATTAATTGTTAGAGAATTCATGAATGTTCTATACACTAGAATAAAAGAGAATAAAGGTATTAGTGTCATGTTGCCTGAAAATGTGAATACCACCAATCCCTCCCATCCCAGTAAATGAATGCTGGTCTTCCTATCAAGAGATATGGTCTACTTCCTTCACACTGAAAATAGTCTGACCTTGTAATTTGTATTAACCTTTACAAGGATATATTTAAGAATTTAAGTATTAAGGAATTATACAAATTGATGGTAATGAATATATACTTCCAATTATAAACAGATAAGTCGTGACTTTGAATTTCTTCTAATGTAATATATTCATTTATTGAAGTTAATTTTTTACATCATTGATTTTACTGTGTGGTAGCCTTGACTAAATGAATTACTACCTAAGTCTAAAGTTTGGAGTCCCTTTCCTGGAGGTTTAAAAAGTATATTTATCCAGTTACAATTAATGCTAGGACATTCCTACATCCTTCTTATACTACCTATACCTCTAACAATCACTTAGACATTATTCCCTTGTATCATAATGTGTTATTTTTTGTAGCTATTCTATATATTACATGATCCTTTAGATTTAGGATCATAGTTGTTACAGGTTTAGTACATTTCTCTGCATATAGAATTGAAGTATTCACAGATAGGAAAATTATATCAAGAACTCCTTAAATATAGAAGGAGATAGTGTGCTTAAAAAGTTCATAAAACTTAAGTCCATTTTTAAAAAATAAATAAGAATAGAATATTCAGGAAAGAATGATCTTGTTGCAGCATAAGAAGTAAGACTGCAGACATAAATTTTTGGAAATGGGTGAGAGGAAAAATTTGGAAATCTATAAGAAACTTCCTTTTCTACTTCTAAAGGAGGTATTTATTTTTTTAATGTATCTGTTAAAGAAAATTCATCGAAAAAATCTTTCAAAATATGTGAATACAGTAAGACTTTTATATAATAGAATTTTCTTGAAGTTGGTCAGTCTTAATTGAAAGGTCAAGTAGTGATAATGGAAACCAAGAAGGAGAATGAATCTGTAAATGAAAACTTCAGTTAGAAGGTGAAATAAATATTCATAATCAATATTTGGACAAAATTAAGAATACATAATATTAAAATAATTGGAAGTTCTAAAAATTTGTGCTAAAAAGTGCTTCTACTGCACTTAGTGTCTTTATCAACTTCACTGATAAACCGTTACCTGCTTAATCTACAATATCATAAGTGTTTATGAATGCTTAAACTCAAGGAATCTCAAAAACAATAAAGATGAATAACATTTCCATTCACATCAAAATTTAATAATGCCCATTTGAGTAAGTCCTTCCCCATCTCTTATCTTCAGCATCTACTTTTTGTGAATATAGATCATTTTGCATTTTCTAACATTCCATAAAACAGAATCAAACATTATGTTTTCTTTTATGTCTGGGTTTGTTTATTCAACATCACACTTTTGGGGATCATACATGTTGTGGGTATTAGCACCCCACTCATTTTTATGTAAATAGTATTCCATTATGTAGTTGTTCAATATTTTGTTTATCCATTCACCTGCTTATAGATATTTGAGTTGTTTCCAGTTTGGGGACATCCATGAATAAGACAGCTATAAAAGTACATCTACAAAGCTTTGTGTGAGCATATGCTTTCCTCTCTGTTAGGTAAATACCTATAGGTGCATGTTTAAGGATATTAGTAAAATACTGTCAAATTGACTAAAAAATGTAGTTGTACTTTCTCACCGGAAGTGTATCAGTGATTCAATGGCTTCACATCCTTGCCACCTTCGTGTCTTACTATAATAAACTGCCATAGACTTAAACAACAAATATTTGCTTGAGGCTGGGGATTCCAAGATCAAGGCACTGAGCCCCTGTGTCTGGTGAGGGCCTTGCTTCTGGTTTGCAGACACTCAGCTTCTCCTTGTATGTCTCATGGCGGAAAGTAAGAGAGGAAGCAAGCCCTTTCTTGTCTCTTCTCTTTTAAGGGTAACAAGCCCCTCACAAGGGCCCCACCCACATTATCTAACTACTTTCTAAAGGCCCCATCTCCAAATACGATCACATTGGGTATTAGAGTTTCAGCATATGAATTTTTGGGGACACAAACATTCAGTCCATAGTGTGGTAGTTTAACAAAATTCACAGATGTCCCCGAAGATTCCTCCTTACCATGTACAGACCTTATGTGATCCCTTGGACTGTGAACATGATAGATTTCACTCCTGTGATTAGGTGATGCTCTATGGCATAGCTGACTTTGAAAAGGGAAATTATACTGAGTGGCTGTGATCTAATGAGGCGCCCTGATGAGTGCGAGAGCAGTTTCACGCAGCATGCTGCTTCCTTGCTGGCTTTGATGGTAGAGGGCCCCTTGGGGAAAGAAATGTGGTGGCTAATAGGAACTACGAACAATTCGAGCTGACAGGCAGCACAGAAACGGGCACCTCGGAATGAATTCTGCCCCAAGCAGATGGGCTTGGAAGAGGACCCTGACTTCTAAATGAAGACAAATACCTGGTGAGACTCTAAGCAGAGGACCCAGCTAACCCATTCTCAGAATTCTGACTTATATCAACTGTGACTTAATAAGTGGCTATTATTTTAAACTGTTTGCTAAGTTCGTGGCAAATATTTTGCAGCAATAAAACTAACATAATAACTAAATTTTCACACTTAGTAGAAAACTAAGATAGGGTATAGTCAGCTTTTAAGTTTTAATCAGATAATTGTAGAGTAATGGTATCCCACTGTAATTTTTATTTGAATTTCCCTAAATATTAATGATATTGAGCATGTTTCATGTTCATATGGGCTATTCTTATCTTCTTTTGTGAAATGTTTCTATACATTTCTGCCCATTTTATTTGGGTTGATTGCCTTCTCTTCACTGAGGTGTAAGAGTTTTCTTATATATTCTGGATACAAGTTCTTGTACCAGTAAATGTATTAAAAAAAATCTAGTTGTCTATTCTTATTCCTATACCATTGAATGGACTCTTGTAGCTTTGTGTCAAGAGTTCAAATCATGCAGGGTAAACATTTATTCAAAAGCTTAATTCTGTGTATGTTGTCTGATTTCTAACAGAATTTACAACACATTTTGAGGAGCATCATTGTTTGATATCCATATTTGGAAGCCAGAAAGCTACAAAAAATTCTGTCATAAAAAGAAAAGAATCACATCAGAGTATGCTATTTCCATGGCTGAGTCTCATCACATATATGAGACAATTCAGTTACTCTAATACTGTTTCTTGCTCTTTAATGTCAAATGACTGTGATGTGGGTTGAATTGTTACAGTTTATGCACAGCATGCCTGATTATAAAGGTGAGGAGTAAATGGTGTTAAGATTTTTACAGGATTGTAAACAAAGCCTGGAAATATAGAATGGCATGGGGTCCTCCTGTTCTCAAATCTCTCCCTCACATCTATACAGTACACCCTTTCCCCTGCCAAAGAGCAAAGGAATTCATTTATTCGTGATAGAACTGTGTTATACATTGACTTGATATTTATTTCATAGGTAGTTCATTACACTCCACTTCTGAGGTAGGGTAGAAAAAAAATTAGTATATAAAGCTATATTTTTTAATGTTTTGTGGTTTAATTTCCCTTAGGTTCAGGGAACCTGGTCCAAAGGCTAACTGATGGCTCTACCTCAAGTATTAAACTCCCATAGAGAAGATAATTAAATGACTTGTATGTCTAGAAATTAATAAAACTATACCTGAATTATGGAAGATGCACATTTTTTTCTTAAAGATGTTTTAAGAGGAGATTCTGTGTTTTTAGATTCAAACGATTTTCTGCTTTAAGAAATTTTGTGGTATTACATCTAAGAAGTTGAATAGCATTCTGTTCAGACATTTTCTTTAACGTTATATAGAAGTTCAAGAGAAGTTGAACTGACACTGTTTTGAAATATACTTTCCACTGAAAAAAATAATCCACTTGGAAAAAAATTATACTGACTCTTAAATTGAATGCTTTCTTAAAACTTGGTGGCTCATTTTTCTTTTTCCTCGCTTGGGGATTTGTGGGGTAGATTTCTATGGAAACAGAATAGATGTTTTCATCAGCTCAGCTGTAGCTTTGATTCTGTCATTAACCAAATGCCATTTTGCACAGGTCACCAATGAGAAAGAGCAAAATGGTAAGAATCCCCTGTAGTCCAGAACGTGCCTCAGAATAGCTGTGTTTAAAAAGCCCATTATCATCATCAGATCAAGTTCTTAAAATACATGTCCCAACAACTTTACCTCAAGCATATTGAGAGTATCCGTAGCACTTTTATTTCTAGTTAAGGTTCTCTTAAGCAGAATGTGTCTGGTGATATTACAAGTGATTTGTCTCTGCCCAACTGAACAAACTAATAGATTTGCCTACATTATTTCCTAAGGGTGTTTCTACTTTATATTCAGTCTCATCCTAAAGCTGTGCTTTGTTCATATCAAGATTGTAAAACCCAAGTTAAAGTCTTTTCCAAGACTTTGGGTAATACTTGCCCTTATTATGTTGTCTGCCCTTCCACTTTCATGGTGTCAGCCCTCCTGTATGCATTTTTCATGACTTTAAGTCCTTTAGTCAGGAAACATTCTCATTAGATATTAGAGTTCAATTATCAATAAAATTTACATAATGGATGTTGATGACAAAGAAGTCATAAATAATCTGATAATCTACAGCTTCCACCACACCCTCACTCTTAACTACACAGTATAAATATCACATTGACCAAAGAATCAAGAATATGAATAATAACTTCTGCTACAACCTCAACATCATGTCCCAACCTTATTAACATTTGTAATCAAGTATTCATGACCAGGCATCTGTTTGATCACAAAGACAATGACTTACAGCAATAATTCAAAGTGCCTTTGAAGATTTCAGAGTTTGACACACCTATTTTACATATCAGAACACAGTTACTGAGCATTTAATTTGTGTGCCTAAGATTGTACATCTAGTCAGGACCTAATAGCAGGACCACATCTCAGAACTTGAAGCAACCTAGGATTGCAATACTCACAAGATTTTCAAGTCCACCTCACATCTCTGACTGGAGAATACTGACTTTCACTTCTCCCTCTTCTACGGACTCCTTTGTCATTTTCCCTTTACTGTCCTTGTTTTTCACTTAAAACATTTCCCCAGGACATTTTCTATTCTGCAGTACATCACTACATACCTGTTGTAGAGACTGTTGTTAGTCCTCAACATCTATTCTTCCCCTCTTAGTTATAGAATCCACAATATTTAGCTTGACAAATGTCCACTTAACAGTGAAGAACAAATTTCCCTGTTTCCCTTGATGATAATTTTAGTCATGGAATCAAGTTCAGGGTAAAGATACAAAATGATGTATATGACTTCTAGAAAGTTTCATTACAAGGAAGCTGGTGTATTCTTCCTTTGTCCTTCCTAATGCCTCCTGAATGCAGATGTGATGAAAGTGCAGGCAGAAATTTTGAACCATGAAGTCACAGCCATGAGTGAAGGATAACACCCCAATAAAAGAAGGGGGGTCTTTGGTGCTCACAGCATGGCTCTACAGTCAGCACTATTCCCCATCAGATTTTGCTGATGCAGGATGGCTATAAAACTTTCATTTTGCTTTTAATCACTACTCTTGTTTTTTTTTTTTTGTCAGTGTAATAATTTAATTTTGTCCTGTTCAATTTCAACATACAAACTTATTAAGAAATCTTCTACATAGAAAGGATGGCATGACCTAAATTCTGTCAAAAACATCACTTGATCCACTTTGTGGTTTATACCTTTAGTTACTTTCAGGATTATTTTTTCTGGGTTAAAGTTTCAGTTACATGTAAAGGCAATTGCTAAGTGGCTATTGCCTGAGCACCATTAGCCAGTTTATACTGTTCTCATAGACATGTTGCTCGGGTGAGCTCACTTCTTAAAGAGTCCCCTATTTGTGGGGAGAGTGTGGGGCTGGCCAGCTACTACTACCTTCATGTTATTGAAAAATAAGTAAATAAATAATGACTAATCTTTTAAATTATTTTAATACTTAGCCAGCAATCAAAGTTAAGATGATCACGGTAACAGCTGGAAGCATTTGGCTGAGAAAGGAATGCAGAGGGGAGGAAGAAAATGTTGGAAATTTTTTTTTGTAGAATATATCTTGTGTATTTTGATTGCTTATATGTATGTGAGATATCATGCTCATAATAAGCAAATGTTGAAAAGCACAAAATGATAGTATCAAACCATGAGGTCTGAAATATATATCAACTTTGTAATTATAATGCATATAAGGCATATCATAAAGTTGATGTGTTCCATTTGTTCATGAAATTTTGTTACACACCATGTGGATGAACTAAAAGTAAGTGTATAATTCATTGTTAGACATAGAAATTTCTACATTTTAATCTTTCAATATAATTGTCACCTGGAAATTACCAGTGTGAGAATTTTTGATGGTAACATTCCTGTGGAATTAGGAAATTAATAAACTGTTTTTACTTTTCAAATATTTTATGATTTTGATAGACTTCTGGATCTTTTTCTCCATGACATGTCCTTGATTGACTAAAAATTGTCCTTTCAACATTTGAGGATATATGATAGAAATACATGTTTTTATGTAAGTTTTATTTTATAATATATACATTTTGAAGGTTGACTTAAATTGTGTGCATAGATATAGGTAAACAAAGAAAGTGGAAAATATAATTTTGTGACATGGAATCAAGTAGCTGATTGTATCAAGTTAGTAAATGAATGAATTCAGCAAGAGAACTTCAGTAAATATACAGTGAAGATATAGGTAATAATAAAATAATGATTATGATAACGTTCTGCTTAGTTGACTTCTTTACATTCAAACCAGTTTTTTGGCTATGTGTGATAATATTATAAGCAGTATATTTGTAATTTCATTGCTTATTTCATAATGTTAATTTCCTTCAATTGGCATAATTAGAATATTTTAAAATATATTTTGCAATTATAGAATTCCAGGTACTGCGTTGACCTCTCTGGTAAAATTATAATGTTGCTTTGTTAAACACACACACGTTGAGATTTTAGAAATCTCTGGGTCTATAAGAGTAAAAAAATATTTCTTAAGGGATTTTGAGAAACCTGCAGAATCTCATGTACTGCATGCAATTATAAATTGCTACATTTTGAGGAAATAAAATGCAAATACCTGTTAAACTCAATAGTATATGTGCCCTATGATTGCAATCTAAATTGAGAGAACTTTCCTACAGAAATAAATGCATTGATTTGTAAAGCTAAACACACAAGAATATTTTTGCAGCATCGTTTATAACGGCCAAGGAAAGCAAAACAAAATGGGATGTCTTTCAGTAAGAAATTGGTAGAGTACTTTTTGTAGCCTTATCATGGGAAATTTTTTTTAGTTATTAAAAAGATAAATCAGCCTGCATATATTAACCTGAAACTGTCTACTACACACTTTTAGACAAAAGAGAAGTTTGCAAACTAATGTCTGTGCTATGATCACATTTTCATGGAGTATTGGCTAACACATTCAGGCATTTCCCATGTGGAGACATATTATTTATACTCGTTGCTTAATTTAATCCTCAAATCAGTCATGTGAGAGAGGGTTTTACCATTCCCACTGTACAACCAAGGAAGCTGAGGCACAGAGAGGTCGAGCAATTTGCCCAAAGTTTTAGTGGTAATGTTAGTGAAGCCACTTGCATAGTAGGGTTTTGAAACTTTGGAAGGAATCTGGAGGTCATTTAGAGACAGCATTTGTTTTATTCCCTAAGCTTTATGACTGCCTTCCTTTAAAGTAATTAAATGCTATGGGCTTTGAGTTTATTGATTTTACCATAACATTTGACAAAGTCTCATTTAGATGCACAAAATAGGAAACATCAAACCAGATAAAAGTATTAGGTGTTTTGTGGTTGTTTGCATAAATATATTTACAAGGGTTACTTAATGGATATATTTTAAAGGAAAAATAGTATACTCTGGGTCCTTTAAATGGCAGTACTCTGAATAAGAATTTTATCAATGATTTAAACTTTAGGGGTGCTCATAAATACCTCAGTTTTCCTCCTCCTATCAAATAATAAGATGGCAGTACCCCACCCTGCTTGCATTTAGAATAGGCTATGTCAATGTCACTTGTTTCGACCAATGGCATTTGAGCAGAAGGAGTTCATGCAAAGTCCCTAAAGAGGCTCTTATGAGCTGTACTGGCATGAGTCATGATGGATATTCTATCAGCTGTCACCATGGTTGATTACATCCCCTTGCTGATGTCTATTAGACACTGAATTTTTAGATTTGGAGGTTGTTTATTACTGCAGTATAGTAGAGCACATTCTAACTGATACATATAATAAAATAGAATGTTTGGCTTAGAAGTATATGGAGATCCTTACCAGGGAAAACTAGATCCTACACTAAAGGATAAGACCAGAATTTGAGATCAGGGATTTATAATAATATATTTTTAATGAACTTGGTTAAGGATTTACAGGAAGCTCTATGCTTGAGGTTAAAAAAGAAAAAAAAACTTGCTGTAAAGAATTCAGTTGGAAAGTCCACTTTAGGATGTGTTTAGAGAAAATGTCTTGGCGGAAATGCTAGGCTATCACTCTAAAGCTACAGTGTGTCATTCACAATTAGACAAACAAAATCTTAAATAAATAACTTTACATGTTGATTTTTATATTAAGTTCTAAGTTTAAAAATTTGAGAATCCCATTGGCAGATTGTAATCTTTACAAGAGGGTTTTTATGAAAGCAGGTGCCTGAAAACACCAGGTTAAAAGAAACATAGAAGAGTTGGGTATTTAGTTTGAGGAAAGGAAGCGTCAACTACCTTGTTTTCCACTATTTAGAGGACTGTTTTGTTTTTCAAAATTTGGAGGGGATAAACAGAAAACAAAATGAGGAATGATTTAGCTCAATATAATGACAGACGTTTTAACAGTCAAATATCTAAGTTACTGGGACCTTGTTATCTGGGACAGATTAGGCAGAGGCTAAAAATAAACCATCAGAAGTGTTGTGCAACACATGAGGAAATAGTTTGAGAGACTCTGAATTAGAATTCCAAGTTTATGAACAGATTGATATTGAAAATCTAACAAAATAAGTTGTACTTTTTCATTAAACTTCATCTGGTATTAAAAATAATGTCTAATTCCTGTGTTCTGAATTTAGGGAGAGATTTTCTATCACTCTAAGAAAACACACCAACTAATGACTGTGTGTCATTAAAATACCTTCTGCAGTTGGCATCTTTAGTTAATACACTTTACTTTTGAATAAGTCACTTCTCTTCTGAGACTATTTATCCTACCAAATGAAACTGGAATGTTATATAGAGTACTTTTTCATGATTGGTTTATCAAAACTAGGTAACCCTCTAGTCTTTTATTCTAAATCAAATTTCACTTTTACTTATGACACAGGAAGTTGAGGCTTGCAGCCACCATAAAAATGTGCAATAAAAATTCACCTGGTCAGGGAGCACAGTGGGCTGCCATTTCTAGATGGTTCCTCTCTGATCCACCAACACATGTGCTCCAAAGTCACCTTCCCATAACTGTTCCCTGGGAAGGACAAACCAAGGTGAGGTGCTACTTCCTTCTAATTCCTGCCTGACGTGGGAGGGCACATCTGTCTCCAGAACTTTCCACCGGCCTGGGCAACACATGCTAAGGATTCTGCTGCTTGTCTGTGACCAGTCCTTCCTCCTCCTCTCTTTCACAAGCGTCAGCAGTTCATTGTGTCTGAAGGTTCTCCCTGCTCTTCTTGCTTCCTCCCCTCATACTGCAAGTGTTTTTCCCTATAATTTTTTGGCACATCTAATCCTTCTTGGCAGATTCAAAACATCACAACTCTGCCTTTGCTATTAGTTTCAAAGAAAAATATGTTTATATGATTTTTAAATTTATTCATATATATATATATATATAGTTGATTAGATATGTTATATAGATATACATATCTATATATGTTTCTATTATAGGTAAAACATAATATTATCACTAATAAATCACTTTTAGATCTAAATTTCTAATGCTTAAAATTGCTTTACAGAATATTAAAACAAAATCCTTCAAAGGAAGAATATTAACACTGTTTATAGACTTCCAATAGGTGAATACTATTTGCATTAAAGATTCATGTGGACTTTTTTCTTCTCTTCTATTTAGGATATAACAATGTCTCTGTAGAGTTATGGAGAGAAGGACTCTTCTATTTTGAGGAAAGAAACATTTTTTATTCAAAGCAAAGTGGATGGCTCAAGCTTAAGAAATGTCTGGGCATGCACTGAAAACAGTTTCATATCCCCAGTGTGTACAGGCAAAGTGAATTTGATTTTGCATCCATTTAAGAAGAATATTGAATGAAACCAAACTGAAGCAAATAAGATGAAGTTTTAAAATAAAATTAAGAAAAAATAATGCCTAATCTATCACTTATCAAAGTAACCACTTTAACATAATTGGAAGCTTTTGTTTATTATCAAAGCACTTGCCTTGGTAGTAGATAGAGGTTTTGATAGGGCTATATTCATGCTGCCCCACTGAGAAAAGCTGATGACAAAATCCTGCCACTCTCCCCAAAGTTGATTAGCTCAACATTTCAGATGACCATAGGGGCCCTTAATGTTCAGACTTTGATCCAAGGGCTGTAATGTATTGGCTGGGTATTAATTTGGTAAGAGTCTGCATAAGAGGACTGACAGTTTCTTAGTGAATTGGTCTGAGCCCTGATTGCAAATACAGTGAAGTCAGGGACTCTGCTATGTTCAGGCTCTATCCTTTTGCCTTTAATAATGTCTGGCAGAGTACTGTTTGGTTGAATAACTTAATGAATTCTGGGTAATTTGGATGTAAGATATAGGAAAGAGGTAGCAATCTGTGGTAGGGACATAAACTGAAAGATGAATTTAAATGATACATTAAGCTTGAAACAGGAGGAGCTGCAGATAAGCTGAAAGCTTGAGTAAAACAATCATATGCATTAGATGAGGGAACACTATGGAGAAAGAGAGAAGGTAGATTGTGGTGACTGGTGTTCTAGAAGCAGAGACTGGGAATAGCCAAGATATACGATAAGAACGGAGAACTTGCTAGAGGAAGAATACTTATGATGCGCCCATTAGCCACGTCTAAAAGAGCATTCCTAGTATTAAATGGTCCTGATGAATAATAGAGAAAATGAAAGTCCCCAAAGATATTCATGAAATGAATATATGCAATTATAACCACTATTTTTAATTTAAAAATATAAAGGACACTTTGTCAATATGGGGAAGGCAATGGTCTGTCTCAGTCCAGCCTGGTTTCCCTCTGTCTTAAGCACTCTTGTGTTTTCTTATCCAGAGATATTATTTTATGATCTGCAGCACATATGTTACTTTTCATTTTAAGCTCCTTTGGACACTTACAGAGTCTTTACTTTGAAATCTGGAGAGCATTTCCTTTGCCACAATATTCTCTGCCATACATCGGCTACTGTTTTAAACATGGCAAGTGTTTTGTATTTTGCTTCACTGGGCAGTCTTCTCTAAAACCTGAATCACCAATCTTCTTGAACTCTTGCTGAGAACCCATCACTGGGAGCTAATGCAAAGGATGGCGTTTATTTCTGCTGCTTTGGAAGGAAGTGTCACTTTATTCACAAATTCGAGTGGAAAATATTCCCTACAACACTTCCCATTTAATACCATTGACTATATGTCTGGCAACAGATGCTCAGTTTACCTCCTAACCATGTCATTCCCAGTACCCTTCTGGCTATTCCTGGAGCACTCTTGGGGGCCAGCATCTTGCCTCAGTTTCCTTAACTGTCTTTCAGCTTATCCAAGGGCATTTTTGGCTAGCCCCTAGCATCTCTTAAATTCAGTGAACTATCTTTCTTTTTTTTTTTTTTGAAATTTTATACTCAAGTTTAATTTTTCTTTTAAAATATAGAAATGTGTTAGGCTCATGCCAATACTCCAGTGCAAAGGTTTAGGACATATACTACCTCGCTCTTCTTGAGTTATCTTCTCTAAAATTCAAATAGAGTGACTTTTTAAAAAGTTACCATGGGGTCAAAGTAGTCTCTGTACTGGTTCAACACTGTTTCTTCTTCGTGTGGGTATCCAGAATAAACATAAGTTACACAATTCCCGTCTAAGACTCTCTCAGAATATGTATCTGATGTTGTGGGAACTTTGTTGCTGAAGTATGTGATAAAAATTACATATGGAAACTATCATACATAATCATAATAAAGTATCAAAATAAAAATACAACACAGTAAGAATAAATTAGGGTAGCATCTTCTCTGGACTCTTATTCAAGGCAGAAACTTTAACTCTATAATTTTGGAGCCAGAATTTTTTTTTATTATTTTGTATTTTTATTTCCTTTAATTTATTTAGCTATATTATTTCCCTGACAATGGATCAGAAATCTGAAGTTGTGAATAACTATTCCAAAATGGAAATGCACACATTTTCATGTCTTCGAATATAAGGCATATTGAAGACAAAGGACTGTCTATAAAATTTATATAGAAATTATCATGTTTTAATCTGCCTGCCTACACACATGTGGGATGACCATTCACTGGGAACACATTCCTCATTTTGATTATGCATCAGTGTTTGGAAGGAATTGCAGAGGCATATTAAGATGTAAAACACTAGTCCTTATTTTCTACCCTCCATACACAAAAATTTGAGCTACAAAGGAAAGGCCAGGCCAATTAGAACAATGTTCATGTTTCTCAATTACAACAACTTCAAAATCCATGTGAACCCAAAGAGAAGAAACAGAGGTAAGTCCCCATAAGTATGTATAATGTGTTTAAACTTCTATTTTGTTATGCACCCCACATTATTGATTTAATGAGAGGTGACCTTAGAATGGGTTACCTGCAAAGACAAAGTTTTTTAAGCTTTTAATTTCACTGATCATACAACCCAAAATAAAGTTCTGCAATTGTCTGGCCTCTGTTCCCTGATATCTAAATAAAGTACTTTAAATATATAAAGAGAGCACACATAAAAAAGCAAGAGAGCAATATAATGCTCCACACTTAAAGTTTCAACTATGGAAATAATTTTCTAGCACTTCCACTACTTCAGAGTTGGGATCAGACAATTTGTTTATGTGCCTAATATGCAAAACAAAAGAAAAAACAAAAAAAAAACTCACCTCTAAAGCTTAGGCTGTAGGGTGTAGGGAGAACCAATCCAAAATTAAGCTGACTTTCTGTAATTAAGAGGAAAGAAGAAACCAAATTAATGAACACGGATACATGGCTTAGAGAAAAAAATAAAAACTTAAGAATTTCAAGAGACTGTGCAGAAAAAGATACGATGCGCATTTTGATTCAGAAACATCATTGACGATGGTCTTTATATTTAAATAGCAAAGCAACTATCTATATATTCAGTAATATTTTTAATAATTATATCTCAAAGTTTGTAATTAGTTATATGTAGAATTTTCCATGTATGTTGTTTCATACATTTTACAGAAATTTTTATTTAAACCAAGACTCTTACACGGAAGATCAACAAGGTAATAGCTCCTGTAGAAACCCAAAAAATACTGTCCACATAGGCTGAATTCAGGTGGTCCCCTTGAAAAAGAATACAATGTCCAAAGAAACCTATAAATGATTATGTTCTATCTATTCTTTAAAAACTCCCGATATGTTCAATTCACCAAGGACTTTTATATTAGTTTCACTAGCATTTAATGCCTTTAAATTTAATGAAGAAGTAATTTTTCTAATACTTTGAGTTTAACAAATTATTTTATTATTTTATTTTTAATGTTTATATTCTTTTTTAATGATTGGAAAATACCAAGTTATGAATTTTCATATGAACACTGAAATCTCCTCTAAGCATTCTGTCAGTGTATTTAAAATTTCCTCAAAAACCTAATAGTTTTTAGTTTTATTTATTTTACTATATTTTTCTTTATTCAAACTAGTGGAAGGTTTGGTTCCATAAAATGAATTTCATAGGGTGAGAGTCTGGAGCATAAATCAGATCCAAGTTTCCTGCTGTTGATTAAAGGGGGGGCAGCTTTTTATGCCCCTGGATATTGTGAATTTGCTGCACAAGGGTCTAATGGTTGACAGGCCTGGGTGTTGACCTGCCTAGATGTTATTTGCTGGACCAGTCAGACCATGCCCAGCTGCCTAAGTGTGGGCTGATGTCAGTTTCCTCCAGGGAATTGCCCTAGTCTTACTCAAGAAAATGTATATGTATATGAATGCCTGTTTTAAACTCTGCTTCTAGGAAACTTAACCTATGAGACCCTTATTAAGAAAAATAAATAGTCTCTTTTCCTGAAATATGCTTCCTTTCTTCTTTCCCCTGTTTCCAATATAAAGGATGTGGGTTTTTGTGGTGGTGTTTTTTCCTTCTCCGGGACTACAGATTTGGTTTTTCTCTCTCTCTGCTAACATTTTCTGTCAGTCTGTTATCTGTCAGGAATTATTTTATTAAATTCTCACAGTGATTTTAACAGGTAGGTACCATTATCCTACTTCTGTTTTCTTCAACTGACAGTGTATCTGGAATTTAGACATAGAGATATTTGCCCTAGGTCATGTATTTAGTAAGTGATGGACTTGATATTTGAAGCCAGGCCCTCTGACTTCAGAGAGTAACCAAACTGAATTGCTGAATGACCACACCTCAACTTATAATTTAGGGAGCCCGGTATTGGTGAGCCACTCCCTGGTAGCTTGTTTAAACTCTGATCAGATCTTCATTTCAAATGTTCAGGCAGAGGGCAGTTTGTCAAGTTATAATTCAAACACGGGGGGAATACAGATGAAGATATTTTAGACTTCTATGTAATCTAATGAAATTCATCCAGATGGGCAATGTTGATGCAACTCCTTTGTAGAGGCATTGTGGAAATTCCCTAAGGAATTTAAACACAAAGCAAAATAAAACTTTGGGGTGACAGGAGTTCTGCTACACACTTATTCTGGCCTTTCCACCTACCTTAGTAAATGGGATTAATCTGTTGTAGGCTTCGCTCCGTTCTGCAACACCCTAGTTCCCTGGTTATGGTCTTTCCTCCCCTGGGGTGGGTCCTAATTCTGCTAGTCCAAGTGATAACCCAAGTCTGAAGATGGGAGCTACCTAATAAACTCTGGACTCTTGTCTTTGCTTTTTGTTTTTGTTTTTCTTAATTCATGTTAGCTTTTTCTATCCAAAGGTAGAGACTTAACCTCCTGAAATTTACATTCATTTGTAATAATGGTCTTTTGTTTAGAAGGTTTTATGTACTTCTGTTGCTTCTTAATTTAGGTGTGTTATTTGCAATCTTTCATAGAGAACTCTAGCACTGTTTCTATGCTTATGCTTGTGTTTTAGTATTTATTTTTTTAAGTCTCTACATTTTTAATATTTGAATTATATATTTTTTTATATATCTGTATTTCCTTGGTTATTTGTATGGACAAGTACAGAGACAAATCCCCATATATATCCCAGTATATACCTGGCAAGTCCCCAAATTTCTTAGGGTTATATTTGAAGTTCAAGAACTAAAACAATAGACAAATGATATTTAAAAGTTAAATTTTAAAAATTTCATTACTGGACTTTACTTGGAAAGAATACGAGTTTAAATGAACTTAAGGTGTCCTTGGAATCCTTACATCTTTCTTGTGCCAAACTGTGTTTGGAACATTTTTACAAAATTAATTGTACAGTCTCTTTAATGAGTATCCGTGTTTTCAGCTTGTCATAATTTTAGAGGTCATTATGATTTTATGCTATTTCAATCAGTTATTTACATATAACAAATCTTCTGTATTTGTATAATTTATTGAGAATGAGGACATTAAAATTAAATGAGGGTATTAAAATTAATTTCTTGGGGAAAACATATCCTCTTAAATGAGTTGTATGTCTCTGTACAAGTGTCTAAATATTTTTATTATAAAATAATTGTTTTTATAATAGTCATTAATACATATTAAATAACACTATCAGTTGTTTCCAATATTTAACATGTGGGTTTTCTTTCTTCAATAGATATGGTCAGATGGTAACCATTGACTGGGTAATTTCAAACTGTAATACAAAGTTACTTGATATTCAAAGCAACAAAACAAAAATTTTTAACAGATACAGAGAGCATAGATAAAAGTTACTGGGATTATCAAGAACATGGGTGAAAGTGTAATTTATAAAATTACTGTTTATACTACATATGTATTATACATACCCCAAATTTTATGAATATATGTATTTATGAACAAGTATATGTGTGTGTGTATGTAAATTATTATAATTTTTTCATATATAATATATAATATATAATTCAAATATTAATATATGTGTGTATGTGTGTATATGTGTATATATATATATATATATACACACATACACACATATATATTCATCCTAAATCCATTTATCTTCTCTTATGTCTTCTATAATATAGTGAGGTAAACATTCATAATAAAATCCATGTTTGCGTGTAAAACCTAGAACTGTAATCATTCCATATATTAGTTTTTATTACTTTTTGTTTTACATTATAGCAACTCAAAGAATCCTCAAATGAATAAATTATTGCCTTCATGTGTGAGAATAATTTATATGGAAAGTTTCATGAAAGATATTCTAAGAAATTCAAATTTGGTGTTCTATGACTTTGCATGTGTAGTCAGTTGTCATCTGAAAATAAATTATTTTGAGAGAAATTGGATGGGCTCTAGAAATCTATATTATAATTATTATATTTAGGGATGTATATTTAGACATAAATGGCCACCTAGTAAGGAACATAACTTTATAGGAAATATAATTTTTTTCTCAATTTAGACACCAACTTCATAGAGGCAAGATTTGCATGTTTTTAAAAAATAAGAGAAAGCATATTTCAAAATACCCTGAATGCATGAAAATGACCCTGACTGCATGACAGAGAACACATTTTGCCCAGATTTAGTTTACTCTTAAATAGATTAGTTCTCATACTTTCTTACTAACTGGATGTTTATGGAGATGGAGAGTTGTTGATGGTAAAGCCCACTGAGAATCTGGATCCTGAAAATTAATAATGTAATGAATTAGAATGTAGATACAAGGACTTTTATAGTAGTCTTTGATGAATGTATTATTTTTATTTAATTGCTGCAGTAATTACTACCACAAGTGTGGCAAGAAGTCTGGCATGGGTCTCACTGGGCTAAATTCAAGGTGTTGGCCGAGCTGCGTTCCTCTCTGGAGGCTCCGAAGGAGAAAGCACTTCTTTGACTTTTCCAGCTCCTGGAGGCCACCTGCATCCCTCAGCTCCTGGCCCCTTCCTTCATGAAAGCCAACGAACTTTAATCTCTCTGACCATTCACCTTAATTGAATCTCCCTTTTTGATCACAGTTAGGAAAGGTTCTTACTTTAAAGATATCTGGTTAGACTGGACCTGCCTGAATAATCCAGGATAATCTCCCCATCTCAAGACACTCAAGAACTTTTGCAAAGTCCCTTTGGACATGTAAGGCAACATAGTCATAAATTCTGAAAATATCAACACAGACATTTTTGGGGCCATATTTCTGCTTACCACAGTGTGCAATGCCAGTAATATTAATGACAGATTCATAACATGATGTTACACAATAATGAATTTTTAAAAATATTTTCTCTTCTAAAAGAGAAAAAACAGAATAATTAATTATTTAATCATGGTTAGGAAAATTGGATACCTGGTCACCACACAGTATGTATAGTTACAGTCACTGTTAAACAGAAGCTCAGCAGCCGCCAGTGGGAGGGGGCACGCCCTTGCCGTGAACAATCCTAGTGAATTCCTAACAGGATATTTCAGTAATCTAAACTAGAAAATTTCTGTATGAAATATGCCCAAAATCCTATTCTTGGGCATTAAATAGTTATTTGTAGTAAATCTAACTCACTCAAATGGCCACAAACATTATATACTAATACAGCAAACATTAATTTGATTTAAATAAGGCAACAGAAGAGTTGTAGCAGAAATAGGTTTGGAAAGGGAGCAAAAAATTGGTACCTAATTCTAAAGTTGCCACTTTCTAAAATCATGACTATGAGGAAATAAATCATTTAGCCACCTTATTCAGAGTGACACGCAGAGGGCATTCCCCAGGCTTGAGATGTCATTATTTCACTCAGGGAAGAAATGGCATAAAAAGTGACTGAGACCACACGGGTGGTCAATTCCCTCTTCACCAATTTCTATTAACTGTTCTGCTCTTGTTTTTGATTTATGCAGCATATAATTTATATTAACATCTATATGTGAAAATAAATTAAATTGATATTAGTATTTAGAATACAATTAGTTTTGTGGGAATAAAGTATTTAGATTTCCATAAGTCAGCAAAATTTATCATCTTTCATACAATGTAATTACATATATAGTAGGAGAACAGTCAATGAACATATGGTATTAGATGTGTCATGTATTAATTGGCCTTTTTTTGCTAAAACATTGATTATAATATAACTGTTAAAATTTATTCTTCAGATTCTTTATGAAACCAAAATAATCATGTAAGATTTGGAAAAATCAAATTCCATCTAGTATAATAAAGCCATCACAACAAGCAAAGGGAGAGCCATTGTAACCTTGTGGGAGAATTCAGATGTGAGAGATATTGGATTTTTTGCAATATCAAAAGGCAAAGATTAGCTTAAATTTGTTTGGCTTCATTATCATATATTTCACATATATAATGAATATATTATCACGCATTTAGCTTATCACTTAGCTATATTTGTTAGTATGATTTAATATTTTAGCTTACTGTACCCTGTCAATCTAATAAAACACAATCAGGATTTGTACCTTCCTTGATTAGTTGTGATTAAGTGAAAACCCACTTTGTTAAGTTTAGGAAGTGTTTTGGAGGATTTTTTTAATCCTCCTACGAATAATTCAGAATGTTCTCCCTTTGACCATACAGGCATAGTGATGTAGATACTGTGCCGCTAACTTGTTATTTTTGAAGTAATTTTTCTACTGGGAAATTCTGTCAAGAGAGTTCTTAAAAGGATTTATATTAAGCCTTCCACAGGTACTCTGATATTAAAATAATGTCTGAGTAAACAAGTGCATTCTATGTCATTAAAATCAAACGCTACTGTAAATAAACCCAGCCATGTAATCCAATTTGCTATTCCCTTCAGAGTTGATATGAAGGTCAAAAGGTGCTTGGCAATATAGCTAGGGATTAGGATTATTTGTAGGTTATTTATTCTGTAAAAGTAGTGTAATATCTGCAGATAAATTGTAGCATTCCATGAAAATGGCCTCAATCAAGAAGTGCCTGTTTTACATTCTCATTTCCTGTTGCTTTAATTTATACTGTGCAGATACAGAATCAATCCTTTGTTATTACAGAGCAGATCACAGAACCAAGCAATAATTTATTTTTATTTTCTACTGTTTAGTCATTATCTTGGTAATTATAGCTAAGCTCTGTGTTGTACTTTTAAAGAAATGCTCTGTGTCTTCACAAACACTTTCAATTATTCTCACGATATCTGTATTAAGTAGATAAAAACAGTCACTAAGAACTATAAATGATCATCAGGAGGTATAAAATCTTACCAGTTATACTACGTAACATGCAATTGCAAAATATTCTTTTAAATTGACCAACATTGTTTCAGGTACTTACCAGTGGTTTTCAGTTGTTGATCAGAATAATTGTCATGATTTTAAAAATACAGGTACTTGGGTACATATCCAGAAATCTTCTTCCTCCCGAACTCACTGCTTCCTCCCTCTCCCCTCCCTCCGTTCCTCCCTCCCTCCCTCCGTTCCTCCCTCCCTCTTTTCTTCCTTCCTTCCTTCCTTCCTTCCTTTTCTTCCTTCATTTCCTTCTTTTCTTCCTTCCTCTCTTCATTCAGAGGATCAAAATCATGAAGTAAAACAACTAGGTTTGGGAGCGCAAGTCTTCAGAGAGACCAGTTAGGAACTTTCATAATAGATCGGTAGATGAATTATGAGGGATTGGACTGTTGGACTGATGGTGAGAAGGAATTCCAAAAGGATTTAGAAAGGGATTAAAAATGAAGGATTGAGATATTTTTGCTTAATTGTTTATGAATTCAGCAGTGCTCTACTACCTAATTTTATTCCGTTTCTTGATAATTCTTAAGGGAAAAAACAAATGCCTTTCACATTACTCACATCTAAAAGATAAGATTTTATTTTTGACAATGGACAAGGTTATATGTCAATTATATCTCAATACAAAAAAATAAAAGTAAAATTTTAAATAAAATTATGTGGAGGAGACACTTGAGTATAAATGATTTCATGTTTACTCATTCTCTTAATAAAAATGTCACATGTTTCTATGCCAGGTTCTGGGGATATTAAATGCTTAGAATTATATTAAACATTTGAAGAGAGAAACAGGTTAGTACTGAAAGGGAAAATGAATATAAAAACCAATAGCTGATAGAGAAGCTGCTCGTATAGCTAGAGAAATGTGGCAGCACATGATAAAGGATTGTTGTTAGTTGGTTATCTTCTCCCTAACAAGGACCACCACCGCTGCCCCCACAGGAAGAGCATGCCTCTGCTTGGGGGCAGGAGTCCCTCCTGGAGCCTTCACATGCATTGCCTAAGGGCCCCTATCAACTTTTCTAGTTAAGATCAAGATCCTTGCTTGGCAAAATTGTGATTCGTTTTATATTACCAGAAGTTATACTTTTTAAGAAATGGTCTGTCAAATGTATTGTTTCAAATATAAAACCTATAAAATACCAAGGAAATACTTACATAATTGAAAAAGATCCATAACTAGTCTGCATGTCCAAGAAAAAGTCATTTCCTCCAGGTAAACAGAGAACTCTACAGAAAAATCTCTGTTCCAAGAAATTCAAGAATACCCTGTAAAATTCTCGTTGCTACTTTTTCTTACTGGAGGTGAGAGACAAAGTTAGTGGAATTTATATCTTAGTGTTCTCTCAGAAGCACCAGTGGTCTATTTTTAGTAAATGGCTGAGTTGTATGTTTTCTCAATCTGACTCTCTAATGATCATCTCCCTTAGAATTTACTTTGGCCTTCAAAATTGCTGCTTTTAACTCATGCAAAATATATAATTAGCAGAGTGGGGATTAGAAGATTAACGATGTGCAAAGATCTTTCAATAACAAATTTTGGAAATCTGAAATAAATGCAACATCATAAAGACATGATTTTCATGTGTACAGAAACTTAACTTCTGGGCCAAAAGCATGCGTCTAGTGTACCTATCATCTTTTGATGGATAAATACAGGCACTAGTAGGTGCCGAGCACCATCAGTATCTGGTTGTGCGGAGAGAGCCCTTCCAGGACAAGCGCAGTCTAACCCATGTTAACACAGATCTACAAGGAGCCTGCACTGGCTTGTCAGATTAGAATGCTTAATCCTTTCATGATAGAATTAAAAAGTGATGATTTATTCCTAATCCAAACCTATCTTCTTCAAAATTACAATCTAAAATGGATTCTTGTTCATCCCAATTTCACGGGTATGGTGACTCAGCTTGCCACATCTCATATAAGTTCTTGGTTGTCACCTCCTTCTCTTTCCTAATTATCTTGCATTTCTGACAGGGGAAGGTATGAAACCTTGAGAGCCATATTTGGGGTACTGGTTGTTAATTGTAATAAGAGTTCCAGGCCTGAGTGATCACTTCCCCATCAGCAATCCAGAAGGTAGAACCATAAATTCCCCAGTCCTTTGTTCTGGTTTCACTTTATAAAACCAAAAATGATTTCTTTTCCAATGATCTGCTCATCTGTGATGTCACACGATGTCTAAATCCTTTAAATGGACTGAGTCACCATCTTTTCATCCTGAAACATCACTCTGCCGGTTTTTCCTATCTTTTTTTATTATGCTACTTCTTCCTACCCCCTCTAATCAGACAACATGACAGTGATCGCTAGCTTAGGAGCATAACAGGGGATGTAGGATGAATATTATCCTCAAGAAATTCATATATTAAATTCTGACACCACGTACCTCAGAATGTGACATTAGTTGGAGTTAGTCTTAATAGAGGTACTCAGGTAAGTTGAGGAGGATACTAGGGTGGGCTCTAACCCAACATGACTGATTGCTTAAAAAAGGAGAAATCTGAAGACAGACATGCACATAAGGAGAATGTCATGTGAAGTTGGAGGTGGAGACCATGGAATGCTTCTGCAAGCCAAGGAACACAAAGGTGGCCAGGAAACCACAAGGAGTTAGGGGGGACGCATGAAACAATGTCTGCCTCACAGACCTCAGAAAGAACCAACCCTGCTAATTCCTTCATCTCTGACTTCTAGTCTCCAGTACTAAGAACAGATTTCTGTTGTCAAAATAGCTTGCTTTGGGGTATTTTGTTTCGGCAGCCCTAGCAAACAGATGCATTAGGGGATATAATTCCTTTATGTGTCTTTATCCTTCAGCCAAAAATGGAGGTTTATGGAGATCAGGGATGTATAATTGATGATATTGTAACTAAGAACCAGGCAACATATTGATTTTTTTTTCTCTTTTAAAGTATAGTCTTCCTGAAAATATTATTAGAGTTCTACTATAGTTCTAAAAATTTTATTAGAGTTCTACAGATTTTCAGTTTGTGAAATGCTTTGAGTTTCTTTAACTTTAAACACACACACACAAACACAGAAAGAAAGAGAGTATTTTTCTTTTCCTTTTTTTTAACCACCCATTCAAAATGGAGATTTTCTAATCTACCTAGGAAGTTACTAAGAACAGCAAATAAAGTTGTCCATCACATCAAGTGTTTGACAAGATTTCAACCAACAAACATAGAGGTTTACATATATCATCTCTAATGGTCTGACATATTTCTCATATGGATATCTCTCAACAATTAATCATCTTGAACAAATTCCATTCTTACTGTGTTGGACTGAGTTAATAAATTTGGAATTAATATTTCTACATTCCTGAACAAAAAGCATATTACCCTAATGTTTTAAATCTTTTTTGCCTCCCTTCGGACTTAAGAGTCCTCATGATTCACCTTCAGGACAATGGGCAACGTTTCTTAGAAAAAGACAAATAAAATCACAGGTGGCTCAGATTTGAAGCACACTATTGTCTCAAGCAATATTCATGAGTTACTGACACATTCTTCCAATTTCAGAGTGAAAATTCTACTCCTTCTGTCTGCAGGGACGGAAATTTTATTTCTTCTCCATTTCAACCAGTTCCATGTATCCCAAATAAACCTTCCTGAAACCCTCACCTCTCATCTGGGTCAGAATAACTGGCTCACAGTCTCTGCGGGTATAGTTTCAAAGGGGACAGTGTGCCCTCAATTTGTGGCTGAAGTCATGCTGGTGCAAAATCAAATACAGAGTATCTGTAGTTCTATGTTACTCTACACCCAAGAACAGATGTTGACATTTTGTTTTACTAGATTTATGTCCCAGCTTTGCTCTGTGACATCCAGTTTAAGACTTATAAATGCCTATGTGATTTATCTATTTTCTGACCTCAAATGCAAGGATGCTTCAGATACACATATTCCTTTTATTTCTTCATGATAATCCAGATCAACAAAATGTAGTCATATCAATGGGCTATCAGATCTTGCTAATTTCTTTAATTTTAGTTGCTTGGGTTCTTCCCAACAGTGCTGAAATAAATAGTAATATTAGATAAATTTACTGTATTTTTTAACTTAATGGAAATACTTCTATCATTTCATTTCTAAGGAGGTGTAGGTTTTAGTGGTTGACATTTGTCGAGGTAAAAATATTTTCATCTATGTCTTGTAATCTAGGAAATTTATACCAAAATTTGCATGGAATTTCATTAAACGTATTCTACCTCAGTTGAGTTGATCATATACCCCCCTTTTAATTGGTTGATGTAGCAAAACTCCTAGACTGTCTAGGAAGATCTTAAGAGTAATTTAAGGGTTCTACTTATTTGAGGAAGGGAGGAAATGTTTCTATAAGATTGAATTTTTTTAATGAAGCATCTTTAAGGCACTTCAAGAAATACAAATGAATTACTTGAATTCACTTTTGATTATTATTTTTTATTTTTTAGAATATTTTCCATGGAACATATCCCAAGTCTACAATGTACCATACTTATATAGAAAAATAAGCCATTAATGGGTATATAAGCACATAAATACACATACACATAAATATGTATGCATATATACATATATGTATGCATATATACATATATATCTACATGCATGCAATGTGTTCAAATGTATGTATGTTCTTTTAGACACATGTGTATATATTTGTGTATATACATGTACTATATATATAAATAAAATATATGTAGCTATATATCTAAAATTTATTATCTGGTAAGCACCTTCAGACAAAACTTCTGAAAAAAATATTATGTGCTACCTAGAAGCATAGGTTTAGAATTTGACTGCTCCTGATATCGGCTTTGTTAATTACTATTTTTGTAATCTTAGACTAATCATCTAACTTTCTAATCCTCTTTTGATAAGAGATATATGAACAGCACATGTTTGTTATAATATTTAAATACAATGATATTTCTGTATACTATGGGACCTTATACACAACAAATGTTCAAAAGTACTGTTATTATTTCCTTTCAAAAATTATATATTGTGCATATGTAATATAAAACTATGAAATAAGATTAAATTGACTAGAATACCTCAAAGATTGGGGTATATGTGGATATTTTTCAGTTTTGCCTTAGGCATTTTTAATTACTAATTTATTTACTTATTTGACATTCATAACATTGGTAAAATGGGCATTTAATGTCCTTTCCAACATTATAGAAGTAAGAAATTAATTATGTCATGTTGAAGGCATCACTCTGAACTCTAGGATACCAATGAATTTTAAAAATGTTTAACAAGCAAATATTCCAACCCTTCTGGGTTTCAAGTTTCTATCATACCTACAGGAAAAAAGTTATGGTATAAATACTCATTCATATTTTAAAGCACATTAGTCAATGATAATGAAACTTGTTTCCTCTAATTTAAAGGATAATTCTTTTATATATCGTTTTCTACCTATAGGATAACAGGGTACAAGCAGGAAATAGAATAGTATTTATATTTGTGCTATTATTCTTGTTATTTCATGAAAAACTTGCAATTCAAAAACCTACTAAACATTGTGCATTAATGTGTTAGGCCTTCCATAACAAAATACCACAGACTGGGTGCTTAAACATCAAAAATTTTTGTTCTTACAGTTCTGGAAGCCAGAAGTCTGAAATCAAGGTGTCAGCTCTGCAAGTGGCCACCTTCTCACCATGTCCTCACGCAGTTGTCTGGTGTTGCTGTTTGTATCCTGATTAGATTAGGACCCACTTTAATAACCCGATTTTAACTTAATGACCTCTTTAAACACCCCATTTCTGAATATGCTCACATTTTAAGGTACCAGGGTTTGGTTTCAACAGATAAATTTGGAGGAAGACACAAATCATCCCATAGCCCATTGCTTCTTTCCTAGCAGAAAAGCATCAATTCAACTTCAAGTCTTCATTTATTTTATCAAAAATCAGCAGGATGGTAGTATTTTTACACAGTTGTAAAATAACTTACTTATTCCTGTATGCGAGTATTGGTGGGCACTCTTGAGTATGGATGTATAAAAAGTTAAGCTACCAAGCCACTCTACATCTGAATACACGTGATTTTGTGTACTTTTAAAAGGATTGTCTTTCAGCGACTTAGAATATATTTTTATTGTTTTAATATGGAGCTAGACTAGAGTGCTTGTCACCCACCTACAGTGTTTTTTAGGGTTAAGTACTTCAGGCTGTTCAAAAATGTAATGTTGTCTTCCAGACATGGAGGTCCGATAATGCCCAGCAGATAGGAGAGAGGCTATGATGCAGCAATAAATGGATATTCGTACTCTTACTTCCCTTTAGAATTATGAACAAGCTTTGATTTGGAGAGGATACTCTTCCCCGTTATTTTTAAATGATTGGTTGAGGTATAATTGATATAAAGGAAAAACTGGACATATTTAACATATATAATTTGACGAGTTAGGAGATATGAATACAAAAGATCCACATTTTAGGTGTAGGGATACACACAGCCTGAAAATGAAGGGATGGATAGAGACATGCCATGCAAATGGTAAACAAGAGCAGGGGTAGCTATACTTACATCAGAAAAAATAGACCTTAAGTCCAAAGCTGTCACTAGAGGCAAAGGTGTTATTATAATGATAAAAGGATTTCTCTCATTACTGAAGCTTTGGAAATCAAGACAGATATGAATAATCTGATGGACTAAGGCCTCAGAGTTAATATAAACCAAAAAAAAAAAATGATCAGTTGTTATCTTACAGACCCTGAACATAGGAAAACTTCTAGGGATCCTGATATTTATCTTGGAATCTTTGGGCCCTGAGAGTAATTACTTTGGTTACCAGGGGAAGTCACTTTCTGTTATACTTTGCTTATTTCTTAAATCTCCAGAAAAGTTTTGTTAAAATTGCAGCCAGGTATAGGCTAAGTTCTAATCAGTGACAGAAGTGACTTGTGTCCATTTTTGTTGCAAGGTTAGTATGGGGCAAGGAGCACAATTTGCAAATCTATTAAAAAAAATGAGAGTGTTGACCACCCAGTGAGTTGAAGCAGCAAAGATATAAGACTTTTTTGCAAAAGGAACAAGCAACACCTGAATAGATGTTATGATTGTGCAAATAACAGGCAGAAATTCTCAGAAATGCACTGCAGAGGAGAATTTAGATAAAAAAGAAAACTGATCAAGTTTATTGTTAATTGGATTATATAGTTACCTTTATATATATATGATTTGCAGATATATCCCTTTATATATATATATATATATATGATTTACAAATACCTAGAACATAACTCCCAAACTGAAATTTGACACAGCCCTTTTAAAGTGCTTTTTACTACAATTATTAACAAATAAGATGTCTTTTTAAATGTACTTTTAATATTTCCCCAATGAAAAAAGGGAAAGAGAAAAGAGGACAGAATCCAGCACATGCAATTTCCTATATGAAATCCACTGGCTAAGCACATTTACAGGTGTGCATCCACCAGAAATATCTCCGTGTCTCTGTATCTCTCTCTCTGTCTTTGTCTCTCTGACATTGTCAACTCGAAACACCTAATTTTATAAACATATCTTATGGCTGTCATCATATTCTAAAAGTAAAAAAGCCAGTAGGTTCACAACCCAGCTCAGATCCATCTCCATGGCCAAATCTTTCTTCCATCTTAAAAGTAAATAAATAACTAAGTAACAAAATAGAAAGAAAGAAAGAAACATATTGATTGTTGCAAGTCTCTAGCTTTTGACAATGTAAAATATGAGCATGTCTCAGAAATAGGACTAGTCCATGTTTACTAAAACTATACTTCTTTATTAAATGTGAAATAGTAAATGTCATTAGGCCACATTCAAAGAAGGAACATTAACGTTGCTTTAGTTACAATCATTAAGTCATTCTTAACAAAAATATATGGAATTGGTTTATGCAGATATTTGTATTAGTCCCCAACTACTCGCTCAATTTAGATTGTCAACTTCATTAAAGAAAAATATATCATCAAGATAATTTCCGTAACTAAGGCTGGCAGGACTCTGAACTTCACAGTTTGCCTGAAAATCCATGCCAGAGGTTTTCTGGTTTCTCTGAGACAAACAGCCAATAGAAGATTTCTGGATTTTGGAAGGCCCAATTCACTACGGCATCATAGTCAATAGAGAAAGGAGGGTTGTAGCATTTCCTTCATCATTACAAATATGTTGCTTTCCAATTACTATTCAAATAAATAAATAAAACAGGTGTTTCAGGCTTTGCTGTTATGGTAGAATTGATTTTCACACTGTTTTGATGACTCCTGGATATGACCTCAGATGTGTAACTATGACCATCTTGAGATGCCTCTGTTTCTGTTTAGTAGATTGAGACCAAAGCCCTCAGACACATTCAGGAATCCAACACTCTATACTTCTAATGTGTTAGCAGCTCTAATAGGAAGTAATAAGCTTTTAGTTACATTCCCCACAGCACTTTGGTGCACGGCTGCATCATGAGATTTCCTCTAAAGTAACCTTTCAAAGGCAGCCACAAAAGCTCTCATTCTAGATCATCCTGGCACCTGACCTTTGTAAACTTACACACAAGAAAAAAATAGAAAAAAAGAAGATGCTAACAGAGACACGGTTATCTATTTCACAATGCAGCTATACCCACAAGCTACAGAGATATCATGACCTATAAAGTTCAGAGCTGTGTTGATTCTTCCTAACAATTACCCACAGCTATTCTGATTTTCTCTCATCACCAAAAATGCCATTGCTGAGATATCTGCTTGAGCACTGTTTGAAAGACAGAAGATTTAACAAGTAACTAATATGTAAACGATAGAGGGAGGAAGCAGGGAGGTTGGTTTGATTACTGACACTTTAAACTGCTAATAGACTAGATGATAAGATGTCTCATTTTCTTTGACACTATCCTGTAATTCAACCTCTACTTACAGTGTTTTATTCTCATGTATTTTCTGGAGATACAGTATTTCTTTTTTCATCTTTTAAATTGGCTCTGAGATGGCCAGTGTCCAATCTAATTATGTGATAATAAGTGTTAATGACAGTATTATCAGATGATAACTGGGCTTCATTAATGTGTCTCATTATGATCCTCGGTCTCTTGTGGAAGGTAATGAAGGAAAGGCCTTGGGTGTTCCAGATTATATTTGAACATAATGGTTACGGATCTGCAGTCAGGGGAAAAGGAGTTGTTAGAAACATCTTTAAGCTTTTTCTCTTGGGTTTGCTTCTCCAAACCTAAGCATCTATCAGTGCCTTCATCAAAGGCACCATATACCTTCAACATAATGAAAAAAGTAAATAAAGGCTCGATTTGACCAATAATGTGTAGGATTGTCAGACCTGCAATTATTGAAATACTGTGGTAGAAGTACACAGGAGTCCACCTACGAAACACCACCAGTTTGCTTATCCATACTCAGGTTCAAATTGTTTAGACAGAAGAAACATGTAAAGGGGTTCGTACATTGTTTAAATTGGATTCAGCTATACCCATATTAATTCTCAAAGAGGTATTTTCAAGTTATCACTCAAGTTTTATTTCAATTCCTTATTCATCCACTATTCCTTAGTGTTTCTACTTGAAATAAACATGTGTGTGTGTATGTTAAACACATATTATGTTAATAACTAAATAGCTGTAAATAACATTGACCTAAAGCGGCAACTTTAACTGAATCACCAAACAGGTCACAAGGTCTCTCCTCTAAATAAGATGCTAAAAGGAACACGCCATTATGTTTTAAAAGTAGAGACTTTAAAAGTATTTTGGTATTTTTATTTGTATTTTGAGTGTATGTGGTTGCTTTTTTACATCTAATGAAATATTTAAATCAGGCCTGAACATCCTTAGGACCCAGGGTAAGACTAATAATCAAGACCCATATATATTTCAATATCTAAAGTTGTAAATCAAGTAAAACTGGTAAATAAAGTATGTTTTGTTCTCCCACTTAATAAAATATGCCTTCTTAATAAAGGCCAGGCTCGAATTAGGATTCTTGGATCCTCAAATCTAGCACAGGAGTATATGGGGACATAGCGCGAGCCCGCCTCCCCACATTGTCCCATAAGAGGTTCTTGTTGCACACATGTGCCCACCTCGCTTGACCTGTCCAAGCTTGTCTACCACAGTGTCTCCTGCAAACTGTCTGCCCACTGGCCACTATGGCCTCTAGTTGTGCGGATTTTATGTGTGGTTCACCTGAAAAACAGTGCTGGAAAACAGCAACGTGGGCCCTAGAAGTAGTCTGAGAGCCCTTTGGGGACAGAATTCTTGATCTCTGTGTACCACAATATGAACTAAAAGGTGGGAATAAGGTGGATGCCATCAGTTCCAACTAACCCCAACCCCCTGGCCTCATGAATTCCCTGTCCTCTGTGGGGAGATCATGACCAGAAGAAAAGCCATAGCAGAACCATTTGAAGCCCAGGACCCAGGGTGAATTGGTCTCTGGCTCAAGTCCATGGCCTTATTTTCTTAAATATATACAGTTGTCATTTGCTGGTTACCATGGAGTGATTTCAATTTAATACTGCTTTATTGGAAATATAATGGCATTCAAAATGGAGGGATTACTTTTTAGCCCATTTTCAATGGGAAAAGAGACATTTTGTATAAAAAGTATTTAAACCCAGTTAGTTCCATGCTGAAAAAAACAAAACAAAACTAAACTAAATATAGTATAGTAATCAGAAAGAAGACAAATGACAAACTGCAATAAAGAGGGAAAAAGAGTCCAGACATCACACACTCTCAGTGACCATTTTAGAGGGAATTAAGATTGCCAGGGAAACCAGTAGCTGAAGAATAGATATTTAAAAATGTGCTTGGAACATGTACATGTAAAATAATGAATATTTAGCATAAAGGTCTGGGAAAAAAACATTTTACATGAAAACAAGACCTCATGGAAGATAAGAGAATATGGGCCAAAATAAATCATTGATTGAACTAACATTCCCCTCGGCACTCTGATTAATACCAGTTTTTTAACTTGGGGAAAGCTAGAGATTGATGTCAGAAGGCCCAGTATAGCCTAATATTTCATTATACATAACTTTGTTGGTCAATTATATAGTATTCAATCCAAAACACAGACTCATTGAAGTATCAGTAGGTGCAGTTTACCTTAATAGTTTTCGGAGTTAAAGAAACAAACCTCTTCACCTAGTGTAGAAATCGAATATTTTGATCAGATGGTCACTTCATGTCTGTTGTTATTAAAATTCTCATGCACAATTTGTCACAATAAGGTAGGTTGTATAGCTGACAATAAAGGTCTCAATGGACATGACTTTTGGCTGTCTATGCTTCCTGTCAGTATATCAATGCACCATAGAGGTAAATATGGAGACTTCATATGGACAATTTATGGAAATGCAAATTTGCTATTTTTATACCCAATCTATTTCTAAATATGGTATATTTTAGATACATTTTTGCCTGTGTAGAATATTTCCCCCAAGCAAGGGATAAGACTTTATATCATTATTTGCATGTACATAAAGAACACTTTCTGTGTTTTATCAAGATATTGTTAATTCCATTTTAATTTCATTAAATTCCATTAAAACATCTCTGGAAAAATTAAAGAGAACTTAATCTTAGTCATTTCCTATATATGGACCTACAGTCACTTAAGACTCACTAGTCACTTCAAATTCTTTCCTCTATTTGCATAAAAAGCCTACAATAAAAAGAAAGTAAATTCAATTATTGGCCTCAAGAAAGCCACAAGAAGATTGTTGATCACCTTTCTCAAAAAGATATCTTTTTCTTATTACACTATGTGGAACATGTGGTGCTTAGCCCTCTCTTGTGAGATGGTATTAAAACTGATCTGCTTAATGTTTCACGTTATTAAGACAGAACCCATTTGAAAAGACCTAAAAAGATGTCATCACTGCCCATAATCTTTGATTCAGGAGAAGTTATAAATGTGCAGACTATTATGCCTTAAGAAGATGGCAGGACATAGGCAAAACCCGGATCACCTGCTGGTGGCATATCCGAAATTCCTCACATTTATTAAAAAAAAAAAAAAGGAAAATCTCAACAGAAAAATGCTGAAGACAGTGTGCTGCAATTAATATGATGGGATTATTTTGAGTTTGGAAAAGCATTTTAATTATTTGGTTTTGTTTCTGTCTTTGATCTTGGTTTCTTAAAATGTATACTTTAGTAGTTATTCAAAAAGAACCAAAACAAAGTTAACTCTGCTTTTGGCAAATACCTAATATAACTTGATAAATATTAGGGAATTAAATGGAGAAATATTATAAAACTTGATTAGCTATGGACATGGATCATGGGGTCACATTCTAATGAACTGCCTGTAGCTGGGGAGGTTGTGAGTACAACACTTAGTGAGAGAGATGCTTAGTAATTCTCCTATAGTCAACCAAACAATTATCCTCCTCATTTTGCTGATGAAGGTAATTGAGTTCCACCTCCCGGGTTCCAAAGGGCTTGCAGGTAGAGAAACTTTGCCGTGCCTGCCGGCCCTCCCTCCGCTCCTCCTCTCCATCACCTCTTGGAGCAAAAAAGGGCAGCTGGTTAGAAGGAAAGCTCTGAGTCCACCTCCCCCTTGCCTCCCCCACTGTCTTGTCCTAGAGTGTTGCAACCTGATAGTGGTTTGCCTGTGGAGCAGACCTGTTTACAGGTCCCAGGACTATGGCAACTTAGTGAGAAATCAATCACTTTCACTGAAGAGGTTCTCATGTCTTTCCCCAAACAGGTCGTATTACTTAGAGTTAATGGAGGGTATCTCCATTTTGTCTTAAAAATGAAGATGGCTTAAAATAACAGAGAAAAATCCTTACGTGGCAGTGTTTTTTAATGTAATGACAGATGAAAATGGATCTAAAAAGTTCACCAACAATCCAGGGATTGGGACATCTCTGTATGGAAGGCTTGAAAAATTAATTAATTAAAGGGTGGCTGATCATGAGAACAATGTTTCAATGTGTGGGATTTTGTTACCTGTCAGTGACTCTTTTATAATGTGGGAGAGTGCCTCTTTCTGACTTGACAGTGAAGTACCATATTTCTGTAAAAGTGCTTTGACCTTTAGCAGTGTGGTATGATCACAGATACTATAAAGTGATTTGAGTTAAAAATGTCAGGGTTTTTTTTTTGAAGTTTTAGAACTAGGTATTTGGTTGCAAAAATTACATACCTGTATTTTAAGCACAAAATTGAAAATAATTGAGACATAAGCCTTCCTTTGAAAATAAATTGAAAAATACACGTACACACATTATACACACACCTACATATACACACCTCACACATTCACACACCTGATTTTCTGAAGTTTCTTTCAAAAATGAATGTTTCAAGAATAAAATTATAGGCAGAAAGAGAAAACTCCAAAATTGTGGCATTAGTTTGAAGTTGCTCATTACGTTAACTAAGCCAAAATGTGACTATTGTTTTAAATTAGTAATTTTCATTTTTAGCACTTAAAACAGAAAAGACAAAAAAGCCACGTCTGTTCTACTGTCCTGGAAGTTGGCATTACAACAAAATAATCATTGAAAACACACCAGGAATATAGACCACAATTAGGTTGTTAAAACTGCTTTTTCTGAGAATAAAAATTGAAGAGAAAAAAGTGCCAGCTTTTAAATTATTTCTGTTGTCCCAATTTCTAAACTGAGAATAAAGAACTAAAATACAAACCTTACGTATTTTCTAAAAACAATATATTATTTTTCATATGTATGGGAAGATATGGGAAATTTTGGTGTTCTTAATGTCAAGGAAAATAAAAATGTAAGTTACAAAACAGACACTTTAGTATTTTGCTGTCTGGTAATTTTCTACTTAGAATGGTAAAATGTGTTTTTGTAAGATTAAATTACTTAAAATATCATATTGCTTCTTGTCATGGTAATCTTATGGTTACCACAAAAACAAAAGACATGAATTTATATTTTAGCACTAAAACATAATAAATGGGCATCACTGGACAAGAGAAAACATAAGGTCATTGAAGAGATTAAATTATATAACTAATCTAAGCACTTAATAAACTACTTTCTATACAGAAACTGCTCAACCATGAAAATTTGACAGGCAGCTGTCATCAGTACAAGTATCTCTCAATGAAATAAATTTTGTTTATGACCATATAGTAATAATTCAATCACCACCAAATTCTTTGTCTTAGAAATTAAAGAGAAGAAAAAAAAAGGGTTATAATGAATTATTGGTTCCAATTCTTTATCCTTTGCTTTATTCATATTATTTGCCATGAAATTTTGCAGTTCGTCTAGTAACCTGGAGGTACAAGGGAGCTTCCTTTTCCTCAGTTTTAAATGAGTCATATGACTTCCTTTGGCCAATAAAATGTTAGCATCTGATTCAAGCAGAGCCTTGAAATGTGCTTGTGAATTCAGGGGTGCCCACTTGAGCTTCTGTCATTGCCCTTACACAGGGATGTCCACCCTGAATACCCCCATTTAGGAAAAGGATAATATACACACAGACTAGAACAACACTTGTCAAAATGAAGGCAGAAGAGCCACCCGAAAGACCAACAAACTAGTGAAAAATGTGGTTTTACTTATATAGTAGTTAATAGCATTTATCAGTTAACTTTCCATGCCAGTATATATACATATATATATATACACACACATATATAGATATATATGCATTTTACAGTATTTTCCCCTTCATTCTGCCATTACAAATCTTAAATGCAAATTTGTTATTTGTTAAAAAATAGCAAGATTCAGAAATCATAGCAGTTGCCTGACATTTATTCCTCGAGACAAGACATGTTAATACTAAAATATAAAATGAAATTTTCATATCACCTCTTGAATCTGCCTACTTAAAAAATATGTGTATAAAAATACACATCTCCAAAACCTGCCTAATACAGAGACCCTTATCAGAAGACAAATAATCATTAAAGGAAATATGTAAAGAGTTCCTGATTTTAATTACCTCTGCCAGAGATGGTGTCAAACATTTGTAGAATAATTTACTTTAGTAAAAATTGGTTGGATATGGTGAGTCAATGAATAATGAAATTTCCCAAGGCAAGTAGTAGGAAATACATCTTCATTCATTCCTTTTCTCCATTACATAACCTTCAAACTTATATTTGAGGGAAAAGAGGAAATTATATAAACAGATATGACTTAATGCCACTTTCCCATTTAAATATATGCAATGTCAAATTTCCATGGCACGTTTTTTGTTTACACTCTTTTCTAATATTTACATTTCACTTCCTACTCTGAAAAATATAATTTATAAAAAGCTCCTAAGACTATAGACGGCTATAATGATATAAGAAAAATATCATCAACTAAAATTGACTCTCTCTAATAAAAAATATCAATTCAGGAAATATTAATCAAGACTAGAATTATTAGAATTATTGAATATTGTAGTTTCCAACATACATGAATGCTAAAGTGAATTTCTAAAGCTGATATGTTATACAACTTGCTTGCCTGCTCTTCATGGTAAAAGTTCTGAGTTTCCTTAGACATGTGGTCTATCATCATAAAACTAGGACTAATCCATTCCCCAAATTTAATTCAATCTCACTGTTTATATTGGGAAAATATGTGAAAAGAAGTCAAAAGTACTTTGATAGACAAAATAATGTAGCATCGTGGTTTTAGCCCAATGAGACCTATTTTGGACTTCTGACCCCCAGAGCTATAATTTGTGTTGTTTTAATCCATAGTTTTTGCTAATTTCTTATAGCAACAATGGAAAATTAATACATTACAGATGAAATAAAGATATCCCCATGACCTACAGAGTTGCTGGGCAGAGACAATGAAATAGGCATGGAGAAAGAATGGCACAATCTTCCTGATATCTAATCTTTTAAACAGTACAGAGGCAGACAAAATGGGAAGACCTTGCCATGTCCTTGGGATGATTCTCTACTTTAGAGAGCTGTGGCAGCTTTTAATATCAAAGACCAGTGATATTTAGCATTGTAACATAAGGTGTCTTCTTCCTTAGGAGAGTAACACTAGGAGACTTAACACATTGATCAAATTCTAAGAGCTTAAACTGTTAATATTTTTTTAAAGCACATTCTCAGTTAATTCTGATGGCATTTAATGTAGAGGATCAAAAGCAGACATATTTCAGTTTTTTAAAGTAAAGGATATAACAATAAAGACTAATATTTTTGGTTTTCCTAGCATTCTGTTATTTTCCCATATTCCACATGAATCAGTGGAATTCAGTGACTGTGTGCAGTGCTTGTATGTATGTTTATTTGTATGTGACTTGTAAGTGGGAGTGGGTACAAACAGGATGATAACAACCAAAAGTAATGAGTGATAGGATGAGAAGCAGTTCCCCAGTGATGGAGAGACAAAACAAATCTTCTCAAGAATGGAAGCTTGAAGGCATTTACAGGGAGGAGAACAGAAGACATGGCAAGTATGGGAGATCATTTCAAACTTGGCTGGGCAAGTGACACAGGAATGGTGACAGAACCCAGAGAAAGTATTAGGGGTGCCAAGAACATGGAGCTAGTCATTGTTTTTGCCTTAATCTCTAGAAGAACACAGCATAATTCAACTGCAAGTAGAGTAATCATCAGCTACAGAATTTGTTAATGCCCAGTTCAAAATAAAATTCAATTCTCTTTGTTCAAAAATTATTAAGAATCTCAGTATGGTGTGGAAGACATGAGAGCAGACACCAAACTGAGTGTGAGGCTCTTCTGAGCATAGGACCTTGTACATCTGCTTGGGGAGCATGCCCATGGAGCCCTCCATGAGAAGAAGATACGGGCTAGGGATGAGAAAAGACATGAAATAGTGGTCGTCCTAGGTTGTTACGTCCCTTTCTTTCCACTGTGGGACCTAGGGGATAATCAGGCATTACTGTCCACTAGACTGGAGGTGGGAAGCTACTGAGAATTGAGAGGTGTCTGTTCTGCATTTCAAGGGAGTAATTTAATGTGAAGTGGTTGAAATGCACAGCTGATGCTCAGGTTTGGAGAGCCCTAGCCAAAGGCAGGTGTGGGCTAAGGCCCAGTGGGAAGGCACCAGCAGTGAGCCTGCAGCAGTGGTTGGATGGATGGCCCATCTCAGCCCCTGCCAGTGCCTTATAACCCAGCCCAACTTCACAGACAGAAATGGTGAGAACAGCACAGGGGTAACCAGGACACAGCTGACCTTCTCCAAATGCCAGAAAATAATAAGACCCTGAAATATGGATCTTTTCCAACAAGGAGAGGGAAAGAAGAGCAAGAGGGTGGGTATGGATGGGCTGAATCTCATTGAGGTAACATACACAAACTTTAGACCAGGATTGCATATGTCTCAGACATGAAGAAACTGGGTTCTTTGCAACTATAAAACATGGATAAAATAAATATAGTAAAAGAAAATTAAAATTGTATTTTTGTATACATGAAACATAAACTATAAAATTTATATGTTTATGCTGTTTGAAATAAAAAACAATTACCATTACTCTAATTAAATTGGTGATTAACTAAATATTACAGTTTTTGGTTCTACTAATTTACTAAAATAAAATATCAAAGGGTAATAATATTCAAAAAGAGAAAAATTGGGTAACTAAATTTTCACATTTTTTAGGTACATTGTAGCATAATCGTGTATTGATTTACCACATATTGTATACTTTAAAACAATATTTTTAAGTACTTTGTTGTGTTGATTAATGGAGGATTATAAAATATCAGCAGATCAGACTGGAGATTAAAGATGACAGTGTGAGAGGTGAGACAGAGGCCTCCTCCCAAAACCACATATAATACAAAATTATAATTAATACAACTAATCCTAAAAGAGCAACAGGAAAGAAGGCTGTGCCAGACTGCATATACCTAGAGAACAGAGCAGACCTCATGGAACAGGGTAAAATACCAAAGCTGTGATCCAGCAGGACCCAGCCCTTCCCCAACCCCAGCTCCCCAGTGGGAGGAAGAGAAAAGGAGTGGTGAGTGGGTAGAAGCATAGGACTGCTGAACACCCAGCCCTGGAGATCTACTTTGGGAGCATGAACCTACATTGCATAGTGCTCTGGAGATTAGTGAGGTTGGAAAGTTAAGACAGGTGGAACACTTGGAGAGACTGAGATTCCAGTCGCTTGTGGAACACAGGTATCCACAATCAACAACTCTGGGACAAAATGAAGGCGGGCACTCTGAGAGACATCCTAACAGTGAGAGGGCTGCTAAAAGTGCAAAAATTGCACAGAGTTTGCTGCTCAGGAGAAAGGACAAGTGGACAAAATTGGCCAGGTGGATTCTGCCCAGCAGGTTGAGAACTTTCAGGAGCTTCAGGCGCTCCATACCCCTGGCTGGCTATGCAGCTCTGAAGCTCCCCAACATTATAAGCAGCCTGCTGCACCTTCCTCCTGGCCGGCACCAACTGCTCACAAACAGAAAGCCCCTACCTTGGCATCAGGCCAGCCAGAGGGAGGCCCCACCTACAACAGATACAAACACAAAGCATAGAGGCTTACACATGTGCACTCGGAACAGTGGTTCTGACAGTGGAGACAGGCACAGCAGCTGGGAAGCAAGGAACAACTCTTTCCTTTCCCCAGGCACAAGCACTGCTCCCCTGAGACCCAGGAACTCACTCCAGGGACCGACCAGCTCTAGAGAGTAGAGCTTCTGGGCACTAGAGGGTGTCACATACAAATAAGAAATGTTAAAGGAACCTGGTTCAAACCAAAATCCCCCAAACACCAGAGAAGGGCAAAGTGAAACTGAACTCATCAATTTTCCTGAAAGAGATTTCAAAATAAAAATCATAAACATGATCATGGAGGTACAGAAAATTATTTAATACTCAAGAACTCAGGGTAGAATTCAGGAGTGAGATTCAATCATTAAGGAATACAATGAAACATACAATGGAGGGATTTAAAAGCAGATTAGATGTAGTAGAGGAGATGGTAAATGGAATAGAATTAGAGAAGAGGAATACAAAGAAGCTGAGGAAAAGATAGAAAAAAGGATCTCTAGGAATGAAAGACTATTGAGAGAACTTTGTAACCAATACAAATGGAACAATATTCACATAATAGGAGTAAAAGAGGAAGAAGAGAGATAAAGGGATAGAAAGTGTCCTTGAGGAGGAAATTGCTGAGAACTTCCCCAATCTGGGAAAGGAGATAGTCTCTCAGGCCATGGAGATGCACAGATCTCCCAACACAAGGGACCAAAGGAAGACAACACCAAAACATATTATAATGAAAATGGCAAAGATCAAGGATAAAGACAGAATATTAAAAGCAGACAGAGAGAGAAAAAAATATCACATACAAAGGGAAACCCATCAGGCTATCATCAGACTTCTCAGCAGAAACCTTACAGGCCAGAAGGGAGTGGCATGATGTATTTAATGCAATAAAGCAGAAGGGCCTTGAACCAAGAATACTCTATCTGGCAAGATTATCATTTAAATTAGAAGGAGGGATTAAACAATTTCCAGATAAGCAAAAACTGAGAGAATTTACCTCCCACAAACTGTCTCTACAGTGTATTTTGGAGGGACTGCTATAGATAGAGGTGTTCCTAAGGCTAAACAGCTGTCAAACAAGGAAATAAAACCACAGTAAAGAAAGTAGATCAATTAACTACTAAGCAGATGCAAAATAAAATCAACTACCTGCAAAGTCAGTCAGAGAATAGGCAAACAGTACAGAATATGATACCTAATATATAAAGAATGGAGGATGAAGAAAAAGGAGGAAAAAAAAAAAGAACCTTGGGATTGTGTTTGTAATAACAAACCAAGTGAGTTAAATTAGACTGTTTGATAGTAGGGAAGTTACCCTTGAACCTTTGGTAACCACAAAGCTAAATAAAGCCTGCAATGGCAAAAAGTACATACCTATCAATACTCACTCTAAATGTGAATGGTCTGAATGCACCAATCAAAAGACATAGAGTCACTGAATGGATTAAAAAAAGAAGACCCATCTATTTGCTGTCTATAAGAGACTCACTTTAAACCCAAAGACATATGCAGACTAAAAGTAAAGGGATGGAAAAAGATATTTCATGCAACTAAAGGGAGAAAAAAGCAGGCATTGCAGTACTTGTATCAAACAAAATAGACTTCAAAACAAAGGAAGTAACAAGAGACAAAGAAGGTCATTACATAATGATAAAGGGGACGGTAAAAAAAGAGAATAAATCAATTATAAATACCTATGCACCCAACACAGGAACACTTACATATGTGAAACAAAATCTAACAGAATTAAAGGGGAAATAGAATGCAGTGCATTCATTTAAGGAGACTTCAACACACCACTCACTCCAAAGGACAGATCAAACAGAAAGAAAATAAATAAGGAGACAAAGACACTGAATAACACATTAGAACAGTTGGACCTAACAGACATCTACAGAACTCTCCAATCAAAAGCAGCAAGATACACATTCTTTTCAAGTGCACATGGAACATTTTCAAGAATAGCTCATATATTAGGCCACAAAAATTGCCTCAGTAAATTCAAAGAGATTGAAATTTTACCAACCAGCTTCAGCTTCACAGACCACAAAAGTATGAAACTAGAAATAAATTAAGCAAGTAAGCGAAAAAGCCTACAAACACATGGAGGTTTAACAACATGCTCCTAAATATTCAATGGATCAATACCAAATAAAAACAGAGATCAAGCAATATATGAAGACAAATGACAACAATAATTCAACACCACAAAATCTGTGGGATGCAGTGAAGGCTGTGCTAAGAGGAAAGTACATTGCAATACAGGCTTATCTTAGGGAAGAAGAACAATCCCATATGAACAGTCTAAACTCACAATTAACGAAACTAGAAAAAGAAGAACAAATGAGGCCCAAAGTCAGTAGGAGGGACATAACAAATACCAGAGCAGAAATACATAAAATTGAAAAGAATAAAAGAGTAGAAACAATCATTGAAAGCAGGAACTGGTTCTTTGAGAAAATAAACAAAATAGATAAACCCTTAGGCAGACTTATCAAGAAGAAAGAGAGGGTCTACACACATAAACAGAATCAGAAATGAGAAAGAATAAATCACTATGGACACCACAGAAATACAAAGAATTATTAGAGAATACTATGAAAAATTATATGATAAAAAACTGGATAACCTAGAAGAAATGGACAACTTTCTAGAAAAATGCAACATTGCAAGGCTGACCCAGGAATAAACAGAAAATCTGAACAAACCATTTACCGGGGAATGAAACTGAATTGGTAATCAAAACCTACCTAAAAATATGACCCCTATACCAGATGACTTAATTGCTTAATTTTATCAAACATTTAGTGAGGACCTAATAAACATCCTCTTTAAAGTTTTCCAAAAAGCAAAATGAGAGGGAATACTTCCAAACTCACTCTATAAGGCCAGCATCACTCTAATACCACAACCAGGTAGACACCACAAAAAAAGAAAATTACAGACCAATATCCCTGATGAACATAGATGCAAAAATACTCAACAAAATATAAGCAAACACAATTAAAAAATACATCCAAAGGATCATCCATCATGATCAAGAAGGATTCATGCAAAGGATGCAAGAATGTTACAATATTTCAAAATCCATCAACATCATGCACCACATCAACAAAAAGAAGGACAAAACCCACATGATCATCTCCATAGATGCTGAAAAAGCGTTCAACAAAATTCAACATCCATTCATGATAAAAACTCTCTCCAGAATGGGTTTAGAGGGCAAGAACCTCAACATAATAAAGGCCGTATATGACAAACCCACAGCCAACATCATACTTAATAGCAATAAGATGAAAGCTTTCTCTTTTAGTATAAAGAACAAGATAAGGATGCTCATTCTCCCCACTTTTATTCCACATAGTTCTGGAGGTCCTAGCCATAGCAATGAGAAAACACAAATAAATAAAAAGGCATCCAGATTGGTAAAAAATAAGTTAAACTGTCACTATTTGCAGATGACATGATATAGTACATAAAAAACCCTAAAGAATCCACTCCAAAACTACTAGATCTAATATCTGATTTCAGCAAAGTTGCAGGATACAAAAGTAATAGAAATATGTTGCATTCCTATACACAAACGATGAACTACCAGAAAGAGAAATCAGGAAAACAATTCCATTCACAATTGCATCAAAAAGAATAAAATACCGGTGCTCCTCTCTCTGAGGTCACCCGCACTTTCCAAGAGAGTAACCTTTTAGCTTTAAACTCTCTTTTCAACCTTTCAGGGGGCGCTCCTCTCCCTGCAGTGGCCCACACTTCCTAAGTATGTAACCTTTTAATCTTAAACTTTCTCTCTCCAAACTTTCGGGGAGCCTCTCCATGCTGAGGTTGCCTGCTGAACTTCTTCTCTCTTTAAGAAACTTTAAATAAAGCTTTTACTCTGCTTCACAAAAGAAAAAAGAATAAAATACCTAGGAATAAACCTAACCAAGGAAGTGAAAGACCTATACCCTCAAAAATACAAGACACTTTTGAGAGAAATCAAAGAAGACACCAATAAATGGAAATACAGCCCATGCTCATGGGTAGGAAGAATTTATATTGTCAAAATGGCCATTTGCCTAAAGCAATCTACAGATTAAATGCAATCCCTATCAAAACATCAATGGCATTCTTCAGTGAACTAGAGCAAATAGTTCTAAAATTCATATGGAACCACAAAAGACCATGAATAGCAAAAGCAGTCCTGAGAAGGAAGAATAAAGGGGGAGGAATTATACTCCCTGACTTCAAGCTCTACTATAAATCCACAGTAATCAATACAATTTGGTACTGGCACAAGAACAGACCCATAGACCAATGGAACAGACAAGAGAGTCCAGATATAAACCCAAGCATATAAGGTCAATTTATATATGATAAAGGGGCCATGGATATACAGTGGAGAAATGACAGCCTCTTCCACAACTGGTGTTGGCAAAACTGGACAGCTACATGCAAGAGAATGAAATTGGATTATTTTTTACCCCATACACAAAAGTAAACTCAAAATGGATCAAAGACCTGAATGTAAATCATGGAAACAGAAAACTCTTAGAAGAAAACATAGGCAAAAATCTCTTGAATATAAACATGAGCAACTTTTTCCTGAACACATCTCCTTGGGCAAGGGAAACAAAAGCAAAAACGAACAAATGGGACTACATCAAGCTAAAAAGCTTCTGTACAGCAGAGGACACCATCAGCAGAACAAAAAGGCATCCTACAGTATGGGATAATGTATTTGTAAATGACTTACCCAACAAGGGGTTAACATCCAAAATACACAAAGAACTCACATGCCTCAACACCAAAAAAGCAAATAACCTGATTAAAAAATGGGTGGAAGATATGAACAGACAGTTCTTCAAAGAAGAAATTCAGATGGCCAACAAGCACATTAAAAGTTGCTACACATCACTTATCATCAGGGAAATGCAAATTAAAACCACAAGGAGATATCACCTCACAACAGTTAGGATGGCCAACATTGAAAAGGCTAGGAACAAGTACTGGTGAGGATGCAAAGAAAGGGGAACCCTCCTACACTGCTGGTGGGAATGTAAATTAGTTCAACCATTGTGGAAAGCAGTATGGAGGTTTCTCAAAAAACTAAAAATAGAAATACCATTTGACCTGGGAATTCCACTCTTAGGAATTTACTCAAAGAATACAAATTCTCAGATTCAAAAAGACATATGCACCCCTATGTTTATTGCAGCACTATTTACAATAGCCAAGATATGGAAGCAAACTAAGTGTCCATCAGTAGATGAATGGATAAAGAAGAGGTGGTACATATACACAACGGAATACTATTCAGCCATAAGAAGAAAACAAATCCTATCATGTGCAACAACATGGATGGAGCTAGAGGGTATTATGCTCAGTGAAATAAGTCAGGCAGAGAAAGACAAATACCAAATGATTTCCCTCATTTGTGGAGTATAACAACAAAGCAAAACCGAAGGAACATGACAGCAGCAGACTCACAGACTCCAAGAAAGGACTAGCAATTACAGAAGGGGAGGGGTTGGGGAGGGCTGGTTGGGAGGGATGGAGAATGGGATTGAGGGGTATTATGATTAGTTCACATGGTGTGGGGGAGCTCATGGAGGAAAGACAGTGTAGCACAGAGAAAACAAGTAGTGACTCCATGGCATCTTACTACACTGATGGACAGCAACTGCAATGGGGTATAGGGCAGACTCGATAAAATGGGTGAATGTAGTAACCACATTGTTTCTTTTGTGAAACCTTCATAAGAGTGTATATCAATGATACCTAATTAAAAAAAATCTGAACAGAGCATTAAGAAATCATAACATTAACACATAAAAAAAATGATGAGTAAAATACAATAAATATGCTTTTTATATCATTATTTGGAATTTTCCAAAAAGAAAAAAAGAAACTGAAAATGACTGTTGTGTGAAGGTTTGATGCTTTAACTACAATAAATAGAGTGATAGAGTGATCTCCCAGAAACCAAGGAAAGTATTTGTAGCAATATAAGCATGGGGAAATAAGTACTGAGCCATGCCAAGTGGGACAAATTGGAACCAAGTGTCCCACATAAAAATGCAACTCTTGAGAAGTGATTGCAAAGGTAAATAGAACATAGTCCTAATAAAAAACGGGATACCAGAAAAGCATGAGTACCTTATTTTCAATGCTGTGGACTTAAAATGACTCAGATAGGCTTGTAGAGAACTATATTTTCCTAAAAGAACTTGGTGTCCCCAATGTAAAAATTTTTAATTAAATGACAGATACTGAGGCAGGACTTCTGGAATAATGGAGCAAGGAGCCAGGCAGACCTTCAATGATTTAACTTTCTGGAAATTGACCTCAGGGTACACAGCATATGGGGAAACATTAATTTAAGCAAATCTACTAAGTCTCAGTAAGTAGAGCCCATCAGACACCACCTGTTTCCTCTCTGTTACCCCTTTTACCTGACCTCTCCTCCAGAGGCTCAAATCTGGGTGGGAATGACCAAGAAGAAGGGGACCCTCCCCCTCTGGTCTCCAGCCTGAGACTAGAGTCTTATCCTAGGAGTGACAGGTTGCTGGCGTCTCTTTCACCCCCACCCTTACCCCCATCTCATGCTGCCGCTCCACTCAACCTCTGTTGCAGAAAGTACATCCTTGGTGGGTGGTGTAGAATACCAAGACTGGCTTTCCACTCATTCCACATTAGTAGAGAAGCTCCATTCCCAACACCTGAAGGCCAAGAATCCTGGAGCCCCAGTGACTCACTTGCAGGGAGGAGGTTTGACACTGAAGAACAACTCTTAGAAAGCCAGACTTAAAAATAAAATTGTATACATCTCTGGCAGTAGGTAAGACTGTGCATGTTCAAGGTTTCTCTGTCTCAAGAGTGATTAGAAAGCAAACCTCCAAGCTACTAATCATTGTCAGAACGGTGGTTGCAGCCTCTGAGTCACACAAATAACCAATAGTAAACAGTTAAAATCTAACTGGCTAAACCTTTGACCAAGAAGTTGCATGTGCTAAGCCAGTGGTAACTCCCCAAGCAGCCAATTTAAAAGATAAAAATAGGAAAAAAATTCTGAATGGGGACATCAGAGGCAGTACAAAGCAAGGAAAATATACTTCACACAGATAGGTCACACAAGTCACTTAATGGATATAAACAAGCGAATAAACAACAGCAACAATATCAACCAGGGATATTCGTTACTAGAAGTCAACTTTGGAAATAAGTGGGTGCTCTGTCAGAGACTACGGAGCAAGTGGTCTGGTTCTTTGTGACCTGAGGTGGTCAGAGCATCCCTCACTGCCTCCACCCCCTACTCTACCCCCAGCACATTTAGCAAAACAGTTTATTTCCATGGAAGCTATAACGGCAGAGTCAGTTGAAAAGAAATTGTAGGTCATGTCAGTGTTTTCTGCAACCCTTTCTAACCTCAAAAAAGCTGTGTTACTAAAAATGGCCTAATGGCTCCAACTCTGACACTTGTACTTCCAAATACTTACAACATTCATTTATACATGCCTGTTTGGGGAATTAAGAACAAGCTAGTTTTTTACCAAAATGGAAACAAATGTAATTACTATAAAAACAAAACAAAACTGTATTGGAGTAAGGAAATCAGATGATAACTTGAGTCCACATGAATAAATGAAGATAAATAGAAATGGTAAAGATGAAGGTTTATAAAATAAACTTTACAAATATAGATATATTGTTCTCCTTTCCTCTTGGTTTCTATAAAACACATAAGATTATATAAAGTGGCAATTGTAGCAATATGTTAGTGTGTTTGTAACATAGATAAACCTAATATGTTTGAGAATAATAGCACACAAAAAGGGGAAGGGAATGGAGTTGTAAGGCAATCAAACCTCTATAATTCACTGGATCCAAGCTAGTACAAATGTGAAGTAGATTTTGATGATGTCAATAGTCATATTTAAGCCCTAGATAAATCACTGAAAATAGCTAAATAGCATAAGTAAACACCACTAAAGGAATTAAAATATTATACTAGAATATGTTCACGTAATACAAAAGAAAATAGTAAAAGAGGAACAGAGGTGCAAAAGCACATAGGATGTGTAGAAACAAAAAGAAAAATGGAAGATATAAATCAAGCCTGTAATAACAACATGAAGTGTCAGTGGATTGCACAAAACTCTCAAAAGTCAAAGACTGTGAGATTTGATAAAGAAAATCAAGGTCCCACTATATGCTGTTTAAAAGAGAGATATATTAGAGTCACATGCAAAAATATACTGAAATGAAAAGCCTGAAAAAGATATACTATGTGAAGAGCCAGCATTAGAATTGTAGTGGCTTTATTAATATCAGAAAAAATAAACTTTAAAACAAAAAATGTTACTAGAGATAAAAAGGGACAGTATATTAAAGAGTCAATCAACTAGGAATGTACAAAAAATGTAAACATATAAGCATTTAACAACAAAGTCTTAAAATACATTAGGCAAAACTGACAGATTTGAAGAAAAATAGACTGTGAGATTTTAACACACTTCTTTTAATAAAGACAGAACAAGTAGGTTGAAGGAAAAAGAAGATGTTAATAACACTATAAATCGACTAAACCTAACAGACATCTATAGAAGAGTCCACTCAGCAAAAGCATAATACATATTCTTTTCAAGTGCACGTGGAACAGTCCTTACAATAAACTACATGCTAGGCCATAAAAAAGGTCTAAGTAAAATCAAAAGCATTGAAATCTTACAAATTATATTCTCTAACCTCAATGAAATTAGAAATCATTATTAGAAGGAAATTTACAAATATATGGAAATTAAACAACACACTCTTAAATAACCAGTGAGTCAAATAAAAAATTACAATGGAAATTTGAAAATGTTTTGAAGTGAAGGAAAATGAAAATACATCATAGTAAAACTTATAACTAAAACAGTTCTCAGATTAAAATATATACTTATAAGTACATGTGTTTAAAAAAGAAGAAATATCTAAAATCAATACCATAAAAGAACATTTTATGTTCAACCTGAGAGAAAATTCATAACAGAAATAAAGACATATTTAAGGATTTGCCACAGAGAGTGAAGGGAGTATATGACAGTTTGAAAGATGTGCAAGTAAGATGAGAATATCCAATATATATCTATCAAAAGGTTTAGAAGATCATAAGTGTGAAAGATAGGATAATAATCAAGGAATACCAGCTAACACTTCTCCAGAACTGATGAAAGATACCTATCCTCAGGTTGAGGCAGAGTCCCTAAACTGCTGTATCTAAGGGTTCTAGAATAGTGACTGACACTTAGCAGACACTTGTTAAACATTTGTTGAGTGAATCTAAAAATATTAAGCTGAAACTATGAAGCATCAAATATAAAGAAAAGATTTTAAAGTCTAACACCCATTTAGATTTCCTTATAAGGAATGTCAAGGTAATGACAACAAGAGTTTTCAATTATGAAAACAGAAGCTACATAACTTCCTAGGAGGAATGCTGGAAGAAAAGAATCCTTGGCCTAGAATTATACCCAAATAACCATAAACCAAGCTTGAAGGAAAAATGAAAATATTAAATAAATAAGAGCAGAGTCCCTAACATTAACAGACCTTTCATGAAGGATCTTTTTTGTTTTTTTTTTTTTTGTTTGTTTGTTTTAACATGGTACCTTTCAGAAAACAGGTGTAACTAAATCCCCCTGTGATGTATGAGAAGGATTGGTAAGATAAAAATTGGTAAAAATGGTGGGGAATCTAAAACAGTGATAACAAACAAATATTTAAAACTGGGTATTTGGGGAGGAGAAAAGATGGAATTAAAATACAGGGCAATATGTACATTAGAGGAAAGATGGCTCAGAAGACATGAAATATTGATAGTATTTTATATTGTGTATAAGGAAAGCAGAGTTATATTATTATGGAATTTGTTCAGTCAAATGTAATGCGAAAATTAAAGCATGAAACTGAACATTTAAAATAGAATGTGCAATTTTGAACAGTAAAGAGTAAAAAGGAAATGGAAAACCAAAAATAAGATCAAAATTAATCACAATAAGTAAAGAAGCTGAACTCTGTAATAATATAACTATATAAAATGAAGGTTTTATGCATGTATGAAAACATAAGTCATGGGACACTCACAAGATCAAAGATGCCTCAATGGCCTGAGTGCTTTAATCATGTATCCTCAGTCTAACTCCAGATTCATGCAAATAAATTTTAAAAAGTTGAATTTAGCAACAAATTATGTATCAGACAATAATAACTGGATTATTTGTGACAGATACCTTTTTTTCAGTATTGAGGTTAGTTTTTTACTTTTACTTTATTGAAAAATAGACATCGACTTTGACTCTTTCAAAGATTAATTGCAATTAGTGTTTGATGACTTGACCCCCTACAAAGAATTCATTAAGAAGATGGTACAGTGCGACTTAGATATAATTTAGTTCACATAGTTCCAATTTGAGACATCCTATTTAAAACAATGACCCATTTAAAGATGATTGAGAAATGTCTAACAGAGCCATTCACTTCCTTATTTATTCTCTCAGGAATTTAGAACGACACAGAAAAAAAGCGTGTGTAATTCTTCAATAGCCCTGAAAATTTCCATTGAAGATCACAAAACCTAATCGAGAAATTCCTTTTATGAATGTGACTGTAATAGGTATGACATTTTTCTCAGATGCTGGTGAATGTTAACTGTCATGGTGATTTGGATGCTATAACTTAATACATTGTTTTAGACTTAATGAACTTTATTAAATCTACTCACAAGCAAAATATTTTATAATTAAACAAAATATCTTGGCCCATATCACCTGTGTAACAAACCAGTTTCCTGGGTTATGTTCTAATTTCCTAGATATTTGAAATTGATATTTATTCATAGTATTTTATTTTTTCCTTTTAAGGAAAGCTATAATGTGGCAAAGTCTAGATTTTGATAATTTCCTTTTTTTTTAAAGTTTCCTGATGTAACATGGTCATTTTTTCATATTTAGTATTGGAATTCTTGGTATTGCTTCATTCACTTTTAAAATTCTTTTGGATATACACTGATAATTTTGCAGTAAGGTCACAACAGAAGGTTAAAGAACATGAAATAGAGGAAAAACAACATATTTCTGGCATAATTTTCATCTATAGAAAAGAATGATTAGTTTCAAAGCTTCTACAAGCCCCATATGAGTCCTTAATGTGATAATTTGATATGCTTGTTCACCAAATCTTACAGGGGACCAAAGGCATTTCTATACCCTGTTGTTCTACTGGCTAATGTTTCAAAAAATAGACTTGATAACCCAATGATTGCTGTTTTACTCTCCTGCTCCTGGAATCTATGTTTTTGAAATGGGTTATATTCATAGGCAAAGGTAAAGCATGACTTAAATGTTGACCAAGAGCAGAAACTTTAAATATAACATATAGAGGTACTTTTTATTAGGAAGGAATATGATTTACTGAAAATTGATGTAACTTGGCTTCAACAAAGGAGTTTCTTTTATATAACAAGAGAAGTCCACAGGAACTCAGTATAGAACCTGGGTAGTCTCCAAGGTAAATCCTGGAACCAGGTTCTCGCTGTCTTTCCGACCTCCATTTATCCTGACTCATGCTGCCTCCTGGTTACCATAAAGCTGTTGTACCATCAGGCATTATGTCCAGGCTCCAGAAAGAAAGAGTCAAAGCAACAGGTCATTGTGGTTATCTACTGCTGTGTAATGAATTAACTAAAATTCAATGGCTTAAAATTGGTTATTATAATAAAACGATAGTTATAAAAATAATGGCTATTTCTCAGGATGCTGCAATCTGTGCTAAGCTCACCTGAATGGACTGGCTGATCTTGAAAGCTGGAAGATGAGCTAGAGGCTCTCCTGGATGATTTCTCTTTTTCTCTTTCTCTCAGTCTATGTGGCCCCAAACTACTTTAACTCTTTGCCTGCTAGGAAAAGCTTTATGTGGTCATTGCAGTTTTCCAAGAGCCAAATTCACTAACTGCCAAGCCTTCTAGGGGTTTCAACTTGATTATCCCTTCAGCCAATTTCTATTTCTGCAAGTAACCCCTAGGCCCATCCCCTATTCCAAAGGAGGAGAATATATAAGATTGTGACACCTGAAAACATAGTTCATTTGGGGCCTTCATTTACTGGCCCCTAATGATTCATACTTCTCTTCCTTTTAAAATGCCCATCTCTTTCCATGCCACCCCCAGGCCACCAGATGTCTCATTCCATCACAGAGTCTGTGTCAGGCTTGAGATTATTTTCAGCTGTCAGAGTCCTTTAAACTATGTAGACTATTTACACACACACATACACACACACAGAGTATGCAATGTTGACACTAGGACAGGAAAACCAAAACAAGTATTAACTTTCATAAAGGGAAAAAATGAAAGGCACAGAGCAGGAACTCACCACTTAACAATTCTGAAATCCAGTCAGGGACATAGTGGCACCAGTTACTTTATTTGGACTCACATTCTGTTTCATGTTTCTTGAGAGCCCTCCGAGTTGTCTTCCTTTTCCCATAAAACATGTTCCTCTTTTTCACATAAGTTCCTTTTTCAGCCTGTTTCTAGCCTGAAAAATTCAGGGACATTGAAGCCTCTCTTAATTTGGGATTTCTATTCTGTTACTATATTTTTCTTAAACTTATGCAATTCCTTTACAAAACTGTGTATCTCTTAGATCTTATGTAATAATCCATTGCATTATACAAAAGCGACACCATATAACATTCCTTTGGCGTCACGCCCTTCTACTTGGACTGAGAATCTCGGTGCTGTGTTACAATGCCATCAAGATTCACAGAATAACTAGTATATAACAGGGAGTATCTAGGAGGAACACTTTTAAGATTTGTAAAAGCAAGTTTTTCTGGTTGAGAGCATGTGGGAGGCCTCCATTTGACATTTTCTGAGTATCAGCAAAAATTATAAGAACAACACCCTGACCTGAGGCTACTTTTAATGACAGGGCCCTAGACTTAATATTTTCTTAATATTTCCTATTTTGAGACTCTTGAGAAAGAGACTGTGGATGAGAAACAGTTTATTTTTGAACCCTGTGACCCCTGGTTCCTTCATATTTCCTCTTAAATCATGCTTTAAAAATGAAGAATGCCATCTTCGACTCCTTCAGAATTCTAGGCAATTAGAAGAGGCCAACTGGTTCTTTCAACATTCTGTCTGGAAATTTTATGGCCATATCCATTTTTTTGTCTTCCATGTTAATGCAGGCAACGGTTTTGCTGATTATTCTGCTCTGAATCATGTCCCCTTTATTAAGGTCTCCAATAGCAATTTTCTTCTTGTCCCTTCAGAATTTATTAGCCGTTTCCATGAGGCCCTCAGTTCTCTGCCCGCTACCCAATTTTAAAACCAATACCACTTAATCTTAGGTTTTTGTTACAGAAGTATCTTCCTTCTAGATATCAATTTCTATTTTGGTTATGTCATAATGAAACATAACATACCAACATACAGTGACTTAAAACAACAACTATTTTATAATTTTTCACAACCATGCCATGCTGGCTGAGCTCATCTGGGTGGGTACTCTTGTTCTGCAGGGGTCACATCTATGGCTGCCTTTCTCTTGCCGGTTGGGTGGATTGGGCTTACTTCCCATGTAATCTCAGGTCCTCTCCTTCTTCCGGTGAGCATTCTAATTGATTTTCGCATGGGGACCCTCCATCAGAGCTGCAGGACTTCTTACTGGTGGTTCTGATTTCCCAAAAGCCCAGAACTGCCAGGCCTTCTTAAGACTTAGGCCAGGAACTGCACAATGCTGTTTCCATCCCATTCACTGGTCAGCATAAGTCCGGGGGTAGCCCATATTCCGATGGAGAAAACTCAACAAAGCACAAATACCAGGACACATGGTCCATTTCAGTGAAAACCACAAGCAACAGACAGGCATACTGTGATGTTCACCAGCAGTGGGAACACTGCAGCCACACTGCATTAGGAAGGAATGCGAGCCACCGAACACGACGTAGCAGTAGTTGAACTAAAAGGAGCATACCGTACATAACAGGGAAATTCCAAAGGAAAATAGTATAGGTTCACTGTAGAGTCTCAATAATAATATCCTGGATCCAGTTTGCATCTGTGCTTTCCATTCTGACTCTCAGCAGGATGACTTACATCTTCATTTGCACTGCCTAGCCTAGTGACTGCAAAACGGCTGATTTATCTTCATGTTCAAGCCTTTATTCCAGGTGGAAAAGCTGTAAATTGGATAAAATTGTTCAAGAGTCACAATGTTTTTATCAGAAAAGCAAAACTAGGAGATTTCTACTTAGTTTTCCCTGTGCAGGGTTACATCATATGGCTCCTCCCAGCCGTATGGGGAGATAACACAGGCTAGAAAGACATTGACCATTTTCTGCCATTTGATATGTAAAACCTGTAGCTTTATGGAAGGTGATGTGCAAAGATCAGAATATGTTCAAAGATCAAAATTTGAAAATCAAAGTTTCAAAGCTTAGATAATGGGAGTGTTTTGGTCTCTTGCTTGTCAGTTCCTTCAGTAAAAGTGTTTAAAAAAGATTATAATACTGGTTGAAAACTGTCATTTTATAAACAATAACTGAAGGGAATACAACTCTATAACAGAAGTTCTCTCTATAGTCTGTAATTTAAATTGCCTGAATTTTCAAAATTTGAGGTATTATATTGTTGGAAAAATCAACTCTTACTTTACTCCTTTAACAAGAAATTCTCATGAAATGTTTTCATGATGTGAGATTAATGGCAAAGACCAGATATAGTATGTTGCATTGACACTAGCATGAGTCTACCAGTTCTCATCCAAATTAGTTATGTTATTCTATCCAGGTTCATGGCCATCGAGCTAGAGACTACATTTCACTCTCCCCTGTGGCTTTGTCTGCCATGTGACAAAGTTCTTAGTGATGTGGTGTGGGTAATAGCAAGCACATTTTAAATATGATTGTCCATAACTCACTTTTTCTTTACCTTGCTCCCAAATGGAAATGGCAATGACCAGCACAACATTCATAGCTGTGTGTCGTAGATAGCAAAACTGGTTTGCTGGGTCCCTGGGCTGAGTCACGAAGCACAGAGTTCCTGGGCTCCTAATGTGAATGGGGATTACACTTACATTGTGTTTATACGCAGGCATAGTGGTGCTTAAGCTTTAGCAACTTAGCCTTTACTCTAGCCAGTAAAGAATTGGTGTATTGGAAGGCTTGCTGCTGCCACAAAACCTTAAAATGTGGAATTGACATTGAAGTCTGGATAAAGTTAATATATTTATTTAAAATGTCACCTTTGGTAACTGGGAGAGCAAAAGCATTGCCTGAATAGACAGCAGCTCTGAGAGAAGCTATTGGAAAAAGCCAGAATGTTGCCATGTGTTAGCCGTTTATTGCTGCATTTAGCTAGCTTATTTCAAGAATTAATGAGCTCAAGCAAGAACTAGATGATTTTCAAGCAGAGATGGGAGAGAATAGAAGAAGTTCAGAAATGTGGGATCTGATAGTGTTAGAAAAGCCAATTGCTTTATCATCACAGCAGCAGGAGATAACCCTGAGGCTCGGAGCCTTTCTGCACAGTGCCCCTTAGGAATTCTTAGCCCAACGAATGCATCTATAGCTGATCTGTGCCAATGATCAGATTAAGGGTGTTGCTTTCCAAGTAAGACTGTTGTTTGTTTTATATGGCTTTATGTTTTCAATAGAGTTGTCATTAAAATGAGAGCTCATGACAGTGGCTGAAAAAGAAAGCCAGTCCATACGAACAGATTTAATAATTAATTCCAGAGAAGAGCCTTGGATTTGGTTTCAATCACATGAAAATTGCGGGAAGCAATTAGAACAGAAGCTCACTGACTTTTTTAAGGAATAGTTTCATCAAGAAAATCATGTTTAGCCTTCAAAAAATCTCCAGCTCCCAAATCAGTGGGAGCAAAAGCAGGCTATAAAGCCTAGTGCGCTCCTGAGAAAAGCAATCTCTTTATATCGTGCAGATGTGGCCAGGGAGGATCTACAGCAAGAGAACACATTCTTCCAAGGGAAAGCCAGGAGCTGTAAAAGATAGAGCACAGGAAATTCTTTCCAGTAAGCAGAACCAGTTCTAAGCAAGAAATGTACTCCACTGATAGGACAGGAAGTCTCAGCAATTCTTTTCTAGTAAATTATTATTGCTCCAACCGGTGACAACCTAGCCATTCTTCCCTTTTTCAAATGAGAGATGAGCAAATTCCAAATAATTTCCAAATTACTATTATCATTTTAATATTCTTATTCCACGTGAATTATACAGTTGGTATGAATCACAGGTAAATATCTTATTCAGTGGACAGGATTGTACCCGAACAATCTAGTACCTGATCTGAAAGTAATGAGCAAATGGGACCATCAGTCATCCTCCTTATGAAGATGATGTCTTCTAATGTTTGGAAGATGTGCACGGATATTTGGGTGGCAGACTGTAAGAGAGACTGCTACTTAATCCTTCCTTTTAGTAATAACAACTCTTCCCCTGGACTTTTAGCTGGAATGTATCACCTAGATGTGGATATTTTACTACATTGCACAGAAGTGATTTTTGCAAACTTCACAGCTGTTCTCCTTCACATTCTCACCCCCCCCTTTCTGTTGGACCTGTTATCTTCTCTCTCTCTCTCACATGAGCATATAGATATATAACCCACTCTCATGCTCTTCTTATAATTTGATTGGCAATCCTCCCAATGTTTGCTGGATTTTATGCTCCCTTCTTCAGAAAAGGATTTGAGATTTTTGATTATCCTGATCAAGAAGTGTGGTATAAATGATGAAATACGAATTCATAAAAATTAATAAAAAAAGAAATTGCTTCCATTTTGTTATCTTTCTGTGTCTACATGTCCAGCTTCAGAACTTAGCCACTGTGCTGTGAGGAAGTTCAGGCCACATGCAGAGGCCACATATTGCTGTCCAACAGCTCCAGCCAAGTTCTCAGAGGACAGTCTGTATCAGCTGTCAGATACGTAAATGAGTAAACCTTTAGATAATTCAAGGCCCTTTCAAGGCAGTGTTAGAATAAGAAAGGAATCCAAACCCTAGATGACCTTGTAGAGCAGAAATGATTATTACTTTGGATTTCTTTCCCTTTTCTTGAACTTCGTGAGTGAGAAACAAGCGTTTATCTTTTCAGAAACATTGAGTTTTGATATCTCAGATATAGATAGCATTAGGAATAAGATTGATGTTTCATAGCTTGCCTGATGCTGCCAGGGATTTGGGAAACATACATTAGTCTGGATCCCATGACTTCAATGATCATTTAATTAGTTAGCAGCCATTCATTCACAAATTCACTCATTCACCATATATGTGTTGACCCCCTACTATATTCTGGGTAATGTTCTTGCTGTTGGAAACCATAGGGAACAAGTCAGATGTCATCTCTTTCCTTTTATTTTTTCCTGTTGCTCCTATAATAAACTAACACAAATTTAGTGGTTTAAAACAAGACAAATTTATCCTTTTACAATTATAGAGGTCAGAAATAAAAAATCAAGATGTTGTCTGGGCTGAATTCCTTCTGGAGGTTTAGAGAGTAATCCGTTTCCTTTCTTTTTTTTAGCTTTTAAAGGCTACCTGTATTCCTTGGCTCATACTGCATCATTCCAACCTCTGATTTTTGTTGCCACCTCTCTTTTGTCCCCCCCTCTGATCTTCTGCCTAAGGTTCCTGTTGATTACATTAGGCCCATTGGGATAATCCAAGATTAAAAATCTCCCCATCTCAAGATTCTTAACTCAATAATATATGCAAAGTCTGTTTTGTCATATAAATTAATACACTCATAGGTTCCAGGTATTTGGACATGGACATCTTTGGGAGTCCATTCTTCAGTCTACTGTAGCCCACATGGAATATAAAGTTACTTTAGGAACACTGAAAACATCTTTCTGAATTAATGATTTCAAAAATCTACTTCATAACTGGCCTGACTTTTTTATTAATGTTCTTCATTGAAAAGCCTCACTAAATGATTTTTGGTTGGGTCATTTTGGGTACAAACTTGATGTAGCCAAAGTAGTTTTTCCACTCTCGATTCCATCCTTTATAAAGAATTTTACTTACTACAGCACACATTAACACTTTATCTTCCTTAAAATAGATAGAATAGTGAGACAAAATAGCTTATGCAGAGAAAATATTGGATATCTTGTAAGTATAGTCCTGTTGCTCTATATATTTTATCAAAAAAACTTTATGATGGTGGAAGATAAACCAACTTGCATCAATTTTCTTAAGATAAAGGTAGTTTAAAAACAACCTATTTTTTAAGGATATTAATCTATTGTGTCAAAAGGACACTTAAGGTGGACTTGAATTTTATGAATTGAAATAGTAAAAAAAAAAAACAGTCTACTTTATCTTGTTTCTTGGTGAAAACAAATATGGGAAACAAAGCATTTTCATAGCCAATTTGTATAGAAGAGTTCCTTTTCTCTAATGGACTGTAAATGGAATTGCAAGAAAGTCAATTACAATAATAATTTTAAAGAGAAATTTTGGGTGTGGGGGAAGAAATGATATAATATGATAGAACAACCACCAGAAATCATGTAGCACCATCAAGATGTAGGCTGACCTTCTGAGATTTAATATCAGTGGTGAACTAGTTTGGTTTTTTTTGCCATGGAAGAAAAACTGAATTCTTATTTTTCTCAGTTTAAATCAATGTAGGATATTTGGTTCACTTTAACCTCTAATAATGGAAAAAAGAAAGGGAAAAATCACACAAGGTGAACCTTTGTAGGATTGCAGGCCAGCTATTTGTACTGATACCTTGTGGCACTGATTTAAAGGTAGCTAGGAAAATATAAGTGAACTAAAATCTCAATTCCTGAGTTTTTTTTTGCTGGTGGGGAAGTGGAACATTCCAGAATATGGTAACAAGATAGAGAATTGGCCAGTGGGACCATTTATGGGGAAGAAATTGACTGTGAATTACAGCAATAAACCAGTGAGAAAGTTGATTAAAAGAACAGGTACTCATCTGTTACTATAGCAGTATTTATACAGCTCCTTTCTCCTTCTTATATTATACTTTTTTATTAGTCCCAGTCATACTGTAATCATTTTTCTTAACTATTATAACCTGTTGTGACTACCATTACATGGCTGTATATTAAGAAGTGAGAGTCACATTGTCTCCATTTATAATATATGACAAGTGGGGCAGACGGGCTTTTCAAAAAGTGGAGCAGTATATTTCTATTGTAATATTCTGGTCTTTAGTGAAAGAATTGTGAGATGAGAATACTTTTCTTTATATTTATTGAGCTCCTATGGCAGAATTTATGCTTGCATTTTTCTTTACAAGTGTATCACATACACCTCCTCTCAGAGTGTCATTGGAAAGTCTGAAATCTCCACATACACATTCATTACATTTAGCAATGAATATAATGCTATAAAATAAATATAATGAATAAAAAAGAAAGCGAAAAATTTGCAGCCCTGTACAATAGGATCATTATATAAAGTTTTTTCAAGATTCAAAATATGTGAGAACAGTGGAATTACTTACAATAAAAGAGTCATATTTTGTGCAAAACCCAATGATAAAGGCAAGGATTAATTAATGTAATTAATTGCTCTGCATTATCTAGCAGGGGTATTTTTTCTAGAAACAATTAACCTGAAACTGTCAAGTTCTGTTGACTTGGTCTGAATTAGAAGATATTAACTGGGCCATCCCTAATTTTAATTTATCTCCAAAATGATACTGAGGGACATGTTTCATATAATTTTAGTAGCATTTATCTGTGCCTTCTGAGGAGAAAGACAACAATAATCTAGAATTTTTAAGAAAATACACATCGTAAATGTTGGAGAAATAGAAAACATTGTAGAAAAGGAAATAAATTATGACTATTAACTATTTTTAATACAAACTCAGACTCTTACTGCATGCTCACATTTAAGTAAAGGATGCTGTTGGTAAAGAAATGGGAAGTGCTTGTAATTTTATTTCTGCCCTTTATAGTCCATTTACTACTCCATGTTATGTGCAATTTTCACTAATCAAATTATCATTGTTTATGGAACAGGTTGTTCCCTTATTATAGCAGCGTATTTTAGTATTAAATTAGAGGATTTTTTTTTCTAATCACCCATAAAAGCCAGTTGTTTTTGGTAACAAACCCTTAACATATTATTTAAATTACTAGAATCAAATATTACCATAATAGGGAGGGGGGAAATCAAGCAAAATAGAACCCCCTTGGAAATTTAGAGAAGTGCAAGTTCTCAAGTTTTCAGAAAGAAGGCTTACACATATTTTAATTCTTATTATTCTCTTGGCTAGCTATAATTTGCTACAGTTTATTTGTTTCACAATCCCACTTGATAAAAATGATGATATAATACAGAAAAAGATTTTTCTTTCATTCTGAATATAAGGCAGCTAATGTCATTTGATAAAAAGAGCAAATACTCAATGGAAACAAGTCTACTAAACAGTAAAATGTACGTTACAACTTGGGACATCCAACTACCTGTAGTTGAAAAATTTGCTAAAATTTTTTCTTTAATTGTTTATGAAGATACAACAAAAAGAACATGGCTTATGCCTTTTAACAAGATCTACAAATTAGTTATTGAAAAAAGGAAGAGATTTAGATTTAATCCAATATCAGGGAGAAACATTAGAAAGTACATTCTTGGACTACATTTAACATACTACATACTTATAGCTAAAGCAACTTCAGTGGAACCTAAACAAATATATTTCAAAAAATTGAAGAACACTTTGATTAACTTATGTTCTCTATCTCTAAATTCCAGACTTACTGGTTACACTGATTAGAAAATAGGGAAATATACAGTTTGAGAGGAAATTTCTCTGAGACACGAAAAACTCAGTACATATATGCTTCACACATAAGCTAATTTCTCTCTAGATCACACTGTAACTTGGAATCCATAATTCCTGTGACAGGAGGCTTTCTTGCAATATTTACTTTATTCTTAAAATTAATCTGTTTCCAGATGCACAGGAAATAATCACAGGATTGGTTCCAGTACAATGAGAAAGTCAACATGATCAATCATGTAGCACAGATATGTACTTAAAGGTTAGGAAAATTTCCAGGTTCAAATTCAGAAGAGTAGACCACTACTATGAAAAACTGAATATTAGAGTACCGCAAAATTCACCGAGGGGAACTAGGCATTGTCCTGTTCTCATATGTGATACAGGAGTGGAAATTGCAACTTGGCTTTGATTTTATGTTCATAATAAAAGATAAATAAACAAATGATACATAAAAAAATCAAAGTTGATTGAAGAAAGTAAGGCAACTTAAGAATAGGAATTAAATTAGATTTTTACATGATTATAATTCTGAATATGATTTTGATCAAAGAGAAAAATGTAAGAAAATACTCAGAAGACATGTGGCATGAACTCTGAGACAAGAGGTGAATCATACATGGAAAACAGGCAGATATAATTCTGACATGTACAAAGACTTGTTAAAATAAATAATGCTATAAAAATGTACATAATATTTTTTAAACCCTCTCAGGAACCAATAGAAATATATTTGCCATTGGGGATATTAAGCATTTAGGAAAAAGTCATGCATTATTCTTACATTAAAATAAAACAAAAAACAACTCAGATGTGTTATTGTCATTTTTAAATAAGTGTACTTTGAAATCATTTTAGAATTACAAAAAAAAAATGCCAAGATAATAACCTTCACTCAGCTTTTCCTAATATTAACATCTTACATAACCATGATGTATTTTTCAAAACTAAATTAACATTGGCACCATATCCTTAAGTAAACTATGCCCTACATTTGAATTTCTGCAATTTTTCCACTGATTTCCTTTTTTCTGCCCAGGATCCTATTCTGGATGCCAAGCTTTATTCAGTCATCATGTCTCCTTGTTCTCCTATTTTCTGTCACACCCTCCCCTTGCTTTTCATGATCTCGACAGTTTTGAAAAGCACAGTTCAGGTATTTATATCTCTCAGTCTGAGACTCTCAGATCTTTTCTCATGGTCACACTGAATTTACGATCTTTTGTGAAGAAAACCAAACAGTGAAGTATCATTTTCATCAAAATATATTGGGAGTAAGTGATACCAACATGATTATCAGTAGTGATATTAACTGATCAATAAAGTTTTAATAGAAAAAAATTTATCTAATATTTAACTGTCAAGTGAATATGGAGTCTTGCTTCATAAAATATCTCAACTATATAAAAATATATGTGTAAAGCACATATAAGTATATATATAAATGAATTCATAATTCTATATTTTAATACAAACCTACATATACATGTATAAAACTGGATTGGCTACCTCAATTTGTTTGAAAGTGAAGTACAAAAACAAAATTAAATGGAAAATTATATACTGTGAACATATGTAATGAAGATGATAGAAGGAAGATTAGCAAAGAATACATACAAAAGTCTGTTACTACAGCTGAGGTCAGGATGGATACAATAACACAAACAACAAAATATAACAGCAGAAAATGAACTAAAGAAATGCAATTGTCCTTATTTTTTTAAAGTTCTACCTCAATAATTAATGCAGAGTTATTATGCCACTGTTGGAGAGGAAATGAAAATTGAAGCTAAGATTGTATTGGGAAAGTAAATTGGTACATTTCTTTTCCTGAGATCAAATGTATTTCTTTATAAATATGTGCAACCATTCAAAATTTTTATGTTTTTAAATTTTTTCTTAAGAGTACATTGTAGCACGAACAAAACTGCATCAAGAATGGCCATCACAGTGGTGTTTAAAACAGCAACATTAACAAACCTCTAAATGCTTAACAATGACAATAAAAATTTATTATAAAAATGAATGAAACACTACATTTTTGTTAACTAATGCAATAGAAGAATATGGTCATAGAAAAATAATCAAATCAAATTGTTAAGTGGAAAGAAAATTTAGGTTGTTTTTAACAGTGTTTCTAAGACTATTGCAATATTTTTAAAAAGGGAAAAAAACTGTGTGTAAACAATGTCCAGAAATTTATATACCCAAATGCTAACATTATTACATTATTTCTTAATAGTAAGAGTAAACTAATAGATATTTGATTAGTTTTCTTGTTAGTTTGAATATAAGTACAAATAATTTTACTTCTGTGAAGAGAAAATATAAGCTAAATTGAGACAATGAGATATGAAGTTTCCCATCATAATAACATGAATAAAAGTATTATAGATTGTCTTTGAGAGAACACTGAGATTTTGGAAAATACTATTGGTATGTGGATATACATCTTTATAACAGATTTTTGGACCTCAATTTTATGGTATATTTTCCAATTTAACATTTATTTCACTTTAAGGAATCTGTTTTGAAATAGACTGCTACTGACAATGTTTATGAAAGTTCTGTTATATCAATAAAAAACAGATACTCAGTAATATACTATTTAAAAATAAGGAAAGGCAAGAGGCATTTTGCATATTCATGTTTGGAATACATTTCAGCCTCTTTCAGGCTATGAGGAAGAAAGTAAAGTTTGGGTTACTTTAAACCATAATTGTTGAATATGAAGATCTATTAGGAAAGGAGGACGAAGGGTATATAATAAAAGTGCAGACTGGATTGAAAGGCGATCTGAAACAAACAAACAGGCTTCTCCGATCCCTAACACTGACTGAAGAGGTGAAAATTCACTGGGAACTTCGGAAGCTATTCTGTAACGGTCTGGGAAGAGGACTGGGAAGGACAGCAGGAATTGTGAGCTTCCCAGTAAAGGCAGAACAGAGCACAGGCCCTCCTTTGGTCTGGTCAGAAGGGAGTTGTATGTGTCAATTAATATAAATGAGACGAAGTGTCACAGTTATATGAAATCTGCCTGAATATGATGTAAAGTTGAAAAACAAAGTCTAATTCTGTTTAGGTTGTAAATGATAGTAATAAAAATAATAGACAAAATTAATAGAACCCTCACTTTATGCCAGGAATCATTTCACTTATTGTCACATCAACCTGAGAAACTTATGAAGTGATTACACCAATTTTACACACGGTGGAAATGAGTCTTATGGGTAATGTGTCTAAAGTCACATTAGTAAATGGGAGGCCCAGGATTCAAACACAGATAGTCCGGCTCCAGAATCTGAGCCCTTCACCTTTACATGCTAGATATTATCAACTTAATTTTGTGAGTGTTATGATTCAGCTATAAAGCTAGACAAGCAACATCTTTCTTCCACTGTCATCCAGTTTGAAGGTCTCTTTCTGCCACACAATAGCCACATCTTGAAACATGGAAAGGATTTCTTAATTTATCTGTAGTGAATATTCTATGTGACAAAAGTGCCAATTAACTAGCTAATATAAGCAAGTGTAAATATGCTTAAAGCTACTGTGTTAACATTGGAATAATATGTTGAGTAATTTTATTTTTCATTATGATTTTAAGTTTTCTAAAATAATAAAACTATGTTTATTATAGCAAAAAGCTATGTTGATTTCAAGAAGAGAGACAAATTGTAAAACCTGTAGGAAAATGTTTATAAAACTCAAAGTCTAAATGGCACATTTTGAAAAAAGTTGGAAGTCAATCTGAGTTTCATAGCTTTGGAGGATAAATATCTAGCACCTTTAATAAACTTTTAACTTTTAAAGTGTTATAAAACATTAAGAAGAAAAGATTCCTGGGAAAATAGTTTTATCAGGCTCAAAAATGAAAGCAATTCAAAATAACATTTTTTTTAGAATGATATAATGTAATCTATTTAAAAATATGATGTAATTTAACATAATTGTATAATTTTGGTTGTCACAAAATTAGAAAAATTACTCTGCTATTTCTCTGTGCTTTTAAGAATTTTCTTTTTGGGTTTCTGACAATTTTCAAAGCTGAAAATATACCAGTAAGTTTTAGGAAATTAAAAAATAAAGGTAACAGCAAAAAATAATAATAATAATTTATGAAAAGCACAAAAATTATAACTGGCACACAGTAAGATCTATAAACATGTTAGACATTTTTATGATAATAACATTACTAATAATCATTTGTATTATTAGTTTTTAATTTTACTTTACCAGTGTTAATCATTATGTTATTATATGTTATTGTCATGTTAAACATGTTACTGGTATTGGTTTATTTTATCTTTCTGATAATATTCTAAATATTTGATACTATTTCCCCCATTTTATTGATGGATACTATGAATTATAAATAGTTGAAATAATTTTCTAAAATTAACAAAGCTGCTTACTTTCCTCACTGCGTTCACATAAATTAGTCCAATCTTAATTCTTATGCTTTTAGTTATCATGGGATACTATTTTCACAGGACAGGATTTTAAAATTTACCAAAAGACTGTTAAATAAGTTATTGAATACAGCTGTATTTTCTCTTCAAATTTTACAAAGTCATTCTATCATTCTTGAATTAGTTTAAAAAATCTGTGGGGCTGTAGTGGATTTCATGTTTTTAACTAAGTGTGTGAACCAGCCCAGTGTTCACAATTTGATGGGGTATTTGTTAAAATGATGCCTCTGTTATTTTCATATGTGAATAACAGTTTAATTTATCTTAACTTTAGAAAGTAATTTCATGAAAATACTTAAATGAGTTAAATGCACCCTATCTTAATTTTAGAGTATTAAAAGTTTGCAATCTCCCAGAACCATTCAATTTGCAGATATTTTCCCATGCAAATTCCCATTTAGAAAACATGGTCGGGATTTCTTAATTTATCTGGAATAAATACTCTATGTGACAAATTTCCAATCAACATGTGCACTTAAGACATTAAGATGAACTTAAACAGGGGGGAAAAAGATGGTGGCATGAGAAGTGAGGCAGAAATCTCCTCTCAAAACCACATATAATATGAAAAAACAACAAATACAACTATTCCTAAAAGAGTGACGAGAAATGAGATTGCACCACCAGTCTACATCTAGGAAAAGAGAACGGAAAATCTACATCACAGAAAAGGGTAAAGTAACAGAGCTGCGACCCTGTGGGACCCAAGCACTCTGCCCAGTCATGACAGGAGGAATAGAAACAGAACGGGGAGGGAGTAGAAGCCCATAACTGCTAAATACCCAGCCCTAGAAATCTACTCCAGGAGCACAAACCCACATTGCATGGTGCTCTGGAAATCAGTGGGGTAGAAAAACAAAGTCAAAGACAGATTCCAGCCATTTGTGGAGAAAAGTTTCCCACAACCTGCTGCTCTGGGATAAAAGAAAGGCAGGTACTTTGAAAGACTTCCCAAAAGTGAGAGGGCTGCTAAAGGGGCAAGGATTACACAGAGCTTGATGCTCAGGAGAAGGAACAGGTGGTTATGCCACCACACTCAGCTCAGCAGGTTGGGAACTTCAGGAGCTTCAGCCACTCCATCCTCCTGGCTCGCAATGCAGCCCCAAGGCCCCCCACAAATGACAAGTAGCCTGCTCCTTCCCCAGCCCTGAAGCTGTGTGCAAACCTGCAGCTCCCACCATCACACCACATCACAGGAAGGCAACCCCACCTAAAGCAAGTACAGCAGCTTAATGCAGAGGCTGCTTCTTGCATGCATGGCTAACTGACCCTGACAACGGAGGCAAGCACTGCAGCTGGGAAGCAGGAAAGAGCTCTGTTCTCCTGGAAGGCACCAGCACAGCTGGCATGTGAGCTGTGCCATCATTCAGGCCAGCTGGAGGGCAGCCCTGCCTATGGCAGCTAGGCCTTAATGCAGAGGCTGCTCCCTGTGCGTGGCCCACTGGCCTTGACAGTGGAGACTGGCTCTGCCACCAGGAGGCAGAAAAGAGCTCACTGTATAGGGAAAGCCTGAGACCACTACAATCGTTCCAGGTGCTGGGCACCTCTGAAGAGCAGAGCTTCTGAGCACTAGAGGGAGCTGGCTACACAAACCTAATACTTCTTATTAGCCAATAGGATTACGAAAAAGCAGAAGATCCTTGTTCAATCCAAAATCCTTCAAACACCAGAAAAAGTGTTTCTTCCTGAAAAAGAATTCAAAATAAAACTCATAAGCATGCTAATGGAGCTACAGAAAAATATTCAAGAGCTGAGGGATGAAATAAGGAGGGAGATAGACACCTTGAAAAATACAGTAGCTGAAATGAAACATACAATGGAGGGATTTAAAAGCAGGTTAGATGAGGTAGAGGAGATGGTAAGTGGAATAGAAATTAGACAACAGAAATACAAAGAAGCTGAGGCACAGAGAGGAAAAGGAATCTCTAGGAATGAAAGAATATTAAGAGAACTACATGACCAATCCAAATAGAATAATATTGGCATTATAGGGGTACTAAAAGAAGAAGAGAGAGAAAAAGGGATAGAAAGTGTCTTTGAAGAAACAATTGCTGAAAACTTACTTAATCAGGGGAAGGGGATAGCCACTTGGGACATGGAAGTGCAGAGATCTCCCAACACAAGGGACCCAAGGAAGACAACATCAAGACATATAATTATTAAAATGGCAAAGATCAAGGACAAGGACAGAGTATTAAGAGCAGTCAGAGAGAGAAAAAAAAGATCACATACAAAGGAAAACCCATTAGGGTATCATCAGACTTCTCAGCAGAAACTTTACAAGCCAGAAGGGAGTGGCATGATATATTCAATGCAATGAAACAGAAGGGCCTCAAAACAAGAATACTATACCCAGCAAGATTATCTTTTAAATTTAAAGGAGGGATTAAACAATTCCCAGATAAGCAAAAGTTGAAGGAATTTACCTCCCACAAACCATCCCAACAGTGTATTTTAAAGGCACTGCTCTACAGGGAAGTGCTTCTAAGACTAAATAGCTGTTACCAGAGAAAATAAAACCACAGAAAAGGAAGTAGACCAATTAATTACAAACCAAATGCAAAATTAAATCAGCTACCCACAAGGTCAGTCAAGGGATACACAAAGAGTATAGAATATGACACCTAACATATAAAGAGTGGAGGAGGAAGAATAAGAAGGGAGAAAAAAAAGAGTCTTCAGATTATGTTTATAATAACATAATCAAGTTAAGTTAGACTGTTAGATAGTAAAGAAGCTGCCCTTGAACCTTTGATAGCCACGAATCCAAAGCCTGTAATGGCAGTAAGTACATATCTATCAATAATCACCCTAAATGTAAATGGTATGAATGCCCAATCAAAAGACATAGAGTTACAGAAATAATACAGGATAAAAAAGCAAGACCTATCTATATGCTGCCTGCAAGGGACTCACTTCAAACCCAAAGATATACACAGACTAAAAGTGAAGGGATGGAAAAAGATATTTCATGCAAACAATAGGGAGAAAAAAGCAGGAGTTGCAATAGTTGTATCAGATAAAATAGACTTCAAAACAAAGAAAGTAACAAGAGACAAAGAAGGACATTATATAATGATAAAGGGTTCAGTCCATCAAGAGGATATAACCATTATAAATATCTATGCACCCAACACAGGAGCACCCAAATATGTGCAACAAATGCTAACTGAATTACAGGGGGAAATGGAATAAAATACATTCATTTTAGGAGACTTCAACACACCACTCACTCCAAAGGACAGTTCAAACAGACAGAAAATAAGTAAGCAAGCAGAGGCACTGAAGAACACATTAGAATACATGGACCTAGCAGACATGTACAGAACACTCCACCCAAAAGTAATAGGATACACATTCTTCTCAAATGCAGATGGACCATTTTCCAGAATATATCACATACTAGGCCACAAAAAGAGGCTCAGCAAATTCAAAAAGATTGAAATTGTACCAACAAACTTCTCAGATCACAAAGATATGAAACTAGAAATGAATTGTGCAAAGAAAACAAAAAGGCCCACAAGCACATGGAGGCTTAACAACATGCTCCTAAATGATCAAAGAATCAATGACCGAATTAAAACAGAGACCAAGCAGTATACGGAGATAAATAAAAACAAAGCTCAATGTGCAACTTCGGTGAGACGCAGCAAAGGCAGTTCTAGGAGGAAAGTATATAGCAATTGAGGCATATTTAAGGAAGTAAGATTTGTCTGAATTCACAATTAATGAAACTGGAAAAAGAAGATCAAATGAGGCCCAAGTTGGTAGGAAGAAGGACATATTAAAAATCAGAGAAGAAATAAATAAAATTGAGAAGAATAAAACAATAGAAAAAATCAATGAAACCAAAAGCTGGTTCTTTGAAAAAATAAACAAAATAGATAAACCTCTAGGCAGACTTATCAAGAAAAAAAGAGAGTCTACACACATAAACAGAATCAGAAATGAGAAAGGAAAAATCACTACGGACATGACCGAAATACAAAGATTTCTTAGAAAATACTATGAAAAATTATATGCTAACAAATTGGATAATCTAGAAGAAATGGACAACTTCCTAGAAAAATACAACCTTCCAAGACTGACCGAGGAAGAAATAAAATCTGAACAAATTACCAGCAATGAAATTAAATCGATAATCAAAAAACTACCCAAGAACAAAAACCTTAGATCAGATGGCTTCACTGCTGAATTATATCAGACATTTAGAGAAGACATAATATACATCCCCTTAAAGTTTTCCAAAAAATAGAAGAGGAGGGAAAATGTCCACACTCATTCTATGAGGCCAGCATCACTCTAATACCAAAACCAGGCAAAGACATCACAAAAAAAGAAAATTATAGACCAATACCCCTGATGATCATAGATACAAAAACACTCAAAAAAATATTAGCAAAATGAATTAAAAAATACATCAAAATTATCACCCATCATAATCAAGTGGGATTCATCCCAGGGATGAAAGGATGGTACAATATTCGAAAATCCATCAATATTATCTACTACATCAACAAAAAGGATAAAAACCACATGACCATCTCCATTTATGTTGTCAAAATGGCCATCCTGCCTAAAGCAATCTACAGATACAATGCAATCCCTATCAAAACACCAACAGTATTCTTCAATGAACTGTAAGAAATAGTTCTAAAATTCATATGGAACCACAAAAGATCCTGAATAGCTAAAGCAATCCTGAGAAGGAAGAATAAAGCAGGGGGGATTATGCTCCCCAACTTCAAGCTCTACAACAAAGCCACAGTAATCAAGACAATTTGGTACTGGTACAAGAACTGAGTCATAGATCAATGGAATAGAATAGAGAGTCCAAATATAAACCCACACATATATGGCCAATTAATATATGATAAAGGAGCCATCGACATACAATGGAAAAAGGCCAGCATGTTCAGCAACTGTTGTTGGAAAAACTAACTCCATACACAAAGTAAACTCAAAATGGATCAAAGACCTGAATTTAAGTCATGAAACCCTAAAACTCTTAGAAGAAAACATAGGCAAAACTCTCTTGAATATAAACATGAGCAATTTTTTCATGAACATATCTCCTTGGGCATGGGAAACAAAAGCAAAAATGAACAAGTGGGACTACATTAAATTAAAAAGCTTCTGCACAGCAAAGGATACTACCATCAGTAGAACAAAAAGCCATCCTACAATATGGGTGAATATATTCATAAACAACATATCCAATAAGGGGTTAACATCTAAAATACATAAAGAGCTCACACACCTCAACACCCAAAAAGCAAATAATATGATTAAAAAATGGTTGAAGGATATGAACAGACACTTCTCCAAAGAAGAAATTCAGATGGTCAACAGGCACATGCAAAGATGATCCACAGGGCTAATCATCAGGGAAACGCAAATTAAAACCACAATAAGATATCATCTCACACCAGTGGCTAACATCCAAAAGACAAGCAACAACAAATGCTGGTGAGGATGTGGAGAAAGGGGATCCCTCCTACACTGTTGGTGGGATTGTAAATTTGTTCAACCATTGTGGAAAGCAATATGGAGGTTCCTCAAAAACACTAAAAATAGAAATACTATTTTACCCAGGAATTCCACTCTTAGGAATTTATCTGAAGAAAACAAAATCACAGATTCAAATAGACATATGCAACCTATGTTTATCGCAGCACTATCTACAATAGCCAAGACACGGAAGCAACCTATGTGTCTATCAATAGATGAATGGATAAAGAAGACTTGGTACATATACACAATGGAACATTATTCAGTCATACAAAGAAAACAAATCCTACCATTTGCAGCAACATGGATGGAGCTAGAGGGTATTATTCTCAGTGAAATAAGCCAGGTGGAGAAAGACAAGTGCCAAATGATTTAACTCATCAGTGGAGTATAACAACAAAGCAAAAGTGAAGGAACAAAACAGCATCAGATTCACAGCACCCAAAAATGGACTAGCGGTTACTGAAGGGGAGGGTTTGGGGAGGGTGAGTGTGAAGGGAGGGATAAGGGGATTAAGGGATATTATAATTAGCACACAGTATGCTGCATGGGGCTCAGGGAAGGCATTAGAGCACAGAGAAAACAAGTAGTTACTCTACAGCCTCTTACTATGCTGATGGACATGACTGCAAAGATGTGTGGGGGGGACTTGATAATAGGGGTGAATGTACAAACCACAATGTTGTTCTTGTGAAACCTGATCATAAGACTGTATATCAATGATACCTCAAAAAAAAGATGACCTTAAACATATTCAATTTAATTTTTGATAGCAGAATAAAAGTGCAGAAGCTGCCTTATAGAAGTTATTAGTATTTTTCAAAATACTTGTTTCTTAAAATAATACAATGCCGTGATAACCATAAAAGGTAACAAAAACATTTTCTTTTGTACATATGATTTATAAAATCACCGAAACATTATATAAATAAGGAAATAGCAAGGCAAACACTCCTCAGATCCCTATAGCTCACTGGAACTGTCCCCTCTGGGTGACCCCGTCCATCCTGAGTCAGAATTTCACTGGAGAGGAAAAGCTTTCTTTTGTTCATGAGAGTTTCTATTCCCACCCAGTCTGCCTCACTACTGTGGAGATTCTGGTTTTGCACATGCTCCCTTCATAAGGGAAAAGTAACAGTAATAATATAAATGAACAAATTCTCAGCATATGTCAAAGAATTTATTGTGAAACTGGGTGACATTAATGCCCGTTTTCCAGGATCATCCCTTGGCAGGCCCAGTCTGTGGTTCTGCCTGTGGATTATCCCTGGGCATCCCCCCATTAGTGTCCATGGTGAAAATTAACAGAGACAGGCCAGGTTGAATAGGAGGGAAGGATTTAAATGATTGGATCTCCTCAAATCATATGAACATGTTCTTGCATTACATAGATATTGAAGCTTTGAGTGGTCTTCAAGGTGAATCAGCACAGCGAACTGTTCTAATTCAATTTTAAGTTCAATAAAATATAAGGAAATGATCTATGAAATGAAACTTCTCTGTCCTGTCAACTTTAATAAGAAAATGTAAGAAATGTTATTCATGGTGTCTGTATTAAAGTCACACCATTGCTTATACGTTGTCCCTCTGCATCTCACATGGTAAGTTTACAAAAGATATAATGAAACTCATAAAATTAAAATCCTAAATTTATTTTAACACTTACTCAGTTGTTACTAAGTTTCAATATCCTTCCTTACCTTCCCAAACTGTTGTTTCTTATTGACAGCAGGGCCAAGACACATAAATAACTCTCCAATGAGAATCCTCTAGTTCAGGAAAATGAGTACTATGATATATATTAGTTTCCTTAAATGTCCTTTCTCATGCAAGTGAGTATGTTTTTTTTCAGTAAATTAATAGCAGGGTGCAGATGGATGCTTCTGGAGTTGCTAATTTTTGATATCATTAAAGTGAATCTATTAAGAGAGCAACCTCTTGACCCAGAATGGGCTTGTTTTAAGATGTGCATAATTGTAAACATTAGGATATAATGAAGGTCTGCATTTGTGAAGTGAGCAACAGACCAGAGAGACGTAAGTATGGCCTTTTATGATGAAATTAATAACTGAAAAATTACATAGTGTGTCAGTTGTAATCCCTACAGAGAGAGCATAGCAGAGTAGTTAGAACACAGGCCCCAGGGCCAGAGAAATTGGGTTCACATCACTACTTATCCTCTCTGTTCCTCACTTTCTTCATCTATAAAGTATGGATAATAATAGCACCTACCTATTAAAGTTCTCATGAGGGAATTTAATGTTGAGAATGCACATTACTATATATGCCTAACACAATGGTAGTGATATACAAATGTTAGGAATGAACATATGATATTTGGAAAATGTTTGGTCTTTTTTTATTGTACCAATTAAAATATAAGTTTTATGCAGTTTCTATTCAAATTTTTAAAACACATGTTAGTACCCTTCTCTTTGATAGTCAAAAATTTTTTTGTGACATGAGTTCACTTGAACACAGTCTTGTTAATATCCCAAACTCGGGAAGATGGAAATCCTTGAAGTATAGATTTGATTTAATTCATTAATGTATTTCTTCATATTTCATCCATTCAATTTTTTTTCTTTTTCTGTATTGGGTATATTAATTAAAACTTGGATAGATCAGAGGCCTTCTTTCCCCTTCATCATCCCATATTAACCACTTTTTTCAAGTTTGCTTCTGAATGAAATGATGATCATTGACCAGAAGCTCTTCTCCGCACCCCCTAAATCTTGACATGCCTTCCTTGCTTCTTTCCTTCCTCTTTCATTCTTTTCTTAGGGCCAGTGCCAAATGGTTATCAGACAAGCAAGTCAAACTTAATGGTCCAAAGTAAAATTTATCACATTTCTTCATTAAATCTATTTGTTACATGGAGGCTTTCACTTATTACATGGTACCAACAGCTGCCCTAAGTATCTCCATCTCTTCAAATATCCAAATATCCATTCACTTGCCAATTTCAGTCAACTTCCTGGATAACTTTGGTTGTATATTTCACCCCAACTGCTTAAATTTCAGATCAGATCATCATTATAATGTCCCTTAAGTTGGATGACTGCAACGACCCCTTAATCTTTTCACCTGCCTACTTCCAACCCATATTCTACATGGCAGTCAAAATGCAAAATAATTTTAGTATAATTTTTAAAACATAAATCATGATTTATTACTTCTTCAGTTAAAATTCATAATGGCTTCCCATTGTCCTTAGGTAAAGGAAAGATACTTAATTATTTGGCTTTTGGTCCCTATCTACATCTGTAGTATTGTTTTCTAAGACCTCTCACTAACACTTTTATTCTGTAATTAGTCTATAAATGTCAAACTTTGGCATCAATGGACTAGCTTACGGGTATTCAACACACACATAGATGAGCAGTATTATGTATAAGGGACAGAATACTTAAGAAATGCTGACATACTAAGCTCAACAGTTGACATTATTTTAAGTTGAATTTATGGCTACTTATCTTCTGTACTTTGGGTCTATTCACTCACATTGTAGAATTTTTTCTGGTTCTCAAGAAAAAGGACCCTTCAAATCCAGATGGTATCTGTGCTTTTCTCTTATCTTGAATACATATAGTTAATTAAGTTTCTGCTTTAACTTTGAGACATCGATTTTCTTTAATCTCCATGCTTACCAATATGTCTTAAACACCAAGAGATAATTTGACTTCTGTAACTCACGACCAGTGAAATTTGCAATTTCTAACCAAGCCTGTCACTACTTCAGTTCACTAGCTCATTCAACAAATGTTGTTGAACTTTTTCTATATACCACACATTATTATATGTGGTGGGTATAGAACAACAAATGAGTTCCTAATGTCGTTGAGGGTATATTAAAATAGGGATACATACAATGAATAAACAAAAAGATTATTTTTTTCAGACAATGACAAGTGCAATGACGAAAAATAAGATTAACAAATATTTAGATAAACTGGACCATCTGAGATTTTTCCAAGAACTGGCAGATGAGCAAAAACCACCCACTTCACAAACATATATTCAACAAACACATCTACATGATTCTCTTTTTTTTCTATCCCTTTCCTCTTAAATCTCTTGATAAAACTCTTAGATATAACCTACAGGTGACCACAATCCTTTCCATTTTCCTTCTTAAACCTTCTTTTATTAACAATTATGAAAAATATAGTATTAATGAGATTTCTCCTCAATTAAGAATTTGCTATTCACTACCCATTTCTGGAGAGCTACCCTGCATACCTTTCAATTTATTAAGCTCTGCCATGAAGGGAATCTCATGGAAAATTCTAAATAACTTTTATTCCATGTCAGTCTAAAATGATACTTGGGAATAAAATATTATTTGCATTTATGACTGAACATTATGATAAATTATTTCATTTGCTCTGCAAATATCCATCAATGTAATCCTTTATATCTTCTTTACCTACCTATCTTATAAAGTTTCAGACAAAAATAAAAGAAAAAGGAAAAGAAAGACATACTGTAATATCTCTAATATACTAGGATGCAACAAACATTTAACATGCATACAGACATGTCTATATAATCTGTTTAACCAACATTTTTAAAAGTCACAGAAGGTAGGGATTATAAAAAAAACATCTACTGGAAATCACAAATGCAAGCAGAAAATTAACATTTATATTACTCTTTGTTTTCCAGAAAACATTCATAAGACTTGTCCGATTTTAATTATTTTTCTTGGTGTTTTGCAACTCTCCACATGGGTACAAAGATATTCTCTTCAGTTTATCTTTCACAAAACACAAAGGGATTCTAGGTGTTAAATAATTCACTGGAAGCCTGGAACTCACAGCTGTATTACCAGGAGCTTTGCCAAAAACAGATATGACCATTTTTGAAGTCAGAAATCACTCTTATTGGGGTTTCTCTCACAGACAGAACTCACACAATTCAAAGAAGTTCCTGTGATACAGATTAGCATGTTAAAAATATATCTTATTGCTGGTTGACCCCCTCCTGTTGCAGCAGAATTGGTGCTAAACAAAGTTGAAAAATAAGAGAGGCTGGATCTCCTAATTACATCTAATGGCCTTTTGGGGGCCTCTCCTTTGGATGAAGCAGAATTCTTCTGGAAAGAGGCTTTCTCAGCATCCTCACTGGTAGACTGCTTCCTTGATTAACAGTGTTAAATATTTCATAAAGACAAAGACAGATAAAGACCAAATGTATCCAGCGGATTTGGTAATAATTATAATATTACTGTGATACTTTCCAAAGTATATTTAATGAACTGAGGGAAGTAAAATTAACCTGAGGAAAGTTAAGATGAGAAAAGCTACAGAGAAGTATTACATGGAAGTAAGACTATGATTATGGTTAAGATTTTTAAACCAAAAACAGAGTTTAGTGGTTGGATTTGCAAGCAAGCTAGAAGGGATGGGGCTGCCATAGGTGGATGATAAGTGAGATCCTTTTGGCTACTGGGACACCCAAACATCATTTTAAAAAATAAAATGTAGTTGTGTCTGGCCACAGCAGCGATTTCCAAAATAACCTGAGTAAACATAAGAATTGTCATAGTGCAAGAATATAAAATGTATTATTCAATTCAGCTGTTTCAAATTATATTTCCCTAAGAAATGCAAGCTTGTATAAGTACATATTCAAAGAATATTTACATATAATGAAAATAGATTGATTTAATAATACAGTATATCAGAGAAAGTTTACAAATAAGAATTTCTAAAACTTGAATATATCATAGTCTACATTATGTTTTGCCCTCAAATATAAGTCAACCAACAGATGGGCAACTAAATACACTGTTCTCAAGGTTCAGTCAAAAAATGTCTAGTTCTGAGGAAAATCAAGGGGAAAAGTGTTACCACGAAAATAAATGGGACCCAGGGTTTCTAATAGGTTTACCACAACATCCCTGAGGAGAAATTCTTGAAATAGTGTTAAACTGATAAAACTAACAAGCTACTGCTGGATTCCTGTTTTCAGATTGGAAAAAGGTAAACCTTGTTGCAGGCTCCAATAGTCACTCTAACAGAACAAAGAAGTCAATTTTACAAAAATCCAGTCCCCAAGTCACTGAGAACTAGCACAATACCCAAATTTGAAAAGATTATATTGAGTTATATGATTTCATAGGCTGAAGATTCTGAAAATCCTAAGATATGGGAGAAAGTTGTTAATGACCATAATTTGGAGATTCATTTTCCACTGCAGAAATGTTAAATATATTGGGACAATTGTTTGTACAATTGTTAAAAGTATTACAAATTGTATATCAAAGTATGTATTTAGAGAAGCAAATGAATATATTAATAAACTTAAGATGCATTTTTTTTCCCCACGTGTCCTATGAGAGGCGTTCAGTAGCTACTAGTCTTAGGTTATTAGGCTATTGATCACCTTTGTGTCTTATCTTTTTTAAGCATCTTATATCCCTAATGTTTGCAATTGAATAATTAATATTTTGAAAGCAGAACGCTCTAGGTCAGAAAGATGGATTGATAGTAACTATTGAGTGATTATCTTTCTGTACTGCAAATTTAATCTACTCACTTAACAAATAGTTACAAAATCTAATTCAACTCAAGTACTTGTCAAATGACCTAGTGTTATTTACATTGAACACATTATGAATTTGAATGAATAAATGTTATACTCATAAAAGTGGAATATTGTACTACTAAAATAATGTTATGTCACCGTCATCTTAAAGGAAACAGAAAGTCCCAAATAAGTTTATATGATTTCATTTCACTATTGAATGCATCAAATAAAGATTAAGTGGTTTTTAAATGATAAGAGGTAAAATATATTTATATAAATTTCATGAAATGACACCATTTTAAAAACCTAAATCCATTTGAATTTGAAGAATATATAAATAATAGGGAAAAAAAGTTACAGATCCAGGTAAAGGAAAAACAAAGCAAGCAAAACAATGACACAGGAGTACTGCATCTGGTCCCAAAGGGAGGTAAAGGCTGTTCCTAAAGCCAGAGTCATTCAGAAGAACTCAAAGCTAATGGTAACAGCTATACAGACAGATGGAGCCCCCTGGACAGTCTCAGGGTAATTAAATGCAGAAGTGCATCAGGTCAGTGTGTCAATCAGCCCAGCTCTCTCTCCTGCTTAGACACTTAGGGTACTCATGGGTCAAGGCAGAGCAGGCCATGGCTGGGCTGTGTAGTTGGGCTGTTCTCCCACACCATCATTCCAGGGGGGCAGCAAAGCCCGACACCTTGGAGATACACTACCGGAACAACTCTTACAAGAGCAGAACATGTTCCTGTCCTACAGTAGCAAAGGACTAGATCTTCTTAAATAAAATAAGTACATAAGTAAATAAAATCAGAAAATCTACCATCTTTGAACAGAGGGAATGAATCAATAAACAACAAAAAAGTGAATAATCAGAATAAGTATAGTAAAGTCACCAGTCAATTATAATTAGAAGGGACTTTCAGGGGGCATTAGCTTTATAGAAAAAAGTTTTAGAGGTCTTAGAATTTTAAATTTTCATTGCTTTAATTAAAAAGTAAATGCACTACATGGGTGGAAAAGCAAAAGTGACACAGCTTACAAGGAAAATAGCCAAAAAGCTGAACATCATGTTTTTTCTTAAAAGTTTAGTAATGTGTGTAATAGTTTAAAATGATATAATAGACAAATAATAAACATCTAGAAATCCTCCCAATTTTCCAAAAAAAAGTTGGGAATGAAATAATGTAATGAAGGAAGCAGTATTCTTAAAAGTCAGATAACATGATTTTTATGATCTGTTCACAGAGATATTTGGCAGTTTTTACTTCCTTTATATTTTTTGGTGTTACTAGCAATTTTTGAAAATGGACTGTTTTTGTTTTTCATTTCAATGTCGCATCATGAAACAATTTTAAGTAATGTACTAAATTCAGTTATCATTAAGTTTTTTTGCTTTTCATTTCAATGTCGTATCATGAAACAATTTTAAGTGATGTACTAAATTCAGTTATCATCATTAAATGTAGGCAAATAAATCGAGTGACCTGTTTGATTAATAGTTATGTTCTACCCATAGCTGAATCCATACCTAGGCAGGTGCATCGTAACATGTCAGGCAGTATGTCTGTTTAGCAATGAACTTAAGGTACCTACAATTTTCATAAAAGCTAAATTATTAGATGATATTATTTAGAATATAGAGATGTGATCATAATAATATTAATAACAATAATTAATTAACACAAGTCACAAACCATGATATCACCTTTGTAAAATAATAAATGTGGTAGTGTTTGAGAATCAACAAGTTCTGACACTGGGCTAGATAGCTTAACTGCTCTCATTTTATCATTTTATCTAGGTCCTGGGGAATATTTTTGAAATCTCTACCAAAGAAGTGAATTTGATTGACATTGACATCATCTAGATTGCCAGACCTTTTATGTCTGTTAATGAGTTTGCAATTTCTGTATTCAATTGAAAACCAGAATGTTTTTACTCCACACCAGCCCACTCACTAACCTCAACTCTATAGGGCAATTTCAGCTTCTGATGCTCCCCTACCAGACCAGTGGAAGCTTTGGGGAGACTACGTCACATCCCAGCTTTTCCCTAGGCCATTCCTGCTTCCATCCCTCTCCAATCAGTGTTGATAGCATACATACTTCGTAAGAAACTTGGACATTAATCTCTGTCTCAGAGTGGGGTGGGCATGCCAACCTGAAGAAGGGTCCCGGAATGATCAAGCAGAATACACAAATCCAGAGACTCATAAAAACACCTTATTACATTTGAGATAGATGTTTCTGAGACATTCAGCCCATGTGAACATTCAGCCAGGTGTGCTACATTTAATATATCTAGAGAAAAGTAAAGACCCAGTTATAAAGAAATGTGATTGTCCTACAAAGGGAGACAAATTTTAAAAATAAGTGTGAATGTCAAAGTGAGAAAAGTGAATTACAAAAATCTCACTTATACAAGAATCCTAAATCATTTTAAGCCTCGCATTCGTTGTTCAAGGAATATTATGTGTATGACACATTTTATTATATACATTTTACTCACATAATTTTACCTATAGATATAAACAGTGTTTAAAAAGTAAAATACAAATACTATTATAAAATTGAGATTAATGATATAACAAAGCACTATAGGTATTTAAAATATTAAATGTTAGAGAGACTTTAATAAATAATACATATTTATGTTTACATTAATGTAGCTGCATTGGACAATATGACATACAGATGAAGGAGACATGGTAAGCTCAAGGGAAGGTGGAGATGAGAATGTGAGTGAGTTCCCTGTCTATTTAAGAATTGCCCAGGAACTGGGACAGAGCAGGAAGAGCAAAACAGAGAAGGCAGAACTCCTCTGCTGTATGACTATTTCAATGAAGCAAATCTAGATAATTATTAAAGTAACTATTGTTCAATAAGCACCCTATTTAAAACAAACTATGGCTTTAAAGCTTCAACAATTACCATCTTACTAAAGATCATTTGGCTTATGTTTTAGGAGTTAACTAGTCAAAGAGCTTTGCTCTCAGCTAGATAATGCAAAAGAGAGTAAAACACCCTATAAATGTATGGAGACAATTTAATTGGCTTTGTTGTATCATAATCTAGAGATCTAATTATTTTTTAACTAATGAAAACTAAGAGGATTCTTAGGTAAAGTGTAGCCATTGCTTGGTGGTGGTTCTGAAGTCTTCTTACACAATTGAATTAAGACATTTGTCCTAAAAAAAAAAAAAAGAAAAGTAGTTCTAACTAGTTGAGTAAGAACACAATATTGGATGTACTGACATTTTTCACCACTGTTTTTTAACCAAACACAAATATTCTGTTCGGCTTAGGCTTAATAAAAAACAAAGTGTTAATCAGAAACTCCTTGTACATGTAACTCTTCATTTATGAGTTCATTGTTTCAAAATGTCAAGATGACATACTTTCTGGAATAATATAATTTTATTTCATGGAACTATGGCAAGATCATGGTTTAGAGTGTGGTTTCATATTAGTTCTCATACTTCCAGACACAAGATCTGATGGCACTGACATTGCCTTTGATGATAAGCATGGGGAGATGATGAAATGTGCAGAAACTTTAAGGGCACATGTTATTTCAATATATCCTTTACCTTATGCCTTTGCAGCAAGCAGCATGAAATACACAGCAGTTGCTTTAGGATATCTGATGCATAACTAGTTTTGAAAGAAATATTTTATTGCATATAAATATCTTCATAAAACTTTAAAGCATTTATTGGCTACAGGGTTGTTAAATCCTATGTGGTTATTTCTCCTTATTAAACAAATGCAAAAACTAACGCATATGTAATTCTTTAACTTGCCCGATCAGAAGAAAATACCCCTTTTCTGTGTTAGATGCAATGTTTTGCATTTGTTTGCTTCTCTCATTCTGGTGTGTATATATAGCTACACACACACACACACACACGTGCACACACACACACACTGACAGAATTAACAGACAGTTTCATTATTCTCAGAAAAAGCAGAAGCCAGAGCAACATCTTGTGTCAGTTCTTTGAGCCCAATCTCCTCAACTGATGCAGTGTGGCCAGGATGGTACCTGTCCATAGAATAAGGGGCAATATAGGAGAGCAGCTCCTGAAACTTTCTTCTTATATAGGGCGGCTGGTGACCTGCCCAGACTGCTCTCCTGAGAGAGAAAATGAGAGAGACAGAAAGACAGAGACAGTGTGTCTTTACCCTGGAAAGTAAGCACATATTCTCCAGGGGGTGCATAAGATAAATGTTTATCTTTGTTACCCTAGAACAGCTTCAAGTAGTGAGATATTCCTAAACTTTACTGTCTTGGAATATCTCAAGGCACAAACCTTCCTAAATAAGTTGAATACAGGGGTTCCAGGGAGAACCATCCCCCACATCTCCACTAAAACTGTCAGTTTCACAAAAAATGATGTTGTGTGAATGCTGCCATTAAATGCTGCGGTAGAGCCCTGTAACTGCCTCTACCGATGCAAGTAATGCTAATATAAAAAATCGTCTATTGTGTTAATTCGATAGTAATCGTAATAAATTAGATACAGGAACTCTGAAAAACAATCCTAAAATGAGCGTAAGAGTGTAAGATTTTAAAAAGGTGAAAATAGTATAGGTGCAAAGAGGAGAATGGCCAGCTAATTATGGCAATACATTCCATAGAGTACTCTCCAGGTGTTAAACATAGTGAGGCTGATTTATAAGTGTTGGAGGCTGGGGAAGCTCTTTAACATACATTAGGTGAAAAGTTTGCTACAGAGCAATTTAAATATAATGACTTCTTCTGTACTATAACTTGTGTATATACACACATACATACATATCACTGTATGTAAAGAAAATAATGCACTACACAATGTTATGGAAATGGACGTGGTTTGTTTGTCCTAATCAATCGGAATGTCTGCAGACTTTCAGCGCATTGGGTTATTAGGTGTCCAGTGGTGACTGAGCAGTCCTACACATAAAGGGATCTTCCAAGCACTGCACAATTAGTAAAATGTCCTTTTGCATATTCATGCCCGTCAGCAATCTGTTTATTATCAGATCTTGAAATCTGATTCTTCAAAACTTATAAACACCATGTGTTTCATGTGAACTCTGGTTTTCATATAGACTGATTTTTTTTAGGAATACAACTAATCAAGGTAAGATTGTACTTTGTTTATTTGAACTTCACCCAAATTTGTTTTCCATTTAAGTTGCTGAGTTCATGCTGATTTTTGTGGAACATGTTTACCTTTTGTGGCTCCTGCCTCCCTGTGCCTGGAGTTTTATATATTATAGTAGGTATTACTATAAAGTATGTTTTAATTTCTCCTTATATTCCAATGGCAATATTTAATTGCTTTTATTAATTTATTGTAAAGTCTGATTACTCTCTTTGAATTAAATTTTGGGATTTTAAAGGGAATTATTATTAAATAATAATTGTGGGTAAAATTGCAATATTTCCAGAATCTCTCACCTGGATTTAGTGCATCTCCATATCAATGGGCATTTCCAAGGGGTGGAGAGAAGTAGTGCATCGCCATATCAATGGGTATTACCTGGGCAAGCCAGGGCTTATCTGGACCTGAGAGGTCCAGGGTACTCACTCACTTCTGCTGCAACAGGAGAGAGAAACGCTGGTCGACTCCTTGTAAGCAATAAATGGGTTTTAAACTTTATTTCTCCCTTTGACTGATATCAGTTTCAAAGGCACATTGCCCCAGGATATTCTCCGCCCTGGGTTTACATCTTGAAGTAGTCAGCAGGACCTCTGAACCCAAAATCTGTCTACTTGGGAGTGACCCTTTGGCTGGCTGGTCCTAGAGATGGTGGGGAGATGCCCAGTACCTCCACTGTGGATAGTGGAGAGGCCCCAGAGAGTGTAGCTTCACCAGGGGGCCCCTATCTGTGAGGTGTCCAATTTGGGAGCCCCTAGTGAGGAACTGGTCTAGGGTAAAGCACCTCCTAGAGGGGTGGGGCCTTCCCCAGAAGGTGGAGACACCAGAAGCCACAGAATTAGCCTTCTGTGAGATAGAGGACTGCTTAGAGGCCCTGAGTGGCCATGTAGAAGCTGGCATTATAGGGTCTCTTTTCCTCAAGATAGTGGAAAATGTTACTGAGGAGAAAGAGAGAGTTATGGAGAGGGTTATTGAGGAGACAGAGGGACTTCGGCAGGAGAGAGACACACTCTGGCATCGCTTGGAGGAGCTTGGCCATGACCAATGGGATGCCCTTAAGGAAGAGAGAGTTATTGAGAAAATGGATCACGTTCCTGTAAGATTCCTTAGCAGTGGTGAGGGGGCAGGTGGCAGGAGAAGCTGCTTTGCAGGAGGCCATGGAGGAGGGGGAAGAAAGAGCAGTGCCTTGAGCCCCAGATATGGTGGAGGAGCTGGGGGGAGAAGATGAGGGGGCGGGACCATGGACTGATTCATTGCTGAGGCCACCACCCGAGGCACCAGCCTCTCCTGTATTAAAGGCCCACTTGGCTGTAATTAAAAAAATAAAAACAAAACAATCATGGGTTCCTCAGGGGGAGGAGCTCCCCCTTCTTCACGTTGTGGAGCACTTGATGCTCTGCCCCTATACCCAGTTTGAGCTGGTGGACATGAGCATCTTATATAGGCACAAGAATCTCTGGCTATATGGCTTTTATGTCTCTGGGATATGGGGTGGAAAATATTGTTAAGTTGGGTACTGAAATGAGTAGACTGGCTTCCCTGACGACTCTCCCTTCCCTTTGGCAGTGGTCGCAAAGTGCCCGTCACACCTCAGGGAATCAAACATTTTTGGATTGGCTGACAGCTGCCATCAGGGCAGTGTGGCCTAACCAGGATGATTTACCATATGTACCCACTAGCTGGAAAATGTATGTAGAGCTCCAACACGTATGGTGGGAATTGGACATGAAAAAATGTCATCTATAATATGAACCTCCAAGGCCCTGATGAGGAGGTGTTCACTGTAGGAATGAGAAATCTGGTGCTGCACACAACTCCCACATCTCTCCTCTTTGGGTCCCTAGTGAATATTCTTGCCCCCCACATAGGGCAACCCATAAGTGAGGCTACTTGTACTTTAGCAGATCTGGGGGAGGTTGAAACAATAAGGGCATGGAAGGAAGTACAGGCTAAGACTGAAAGGAGAGGTGCAAAAGGCCCCGTGAAGGTCTCAAGGCCCCAGATGTGGGTTGATTTGATAAAGGCCTGGGTAGTGAAAGAAAAACTTGATAGTCAGCCCAATAGAATCTTGTTAGAACTGTGGTACCAATTAAAGCCAGAGCAGCAGTTCCAGCTGCTAAGGTCCAGGACATGGAAACCAGAGTCAAAGCCTCATGCCCAGCCTGTGTACCTGCAAAACTTCCTGGGGTACAGTACTCAGGATTCGCCAGGCCCTCAGTCCCACAGGAGGATGATTGGGCATCGTGGTTTGACTGAAGAGGGGTCATGGTCCCGACTTTGGGGGACATGGCGGGGACTGAAGGTCACATGTAGTATTAGCAATTCATTGGTTCCCTGTGCATGTACAATGTGTCCTGGTGCTGGGGGACACAGGAGCTGAGTGTTCTCTGATTTATGGCAACCCTAAGCGTTTTCCCTGGACCCCTGTTGTGATAGATGGCTATGGGGGAAAGGCAATTAGAGTGAAGAAAGCCAAAATCCCATTGGGGATAATGCGTTTTCCCCAAAGGAGTATACTGTGTATATTTCTCCCATCCCTGAATATATTTTGGGGTTCAATATCCTGCAGGGCCTGTGGTTATAGAGTTCAGACAAAAGGTATGTGTGGTAAAGGCAAGAACATGCTAAGCACCCACCTGTAGCTCTGCCTGTACCTAGGTGAGTGACAAATACTAAGCAGTATAAATTGCCTGGGTGGCACAAGGAAATTGGACAAACTCTACAGGAGTTGGAGAAGGTGGGCATCATAAAGCCCACTCATAGTTCTTTTAATTCCCCAGTGTGGCCAGTGAGAAAGCCAGATAGCTTCTGGCATATGACCTGGACTATAGGGAATTGAATAAAGTCACACCCCCCTTGCATGCTGCTGTCCCCTCTATAGCAGCCATTATGGACACAAAGTCATGAACTGGGAATATACATTATGTTGTAGACCTTGCTAATGCTTTCTTCTCTATCGACATAGCACAGCAAAGTCAGGAACAGTTTGCTTTCACATGGGAAGGCCAGCAGTGGACATTCACTGCCCTTCCACAGGGATACTTCCACAGTCCCACAATCTGTCACGGACTTGTAGCCCAGGACTTCGCCACATGGAAGAGACCACAAACGGTGCAGCTGTATCATGACATTGGTATTTTGCTCTGATTCTGTTGGAGATTTAGAAGGGGAAGCCCCTAGACTGTTGAAACATCTACAAGAGAAAGGATTGGCTGTGAACCGCAGCAAGGTTCAGCGACCCGGTCTGTCAGTATAATTGTTGGAGGTTGTCTGGTCAGGTAAAACTAATGTTGTCCTAGAAGCAATCATAATGTTATCCTAGAAGCAGTCCAAGATTTCCCTACCCCTACTACTGTGGCAGTACTAGAAGAGATTTGGGGATTTTTGGGCTAATGAAGAGTGTTAATTCTACACTTGGCACAAATTCTGAAGCCATTATACCACTTGGTACAAAAGGGCATCAGGTGGGACTGGGATGAAACATATGCAACTGCTTTTACTACTGCTAAGTGTGCAGTCAAGACTGTATAGGCCTTGAGTGTAATGGATTCATCAAGGCCCTGTAAGCCAGATGTTCATGTAACCAAAGATGGTTATGGATGGGGTCTTTGGCAGAGGCTTGAACAGACATGCCAACCTCTTGGATTCTGGTCACAACTATGGACAGGAGCAGAGGTCCAGTACATCTTGATAGAGAAGCAACTGGTTGCTGTGTACCATGCCTTGCTGGCTATGGAGCCCATCACCGGAACAGCTCCAACCAAGGTAATAACCACCTATCCCATCATGGGGTGGGTGCAAGACTGGATTCAAAGGCCATGGAGTGGCATGGCACAGACACCTATACTGGACAAATGGGGCACATATTTACAGCCCACTCTATTCGCCCCTAAGTGGAGAACTCCAACACTTACTGGGGCCAGTAACCCATACCAGTGGAAAGCAGGAAGAACTTGCTTTTGAGCCATTGGTAGCCAAGAGTTCTCATCAGGAGGGAAAAGCCCCTAAACCTGAAGATGTTTGGTATACAGATGGCTCTAGTCATGGGCAGCCCCCGAGGTGGAGGGCTGTGGCTTTCCATCCTAAGACTGAGACAATATGGATGGAGGATGGAGAGGGGAAGAGCAGTCAATGGGCTGAGTTGCGGGCAGTATGGCTCATGATCACCCAGGAGCCTTCCCCATAGTTTTCTGCACTGACAGTTGGGCCGTCTATCGGGGCTTGACCCTGTGGCTACTGACATGATACCATGCCAACTGGATGGTTGGTCACCAGTCTCTTTGGGGGCAAGCATTGTGGCAAGACCTATGGGCCTCAGGTCACACTAAGACTGTTACTGTATATCATGTGACTGGCCATTTGCCTTTGGCATCCCTAGGGAATGATGAAGCAGACATTGGCCCAGGTGTGCTGGCTAGAAGGAAAGCCTGCCTCTGGTGTGGCCCAATGGCTACACCAGTATTTGTTGCACGAGGGGCAAAAGACAATGTGGGCTTTATCCCATTGGTGGGGCTTTCCATTGACCTTTGAAGAAGTTAGCAGAACCCAGAAGGAGTTCCTTGTGTGCTCTAAGAGGGACTTACACTGAGTCCTGCAGCAACATGCAACAACATTAAGGGGGCCGATACCCCTTGTCAGGTGGCAGATAGACTATATTCAGTCTCTGCCCATAGCAGAAGGATATTGGTATGCCATGACTTGTGTGGACATGGCTACTGGACTACTGGTTGCTTTTCCTGCATGTCATGAAGATCAGCAAACCACCAAGAGGGACCTAGATCGTCTCTTTGCAAGCCTCTGTCCGGCTGCAGGTGATTGAGAGTGATCAAGGCACCCAGTTCACGGACATGCGTTACAAGGATGGTGTTGCAATTAGGAATAAAGTGGAAATTTCATGTACCATATAACCCTACTGGGGCAGGCGTGATAGAGAGGAACAACGGTTTGTTGAAATCTGGCCTGAAGTCGGACACCAACAGTCTATGGGGCTGGTCAGTTCGCTTATGGACAGTGCGGAGGCGTCTGAGTGAGAAGCTCTGAGAAGGAGCCTTGAACCTTACTACCTGCCTAGGGAAGGGGAACCTACAGACTTAATCTTTATTGGACTTTGAACCTAGCTGAATCCTCTGGCTTGAGGATTATGATGATTTTATTGCTGTTGCTATTGCATGTCACTAGTCTGGTTACAATACTCCAGTTTTCTCACCGAGGGACCATTGCAGAAGGTGGGGAACAAGAAGATCGTAAGATGAGATTTCTGGAGGGGTAGCCTGTGGATAAAATTGTAAAATTTCCAGAATCTCTCTCCTGGCTTTAGTGCATCTCCATATCAACGGGTGTTTCCCAGGGGTGGAGAGAGGTAGTTCATCTCCATATTAATGGGTAATTACCTGGGCAGGCAGGGGTTCATCTGGACCTGAGAGGTTGGGTGGGTGGGGGAGGCGGTATTCGCTTGCTTCCACCTCAGCAGGAGAGAGAGAGATGTGGGATGATTCCCTGTAAGCAATGAACAGGTTTTAAACTTTATTTTTCCCTTTGACTGATTTCGGTTTCAAAGGCCTTTTGCCCTGGGATTTTCCCCTTCCTGGATTTACAATAATATTTATTATTAAATGGGTATAGTGAGTCTGATAAGTTTGAACTCTTCTTTTCTATATAATTCTCTACTTATTGGATCACTTAACATGTATATACATTCAGATAGTCATTTTAAACTTGTATTAAGCATGACTATTAATTCATACAGGCCTGAATTTGAACTTTGATATTCTCACTTACCAAATACCTTTGACTATTTACTTCTATTTTTAATATCAATTTGCTTATTCTATAAGTATGACAGAACCCCATTCTGGTAAGGTCGTTCTATTGAATTATATTCACACACACTATAAAGCACAAAATTTTACAAATACATCAATATGTACATTCATATATGTATAACTTAATCAATTCATAATATCTTACAATCCAGGCCCAGTTGTCTGAGCAATCCACTGTGTTACTGGAAAAGAGCTCTTTGCACATGAAGCTCCAAATGGCGTTTGGTGTGTAACTGCGTTTACATTTTGCCTTCCAACAGAAAGGAGACCAAGGCTGACCCTTGCTAACTGCTTTCCCAGGTTGTTTCATATGCTGGTTATTCACAGTTTCAGGGAATATGGCGGCTTCTCGAATGAGCCTGACATATGTAGTATTTGAGCAAAAGTCTATTGACCAGAATGTTTCCAAACTTTAAAGCCTGGGATAATGCTTCTCTATCGATTTGATAGTCAGAGCCACTGCTGTCCTTTGATAAGGGCTGCTCTCCTGAAGTAGCAGTCTAGGTGCAGCCCAGCGGTGCTCAACAAGACTCACTGAAAGCAGAGCCTGCAGATCGAAAAGCAATTAGCATGCTGGATTGTGATAATTACCCACAGTATGGGAAGCTTCTCCAAGACAGAGCTTCCACTGAGCCTAATAATAGGATTCCTTAACCAGTGATGTATTTTCATACAAACACCAGCATTCTCATTTCAACCTTGTCACTTATATTGGATAGGGAAATAAACATCCTTCACACATTTTCTCCTTCCTCAAGTATGGTGCACTGCTGTTCTGACAACTTGTAATGTCACCTGAATGTTACCTTGAATCATGATTTAATTGGCCAGGGCAAAGCAACATCTCATTTATTTATGCTGTTTCTTTGCCTTGTACAATGATTGCCAAGAAACAAAAATTTAAATGGAGCTCTGATTAAACCTGAATGTAGAAGCAGATGGAGCAGTTGTGTGTCTGCTTATTACTAAAGGTCAAGGTGACTCGAATTTTTATTTACAAGGGAAAAAACACTTTTGGAACATAGCAAAAGCCATATGACAATTTATTTCACTCAATAAAAATCAATTCTTTCTGCATAATCAATCTTTAACATTTCAGTCTACTTAGGCTTTTACCACTAATTGTAAATTATATAGGATAACAAATATGTGATTTTAATATGTAGGTGTCCTTCATGAATAGTTTTGAAAGTATTTTATAGTTCTATTGCTTCATTAAAAATAGTATCTTAGGAGCTAGATTCAGGACTTATTATAAATAAACAATGAAGACTAGAAGAATTGCTCTTCTTTAGGAAAATTTTAAGCTCACATGACTTACAGCTCAATTCTTCTCTTTGTTTATTACTTTTTTTTCTTCTACTTGAATTCAGACCTCTGTGGACATTTACAGTTATCATTTGCTAATTGAATTTTCAACCTGCCTGATAGCTCATGTGGGACAAGTACTTGCATTTTTTTTTATTCTTTGTTGATTTAAATCTTGGTGGCCAAAAAGAAAGCATCACATAGATATGACTTGAAACATTTCAAAGAGGAAAAATTGCACTGATGTATCTAGGTTGAGTAAGCTGATGATACATAAGAGAAAAAAATGTTGCTTAGCAATTCTTAAATTTCTTAAATTTCTATATTTTAAAGTAGGTATTACTATATAGTATATTTCAATTTCTCAGTTTCAATACTGGAACTTTGTTTATTTTTAAAATAAACTTTCTTACCTGAATAAACTAGGTTTTCGGTTGATTTGGAAATGTGTTACATTACAGTAGGATCTATCTTATTGGTTACTCGTTATGCAGTCTGTTTTTACAGCCATCTTATTATTAAAAGTTGCTTATGTCTAATAATAAAATAATATTAACATGCTGTGGGGTAAATGGAAGTTTTTCACCCACAATATCCAAAATTTCCCACTTGGTCTTAGTTCATTTACATACCAATAGGTGTTTACCACAGCAGAGTGATCCGGGCAAGAGTTGGGGAGAAAATGGCCATTCTCTCCTCTCCTCCATTCCTGGTACCTAATTGGTCTGGTGCCTGCCAGTCACCAAGGATCCGCCCATGGAGTTCTTGCCAGAAGGGGTGGGCAGGGGGCTAGAGCACAGCACTGCAGTCCGAGGGGATGGAAGGAGCTGGGCCTGGCTAGTGAAAATGAGCAAGCTGGGGGCAATACAAACTTTTTCTCCCAATGTACCTTTCCCCTTGTCTTCCTTCAGTTTCACCCTATTCATAGGGAATTTGCTTCGGGAAGGGAACCCCCTTACTCCTGGAACTACACATGCCTACTGCATTTTAAGCACTGTGCACAGTGTTTAAATTCCTTCTATTCATCTTTTCAAACCAATCAGAGAGTAGTATTTTCATCCCACTCAGATTAACAATCTGGCATAGAGAGTTAACGTAGCTTCTCCAGTGTAACAAGTTGGTAAGAAGGAGTCAAGATTTGAACCCGAGAAGACAATGAGTTCACCGATTCACCAAAGGACATCAGCCATGGCACAGCAAACATGTTAATTTTGTCCTCTGACACATTTACCCTCACAGTAGGTATGGCCTTAAAACTGGGATGGTAATAATACAGTCAATGATCACACTCTAAGCTACTGTTCACCTGGAAAGAGGTTAAATATATTGTACCATATTTAATAGTGCAATCCCCTCTTTTTTTTTCTATATTTGGCTAAACCCTGTCCTGAGCAATATTCTTTTTTAAGATGTGTTAATAGTTGTAATCACGTTAATGTCAAATCCTGCTAGCCTGAGAGCCCTTTGATCTTAAGGTGATTGCTTAACTATTCTCAGCTCCGTTATGGATTTATCTAAAAGTTTCACTGTACAGGACAATCTTTTTACCCATAATGTCAGGAATTTAGGGACAAACTGAGTTGCCAGAAAACATATTCTATTCCAAATTTCTCTGTTCACATGAAACTAACTGTTATTGGGCAAACTTATCATGCTTTATATAATTACAATCAAGAAGTTTTACTTGAAGACACTCTTTAGTTTCCCAATATTAAAATTTTAAATCCAACTCAGTCACTTCACAGATTTGTCTGGAATTGTTTTAAATGTCAGGAATTGACCAGTTTTGATTCACACTAGATACTTCCATCTTAATACACATTTAGCATGTTTTATATTCAGCTTAGATTGCATACAGGGCAATACGAAATCTCAAAATAGAAAGCCGTGATGAAGACCACTACAAACCATCAAATGATCATTACCTTTCCACTCACACAGTTGCCAATATTCCTCAAGGTAGCAAGATGACTACAGCTCCCTGGACATACAGCATTTCTCTCTCATTTACATTATACTACTCGAAAAAGGAATTTGATAACACCTAATTTCTGTGTGAGATTTTTCAGTTTGCATTTAATTTCTTTCTCCTCTATTGGTGTCTCTAAAGCAATAATGTGAGCCATATAGCACCAGATTCTGTTATGACTCTTAGACTTATTCTCTACCTTAAAACTTGCTGGACTTCCAAATTACCTATATCTCTTTCCCCATTGGAAATTACATGGTCCCATACATTTTATTTCTAATTATACCCTGTTAGAAATTTAAGTGGATCGAATTAATTTTGCAGCAAGTGAACCCCTTTTTAACGACCATGTCCTATTTGCATTTTAAAAGTGGATATTGAGTGAGTGGCATAAATCTTTAATTATAATCAGTCATTTTGATCAAATGCAAAAGTCCAGGGAATTATGTTGTAAATTTGTTTCTGCCTGGGAGTTCTTCCAAGTCAAGATTTAAGACACCTTGATCAACCCAGAAAATGGAAAGTAGAAAGTCTAGTAAGTAATATGACAATAGCTTTCCATCTCATTTTGAATACTCTGCTTCTTTCCCAGTAATACCTAGCTCTATTACTTGGTACTTCTCTGTTCCAATGGCCCAGAACTCCAGCATTCCTCTTTTTTGTTTTTGGTGCAAGATTTCTTTCTTTTAGGATTTGAGTCATGCTTTGCCTTTATTTAGCACTCAGTAGATGATTATTACTGTCACTATAGGTAACAATAGCCCTGGCTAAAGATGGCTTCTATTATCCCAAACCTGCATGGAAACTCGGGTAATGAGACCTGCTCTATCATCTTAGACTACATTAATCTATTACATAAACTTGATTTTTAAATTAATATGCCTATTCTTCCTCAATAGAAGCACTATATAACATGTATTTTTCTATTCTGGTAAAATGAAGCCTCCTCACAATTAAAATATAATAAGAAAATAGTTCATTTTGCTATCTTAGTAGTAATGCATGGAGAATCCAGGTTATTTATAGAAATAAGGGGACATTAGGAATTATTATTAATGGAAGAACCATATATTAATTCTTCTTGATAAATTTTGAAAAGTGTTAGTACATACATACACATAAAAAAGAATTGAGAAACTTTGAAACAAAAATGCAATATAAATTTATTATCATCTACAGTTCAAAATACTAAGGGAGGAAATGAAAAGGAAAAAATGATGTCTTCAGTTTATCCTACTTTTAGGAACACGTAAAAGTTTCAAGAAAATGACCACCTTGAATTTGATTACAAGTCGCAATTTGCAGGTTTGGAAAATGAGCTTTAATGTTTGTTTTCCTGGCAATTAGTATCAAGCTTGGATACAGATGGTGTGTTGTTAATCTCTGAAAGTCGGGGCTGTCTTTCAAGTGTTAAAACAAATCAACAATGTTGATTGCTATGTAATTGAATATCCACAATTTCATTTTGCTCTAAATGTATTCACTATCACTAATGCTTATTGACAAATCTGTTATCAACCTATGACTTTGAGCCTCTGCGACTATTTGAAGGACAGAACATCTGACAGTCTTGCGAAAGACTGAGGGTGACTTTCCTAAAATGAATGCAGTATTCTAGCCTAAAATAAATTGCCTACATCATTTCAAGATCATTAGGTATTAAAGACAGATTACTTAAAAAAAAATTCAGTTAATAGGTCTTGCAATGCTGCCTGTTTCCCATTAGTTCCTGTCCATAAGTTTTTATATAAACCTTAGAATAATTTATATTTCTTAATTTAATTCCATTTAAACATTATTTCATTTGTATTTTTTAGAACAAAAATTAAGAAGTTTTTTTTCTTGCCTTCTCTAAATATATGTGAAGGAAAATGAGCATATAGAAGATTGAGAAGGCTGAAATGGATAAGTGAAAAAGGTGACTTTAAATAAATGATTCAGAGTTAATATCTCAGTTTCTGCCTACAACAGTACATTAGTTTTATAATTCATTTTTATTGAAATACAGTTATATACAACATTATATTGGTTTAGCTGCACAACATAGATACAGGTATATATATACATTACTAAATGCTCACAATAAGTGTAGTTATCGTCTGTCAATATACAGAGATATTATAATATTATTGACTATATTCCCTATGCTGTACTTTCATTCCCATGATTAATTTATTTTATAATTGGGATTTTGTATTATTTGTCCCCTTCACCGTTTTCACCCATCTCCCTATTCTTCCTCCCCTATGGTAATCACCAGTCTGTTCCAAGTTTATGTACCTATTTCTGGTTTATTTACTCATTTGTTTTGTTTTTTAGATTCCACATATAAATGAAATCATATGGTATTTGTCTTTCTTTGACTTACTTCACTTAGGCTAATACCCTCTAGGTCTATCCTTATTGTTACAAGTGGCAAGATTTCATTATTTTTTAATGGCTGAGTAATATTCTATTGTATATATGTACCATATCTTTATCCATTTATCTATCAATGGACACAGGTTATTCCATATCTTGGTTATTGTAAATAATGCTACAATAAACACAGGAATGCATATATCTTATTGCATTTGTGAATTTTTTTTCTTTGGGTAAATCCCAAGAAGTGGGAATACTGAGTCATATGGTATTTCAGTTTTTAGTTTTTTGAGACAATTCCATACTGCTTTCCATAGTGGCTAGAACAATTTACATTCCCACCAATAGTGTATAAGAGTTTCCTTTTCTCCACATCCTTGCCAAAGTACATTTGTTGTTGTGCTGATGTTAGCCATTCTAACTAGCGTGAGGTGATATCTCATCAGTGATTTGATTTGTGTCCCCCTAATGATTAGTGATGTCGAGCATCTTTTCATGTGTCTATTGGCCATCTGTATATATTCTTTTGAAAAAAGTCTATTCAGGTCCTCTGCCCAGGTTTTAATCAAACTTTTTTTTGGTGTTGAGTTGTACAAGTTCATCACTTTGGACTATTTCTCTCTACCCTCAGCCAGCATGCCAGTACATCCCCGGCTGTGGCCCATCCAGGAGACCCCCATGCTGTGCCCCTCCACCCTGGTAGCTCTGCCAGTGAAGCCCAAGACCAGCACTAACACCAAAGCCCCCAAACCACACCCTGGAACTGTTCCACATTCCCCTCTAGTCAGTCAGCCAAAACTGCTAGGCAAACCCAGTCTACACAGGGATGTTCCTACACAAGGCCATGTCTTCAAGACTGGGAGAGAGAGCCCTTTTACCTAATCCCTACAATCAAACAGAGATAGTCAAGCAAAATGAGTAGGCAAAGGAATATGTTTAAAACAAAAGGGCAAGATAAAGCTTCAGTGAAAGTACTAAATGAAACAGAATTAAATAACCTATGTGATATAGTTCAAAATAATGTTTATAAAGATGCTCACTGGACTTAAGAGAAGAAAGGCTGACCTCAGGGCCTCAATAAAGAGATAGGAATATAAAAGCAACCAGAGGTGAAGAATGCAGCAAGTGAAATGAAAAATACACTTGGGGAATCAATAGCAAATTAGAGAATGAAGAAGAATGGATCAGCAATCTGTAAGACAGAGTAATGGAAAGCACTCAAGCTGAACAGCAAAAAGAAAAAGGATTATAAATAAATGGGGATAGGTTAAAAGACATCTAAGACAACATCAATGTCCTAACATTTGCATTGCAGGAGTCCCAGAAGGAGAAGAGAGAAATAGGTTATCATTTATTTTAAATCTATTCTACTATGGCTTTAAGTTAAGTGTAACTACTCTATCAGGAACTTGAATAATGTGAAAACTTAAATTGTTTAATAATAAATCATTTAACAAATGACCTTAATCACTTAATTCTAGCAATCATGAAAAATACACATATCAATGGCAATTTTAATTTTCAACATTAACTTTACATAGGAAATAAAGCTGCATTATTTAATACAAGAGTTTTTGACAGCATTTAAACATTTATCTTGCCATTTGAAAAGATTTTCATATCACTTCTGCCTATAAAATAAATAATGACTGACTAGTTATTTAGGTAAATTAATAAAAAATACAATGTTGCCTGGTTACAGAAGGTGCTAAAATAACACTAAGAGCTGACCAGTATTTAATAGATTCAATATATCATATTTTTATATTTTATGTTTAGGTTTACTGTCTGAAGAAAAAAATATCCCAAAAAATAAAGTGGATTAAAAATATTGCAAGTTTATTCCTTTCTTTTATTATACTAATGAGTGAGTCAGCAGATCTACTTTATTCCATGTGGCCTTTCAGGTATCCATGCTAATGAAAGAACTGCTGTCTTCTGTTCTTGGCTTCTAAAATTACCCTAGGGCTCATGTCATTTTATCTTCAGCAATGTGGAAGAAGAAAACAGTGCATGGGAAGTGTTATGAACCAGATTTGGAAGTGGAGTTCATCACTCAGGCTGACATTTATTTGGCTAGAATTTACTCACATGGACACATTTAAGTAAAAGAGAATCAGGGCTCTAAGCTAGCTGTTTATCTAGTAATAGGAGGTAAGCACTGATTTTGGATAGTAGTAAATAGTCTCTTTCACAAGTGCTTGCTATGAATGATCCCATTTAATCATTGCAATAGCCTCATTACATTTCTTGTTGTTGATTTGTTAATAAACAAAGTGAAACTTAGAAAATTACATGACTTGACCAAGCTATACAATGATAGAACCAAGATCTAGGTCTTTTTCATACATGCTCTTCATCATTTTAATAGCCTTCAAAAAAAATTACTGTTAATTATTTGCATTATTATTTCTATAATAAAAACTATGTAATATTTGAGTGGATTCTGATGAGAAGAATTTCAATCTCTAACTGTGAATATGCTACCTATTCTCTTTCACCTATCTGTATGTTTATGAATATCTGTCAATAATACTAAATTTGCTCACTCCTCAAATTATTTTGCTGTAACTTTATTCAATTGCTCTTTTTCTCTACATAATTTATTCTTCCCCTCTGTGGGATTATTTCTGATTTTCCCAAGGATGATCTCTGCATTTTAAACAAAAACATAACAAAATAGAAGGATATTTTTATGTCATAGAGAGTCACCCAATGTGAGTGGACAGATTTTTTTTCTCTCTCTCTGCAGGGGTTCTTTCATTCCAAAAAATGTTTGCAGAGTCCCTACTACACATCAGCCACTTTCATGATACAAGAAATAGAATAGTTCACAAAACAGATAAAGCTCCTGTTCCAGTGCATGACCTTACATTCCAAAAGGGACAATAAATACATATTGGAATTATATAATGTCATGCAAGTGCAAGTTTCATGAAAGGAAAATGGGCAATTGTTTAATATTTCTACCAAAATATATGCAATCTTAGAAAAAGTAATGACTGAAGTCCTTTATCAGGATTTGGCATTTGAGAAAAAACCTGAATGAAATTTAGATAAATGGGAACTACCAGGTTTACTAGTATTTTAAGCAAAGCTTTCTCAAGTGACATATAAGCAATTATGGAGTTTGGCTGAGTTTTGTGATAAATTACAGACTGGATGAACTATAGGAAGTAGATTTGTAATGAGTGGCAGCTCCAAGTAATGGAAAGGTTAATGGAATTTGTTGATGTAGACACAGGTTATGTTTGCTGCATTTCTAACATGGAGGCAGAGGTGAACCAAGTAAATCTGCAGGTGATTACATTTTACCCGTGACTTAATTATGTGATCAGGTATGGATTCCTATGCATATATTCCATTACTGACTAAATAATTGAGAAAGTAATTTTTATTTTATGGCATAAACCAAAGTGCACTTACCTTGTCAATGTAAGTTCAACCTTTTCACATGTAGTATTGTTCTCTTAAATTTCAAATTACATAGTAGTATTTTTAAGATAATTATTAGTTCACTTCTTATATTGTAGATCATATTAAAAAAGACTACTAGATTCATTAAACAAATATAACATGCAGTCATACTATTATGTATAATAAATAGTTCTTCCAAGCTTTATAAGAAATTGTATTTGTTGACTATCTCCTCTGAAAGACTATGGAGAATTAATCTTTACTTATAAAAAGGAAAGCTTTTTTGTGTCTGTTCATGGATTTTAAGCAAACCTAGTAAGAAGTGCCAGGACCAAGAAGATCAATTGGTTTTATGTGAAATCAATTTTATTCATTGGAAGAATTCAAGGTTAGTGTAGGAGAAACAGTATAAAGCTCTAGTTTTCTTGAGAGTAGCATTTAAAATTATCAGACAACGCATAAATAGCAAGACATTAGAAATAAGAGGTCTTGAAATGGAATTTGAAGTGAATTTAAAGAGTCATAAATACAGAAAAAAAGTGCTAGGAATCCAATTTTATTGGTTGTTGCTGACATTCACAAGTAGAAGTACCAAAAGAATAAAACTCAAGAAGAGTTTATGTTTTACACAAGCTACAATTTCAAGGATCTAGCAGCTTACAGTGCAGAGTAGGCATCTGCATGAATTTGTCAGAACAGACAAAACTGCCTCGTGGATATCTCTTATTGACATTGTTATTCTTAACTATATAAAAGAAAGCCAGTCATTCATAAAAATCCCCAGTTGCAAATAAAGAATAGCAAAGATGTGAAATTGTGACAGAAGCAGAGTTTTACATATTATAAGGAAGGATCCTCCTTTTAATCTTAGTCTAATTGAAGGCATATATATAACTGTTATTATCACTATGGGAAATGGAAAGCATACACAGAGAGTCAGTATGGGCCCAGCTCCCAGCTATAAGAATAATCTGTATGTATTTTTCAAGTTTGTTATCTTCTTTCCCACTTCTACTCTTATCTATTTATTTATTTTTTATTCTCAGACTATGTATTTAAGGCAAATTCTGGACATCATGTCTTTTCCACCCTAAATATTTTATTATACATCTCTAAATATTGCAGTTTTATTTTTCTAAATTGAATTGTAACTTGTCATTATTGCGACTGATCATTGTCCTGTAAGTCTCTTGGAATACATAAGAACTCCACATTTATTTTATTTTATATTGACTTATTCTTTTGTTTTTGAAAAACCAAGTCATTTGTCCCATAGAATATCCCCCTTTTTAAATTTGGCCAATTGGTTCTTTCTCATGAGAGCTGGATAATAAGCATTTCAGGCTTTGTAGGCCTAACTGCCTACATGCCTGTAACATGAAACAGCTGTAGATAATATTAGAATGACTGGTGCTTTGTTCCAATAACATTTATTAATGAACACCAATATGTGAATGTCATGTAATTTTTTACATCATATATTATTCTCTTAATATTTTTCAACCATTTAAAAATGCAAAATTATCTTTTTAGCTTTCAGACTATACAAAACAATTCACTGCTGAGTCAATCTGGCCAGTATTATTTTATCCCTTCATATTCTAAAAGAGGATAATTGAATTTAAAAGCTGGATGATATTTTGATCACTTTTTTTGGCAAGAGCACTTTGTGGGTGGTACACTGTAAACATTATTGAAATGAAATCAAAAGGTGCCGAATGTCTGATTTCCCCTTTTTTAGTAATGCTAATTATGATGTCTGATTCCTCCATTACCAACTCCTCACGGACCTTCCTCTGACATTATTTTCTATTGGTGACTATTGACTTCATTGTTTCCTTTGGAAAAATAAATTAGTGATTTTCTAATTCCATCCTTTTTTTCTTTCTGCATTTGTTAACAATTCTTCTAAAGAGAATTTTGCCTCATCAGTCATGTGGTTATCCTATTGCTACTGAGTTTCTGTTATTTCTCCTCGAAGGAGTATTTTTGACTGGAAGTTCCTAGGTTCAATATCTGGTGAGCTAGTATAAAATAACTCCATGACTTTTGTTATGAATCACTGATGTTCTTATGACTAATATTGACAAAACAGTGTAATAATAACATTATCTCAACACTCTGAAAAATACACATCTAGAGTTAAGTAACAACAAATCCTGTCCATGTTTACTGAAAGAGAAGCAAAATTTTACATGCCTAATCACTACACTCTTCCAGTCAGTACACCCTGGCATTGAACACTCTAAATAGAATAGGATTATTTTATGAGTAATAAGCCTAAATGAAATGATTTTCCTCTTACACTGAGCTTTTCCTTTCAGCTTCTCAAGAGATTTTGAATATTTGTATTAAAAACAAAAATTGATCCTCAAAATTCACTGTGTTAATTAAATGTATAAAGAAAGTCAACACCAACCAATTAATTTTAACAGCTTTAAAAAGATAGGTCCAGTGCTTAGTTCGGCTTTTTCAAGTAAGATACATATATTTCCAGTTATCTGTAATGGTTATGTCATTTTCTACTTTGAGATTATTTTATAATGAAGTCCCTATCTCAAAGTAGATTCATATGACTTAACACATACAACTTGTATGAAGTTGCACATTTATTTCTAAGAAGGAGTAAAGACATATTAATTTATAACTGGTTAATATTAAGAAACGATTCCTTCTTTCAATGTCACTCCTCTCATTTCTGTACTCCATTCCCTGTCCTCTCTTATCCAAGGATTTGAGTTTATCCAAAACATCCATGGTTTTTGATTTGTCATTTATGTTATCAAGTTTCAGCATCTAATGGGTCATTCTGGTTAACCTTCAGCTAAACTCCTCAAAAGTTATGGAGAGGGTAGTCCTTGAGTCTTCTCCTCTCATCCTGTCAAAACCATTCCAGGGAGTCTTCTATGCCAATCCCAGGTATCTCTTTAGAAGATCATCAGTGACTTTCACATTATTGAATTCAGTGTTTCAGTATCAGATCCCAATTCATTCATCCCACCAGTTGCATTTCTGTGTTGATAAGTCTTTCATACACTTTTTGACAACTGACACTTTTTTCCTTTCCTCTGATTCAATCTCTCTTCCTGTTCTCTCAAAACCTTTTCTTGCCATATATTCAGTGCATGTCACCTTTATGTAATGTTTAAATTCCAAGTTTATAATTTCAAAGGTCATTATAATTATTTGAAAATCTGCATGCTGTGACCTACTGCATTGATGATTTTTATTATTTCCTACTTGTCATTAATTAGAAGTTGTTTTACTTTCAAAAGTAAATTTTATGTTATTTGTGTTTCTGTATGTCCATTTTTATTGTTAATTTCTAAATTCACTGAATGAATTCCAATAATATAGCCTACATTTTATATATGTCTTATTATGTCTTGAGAAATACCTTGTAGCAGAGAAATTTTAAGTCAATTTTTGAAGTTTTGTATTTATAATTTTACTTATGATAAATATTTATTCTAATTTTTTGACTGCTTGATTTATAAGTTACTCAGATGAGTTAAAAACTTACAATTTGTGGATTTGTTTGTAATTTTATCACTTTTTGCTTCATAATTTTGAGGAATATATTTTTTAGGTGTCTATAAGTTTATCATATTCTTGTTCATTTTGTACTATAATCAATATCTCTATTCAATTATTTCACCTTAAGTAATTTACTTTGATATATCTGATGTTTTATTGTAATATTTCTCATGTATCTTCTTCATCCCTTTGTTTTCAAAAGATTATTTCATTTTTTCATATCGGTATTCATTTAAACTTAATATATTTGATTTTTTCTTTTTTTCCTTACAATAGCTCTTTAGCTATTTCCTTCTGGGTTCATTTTTCTTTTCATCACGTATATTGCATTTTTCATTTTGTTCATTTGTTCCTTCTGGAACTCCTTATAAATAATACATTGTTTCTTTTCAAGTTATTTAGCATGTTTGTAAGCTTCTCTTTTTTTAGTTTTCTTCTCTGTGGCTTTGACTTCCATTCTGGATAATAATTTTAATTCTAGGTTAATTTTTTTCTAATTCCCTCTGCAGCAGATTTTTTTTGTTAACTCAAACAGTTAGAAAGCACATATTGTTCACAATAACCCTTTCATTGCCCCTTTATATAGGCATCTCCTTTCATAAATAAACTTTTTATACTTATTTTAAAGATGTCATTCTTTATCTCTTTCAGATTCTATAAATATATATGAATTATGGATTACAAATATTCATTGAATTTAGTAGTTACTCATGTAATTGACTTTTCTAATGCTATTTTCAATATTTGTCTTACTGCTCATTTTGCTTGGGAATTATTTTTTTGTGACTTAGTCCCTAATCAGTGCTTGATTTTCTATCTCATCAGTCCAGCTCTCCAGGATGCATAGGAATAAAGTTTCCACTTAGGAAGTCAGGTAACTAACACTGTATCCAGCTACTGGCTCTTGGTGTTTGGTTTCTGGTGGCTAAGTGACTTGCAGAACTCTTAAAGGAATTTTGCATTAGAAGCTCCACTTCTGTTTGTTGTACATAGGTCGGACATATAGCAGTAGCCCTCTTCTTGTCGAGAGGGGACTCCTGCCATTGGTCCACTGACAGTCTCCATCTCTAGCTAAAGGCATACCTCATTGTGTATCATTTCACCTTATTGAGCTTCACAGACAACACATTATTTTACAGTTGAAGGTATGCTGCAATCCTGAATCAAGCAAGTCTGTCATTGACATTTTTCCAACAGCATTTGCTTGTTTCATGTGTCCTTATCACATTTTGGTAATTCTCTCAATATTTCAAACTTTTTCATTATTATTATATTTGCTATGGTGATAGGTGATCAGTGATCTTTGCTGTTACTGTTATTATTGTTTGGGTGTGTCATGAACCACAACCATAGAAGGCGGATAGATAAATGTTGTGTGTATTCTGACTGCTTCACTGATTGCCCATTCCCCCTCTCCTCAGGCCTCCCTATTCCTTGAGACACAATAACATTAAAAGTAGGCCAATTAATTACCCTACAATGGCTTCTAAGCATTCAAGTGAAGGGAAGAGTTACACATTTCTCACTTTTTAAATCAAAACCTAGAAATGATTAAGGTTCATAAGGAAGGCATGTTGAAAGCTGAGCTAAGTAAGAAGCTAGGCCTCTTGCATCAGTTAGTCAAGTTGTGAATGCAAAGGAAAAGTTCTTGAGGGAAATTAAAATTGCTACTCCCATGAATGATACACATGAATAATACCGAAAAAAAACCAGCCTTATTGCTGATAGAGAGAAAGTTTTATCAGAACATCAAACCAGCCACAACAGTCCTGTAAGCCTAAAAGATAATTAACAAAGGTGGCTTTGCTAAACAACAGATTTTCTAGGTAGACAAAACAGCTTTCTATTGGAAGAAGGTGCCATCTAGGACTTTCAAAGCTAGAGAGAAGAAAGCCAACAATAGGCTGATTGTCTTGTTAGAGGTTAGTGAATTTAAGTTGAGCAAATGCTCATTTATCACTCCAAAAATTCTAGGACCCTTAAGAATTATGCTAAATACACTCTGCCTATGCCCTCTAGATGGAGCAAGAAACCCTGGCTTATATAGCATATCTGCTTACAACGTGGTTTACCATTTTAAGCTCACTGTTGACACCTGCTGCTCAGAATAAAGATGACTTTAAAAAGATTACTGCTCATTGACAATGCACCTGGTCATACAAGGACTATGAAGGAGGTGTGCAATGAGATTAATGTTGTTTTCAGGCCTGCTAACACATCCATTCTGTAGCCTATGGATCAAGGAGTCATTTTGGCTTTCAACTCTTATTATTAAGAAATGCATTTTGTAAGGCTATAGCTGCCCTAGATAGTGATTCCTCTGAAGGATCTGGGCAAAGTAAATTGAAAACTTTCCAGATGCCATTAAGGATATTCATGATTCATGGGAAGAAGTCAAATATCAACAACAACAGGAGTCTGAGAAGAGTTGATTCCAGCCCTCATGAATGACATTGTTGTTGTCAACACTTCAGTGAAGGAAGTGACTACAGATTAGTGGAAATATCAGGACAACTAGAATTACAAGTGGATCCTGAAGATGTTACTGAAATGCTGTACCTCATGATAAAACTTTAATGGATGAGGAGTTGCTCTAGTGGATGAGCAAAGAAATGGTATCTTGAGATGGATCTATTCCTGGTAAAGATGCCATAAAGATTATTTAAATGACAACAAAGGATTAGAATATCACATAAACTCAGCTGATACAGTAGCATCAAGTTTTGAGAGGACTGACTCCAATTTTGAAAGACATTCTACTAAGGGTAAAATACTATCAAGCGACATTTCATGCTTCAAAGAAAACATTCATAAAAGAAGAGCCAGTTGGTGCAGCAAACTTTCTTTTCTTTTTAAAAATTGCCACAGCCACGCAAGTCTTCACCAACCACCACCCTAATCAGCAGCCGTTAACATTGAGGCAAGACCCTCCACCAGCAAATAGATTATAACTCACTGAGTAAGTTCAGATGATGGTTAGCATTTTTTTAGCAATGAAGTATTTTCATTAAGTTATGAACATATTTTAGACATGGTGCTATTATACACTTAATAGACTACAATTCATAATAAACCCAGAGCATGTAACTTTTACATGTACTGGAAAACAAAAAATTCATATGAGTCACTTTATTGCAATGTTCGTTTTATTGTGGTGGTGAGAACCAGCCTGCAGTATCTCTGAGGAATTCCTCTACAGCATAGTGCATTCTGAAAGACCAATATCTGAGAGTAGAATCTGACTGATACCTAGTGGCTGCATCATTCTTCCACTGGTTGCTTGTTACCTCTTCTCTAGATGACCTGCTGTACATGATGCAAACATTCCCACATTGTATGCTCAGTCCTATTATACCACCAACAGGCCTTTTCTCCAGAACTCCTTTTCACCAGATTTCTAAACTTGCTACTTCCAGGCACCTGACTAAGTTGCCATGCCTCTGCTCATGAACTCACATATCTTTTTAACTTACTTGACTTCTCTTTTTCCATACAACATGAATTAAAAAGTATATCTTATAAGGTTTTGGCCACTGGAGGGATTTCCCCTCATCAGTGATATGGCACTATTCAGTTCTCACCAATACAGCCATTTTCCAATTCTGGTTGCTTGATAATAATTATCCCATAATGGAAACATTTTGGCCCCATGGCCTCTTGATGATCCATGCCCATGGTTCAACACTCAGGTTTTAGACAGGGTCCAGTAACAACTCAGGAGCTATGTTTTGAATGGTGTCGACCAGTCAGTTGTAGATAGAAGGCTCCTGTTCCTAAACACTGTGTATATGAACTGCATATCTCTTACTGGGTTTGCCAGATGATCCACACATCACCTTTATGACAGATACCTCTAGAATCATGGGATGTGGTGGGTCCTGTGGGGTAAGAGGCAGGACTACTTATATTGCAAGCTTGACACAGCCCTTGTTGTTCTGTTGCCTGCTCAAAATTAGAAGCCTTAAGTGTTACATGATAGATTGGTTGGAGCATTATTGTCAAGCATGGAATATAATGTTTCCAAAACCTAAAGAGACCTGCCAAGAATTATGCTTCTTTTTTAGCCATTAAAGTTCTAATATGCAATACTTGGCCTTTACTTTGAAGGGGGTGCTCTAGTTTTCTTAAATTCTTTGCCTTAGAAACCCAACGGGAACAGGAATTCCCATACAGGAAACCCCACCTCAGCAGGAGTAACAAGCAGTAGGACAATATCAGATTGGAATTTTCTTACACACACATATTAGGTTTAAATAAACTGGTTCTTCCAAGGTAAGTGATACTGCAAAATCACAGTACTGAAGTCCTTGTTAATGTTGGATTTGTCAACTTATTTTAATATTGAGGAATACCTTAGCCACTGTCCACTTCTACATCTTTATCAACCTTAGCCTACATCATTTATTTTCTTTCTTTGTACCTGGCACGACTCAGAAAATATTTTGCATATTTAATATCATGGCAAACCAGAAGGTAGTCAATCCTCTGTTTAAGGAAGGCCCAATGTATCTGGTAGAAGTTGCTAAAATATGTTTTGCCTTCTCCAAATCTAGTCTGATAGTGCTAGACTTCCGTACGCATTTTCAATCCTTTGCTGGTAAAGATCCTCTTACACTAAACAGAAAATTACAAAACAAAATTCAGGATTCAGAGCAGGAAATACAAATCGTTCTAGGTATTTCAAGCAGAAATCAGTTTAAAACAGGGAATAGCATGTTTTCCAAATCCTAAGTGGGGCTACAGGAATAGAAGTCAGGTCCATTGTCTGTAATAACTCGCCATTGCTGCCACGACCCAGACTGAGAAACTACTACTGCCATTGATACCATGGCTCTTGACCCAGAGCCACCCACCCTCATGAAGCCTGCAGCTAGACTCTGTCGGCTGCAACTACAGAGTAACCCACTGCAGATGACCCATAAGTTGGCGCTGCTGGAACGCTGCCTTCCTTGTCCCGCTTTCTGACTTTCGCACAACTACAGAAAGACAGCCTGAATTATATCCAGTCCTCTGACTACATGCAAGTTTGTTAAAATGTACATTTTAATCTTCCATTCTCAGTAATACCAGAGCGATCTTAGAAAGGAATAGGAATAGATGCTGTGTCCAAAGACAACATCTTAAACAAACAGGCATGTGATGAGAATATGTAAAATGTTACAACAAAGATGCCATTTTAAAATGAGAAATTCAGACAACCTCTCTGGTACACAGGTAAATGCACTAATCACTAGGTATTTAAACCTGGCAAAACTATGCTGTAATTTCTTGGCAAACATCTTAGTTTCCTAGGGCTGTCACCACAAACTACTACCGCCAGGTGGCTTAAACAACAGAAATATTTTTTCTCACATTTCTGGAGGCTGAAAGCCCAAGATCAAATTGTTGACCGGTTTGGTTTCTTTTGAGGGCCCTGTTCTCGGCTTGTAGATGGCTGCCTTCTCACTGCACCCTCACAAACCCTCCCACGCTTCCCTGCGTGTGTCCCTGGCCTCTGTGTGGGTCCTCATATCCTCTTATAAACACATGAATCTTACTGGGTTAGAGCCATCCAAATGGCCTCATTTTAACTTAATCACCTCTTTTTTTTAATTTAATTAAATTAATTAATTAATTTATTTTTTAATTAAAAAATTTTTTTTTTTACAATTTATTTTATTTTAGTATCATTAACCCACAATTACATGAGCAACACCGTGATGATCAAACTACCCCCCCATCAGGTCCCCCCCACCAACCCCACCACAGTCACTGTCCATCAGTGTAGTGAGATGAGAATCACTACTTGTCTTCTCTGAGCTGTACAGTCCCCCCCGTGCCCCCCCACCCTATGTCTGCCAATCGTAATGCCCCTTTTACCCTCTTATCCCTCCCTTCCCTCCCTTCTTCCCCAGTCCCTTTCCCTTTGATACTATTGGTCCGTTCTTGGGTTCTGTGAGTCTGCTGCTGTTTTGTTCCTTCAGTTTTTTTTTTTCTTTGTTCTTATACTCCTCTTTAAAGACCCTGTATTCAAATACAATCACATTATGAGGTACTGAGGCTTAAGACTTCAACATATGAGTTTTTTTTTTCTTGAGTGGGGAACAGTTTAGCCCTTAACACTCCCCTCCAACATTTTTTCTTTTTTTACCTCATAAGCAGATTCCATGGAGTAGAGCAATCATTATGAAATTATATGGAAAGTCCTACTCATGTACTTTTTCAGTAAAGTTTATACGAAATAATTAAATTTATGATACATAAAGTGTTCACCCAAACTTACAATTACCTCGACTGAGTTATTTACACACGCATTAAAGACATTCAGAAGGGAATAAGCCTTGTTTACATTGTGCAATGGTGATATCATTGCTAATCTATTCATCATGACCCTAACAACTTTCATGCATAATTTCACTCAGAAATAAATCCAGTTTCTATGTTTATGAGAAAGAGAAATGGGTACTTTACAATTGGTTCAAACCAATTAATTTTTCTTTGCAGATAGGAGGAAAACAGTTGCGTTTATGATGTATGAAATAGTGTAGCTCACAATGATGATGATGAAATATCAGAATTATGTTAATCTACATTGAATAGTGAAGCACTATAATCATACAATCAAGTTAGCAGAGCAATGTTCTTAAGTTCTAACTAGACTTTGAATAAAATAATTTTAATTAGGCTAATCTAAAAGTCTTTTAAATGCTCCCACTGCTCATTATCTTTCAGCAAATTGTAATTATTTTGTGGTGCTGACAGCTATACTTTGAAAATGAGGGCCACTGGCATTTTCATAAATTATTTAAATTTAAAAATTGCTATACAGTGGTTCAGAGGAGTCACTTTTATCACAGAAAGTGTTCCCAGCATGATGATATAGTGACAGATCATTTCTAGGTAAAACCAAGCTAAGAAGTTTGGTCCAATTACGGCACACAATTCCAGTAATAAAAGGGTATTTTTGCTTAAATTGGCAACTCAGAAGGAAAGGTCAGAGCTGGCATATGTTTGCGTATAAAAGTGAGCTTATTAATTTGGCTTATTATATACAAATATAAAAAATAGGATATTTCTGATAAACTCAACTGATTTTTATCCAAGGTAAAATAATTTATTAAATTCAGAAAGAGTGATGCAAGATTACACAAAGCTGTTATTTCCAAAAAAGTTTGGGTATATTATGTTTTGTTATGTCCAGATCGCAGTATCCTCAGAGACCAGAGACCACCAGGGAGACCGAGTCACGCATGCAAGAGCAAAGGGCGTTTATTATGGGCTTAAGCTCAGACTCTCAGCATTTTCACCTAGGTGGTGGAGGTGAGCTGAGAGCCCCAGACAAAGGTGGGCAGGATTTTTATGGCTTTGGGAAGGGGGAGTTACAGGAAACTGGGACATAGACACAGCAATCCAATCATAATTACACAACATTATTGACAACAGTTCTAGCCATACAGGTTATCTAGAGTATCCGTTACTTTTGGGGGGATCAAATCACAATATTTGGGGTATCTTTGAAATTAACCAATTACAGAGCGAGCCTAGGGTCTTTGCTTAGTGACCAATAGGTTAATCTTTACTCTCTGTAATGGGGTCTTATCTATCTCTTCCCCGCAGGCCTCATCCTTAGGAATGTGGGGAGAGGGCTCTTGGCCTCTCCTGATTGGATGGCAAGGGGGGTGGTTACATGCCTTGGGTGATATGTAACTACTTGATAGTTTCAGGGAAACTGTAACTTAGGCCTCCTGGTTTCTGAGGCTTCCTGAAGCCTGTCATGGCGTTAGTTTGGTCCTTTCATTTTCAAATGAATAATGCTTTTCAGATGTATTTTAAAAATGAAATCATATTCTGATTGTCATATATATTTTTTCATATATATATTTCATACAAATATGATTTAAATATATTTCACATACCATATCATTCATTCATATAAAGTGTATAATTCAACATTTATTAGTACACTCACAGATTTGTGCAATCATCACCACAGTTTTAGAATATATTTATTACCCCAAAGGGAAACTCTATATCAGAGCAGTTACAACTGCCCATATCCCACCCCCCAACCCTCATTTCTAGGCAACCACCAATCTGCTTTCTGTCTTTATAGGCTTGACAATTTAGGCATATCATATAAATTAAATCATACAATATATGGTCTTTTGTGATTGACTGTCTTCACTTAGTATAATGGTTCCAATAGTCATTCATATCTTGGCATATATCAGTATCTCATTCCTTTTTTATTGATAAATCATATTCCATTGTATGGAGATACCATAGTTTATTTATCCATTCACTGGTTGATGGACATTTGGGTGGAAAAGAAAAGATCAATAGGAAAAGGAAGATACACTAGCATAAGGAAGGAGTTGATTCTCATTTCAAAGGACATCAAATTATCTTGCTGTCCCAGAAAAAATAATTTTCAATCTAGAAACCAATACTTAGGCAAATGATCACATAAACTGAAAAACAAATGGATGCTTTTTTTAGGCATGGATATTCCAAAACACAATCTAAAGAAAATAAAAGAAAAACACCACAAGCAAAAAAAAAAAAAGAAAGAGAGAGAGAGAAACTCTCACATACCCTTTGTTAGGAATAAAGGATAATTCATATGAAGGAATAAAGGAAAGAAGAAGAGCATAGAGCAACTTCAAAGGAAGGCACACACCAGAGCAGGGAAAGTAAGAGAATCTGCAGGGTGCCAGAACAGCATTCCCATCCCAATGACTCAGTCTCAAGCCCTTAATAAGCAGATGACACTGCAGATTTAGCTGCAGTCTCCAGAAATCACAGGTCATAGAATATGGATATCTGAGTGCAAAATCGAGGTGAGGGAATGGATAGAATTCATTTGGAAATACAGCAAAACTATTAGCAAGAACATATTTAAAAAATTAAAAAGTTGTACATGAAAAGCAATTTCATGAGAGTACACTGAGTAGTTCAAGCATAAACATAGATTCCTGAAATCAAAATAATGCAAGTACTGGATATTGATTTTTAACACAGAGGTGCATTAACAACAATTGAAGATGTACGGAGAGGGAAAAGGATATGGTATGGTAAGAGAAATAAATCATCATCTCTCACAATAGGAAATCAATGGGTATTTAAAAATGATAAATCATTATTGCAGTATAAGCATGTAATTAAAAATTGCAGACAGAAATATGAGAAACAGACACAGTGAAAAGAGTTTTAATTACTTATTCCCAGAGAGATGAATTAGAGGTGGGGATGAGTTGACCCTTACATATTTTGGATATTTTTCATTTGAGTAATCTTAATATTAATTTTATCAATATATATTCATATTATTTTTCAAATTACAATTTGTTTTAAGTGATAATTCACTACAATGATATCATTAATGAAAGCAAAATCAATGGGAAAATAAGACACTGTGCTACCTTGCCTAGAGATCATTTTCCAGTTGGAGAATCCACTTAACTGCATCTTTTATTTCCTGTTTCTTGCTTTAAACAAAAATTAATTGCTGAACTTTTAAGATAACTCACACTTAGAACTATTTATTTGTTTACCTATTTACTTTATTTCAGGCTTATTATTATTTATTCTTTAGCTAGCACCAAATCAGAAGAATCTTACATTATCTTGCCTTGATATCCAATGTTCCAATCATTCCCGCATGCCTCTGCCAGATAAATCTGTGTTGGCTTCATGGATACCTTTCTAACTAGGATATTATCCTTGTTCATACTTCCTCCCTGTCTCCTTCCTATCTGATCCAAGCTTTCCTTATAATTTAAGACCAGTTTGTGCCACTCTCTGCATAAAGATTTTCTATGTAGAAAAATATCTCCTTAGAAAAAAAATCAGTATTATGAATATATTTTCTCTTTTGTTATATTATCAGCCTCTTGTCACCATTAATAGTATTTCATAGATCCAATTCTCCATTTCCCCTAGCAGAGTTTTATATGCATAATAGGTTAATAAATATGAATCTGAAATTTGAGTCAGCTATTAAAGCAATTCTTATTGAATTGTGAGTAAAGAATATTCCTATGACTTGTATTCAAAGGCAATTTCCCAAATCTTGGTTAATTACATGATTATCTTCTAATAATATTACTGTTTGTTTTAACCATAAAAATCATGTACTTATTAAAAATATTTCAATATTGTGCTTTTTTACAATTCAATGAATCATACAATTGACTTTGATAGATACTTGTTTAATTATCTCCACACACTTTCACATACAAATTGAAGGAAGTCACAGAACATCAGACATCAGGTACAAGATAAAATTTCAGAAGTTCATTTTCAGAATATACATTTAAGTCTATTTAAATTATGAGCTACTTTTCACATGACTTAATTTATTCATATGTTCATTGACTAGCTAACGGAATCATCAGTGCATGACTTTTTAATGATAATCCCTAACATAAACACTGAGGAGAGTAATATAAATTTCTGACTTGAAACAGAATCAATGTTTTACCCAAAGACAATATAAGAAAATTTAGTTTCAACCCAATAGACTTTAAGGCAATGGAAAAAAATGTTGAATTGAAGAAAACAAATCTGGTTACAATCAGTAGTTTCAAGTACCACCGAAAATGAAAAGATAGATAGAAAGGACAGTACATATATGGATATTAACTATATAATTGTTTACTGAACTTTTCCAACTCTGTCCATGTGGTATTTGAATGACAGTATCATTTGATAAAATAGTCAATATCCAGGATAGTTGAAGAACTGCCACTTTATCTTTAAGACAACATCTTTTTTCTTGTTATTGTGGTTTTTAGTTAGAGTTGAAGACTTTTCTCAACGGCCTGTAGTTATTGCTGAACTTAATTTTACATGGTGCTTGCTCTTTTAAAGTAATATTGCTATTTTCAAATTTATAGCTAAAAGTAGTACCTTCCTACTGGTTCACTGCTATGATTTTTCCCATTTAGAGTAGAACTTCTTGAAAAGCACAGTGACTTAGGTAATAGCAAAGACATCTTTGAATCCTAATGCTCCAAGATCCTAAAGAATCATCCAATAACAACGGATGATGCTTTAACAGATAATTATAACTTTAGAGGATAATTATAAATATTGGTGACAATGAAGCATTCAATCTTGTCAAAGGTGTTGAAGCCACAAGACTTGTTTGCTAATATTCTACAATTGCTGTTTCCACACTAGGTTTCAGAGACTCCCAGCGCCTTAGAGAACTTGAGGGAAAAACTGGGTCAGCCTGGCTACAGGCACTATTCTTCGGTTCAACAGTAAAAATGTTAGAACTGTGTGGTTTCACAAGAAGTTGGAAAATATACCACCAATTAATTTTATTTCATGATATATTTGGAAGAACTAAATTCATTTCCTCCTGGCAACGTATTCAATTTCTGGTTTGAAAACAAAAGGTAAGTGCCCAGTGAAACCTATTAACTGCTTGGCTTGCTTGAAACTCTCTGGACCCATCTTTCTCCCCTGTGACAAGGTAATGAAAACCACAGTCCTTATTTCACCAACAGACATTTAGATAGCAGATGAAATTGAAGATCCAAATATCTCAACATTTCCCAACTTAGAGAAATTAAAAAAGTTTTACACTCTTTTAGTTTTGGCATCTTCTTTACACTGAAATTACCTATTTTTTGGTAAAGTTTACATTACTATTAACTTTCTTGTATTTATGTTTTACATTAAAACTCAATTTTTAAAGCTTACTATAATTATTCACTTTTTGATAGTTATATTATCATACTTTGTCAGTGGGAACCCTATATGTTTAAAAGATGTATTATTGCTGTGGTATAAGATGGAAGAGATATTTTGAGTTTTCTGAATCCAGCTCATGGAAGCAGCATTCTCAAAGGAAATATAGATATTTTTAATGGAAAATAGTATTACTGATGAAAATGTATGCACTGGACGGCACTTAGTATCATTCCACAATACTGATACTTGGTCCAGTCTCTAGGCCACTAGGGTTGCTTACAAAGACAAAAATAGCTTATTTTTAATGTAATGAGTTCACATCAGCAATTTTCTTTTAAATTTAATTATGTACAATGTTATATTTTAATTTCATTTCAAATTGTGAAATATTTTTCTATATGTTTACTAAAACTTTTATAACTTCAGCCTCTTGTAATTTTACATTCTTCTATAACCATTATAGAATTCACAAATTACCATTCTGTGTTCATTTTATTGACCTTGAAACTTTTTGGTAAAATTCATACCTACCTTTTATTGTTTAAAACAATGTATGAAATGTTGAGTTCCTCATTTCAAATAATCAACTTAAATACTAACATAACAGAAAATGTTCAAATCAAATACTTTTTCCAGATAATTTGACAGATTTTTTCCAAATAATTTGACTTTGAATTTATTTCCCATTTTATGCAGTTTTTTCATTCTTATACCACCACAATACCAATCATTATTATTTATTCTGCCAAGGAAATAATATATTTAATAGCATAACTACTCAATTCAAACAAAGAACCAGGTATTACCAGATATTAATATAAGAAGAAACTGAATTTTGCTCATGATTTTATTAACAAAAAAAAAAATTGCAGAAAATGCTTTTTCTATCTATCACTAATCGGTCTGTCTACTGTTAGAAGATCAAAATTATGAAGAGAAGAGGAGAGAAAACTAGCCAGTCAGTCAACTCTAATATTAAGCACAAAGGTCAAATATAATTATAAAGTAGTAGGAAAGAATACTGAGTGGAATTGTAATGTTTGATACATTATACTTAGGTTTTTTAAAAATACACATTCACATATAAGATTAGTGTATCTATTAGAGGGAAATAAAAGGATGCTATATCAATTTCTTAATAATTGTGTTAGCTAGCTTTTTGTTTGTTTCTACCCTGTGCTGAGGTAAAAGTTAAACTATAGATACAAAGGAAATAAAATATTATCAGAGTTACACACTAGATCAGATGGACTTGAGATATATACAGAACATTCCACCCAAAAGCAGCAGGATACAAATTTTCCTTAACTGCACATGGAATTTTTTTCCAGAATAAATCACATATTACAATATAGAAAGAGTAAATTCAAAAAGACTGAAATTGTATCAAGCTCTTTTCAGATCATAATGGTATGAAACTAGAAATAAATTACATGAAGAAAACAAACAAACAAAAAACCCCACAAACCCATGGAGGCTAAATAACATGTTTCTAAATAATCAATGGATCAATGAACAAATCAAAGAAGAAATCACACAGAGATAATGGGAAAAAATAAAACAGTTCAAAATATGTGGGATTCTGCAAAAGCCGTTCTAAGAGGGAAGTACATTAGCAATAGAGGCCTACCTCAAGAAACAAGAACACTCCAAAATAAACAGTCTAAAGTCACAACTAAATAAACTAGAAAAAGAACAAATGAAATCCAAAGTTAGTGGAAGGCAGGATATAATAAAGATCAAAGAATAAATAAATAAATAAAATAGAAAAGAATAAAACAATAAAAAAAAATCAGTGAAACCAAGAGCTGGTTCTTTGAGAAGATAGACAAACTCCTAGCCAGACTTATCAAGAAATAAAAGGACACAAATAAACAAAAGTAGAAATGAAAAAGTTTACACCACCACAGAAATACAAAAAAGTATTGACAATGCTATGAAAAATTATATGACAATAAATTGGACAACCTATAAGAAATGGACAAATTCAACCAGAAAAGTAGAACCTTCCAAGTCTGACCCAGGAATAAACAGAAAAGCTGAACAGACAAATTACCAGTAAAGAAACTGAATTGGTAATCAAAAACCTCTCACCAAACAGAAGTTCAGGACCATATGGCTTCACAGCTGAATTTTACCAAAAGTATTCCCTAACTCATTCTATGAGGTTCATATCACTCTAATACCAAAACCAGACATAGACACTACAAAAAGAGAAAAATTTAGACTAATAGACCAATATCCCTAATGAATAATAGATGCAAAAATCCTCAATAAAATATTAGCAAATATAATTCAGAAATACATGAAAATGATCATCTATCATGAGCAAGTGGGTTTATTCCAGGGATGGAAGAATAACATAATATTCACAAATCAATGTTATATCACATTAATAAAAAGAAAGATAAAAACCATATGATCGGAGTTCCGGGAATATGGCGTCTTGAACGGACTAGCAGAAAAATTCCTCCCAACATTATATTTATTCACGAAAATACAGCAAATACAACTATCCCTAAAAGAGAGACCAGAATACACAGGAAAGTGC
>JAQQAC010009165.1:75383260-75491543 GCA_029783875.1 Phataginus tricuspis | reverse complement strand
AAAAAAAAAAAAACCATATGATCATCTCAATAGCTGCTGAAAAGCATTTGACAAAATTCAACATCCATTCATGATAAAAACTCTCAACAAAATGGGTATATAGAAAACATAACATAATAAAGGCATATTTGAGAAACCTACAAAAAACATCCTTAATGGCAAATAACTGAATTCTTTTCCTCTAAGATCAGGAAAAAGACAAGGATGTCTACTCACAACTTTTATTCAACATAGCATTTGAGGTCCTAGCCATGACAATCAGACAAGATAAAGAGATAAAAGGCATCCAGTTTGGTAAGGAAGAAGTGTAACTGATACACCTTTTTTTTTTTTAATTTATTTTGGTATCATTAATCTACAATTACATGTGCAATATTATGGTTATTAAACTAACTGATACACCTTTTTAAAAGGTAAATCTCTTCCTGAGAATAACCCACTTAAAATTCTTCAATAGTGTTAGCATGTGGAACTTTCCAAGATTTGGTTGCACCTTATCTTATTAAATTATGCCTTAATAATTTGGTATAGTTAGGGCCTGGCATTGAATTACATAATATCCTTATGGCAGTAAGAAAGAATCCTGCTTGAATCATTGTTCCATATGCATATTCCATTAAATACTTGTTTTCATTTTAATGACTGTTTATCACATAAATTATGTGTCTGTAGAATGCAATTTGTAATGGTTTCATTCTTAGTTGCAAGTCTTTTGAACACTTGTATAGGAAATGATTAAGATATGATAACATCTAATCTTAAAATACTGCATTCTTCTTTCCGTTATTGCCTGTGCTCTGTTCTTGTTCCTTCAGAAATAATTTTTAAAAATCACATTTCCCAAAAACCAGTTGACATTAATTTAGGTTAGACTTAGAATGGCAACAGGGATTTTACTTCAAAATTGATACTCAGCAAAAAATCTGCCTAAATTCCTGTTTGATCATGCTACATTGCTTGTGTCAGTACCCAGAGGGCTAGTTTTAAATATCAGTCTTGATAAAGCCCCAGGGGATTTAAGTAGATCTTGGAGTAATTTCTTTCTGATTTCTCTTGAGTTATCTGGTGTGGACCATGAAATGGTTTTCTTTCATTTAAAAAGCTCAGATCTAAAGAAAAGATGGTTATTTTCTTCCAAAGGTAAATATTTTTATATGAAATTCCAGTTAAGAATATTTCAGGATATTTTTTGTCTTTGTAATGAATTTTTTCATGTGAATCAGTTTTTTGAGTTCTTCTTTTAATTGTAGAGAAATTTTATATATATTTAATTTATTTATTTATTTGTATAACTCATTTTTGTTCCATTGTTCACTGTTTTATTCTCTAAAAAATTACTTGGCATAGAGTAGGTATTTAATAATATTGTTTTAATTAAATTAGCACATCCATTGTGTACTACTATTTACCTTTGGGCAAAGCATCTAACCTATAAATTTCTTGGCCTTTCTGAAAAGTGCAATAATAAAGTATATACTGCTCAGGATTGCGTCAAGATTAAATGAGACAAAGCAATGCAGAGTGCTCAGCATATTGTAAACTCTCAGTAACTATTAGATGTACTAATTTTCTTATTAAAATATTTCAGAATTTTCTTAAAGATGAATCTTAAGATCTATTACAGAATTTTATAGATGCTATAGCATCTATAATAATATGAAGTACAATAATCAGTTTTGACTATTTAATATATCAAATTCACCATGAAAACTCAGTCTTTCCAGCATAGAGAACATCGCTGAAAACACAATGCTGCCTGAGGCAATTTCTATGGGATGACTCAAAATAGCTTTTATAATGACAACAGTATTATAACAATTTTATGCAGTCATTTCCTAGAGTTTCCATAACAAATAATCACAAACATGGTGGCTTTAAAAAATTTATTTTGTCACAGTGCAGCAGACTAGAGTCTAAAATCAAGATGTCAGCTGGGCTGTTTCATTCTGGAGTCTCTGAAAGAGAATCTTTTCCATGTATCTCAACTAGCTTCTGGTGATTACTGATAATCATAGACTTTCCTTGTCTTAGAGTGCATCATTCCATTCTCTACCTCCATTTCATCTATCTCCTCATGTGTCTCCATCTCTATTCTCTTTGGAAGACACCAGTCTTTTGGATAGGGTCCACACTTAACCCGCATGACCTCATCTGAATATGATTACATCTTCAAAGATCTTATTTCCAAATAAGGTTGCATTGATAGGTCCCAGGGGAGAGGACTTGAATTTATGTTTGGGAGAATACAATTCAAATCACAACAGTGTATGTAATATCTCTTTACAGGTATAAAACTCAATTTTCCAAGCTATGTTAGTTTTTTGAAAAGTTATGTTTTAAAATAAGTTTACATTATTTGCAATTAATCAGTTTTGCAACCCATGCATTAATAATTTGCCATGACATTAAACATGTTTTTTTAGTAAACGTTCATTACAAATAATATGCAGTAACATTCACCAATTTTAAATTGATACTCAGATGAGTTTTAACAAATGTACAGTTATGTCACCAGCACCAAGTTTATGGTACAGTTTTCCACCAAACTTCCATCATCAAGGCCACTTTGCAGTAAGTTTTTTCTCCCTAGGACTTAGCCCCTGGCAACGTCCGATCTGATTTCTGTCTCCAAGGTTTTCTAGTTTTCGGAGTTTCTCACAAGTAGTATCATAAAGTATAGAGTCTTTTGTGCCTGCCTTCTTTTCCTTGTCCATATTTTTGATGTTCAAGATGTATTACATCCATCAGCAGTCCATGAAATTTTATTATTAAGTAGTATTCTATTTTATGGATACAACACAACTGTCTCTACATATTCTCCTATCAGTCAGTATGTTGTTTATTTTGTGTTTAAAAAGGAATTATTATTAATAAATCTGTCTACCAGCTTTTGTGTGTCACCATGCTTCCATTTGTCTTGAGCAAATACCAGAGTAGAATTCCACTTGTCCCACATACTCTCAATATCTTGCTACTATCATTTTTTTAATAAAAATGTTAGCTCATTTTGTTGAATTTGTGATGAATTCTCATTACAATTTTAATTTCCACTTCCTTAATGAAAATTATGTTGAACATCTTTTCATATGCTTCTTTACACTTTGTATACCTTCCTTGGTGAACTGTTTGCTTACATCATTGTCCATTAATTTTAACAGATTGCTGTGTGCTTATTTTTCATCTGTGAGAACTTTTTATGTAGTTTGGATTAAAGCCCTTTGTCAGATTTATATTTTGCAAATATTTTTCCCCATTTCAGTCTTGTTTTTCTAAAGTGTTTGAAATATCTTTGGTGATAAGAAGTTTTATTTATTTTTTAATTTAAATAAAGCTAATGTTTCATTTTTTTTTCTTTTTGTTTGGTGATATTATGTCATACCTGAGAAATCTTTGCCTAATGAATGATTATAAATATTTTCCACTAATGTTAATTTCTAGGTTCAGCCTTAACTTTAGGTCTACATTTAGTTCTATAATCTATCCTGAATTAATATTTATATGTGATGGGATGTACAAAAGGTATGGGTCAAAGGATTTTTTTAATATATTATATGTACTTTTTCTTTTTAATGGACTTTTTTAGAGAAGTTTTAGATTCACAGCAAAATTGAGCAGAGGTAGAGATCTCCCATTTTAAAGAATTTCCAATTGTACCAGAGGCATTTGCAGAAAATATTCTCTTTTCCTCTTTGTATTTTTTCCAAACTTAATTGCTCTGTATGTATGTATCTATTTCCCTTTTCTCTTTTTGGCTCAATTGATATCTTTGTTCTTATGCTTATAGCAACCTGTGCTGTTTACTAGGGCTGTATAATAATTCTTCAAGGCAGGTCATTTAAGCCCTCAAATACTATTCATCTTTTACAGAATTATATTGCCTATTCCAATTGCTTTTAACATCTGTTTTGCTGCTAGTTTATAACATTCCATTTTTCTATTCCTTATGGCTTCTCTATAGAGACAATATAAATATATATGTTATCCCATTTAACCTAAAACCTTGCTGGAGATACATGTAAATCTAGTGTTTATTTCTTCATCACTTAACTACACAATAGTTCATTTTGCAAATAAAGATGGACTTTCTACTGAAAGAACCAAATTAACACCATGACAAGCTTCAGGAAGCCTCAGAAACTAGAAGGCCTAAGTTTCAGTTTCCCTGAAACTATCAAGGAGTTACATATTGCCCAAAGCATGTAACCACTCCTGCCATCCAATCAGGAGAGGCCAAAAGCCTCTCCCTACATTCCTGAGGATGGGATCTGCCTGCAAGAGATATAGATAAGACCCTGCTGCAAAAAGCAAAAGTTAACCTGTTAGTCGCCAAACAAGACCCTAGGCTCACTCTGTAATTGGTTAATTTAAAAAATACCTTAAATATTGCAATTGGATCCCGCCAAAAGTAACGAATGCTTTAAACGACATGTATGGCTAGAACTGTTGTCAATAATGTTGTGTAATTATGATTGGATTGCTGTGTCTATGTCCCAGTTTCCTGTAACTCCCCCTTCCCAAAGCCCATAAAAATCCTGCCTGCCTTTGTCCGGGGCTCTCAGCTCACCTCCAACACCTAGGTGAAAATGCTGAGAGTCTGAGCTTAAGCTGTAATAAATGCCCTTTGCTCTTGCATGCGTGACTCGGTCTCCCTCGTGGTCTCTGGTCTCTGAGGATACTGCGATCCGGACATAACACTACTTCCCTTACAATAAGTCATTTTTATTTCTTTGTTAGCTTTTTTGTACTGCCTAGAACCTTTAGTAAAATGTTGCATAAAAATCAAAGAGAATAGATATCCTTGCCCTATTCCAATACTAATAGAGACACTCAAGGTTCTTTTTAAGTTTAAATGGCATTTCTTTTCTTTTTTACTTATTGACATTCTTTTATTTTTAACTTATTTGTACCTTTGTATTTAATGTGGGATGTCTGTAGAATGACTATTTTTGTCTTCTCTATCATTTAGCTTCATACTTGATGAACTTTCATGACTATTATTAGAACATTCACATTTCTTGTAAATTTTGATATGGTTTAAATTTGACATCTCACTGTTTGTTTTCTCTTTCCCATCTGTTCTCTTTTATCTTTTGTTGTCATTGTTTCATGACTTCTATGGATTTTTAAATGTCATTACAAATTATCTATTGGTTTATTAGCTACATACTTTTGATCTACTTGGCATTTTTAGTGATGGCTTTATGGTTTGAAATAGGCATCTTTAATATGCTATCCTACCTTCAGATTAGATTGAGCTACTTTTAATGTATAAATATTTAAAAAGTACACTTCAATTTTTTTATTATTCTTCAGAAATTTTACTGGCACATACATTTCACAGAGCATTGCTATTTTTTATGTAGAAAGTACACTGTCTTTTAAAGATAATTAAAACAAGATAAAAATCATCACTGTTTATATCTACACATGTATTTACTTTTTCTGAAATTTTTCATTACTTTTTATCTGCTATAATTTCATTCTACCTTTATGATTTTTACATTTCCTTTGGGCAGGCTCATGGGGAATTAACTCTGAATATTTTTTTTTGCCTGAAAAATTCTTTATTTCCCCTTCATTTTTATAATATACTTTTTTTCTGTGTTTAGAATCCTAGATTGACTTTCATAAAATAAAATTAATACAGTCATTTTCATTTGTTGTCTGACATGTATGGGTTTCTGACAAGAAGTTTATGATTTTACTTGGTTTGTTCCTCTCTATACTTTGTGCCTTTTCCTCTAGTTGGTTTTAAGATCTTATTTTTACCACTAGATAAGCCTTATTATGTGTGTGTGTGTTAATGTTTATTGCACTGTGGCTCGCTTTATTTCTTAGACTTATGGGTGTATGGATTTAACCAAATTTTGATCTTTTAGCCATTATTCTTATAAATATTCAGTTACAGCACTAATAGCATATTTCAAACCACTTGATATTATTCTTTAGTTCACTGATGCTTTTTTCAATTTTTTCTGTTTTCTTTTTCTTTCTCTGACTCATTTTGATGGTACCTACTGCTAGGATTACATGTTAGATGAGCTTTCTATTTAATTTGTTGATAATCCCATCTAGTATATATTTTTCATTTCACAGATTGTATTTTTCACCTGTGGTGATTACATTTAGGTCATTTTTATATTTGCTATTGCTTTTCTAATGACATGTTTCCTTCTACATTATTGAGCATACTTAGCATATTTATAATACCCATTTTAATATCCTTATTTTTTAATTCCATTAACTGTGTGAATTCTGTGTCAGATTAATTATGTTATTTGGATGCCAGGTGTGAATTTAATTCTTGGGTTCAGAATTTTATTACTTTACAAAGTACTGGACTCTTTGTTTGGGTGGGGACATGTATTTAGCTTACTTAGAGACAATTTGGTCCTTTTGAGATTTACTTTTAACTCTTCTTGAAATGAGACCAGATCAGCCTTTACCTAAGGCTAATTTGACCCTTTTAATAAGGTGAAAGCATTTTGTGATCCTCTCTCATGGCCTGTGTATAATGAGGTCTTTCCACTCCAACTGATAAGAACATATACTATTCTCATCGCCACATGAACTACAGAAAATTATTAAGCTTACTGTCTCCTAGTGCTTCTTAAATTTATTTCTATGCATGCACATATCAGCATTCACCTAGAGATTCAAGGAGACTCTCTTGAATATATCCAAAGTATTCTCTGTGCAGCTTTTCTTATCTGTTATTATGTCCTGCAAATTCTAGTTACCTCTACACCCTCAAAATCTGAACTTTGACTCTTCAAATAAGGAAGAATGCTGGCCTCTGTTTGCATTCTTTCTTCCTTGCTTGAGTCCTGTAAAGTGTGACTAGAGAGTAAGTAGGGGCAATCATAGGATTCTTCTTACCCTCGTGTCAGGTATCATGATTCTGTGCTGTTTTCCAATGTGTGATAACATCCCGTATGCTGGTGTTCAGATTTCTAATTGTACGTGGTCATGGTGGAGTATGCATAGTGACTCTTCCGTAGACAGGAGGAGGAGTTTGTATATCTTTACATGTATTGAACCATATAATCCTCACAGATCTAATAAGCAAGTTGTGTCTGATTATCCTATTGTCAACGTGGTTAAACTGGGAACTAAATTTTCCAGAATCCAATTTCCTGTCTACTTCTGGGCTATATGAACCCAATCAGGAACTTTCACAAGGTATGGGATGAAGAACTATAGAATTGGCATCACTCACCAAATGTTACTCTGGTTAGGTATGTATAAACATGGAAATAATTAGTAATGTCCTTAATTTTAAAAAGCTAAAGTAGAGCTTGTATTTAAATCCAGAAAGTCTGTTTCCAAAATCCACAATTTTATCACCCTTGCCATATTGCCTCTTTAAAGCTCTGCACGTCTCAGCGATCATAAAATACCTTTCATTTTTTAACGCAACATTTTTATGATGGTATTGATTGAAATATTTGGGGTTAGTTTATTTGGTAGAACTGTTTGCCAACTCGTACTTTCACATATGACTAAAAGCATTATAACTAAATTCAAGAATATATTTGTTTTTGTGTTTATGTCAAGGGACGATACATACAAGAAGAAGCATTTTGTGAACAAAAATATCAGGGAACTGAGTATCTGAAAAAAGATAGCTGAATAATGAGCAATAATAAATGTAGATAAATTTTTAAAATTCCAATGCAAATTTACATTACTTTGATTTTCTTACATTCTTTTCTGTCATAATTATGCCATGAGTTCTTTTTCTCATAAGAATTTATTTTTAAATATCCACACTCATTATGTATCCTCTGTGGAACAGCAGAGACTCTAATTAATAAATAATGACCTAAAATGCCTGGAAATACATAATATTTCAATGAAAGCTTACATTTTTAGTGAAACAAATTAAAATTAATAATTTATGCTTATATTTTTGCATTTCCTAAAATATATGGATAAAGTATCCTTTACTAATAAAACATTCCTGAACACAAAATTATTTTTAAAAAGGAGAAAATATTTCACTTACTGTTTTATTTAATTATTTAAGACATATGTGATCCCTTCCATGCTCTAGGCACCAAATTTTAAAAGTAATTCTTTTCTTAGTGTTGATTGTTATTAAATGCTAGATTATATATTACATATAATTCAAATCATTAGGTAGTTAATTGTATGAATAATGTTTACATAGCTTCAATTGAAATTGAAAATATTATCATAATATTAGTACAAAATATGTTGTCAACTGTCAATTAAATTATCAGCAGAGTGACAGTTTAAATAATAGAATACAGATAAAAAACACAGTAGCACTTCACTTTTGTTTGGGGAAAAAACACCATTTCAATGTTCAAATAAATAAAATTAATTTTTGCAAAGGCTATACAGTTATTTCATGTCCATATTTGATTTTAAGTTAGCAATGATTTAGGAATTTGAAAAAGTGTTTAAGTAATACAGAGAACAAATACTAGAAAGACACTCACTGTGACTCAGTGGAATGTTAGAATACCTGGTACCACTCCTGGATCTATACATGACTTTGTAAATGATGTTGAAGCACTGCTTCCTCACCTGTAAAATATAAAGGAATATAATGGAGTAATCTCTTCCAGCTACACAATTATATGTGTTTAGATCTAAGTAGTTAAAATTTTGAAATATTCCCAATGTATTTCACTGCCTAGTGCATCATTTTTACTCTGAAAAATTCTATCGCTGACGTATGGCATGAGGATGAATCTCATTGTCCCACAGAAATATAAGTGTTGCTATAAGTAAAATGACAGCACATAAAATGTAACTTTTGGGGTACATCCTTTAAAAAACTCACAACCAAATTAACAGCTTGAGAGGACTCTGATCACATTATAAAGGATGCTCACTAACTAAATCTAAAGAAAATTGGTTTTGTTGTGCCAAGAACAGGAAGACCACCCAGGTTGATAACAAATGCCCAGGGGAGGCTCATAGCCCGTATGCTCTGTTATGCTCACACCTTTCATTCAAGACCATCATCAATGCTGCTGCCCTAAAAGGTGCCAAGGAAATAGTTTTGTGGTCTTTACCAATTCATCCTGGCTGCAGAGCATATTATTTAAAAGCACCACTGAAACAGGGGACTGTGTCTGAAGGATGTCTCTCTCTGAACATTATACAACATAGGTTATAAATTGCCAACTTGCTGATGTTAATAACACCTGATAATATAGATGTGCTAGAGCATGTACATCTGCAGTGCTCCTAAAAGAACCTGTGACTAATTGTAAGTGAGCAAATTTAGACATAGCAGGTGTGATGACCACCCCAGATGAGGTTCCGTGTCCACAGAAAGCCGTGGCTGGGAGGACCAAGAGGAGCCTCACCCAGCTCTTGTTTCAGTTCAGTCAAGACAATGCTTAGCTTAGATACTTTAAGATTCCTTCATTCTGTCTTAAATGGGCAGTTGAGTTTCAAAATATCTTTGTATGAATAGATGACAGTCTTTTAAAGGAAAAGGGGATGATATTCAAGAATATAGAACAATGGAAAATTTGATTGCCTTGATTTGGATTTTCATTTTAGGTAGAGATGTATGAAGGTAAAGCTAATATCTTGCTTGGCAAAATTTTTAAGATATTCTGTAAATGGTGATTGATTTTTTAGAAAACCACCTAATCACTCTTCAGAGTATATGTTTTTAATTGAGGAACAAAATTGTCTTTCAGATTGTGATGATTGGAACAGACTACAAGTTACTAGACAATTGTCAGAAACCATAAATCCATCTTTTTGTGCAAATAAAAAGTACATAAAAGTTTTTTCTTGGAAGATCGTTAGTTATATAGTTTAAATTATTTCACCAAGGGTAAGTATCTTGTAATGACAAATTCTAGCCATACTCAAAGTTCTAAAGGTACTTTGGTAGTATAAAAACAATGTCTGATTTCTGTGTGTGACTCTTGGTAGTTATATTAGTCATTACACATAACATAGACTAGATGGCTTAACAATGGAAACTAATTTTTTCACCATTCTGGAGCTCAAAGTTCAAGAATAAGTCACCAGCATAGTCAGTTTCTGGTGAGAAATCTCTTCCTGGCTTGCAGAGGGCAGCATTCTTACTGTGTCTTTCAGTGACAGAGGAAAAAGGAGAGGGCAATCTCTCTGGTATTTCTTCTTATCTGATCCCATCATGAGTTTCCCTCCCTCTTCATGACCTTATCTAAATCTAAGCAGCTCCCAAAAATTTCATCTCTAAAAACATCAGATTTGGAGTTAAATCTTCAACATGTGGATTGGGGGGCGGCACACAGTTCAATTCATAGTAATAGTCTTCCTGTCATTTCATGTTCACATTTCATATACTATCAATTCTATTTTTGCCTCAGAGACTCTTTCTTCATTCCCTGGGAAATACATCTGTAGTATAAATGGAGTGTGTTGCTACCGATTGGGGAGGTGGGTGTTACAAGGAGAACAAATTTTCCATTTATTATGTTATTGCCTGGCAGCCGCTTCCCCACCCTTTCAATCTGCTAATGATATTTTGGTGATATTATATAAATCATTATATCATTATGTAAATGATGTTATGCATGTAAGCAGCTATATGCTTGATTTTTGTTATTCTGTTTGAGTCAGTTCTATCCATTCCTATAAGTTTCCCCAGTAATAAAAATTTCATGTATCAAAAAGGAGTATTAAAGTAAAACATATTAATAAAAAGAGTTTATATTCATTTCAGCAAATTAGTTCTATTTCCCAAGCTATCTTTCTCAAAGACAGGATTTTTAAAAGCGTATGCTCACTTGAAAGAAGGAATTATTTCTTCAGTTATAAATATCATGAAAATTACATAATTTATGAGTAAGTATTGACTTTTTAAAATGAATATCAAAACTTATTGACCACAGTGTATATCTTTATCTAGACAGCTTGAGAAATAATTAACCCTGATATTCATAGAAAATTTAAATCAATAAATGCATTATTACATAATCTAGGAACTATAAACAAAATGCAAGAAGCATTGATACTATCATTTTTTAAATTGCTTTAATGTTTTAATGATTTACTCTTAAGAATGTGATTCTAAAGAGTACCATTACAAAGTTATTGAGCTAACAAAGTATGTGTATGTAACATCCCCAGATCACAAGTATGTGAAGTGTTAGGCAACTGGTCAAATGAAAGCCTAATAGATGACCCTATATTTGGACTCCTTTTAATTTAATTGAAAATAAATTTGAATAACAAATTATGACTGTCATGTACCTATAATTTTCATACCCACTTGAACTTGTATTTTAAATAAGAATCTGTTCCTTATATTGCCAACAAATTTTCATGCAATATAACTACTTCATATAATGGTGTGAGGTGACCTGAATTCTGATACTTATACTTCCTTTGTGACCTTGAGGATTTCAACTTAATAAATAAATGACTGATTTTAGCCATCAAAGTATTGAGTCAAATACTGCAGGTGTAGAAAGCAAAGGGAAATACTGTCCGTACACTCAACCAGCTGACGCTTATCCTTCCTTTGTGACCTTGAGCATTTCAACTTAATAAATAAATGACTGATTTTAGCCATCAAAGTATTGAGTCAAATACTGCAGGTGAAGAAAGCAAAGGGAAATACTGTCCGTACACTCAACCAGCTGACAATCCCTTTTGGATATACATGAAAGTTAGCAAAGTATAAAAGTTACCATAACACAACATAGACTGTGAAGGCCTTTGAAGAGATTATTTTAAATTAGGAAACTAAAAAGAAGTAAATATTATAGTAATGAGATAGCATTCAAGGTGGGCTTTCAAATTTGTATATAATTCCAAAGGATTGAATTGGAGAGCCAGGTGAAACTGTACCTCAGTCAGAGAAAGAAGCACAGGATGTGGGGCAAATGTGTAAAAATAAAAATCATGTTCAAAAAGAACAAGCCATAAAGTGTTATTCTAGAGTGATCAAATATACAGGAATAATAATAATATATAAAATCAGAAAAGTAGTTTAGAATCAGATTGTAGACTAATTACCAGAAATTAATTAACTCAACAAATAATTTATTTTGGATCACAGTTTCAGAGCCATCACACTAAGAATCCATATTTCACGTGACAAGAGACACCAGGTCTTGGTAGGATATAGTCTAGGAGGAAAACAGAAATGAATGGCATGTTTACTCAGGTATATTTCAAACTACAATTATATGGTTCTCAGAAGGTTAGGACAGAGAGGCACAGAGTGCTAGGGAATCTATGATATGAATCTGACCTCATCAGATCAATCAAGGAAAAATTCTCTGAAGGTAAAGAAATGTGAGTTCAGAAGGACAGAGGTGAAAGGAGGATGAGAAAGTATTTAATGCACATAAGAATGTATGTACAAATGGAGTGTCCCTGTAGGTGGATCACAGACAAGTGGTGTCCCGTTGCAGGAGCTGGGAAAAGTAGGTCAGTCCCAGATGTTGTAGGGTCTTTTATTTTGTTTTTTTTAATCCTAAAAGTAATGGGGAGCTATCTTAGTGAATAATAAGAGAAATTTCTTTTATTATTAAAACTTCATTTTAAAAATAAAACATACTGTTGAGTGAAGAAGAGTTGGAAGGGACAAGAGATTTGGAGGGAAGGAAATGAAAATGTCACTACATGGGACAACTTGAGAGCTAATGATCATTCCAAATAAATGGTTTGGAGATGGAGATATATGTCCTAAATTAAGAAATTTTTAGGATTTAAAATGAAAAGTACATAGTAGAGAATTAGAAATTAGAGAGACTGCATCATCCGAAGTAAATTACTTTTTGTCAGTGGATTGTAACATTTGGTGAATGGTGGTTATCTCACTGTGATAGAGAATCCAAGCAAGACTGGGAAATGAAATCCTTCCAAAGGGGAAGACTATAAACTCAGCTTAAGGTACCTATGAGTTTCATTTGAAGTAGACATAGAAGCAAAGGTGCAGATTTATAACTTCCAAGAGTGAATCTAGAATGGATACTGAAGTTTGTGAATGATCTTTATACAGGTAATTCTTGGTGTTACAGCAGTTAAGGGGTATTGTTAGGGAGAGCAAATAGTAAAAATGTACCCCAAAATACTAACCAAGTAGAGTAGGATAAGACCGAAAGGAGACTGGGAAAGAAGAAGTGTTAAGAGAAAGGCAAAAGTATGATGTCATGGAATTGTTTTAAGAAAGACTCAACAAAGGCAGTTAAATGCTCAGAGGACAAGTAAAGGGGTATTGACCATGAGCTTTCCAGATGGAGAAATCAATGAAGATATTAGAAATACTGTATCAGAGAAGTTGTGGTGTAAAAACCAGATTGTTCTGGGTTAAGCAGAGGCAGGTGAGGAAATGGGGCCAGTGTTTCCATCTAAGTATTTCAAGGATTGATCTGTATAGGGGATGACAGAGCTGTAACTGGAGAAGCATATAATTAAAATGGAGGATTTTTAAATACTGGACTATTGAGTATATTCAATGGAAAATGGAGCCGAAAAGAAATTATATTCCATTTGGTACATGTCATAACCCAGTAATTTTTGCCAGTAACAAATGACAAAATAGGAAATTTCATTTTGAAAATTAATACAGCCAAGGTAAAAATGATGACTTGGAGCTAAAGCCCCACCTTGAAAGAAAGAAGAAAAAATGCAAAGGCTGATGCAATCACGGATATATGTGGGCTTCTGAATTTGATGTGCATTGATGGCAGAGACATGGAATAGAAAAATACGGGAATTTATGTGATAGTCTTGAAAAGATAGAATCTGTTGCAACTGATAAATGGTTTTTAACTGCAAATTGAAGAGCCTTATGGTAAACATAGGCAAATGCCAGCAACATAATCATTGGTAGCTGATTCTGTAGATAATGAAGCAATTGATAGGGAGGTTGAGTTATTTCCTCACAGATATGTTATGTGACTGCATTTAGAATTTCATCTTCACGTTCACTCCAGCAAACCTGTTCTGGAAGTTCATCAGTGATCTCCACATTGCTAAGTCCAATTGCTCAATTTCTTATTTCATTTTGTTTGACCCGTATGCAGTGTGAAAGAGAGCTGTGCATAGACTCAAGGAGAGAGCAAGCACTGCAGATGCTGGAAAAGAGTGTCCCACGAGAGAGGAGAGATCAGCATGTGAATGGATTCTAAGGTTTAAGTGTGCTTCGTTTATTTCAGAAAGAGCATGGAGAACTCCATGTGTGAAGAGGAGCAATAATGAGAGAAGGAAGAAAGGGATTTTGTGGTGGTAGCAACAGTGAGAACTAGCCAGATAGAGAATATATTCTGAAGGAAGTGCCAACAATATATGCTGATGGAATGGATGTCATATGTGACTAATGATTTCAAGATCATGGCCTGAACCACAAGAAGGGTGGGATACTTACTAGTTTAAGAGAGGTAAGTACGAGTTTAAGATTAGGAGATTCTTATTGGGGTCTCCAAACACGAGATGGGTTTGGGTAACCTTAATTTTGAGAAACATATATGTTATTCAAGCAAAGAAATCAAATAGAGTTAAAGATATATTATTAGAGTTTAGGACTGAGATAGAAAGGTATGGCTTGCTACCCACAGGTATTATATTAAGTTGTTTAATGGAACCTGTCATACAGGAAATGAGTAAAATGGAGACATCCAAGATTGGAGCCCTCGATTTTCCAAACGTTTGTTGAGAAATCAGAAAAGGACTTCAATCCCTTTGAACAAAAATAAGAGAGTGCGGTGTCGTAAAAACAGATGGATAAGAGATTTTAGAAAGGGTCTGATAACTTGCACCAAATGTTCAACAAAATTATCCCTGAACACCATTTAGAAAAGATTATCCCTCACTCCCACACTTTCTATAACTTCACCATGATTCATTTTTCCCCATGGTAGGATACCATGCACTGTACAGTGTTTATTTATTTATTAATAGTTTATTTACTTATCTGTCCCCTCTGGCTAGAGCAATATTGTTCAATGGAACTCTCTGTATGATGAAAATGCTCTATATCTGGGCTTCCCAATTTTGTGGCTGCTATAACATGTGGAATTTGATAACACAAAATGTGGAATAAGGGACTGAGAAAATGGATTTTGATTTTATTTAACTTACTTATTTTATATTGCAATTCAAATAGTCACATATGGCCAGTGGCTATTGTCTTGGACGGTAAAGCTAAAACGTAAACAATTTTGGCAGGAATTGCTCTCAATTTCATTTACTTTTCAAATTATTTTGCATAGGCCAGTGTCTAAAGCCCAGAAAGAGTACCATAAATCTATTCATAAATGAAAGAATGAAGTTCAGAGTTCAATAGTTACTTGATAATGTTAAATCTGATCATGACAGAGAGCTAATACCAATAAAACTGGAAGTTCAGTAAAGAGAGCTTCTTAAATGTGAATTTAGAAAGAAAATGACAAATAAGTAAACAACTATATTTCAAAAGAGATATTCCAAGGAGGAAGAGATTTGCAATGAAATATTCTAATGAGCTTGAGGAAATTGAAAAGTATTAATACAAATTCCTTGAATTTGAAAAAAATGATAATCCTAGTGACCACGGATCAAAAAGAATCAGTGTTTTGGTGAAAAAGTGTCAAGAAACTAACCCAGAGTTCAAAATGGTATGGGGTTGAATTACAGAAGGTTGGGTAAATTGGACAAATTGGCCCCTTAGCCATTTATTCAAGGCTAGCAGGAAAAAGTAGAGAAACGAAAAGTATGGAGAAATATTGTAGTTTGCATTTGTTTCTTTGTTTCTTGTCATCGTCACTGTTGGATAGCAATTGAGTTCACCTGAGACCCTTGTTGCAAAAATGAGAGGTGTTCAAAGCAGCAGCAAATAATTAATAGACAAGGTTCTTAGAGAATAGCTTTTGATTGGCTCAGATTACACAGATTCAATTTGGGGAAGATTCTCCCTCTCCCCACGCCTCTTTCTCTGGAGAGGAGGAAAGAAAATACACGGGATGGCAGGAAGGTTAAAGTTAAGCAGTGTGTTTTCATTCATGCTGAATCATAACAAAAGAGGGAGATGGCTTCATTTAAGCAGAGAATCTGCTCTGGAAGACATGATAGGAAATAATAGAGTGTTGTTGAGTAGCAATTCAGGTCCAGCTGAGCTCAGAAAACATGGAAAATTCATGTTTGGCTGAATATTGCTAATCATATTTAGCAGCTCTGGTGTTAGAAGGCAGAAAAGGGGAGGAACAGTGGGAGTGTTAACTGCAATTTCATGTATGATGCTAAAAAAAAAAACGTGGCAAGATGGCAAGAATGAGAGGGCCCATACAGAGAAAGAAGGGGAATGAGCTGCAGTGATGGAGCTCACCTCGAAGTGGTGGTACAGAGTAATATTACAGGCCCCAAGGGCCCACCCCAAGGGCTACAGTGTGAAGCAGTATTACAGTAGCAACTACTCCTTTCCATGATTGGATTCAAATGTGCTTTTAGCTATTGTACCTGTAGTGTAAAAAAAAAAAAGATATCTAGAATAACACTCATTATTATAAGCAACAAATTTGTTTATACATTTTTCACGCAGGGACATTGAGAAAGTGCCTTGTTCAGAGAATGAATTCCCTCCCTTAGTCCATGAATGTGATTTTATTTCTCAGTATAATTTTCACATTTTAGAATGTTAAATTTCACCCCTTAATCCCAGACTCTATTCTGTCCACATTTGAAACCATCTTCCTGGTGTTTGAACTTCTCCTTTCCTGAGCCTGCACAGGCTGTCTGCTTCCGGGATCCCTTCCGCATCTGAGGATTGTTCTGGCTGCTTATGGGTCTGACTGAAAATTAGAAGTATAACTTTAAAAATTCACTCAGGCTGTCTGTCATTGCACTAAGATGAACATTAGATCTCTATGATGTCTTGTTTGATGTACTCTTTGTGAATTTCTCTGCATTCTGTATGGTAAATACTAGCTCTCTCATATGGCATTCCAGGCCACTCAGGAACCCTTCCCTACATAAATTGGTGATTTATACTCCTTAGTATAAAACTCTCAAGCCAGTGTGAATGTTTCCTTACAGGGCCTCACATGTGTCTGCTTCTTTGTTCACTAATTCATTTTGCTGCATTCCATCTGCAGTGTACTGAATCTTTATGCCCACTCCCCAAGCCAGATTCGCAAGTGGAAACCCTAACACTCATGGTGATGGTTATGAGGTGGGTTATTTGGTAGTTGGTTAGGTCAGGGGGCGGACCCCTCATGAATGGGATTAGTGGCCCTAGAAGAGATGCCTTCTGTCATATGAGATTATAGTGAGAAGGGGGATGTCAGTGAGGAAGTGGGTTCTCACCAAACACCCAATCTGCTGGTATCATGATCTTGGACTTCTCAGCCTCCAGCACTGTGAGAAACAAATGTTTGTTCTTTATAAGACACCCAGTTTATGATATTTTTTTAATACCAACTAGAATAGACTAAGATACTCAATTAACTGAAACAAGGTCTTATAGGTTATTTCCTAATGTTGGCAAAGCCAAAAATATCTTTATTCTACCTTGACATTGATTTATGATTTGGTTGCATGCAGATGCCCATTTTAAAATGTGTTGACTTCACAATTGAAAAGCACCATGTCAGTATTCAGTGTTCTGGATGGGCTTTTTTTGCCTATCTTTACTGCAAACCACTGGCTTTTTGTTGTATCTTCACATGGTGGAGAGCAGAGAACAGCAAGCTCTCTAGAGACTCTTACAAGGACACTAAGCCCATTCACGAGGGCTCCACCCTCATGACTTCATCTAGTTTTCATCACATTCCAAAGGCCCTACCTCCTCATACCATCACCCCGGGGTTGGTAGGGTTTCTGCATACAAATTCCGGAGGAACACATTCATTCCATATATATATATATAGAGAGAGAGAGTGAGATCTATCTAAGTATCTACCATTTACCTATCATCTATCCACCCATTCACCCATCCACCCATCCATCTACAGTGACAGATATAGAATGGGAAAAAGAGATTTCTGGAATTTGGAAAAGCATGAATAAAGAAAAATGAAAGCTATACATTTTGAATATCTATTTTTTTCTATAACTAGACTCTATGCAATCACTTCTATTGCTTCATTTTAGTAAACTTGTTCAATTAGTCATTTTGTCACAGTATTTTCAAATCCTGTTTACTGTAACTCATACTGTTATATCCATTCACAAATACAACTGCTTATGCAAGTTAGACTATTATTAAGCTATGTTCCTTGGACTTACCTTCAAATGTTCTCATTCTCTATATTATACTTGAGTCTTAAAAGTATCATACTTTATGTTTCAAAGGGAAAGTTGCAGACTGTGAAACTGTATTCTGGTTTATAACAAAATAACTATTTTGTTGCTTTGCTAGCCCTCAAAAGAAAAAATTACTATATAGTTATGAGAGCATATATAGGTATATATATATATATATACATGTATAAGTTATTTCCTATAGCTTCCAAATTATACATATTGTTAGAAAATATTTTAAAATTAGAAATAGCATAATTATATGATTATCTTTAGATTTCCAGAAACTCAGATTTCTTCTCAAGTGATTATGACTATTCTTACAAAAATCACTTTTACAACTCTGTTTACACTTCGAGGAGATTCTGCATCTTGGCTGGCTGTATTAATAATCTTTTTCATCAGAAAAAAATGAATGAAATGATTTGCTATCTTGGTGCTAGGAAGTTCTGCTTGTCCCATTAGGATAAGTTATACATTTCCAACAAGATAGTGAGGTGGTATGATACAGTGTTTTACAAAAGAAATATTTTAATGACTGTCCAGGAAATATGTTCTGGATATATTCCTTTCATCACTCGATTTCTTCCCCTAACCCTGTGGTTCATCCAGTAGGCTGACTTCAATGGACTGCATCATCTAAAGCTTTCAGTGGACTTGGGAGGAAACACAGTTTGGGTCCATGATCTTCTTGTTCTCTCTCTGCAGAGTAAAAGTTTGGTACTGGCGGAATTTCCCCAATTCCTCTCTGGGTGCTGTCTCCCTCAGTACCATTCTCTTTAGGTTCCATTAACACATCTCTCCCTTTGCCCCTCAGAACTGAGATAATAAGGGTTTCCTCATTGCTACTCCCCATTGCCTGTTCTGGCTACTTTACCATCTCTTGTTTGTTCTACTTCAATTAACCTTTAAAGATGTTAGAATCATGACTGACTAAAATCACTGTTGATTTTCTCTATTACAATAAAGGACATAAAAGATGAGATGCACAATTATTTCCCTTGAAGGTATTTCTAGGCCAAAGAGGACGAGCAAGAGCATGGAAGAATCATTTAAGATGAAGTGGTTTAGACACTTGAAGCTACAAATCTCAGCAACAGAAACAACAGTATATAGCCACACATGCTTAATGTTGCATGCAAAAATTGAGATTGAGAGAAAAAAAGAGAACTTATGTATTTAGTTTGAATGTTCTTTTTTTTTAATTTTAGCATATGGTATTTTATTACAAGTCAATTCAAATTATTTTCTAACTCCAATCATGATCTGATTTTTTTTGGTTATTTAGAAACATATTTCATAACTTCTATATAAAGGGACTTCCTAGTCACAATTGTTAGATTTCTCCCTTAACTGCAGTGAGGGCAAGAAACACACCGCATAATTCCAATCGTTTGAAATTGCTTTATAGCATAATATGGTCAGTTTCTTTATTACAGTTATCATTGATATACAATCTTATGAAGGTTTCACATGAGCAACATTGTGGTTTCAACATTCACCCCTATTATCACGTCCCTCCCCTCCATCGTGTGCCATTGCAGTCACTGTCCATTAGAGTAGTAAGATACTGTAGTCACTACTTGTCTTCTCTGTGCTATACTCCCTTACCCATGACCCACCTACATTATGTGTGCTAACCTTAATCCCCTTTTCCCTCCCTTCCCACACATTCTCCCCACCCCCTTCCCTTTGGTAACTGCTAGTTCCTTCTTGGAGTATGAGTCTGCTGCTGTTTTTGTTCCTTCACTTTTGCTTTGTTATTATACTCCATAAATGAGGGAAATCATTTGGTACTTGTCTTTCTCTGCCTGGCTTATTTCACTGAGCACAGTACCATCTAGCTCCATCCATATTGTTGCAAATGGTAGGATTAGTTTTCTTCTTAAGGCTGAATAATATTCCACTGTGTATATGTACCACATCTTCTTTATCCATTCATCTAGTGATGGACACTTAGGTTGCTTCCATATCTTGGCTATTGTAAATAGTGCTGCAATAAACATAGGGGTGCATATGTTCAAATCTATTCTTCAAATGAAACAATTTCATAAGTTAGAAGAAAGACTAGGGCATTTCTAATGACTTTAGAATGACATATGCTTAGAATGTGTGTGTACACACTGAGCTAATTCTTAAATACACAATCCACCATTCTTCCTAATGGTATATCTATTATACAATATGTTTTAAGTTCACATACATATTTTATGTTTTACAAAGTATTTTTTATGTTTTATATAGCATTATAGTTGGGAGTTTACTATTATATTCAAAGATATTCCTTAGTTTGATTAATGACATTTATTTTCCCACAGAATTAGTCATTATTAATAAGTACAATTTAGTGTCCACAAGTAATTTTAACAGCCTAAGACAATATAAACAAATTTAGAAGGAAATTTTGAATTTTGTTCTTACTTCAATAATTTTCAAATAAATTCCCTTTTGACATTAATTGAATATGTTATTTTTCAAAGATTTAATGAAATTTACTGATATCTTTTCAAAAGTTAAATAGTATTAGTTACTAGTAACAAAAATTATATAAAACTTTCAACATAATTCGAATATTCATGTTCTGAGAAAAACATTTAACATCTGTCATTCTTAAAATATTATATTCTGATCTCAATTAACTACGTAACTCAACATTTCTATGTATTTTAAAATATGTTTCAAAAAAGTAATTTGGATAATCAATTTCTCAGTTTGAGTTTTAAGTAGTTTTATTCAAATGACTTGTTACAAATGTCTGTGACTTTTATCTACTCCATCTTTAGTTTTTTTCTATCAGTCAAAATTAGAAAAGTCCTCCTTTATTTTATCCTGGGAAATAATCTGAATAACAAATAGATTTGGGGTTTTGTCTTCGAGATTCTGTTCAAGAAACTTGACATGTTCATTTTGAATCAAACATCAAATTATACCAGCTCAAATTTTCTATTTGCCATTCTTTATTCATAAAGTAGCTAGCAAATGATATATATCTATTTAGTCAAACATCACATTATACAAGTTCAAATTCTCTGTTTTGCCATCTTTATTCATACAGTAGCTAGCAAATGATATGTATCTATTTAATTACCCAAATTACTCCTTCCACCAAAGGGATAAGAATTGTTAAGGGCTACTCATGTGATTCATAAGATTTTATGAATGAACGCTAGGAATGTTCTGAAGTAATATTTACATCCATAAGTAAGAAAACGTTCACAGAATTGTAAGCTAAATATCATGGGCTATGTGTGAATAATGTGAAGATCATTTTTTATCAGAGTAGAATGAAAAAGTAAAACTTTCTTGCGACAGAACTTGGCCAGTTCTCCTGCCTCTTACCTTCCTATTTCTCCCAACAACAATAACAATAATAATAATAAGAAGAAGAAGAAGAAATCTTAGATGAAATACTTTCCATATATCAGGATGCTATGATACTTAATTTTATGTAACTTGGAGGGTGTTTTCTGATAACATTAACATTTAAATTACTGATCTCTGAATCATCAGATTACCATTCATAATGTGAGTGGGCCTCATTCTTATTAAAGACCTGAATAAAACAGTAAGACTCATCTGAGCAGGAGAAAATTCCAGCAAATTGCCTGCACATCTCATCTGCCTGTTGACTCTGATGGCCCACAATGGAGATTTGGACTTGCCTATCTCCATAATCATGTAAGCCAGTTCTTAATAATAAATTATATATGTATACACACACACACATCTCATATGTATCTATATATCTTGGTTGGTTGGTTCTGTTTCTCTGGAGAATCCCAATAAATGTAGATGCACTGGTCCATACACAATTTATCAGAAATTTTGATTTAATTCATATGAATCTATTACTTTTTAAGAGAACATTTACAACTTCTGTTTGCCATCATTATTTAATGTTTGAGGAGACAGGACAAAGAGCCCAATTAAAATACAATTAACTTTGGGGTTTTCTACTAATGGTGTGAATATACTAGCCAATTTCTTTTTCAAAAAAACATACTAAATACTGGACAAAAATATTAGATACAAACATATGAAAACACAACAAAAGAGCAAAAATAGACAGACACTTGGGAACATTTTACTCTTAAAGGAGTATTACTACAAGTAGTTAGAAATGCAAGTTGATAGCTCATTTAGCCTCCCCTCTCCAGACCCAGTGCAATGATCTGCATCTCAGATGGCAAAGAAGGTCAGGATTATCGAGGAGGCAAATGACAGAGTTCAGAGAAGCAGAGAAACTAGCAGGTAAAGAGGAATCACTGAATCAAAATAACACATTGTGTATACAAGGAAATAACAGATTGATGGTTTACTTCTTATTACAGATAATGGAGGTCCCAAAACGTTGTACTCAAAATGCTGAAATAAAAATTTTCACTTAACACTTCTATGTTCGGTAAATCTATTGTTCAAGAGAGAAATTGAAATGATGACATTTTCATAATTCATTGTTACTAGAGCTTCACTTTTAAAAAAGGTAGAATGCTTGAGGCCAAAAGGAAATTACACCAGTTGGTAAATTTGTTACATAGGAATGAATAAATAATAATAGATATGATAAATATGTGGTGGATTACAAACATGTGTGCATTATTTTATATTTTTTATTATTTTAGTTATATATTACATAAAATTTATTATAAATATATAATCCTGTTGTGTAAAGGACATAACGTAAAACAAAATTTACACCACCATATATTTGCATCATACAAAGATGAAGTATATATGTAATACAAATATCACAAAGAGAGTGTGTTAATTGAAGTGTTACTACAAGTTTTTATGTTCTCCAAAATATTTCTACATTAAATTTAATTGTTTTTTATTGTATAAAGATGCATTTGTAATCCTAGATCATATGCAGCTAAAAATTAATGCAAATAAATAATGCTGAGTCAATAGAATTAAAATAGTATGTTAAAATATTTGCATAATAAAAATAAGGCAGAAAAGGAGAGAAAAATGGAGTAAAAATATAAGGGAAGAAAAATATACAGCAAATAGCAAAAAATCAAGACTCATCTATATATTTTCTGAGGATATTCATTTAAAACATAGTTCATAGTTATATCTTTTAATTATATTTACATCTACATCCACTAGTTTAAGTCATTGAGGTTTGTTTTGAATCTGGTAGCTCTTATAGAGATTTATTTTTATGGCAGTTAGATTTCATGTATTCAAAGTAAATTATAGAAAAAGTTCTGCCTTCCAAACATTTCCTGAAATCAACATTTACAATCATAATCACACTGTCCTCCAAATAAGCTAGAGATACATAAAAACTTCCTTTTAATAAAGAAATATTACAAATTTTATTCTAAAAGACATGATGCATATTTTGAATCTTCGGAAAATGTTGAGAAATAAAAACAAAGTGAAGGACAGAAAGTTTTCAACCTTAATGCCACATTTTTCTCATAAACAGTAAGGGAACAAATTACTTAGAGCTACCAACCACTTAAATAAATATGTTACTAATAAAATGATTCATTAAAGAAAGGCATAGTAAACATTTTAAATTGATCCAAGACTAATAAGTTTATTTATGGAATAATTTCTGATTGAAGTGGTGTTTATACTAGGCAAGAAGAAAGTCTATACACTGATGCAAAAGCTTGAAACATTTCATTAAGTTATCATGTTCATTTCTGTAATCTCATTGTTGGCTTCCTTCTCTTTTATTCTTTCAGTTCAATACAAATTTTGACTTTAGAAAAAGATATGAACCTTAGATTGATTGATATTTTGAAGCACTATATTCAAGAAAACTCTAAGCAAATATAATACTATAAACACCTCCCCCCCCTTTTTTTGATTCTTTGTGACAGAAAGAAAAAGGGGAAGAATTTACAAGTGCAAGGGAATAATAGCCTGTCAAAATGAACAAGGGAAATAAAGATACTTGCAATGTTTTCATTTGAATTGCTTCTATAAAAAATGGAAAATGAATTTCTTAGAAATGGTCTATTTTAACATATGAACAAAATGCTCGGCAATTTCTTTAACTTTATATAGACAAGTGGACTCTGTTATTGTCAGTATATATGCCTTATTTCCAAAATGAAAGAACAAGAACATACTTGTAGTTCAGAAGTTTTTTAAATAATAAAATTTAAACATACAAATTCATTGTGAGAAAGAGTAATAGTATTTCTGTCTGTGAACTCCAAACTGTCTCCCAGGAGCAGTCAAATCACACATACTTGTTTCTACTAGACTACAGATAACAATTTATTTTTAGCGTATGTTGTGGATGAAGTGGTTCAATGCAATAGGAGGTATGATGAAGCCGGACAGAAAGAAGCTAAACCACAGGGCTTTAGACTGCAGTATACTTAGGCATTATCTTGGGAAATACTCCGATAGAGCTGTGTGCACTTGGCAGAACTATTTTCCAGCTAGCAGACTGATGCCTGATCTTCTTAGGAGCTGTAGTTACTTTTTATGGTTATTTTAGGCACCAAATACATAAAATAGTTACATAGCAGTAAAAATTACCTGTTTCTCTTATTTTTTCCTTTCTTCACAAATTTAATGAATGCCTATGGAATTCATATTTAAAATTTTTGGAAACATAAGAAAGAAAAGTAGTGATTCACCAACATGCTTATCTTTCATGGATAAATATTATAATTTTCCTTTACAGTGCATTCTACTTACCCACACACTAATTGTATGGATTTAGAGACTTTTTTTTTCATAATTTTAACTTTCAAACACCCTATGCATCAAAAGTGTTTTTCATACTTAAGAAATCAGTGGAACTATGTGAGATGTGAATTAGTTATTTACCAAGAATTTCCTCTTAGAAAACTGAGAATTAAGAGTGTACTGTGACTGAGGACATTCAAGTCTCATGTTCTTTTAAAAATCACAATGAAGAAATGCTATACAATAGCCTTAAAAAATGACAACCTGGTTATAGGCATTATATCTGATTTTGTATCTATCCAAATAGACCAATGAGCCATTTTCCTAGCTTTTTATACATCTGATCATGTATGCAATTTCGGGTGTTTACAAAACTGCATTGTAAATCAGGTGGTCAGGGATCTTCACAGAAACAGAAAAAATAAGATGTGCTTATATATAAAAAGAGATTTATTTTTAAGAAATTGGATCATGTAATTATAGCAGCCGGTAAATTTAAATTCAAGGTTGGTCAGCAGGCTAGAGACCTAAAAGAGCTGAAACCATAGTTTACAGCTGAAGTGCTGTCTGCGGCAGAGCTTCTTCTTACTTGGTGGAGGTCTTTTGGGTCTATTCAGGCCTTCAACTGATTAGATGGGGCCCACCCACTTTACACATGGTACACTATTTTATTGAAGTTCACTAATTTAAATATTAATCACATCCAAACACATTCCCACAGTAATATCCAGAATGTCTGACCAAATATCTGGGCACCAGAGCCCAACAAAGTTGTCGAATAAAATCGACCATCATTAAGTCCACCCCTCGTCCAATTGTCACCCATAGGCATCTTTTAAACCATATTTATACTTACATATGTATATTAATTTTACTTTTTTCTCACTAGATATAAATATATATCTATCTATACAGAGATTGACAGATATATATATATATATATGTGTGTGTGTATATATCTATACACATATGTGTATAGTAAAATCATTCTGTCCATTAAGGTAATGCTAACTGTTTGTGATGATTAATTTTATGCATCAGCTTGGGTAGGCTATAGTACTCAGTTATTTAATCAAAAATAAATCTACATGTTTCTGAGAAGGTATTTCATAGATATGGCCAACATCTACAATCAGTTGACTTTAAATGAAGGTGATTACTCTCAATTATGTGGGCTGGCCTCATCTAATCGATTGATTCTTACAAGCAACAGCTGAGGTCTCTGAGACGAAATTCGTCTTCAAGACTGCATTACAAATCCTTCCTGAGGTTCCAGCCTGCTGGCCTGCCCTTCATATTTAGGATTTGCTAATTCTCACAATCATGTAAGTCAATTCATTAAAATAAATCATATACACATATAAACATACACACACACAACTCTTACTGGTCTGTTTCTCTGGAAAAGTCTTATCAGTATACTGGGATAACAATTAAAAATATCCATGAGTAATGGGTTCACAAAGAAGAATCACCAGGTTAAAGCATAGGCTATAAGACCCCAACAAGAGAGGGTTCTTTCTTTTTTCAGTCATTTGAGTTGGGAATAAAGAATTTGGCACTTCTAACAGGTTCAAAGGAGATTCTGACATTGTTGATCCAGGCACCTCCCTCTGAGAACCCTTACACTATCTTCAATGTTTTGGTTACAGTTGGCAGAAGAGAAAATTGAGAATGTTGGTAGATTAAAATTAGCCACTGTTGGAGTATTTACATCACACAAATTTGGAAAAGATTCAAGTCAGAACTTTTATCTGTAGGACAAGTTGTTTAACATCTAGATAGATGCCAGGGTATAGAGAATAAGAACCAAAAAATATCAGTAACGACTTGCAGATTTCTGGCTCCATTTCCCCAGTGCAGTCATGTGGTATATGCCATCATGGTGGTATAGAGGAGGAGCAGGCTTTTAGAGGGAAAAATACCTTGGGCATATTGTTTTTGAGGTACTTGTAAGTCATGCAGCTTGCATATATATTACAGTAAGTTAGATACCTAAGACTAGACTTGGGAAGTCTAGAATCCTGTAGATATTTGATCAGTTAATATGCCTTTAACTGCATGTAATAAAAAGTACAAGTATTCAAAATAACCAGCAATAAGAGAATTCATTGGCTTGTATAATTGAAAACCCATTTGTGGTGGTGATCAGTCTTGCTTAAATCTGGGTTGTAGCTCTTCTCCCATGCAATCCTACAGCCTCTGACCTCATTTGAGTACCTACTGTGTACTCAGGCTGGAAGTAATATGGCCCAGCTATTACTTTCTGTGGTTCCTTTAAAATATTGAAGAAACAGGGACTCACGAGAGACTCAAGATGGCCACATGAGAGGCAATATATGGAGACAAATGACAACAATAATTCAACACTGCAAAATCTGAGGGATGCAGCATAGGCCATGCTAAGAGAGAAATATATTGCAATACAGGCCTACCTCAGGAAAGAAGAACAATCCCAAATGAACAGTATAAACTCACAATTAATGAAACTAGAAAAGGAAAAACAAATGAGGCCCAAAGCCACTAGAAGAAGGGACATAATAAAGATTAAAATAGAAATAAAGAAAATTGAGAAGAAAAAATAATAGAAAGAATCAGTGAAAACAGGAGCTGGTTCTTCGATAAAATAAACAAAATAGATGAACACTTATCCTGACTTATCAAGAAAAAAAGAGAGTCTACACACATAAAAAGAATCAGAAATGAGAAAGGAAAAACCACTATGGACACCACAGAAATACAAAGAATTATGAGAGAATACTATGAAAAATTATATGGTAACAAACTGGATAACCTAGAAGAAATGGACAACTTCCTAGAAAAGTACAACCTTCCAAGGCTGACCCAGGAAGAAACAGAAAATCTGAATAGACCAATTACCAGCAAAGAAATTGAACTGGTAATCAAAAAACTACCTAAGAATAAAATGCCTGAAACAGATGGTTTCACTGCTGAATTTTATCAAACATTTTGTGAAGACCTAATACCCATACTCCTAAAGGTTTCCAGAAAGTAGAAGAGGAGGTAATACTCTCAAACTGATTCTACAAGACCAACATCACTCAAATACAAAAACCAGGCAAAGACACAACAAAAAAGAAAGTTACAGACCAATATCCCTGATGAACATAGATGCAAAAATACTCAACAAAATATTAGCAAACTGAATTCAAAAATACATCAAAAAGATCATCCATCATGATCAAGTGGGATTCATCCTAGGGATGCAAGGATGGTACAGCATTTGACAATCCATCAACATCATCCAATACATCAACAAAAAGAAGGACAAAAACCACATGATCATCTCCATACATGCCGAAAAAGCATTTCACAAAATTCAACATTCATTCATGATAAAAACTCTCAATAAAATGGGTATAGAGGCAAGTACCTCAATATAATAAAGGCCATATATGACAATCCCACAGCCAATATTATACTTAACAGTGAGAAGCTGAAAGCTTTTCCTTTAAGATCGGGAAAAAGACAAGGATGCCCACTCTTCCTACTTTTATTCCACATAGTTCTGGAGGTCCTAGCCACGGCAATCAGACAATGCAAAGAAATAAAAGGCATCCAGATTGGTAAGGACGAAGTCAAACTGTCCCTGTTTGCAGATGACATGATAGTGTACATAAAAAAACCCTAAAGATTCCACTCTAAAACTACTAAATCTAATATCTGAATTCAACAAAGTTGTGGGATAAAAAATTAATACAAAGAAATCTTTTCTATACACTAATGGTGAACTAGCAGACAGAGAAATCAGTAAAACAATTCCATTCACAACTGCATCAAAAAGAATAAAATACCTAGGAATAAACCTAATGAAGGAAGTGAAAGACCTATACCCTGAAAACTGCGAGACACTCTTAAGAGAAATTAAAGAGGACACTAATAAATGGAAATTCATCCCATGCTCTTGATTTGGAAAAATTAATATTGTCAAAATATCCATCCTGCCTAAAGCAATCTACAGACTCAATGCAATCCCTATCAAAATATCTACAGCATTGTTCAATGTACTAGAGCAAATAGTTCTAAAATTTATATGGAATGACAAAAGACACCGAATAGCCAAAGCAATCCTGAGAAGGAAGAATAAAGCAGGGGGAATTACGCTCCCTGACTTCAAGCTCTACTACAAAGCTACAGTAATCAAGACAATTTGGTACTGGCACAAAAACAGACCCATAGACCAGTGGAACAGAATATTGAGCCCAGATATAAACCCAAGCATATATGGTCAATTAATATACTATATAGGAGCCATGGATATACAGTGGGGAAATGACAGCCTCTTCAACAGCTGGTGTTTGCAAAACTGGACAGCTACATGTAAGAGAATGAAACTGGATTACTGTCTAACCCCATACATAAAAGTAAATTCAGAATGGATCAAAGACCTGAATATAAGTCATGAAACCATAAAACTCTTAGAAAAAAATAAATATACGCAAAAATCTCTTGGACATAAACATGAGCAACCTCTTCATGAACATATCTCCCTGGGCAAGGGAAACTATAGCAAAAATGAACAAGTGGGACTATATCAAGCTGAAAAGCTTCTTTACAGCAAAGGACACCATCAGTAGAACAAAAAGACATCCTACAGTATGGGAGAATATATTCATAAATGACATATCAGGTAAGGGGTTGACATCCAAAATATATAAAGAGCTCACACACCTCAACAAACAAAAAGCAAAAAAGCCAATTAAACAATTGGCAGAGGAGCTGAACAGACACTTCTTCAAAGAAGAAAATCAGATGGCCAACAAGCACATGAAAAGATGCTCCACATCACTAATCATCAAAGAAATGCAAATTAAAACCACAATGAGATATCACCTCACACCAGTGAGGATGGCTAACATCCAAAACACAAACAACAACAAATGTTGGTGAGGATGTGGAGAAAGGGGAATCCTCCTACACTGCTGGTGGGAATGTAAACTAGTTCAACCATTATGGAAAGCAGTATGGAGGTTCCTCAAAAAATGAAAAATAGAAATACCATTTGACCCAGGAATTTCACTCCTAGGAATTTACCTTAAGAACGCAGCAGTGCAGTTTGAAAAAGACATATGCACCCCTGTTTATCGCAGCACTATTTACAATAGCCAAGAATTGGAAGCAACCTAAGTGTCCATCAGTAGATGAATGGATAAAGAAGATGTGGTACATATACACAATGGAATATTATTCAGCCATAAGAAGAAAACAAATCCTACCATTTGCAACAACATGGATGGAGCTAGAGGGTATTATGCTCAATGAAATAAGCCAGACAGAGAAAGACAAGTATCAAATGATTTCACTCATCTGTGGAGTATAAGAACAAAGGAAAAACTGAAGGAACAAAACAGCAGCAGACTCACAGAACCCAAGAATGGACTAATAGTTACCAAAGGGAAAGGGACAGGGGAGGATGGGTGGGAAGGGAGGGATAAGGGGGAAAAGGGGCATTACGATTAGCACATGTAATGCAGTGGCGTGGGACACAGGGAATGCAGTATTTATAGAGAAGAGAAGTAATGATTCTATAGCATCTTACTATGCTGATGGACAGTGACTGTGGTGGGTATGTAGGAGAAACTTGATAATAGGGGGTCTAATAACCATAATGTTGTTCAAGTGATTGTACATGAATGATACCAAAAAAAAAATATTGAAGAAACTAGTTGCCAAAATATATTGAAATTTTCCTAATTTTTAAAAACTGAGGTTCTTGACCCATTCCTATATCCAAGCTTGTTCTCTGAAAAATGACATGATTTGGGTATTTGGTGTCTTAAAATAACTGGTGAGAGGGGTAGTATAACCCTAGTATAAAAACTTCACTCCTTACATAGGTTCTATAGGTGAGGGGTGGGTATGTGTAGATGAGGGGAAGGAGGGTTATTGCAAAGTAGATAACCAACTGCATATACTAACTCTAATAATAATTATTATTGTTATGTTTCAATGATATACAGGAAATAAGAGTAATAGGGGATAATCTTGAAAGATTTCAGAAAATTTTACATAGCTTTGATTCAGCAATTTACTATAAAATAACACATTTACTGCAATCTTTTCTCGTAGATAGACTTTATTAAAGAGGCCAAATTCTACAGCCCCAACCTAGTTCTACTGAACATAATCTCTGCTAGTTGAAACCTAGATATCACATTTCTAACAATCAACCCATTTAATTGTGTGCATTGAAATATGAGATGCAGGAGGCTGTCAAAGCAATGAAATATATTCAATGAAATATCTACTTATTTTAAAGCAAGCATTATTTCAAGATTTCATAAAATAACTTAAGTATTTCTTCATAAGTGGATTCATTATCTTTATTATGTCAGACTCATCAAAAGCAGGTGATGGATACTGTAAGCATTCTTACCTTTTGCACATTTTTTGAAGTTATTGGAAATGTATAGTTTGTATAAAGAAAAAATATGAATATTTAATGAATAGAGAATAATTATAGAAAAAAGTATTATAAACTGGCCACTTTGAGGCAAGTAGAGAAAGGAGAATTAAAAAATCATAAGTAGATCAATATAGATATACAATGCTGTATCTTAAAAATAATATCTTGCCTTATGTTATCATAGCTGTGTGGAGGCATAAATGTAGAAGCCTACTGTTTGCTACTTTTAAACTAAACAATCTGTAGACAACAGTTTCCTGAATTGGGAAATTGTATTATTTACTAATCTTAAGAATTAGAAATGTCCACAATTACATTTATGTTTACCTTTAACCTTTATACTAATTCCAAATCTATTTTATAGAAAAGAAATTTATACACTTAATTATATTACATGCTGATTTCGAGAGGTTATAGTCAATCTTACATTTCCTTAACATGGAGGAGAAATGCCCAAAGCTTTAGCAGTTCCTATGTTTTATGCTTATGTAAAATACTGTTCAATATTTGTTATCTTCACTTACCCTCCCTTTGTTACTAGGCAATAGAAATCCAGTTCATTCAAGAAAGACAAGAAATACCTTAGATCTTAGAGAAGATAAGGCACTACCAGAGTCCCGGGAGTGAATTAAAGTTCACAATAATAATCCCATTCCACTTTTACAGTGCTTAGTCTAAGGGCGTACTTATAATTCAGTGCGAGTCATGAGAAAAAATCAGCTGTACAAACTTTGTTATATACCGAAAAAAATATTTCCAAAATCAAAGTTCTGTAGGTGCTATCTGTATCTTCTGCCCTTCCTTACTGCTTTCTACACTAAAGTGGTTTAAATCCAGTATCTTCTGAGAAATGGGTCAAAAGAATGACATAGATGTGACTGTGCCTTAACATTGTTAAGCAGCAGAACCAACAATGTACCCAACTTCCAGACCTGTTAAAGGGACAATGCATTTTCTTATGATTTGTGACCCTGTCAGCTATTTATCAAAATCAGGCAAATTTACAAAATTTTATATTGGTGCTCATACACTGAAAATTTTGATTCAAAATTATCTGATCCATTTCTAGCATCATAAATTACCATGGCAAAATGAAGATAACAGAGTAACACTTGGTCTCAATGGGTGGGTGAGCTGTGACCAAGAGAAAAACTGTCCAGTGTATTTCAGCTATTCATATATCCTCAGTAGTGAGAGTTTTCCTAAATGGGCTGTTTTTGTGGAGCAAACACATTGTTATGCCAGAAAAGTTGTGAATGTGTTGGCTTCATTATACGAAGCTGATTAGTATTGGCTAGAATATCTTGTCTAACAATGTGGACGTTAGCCATAAACTAAAAAAATACAAAGCACATTGTAGGCAGTGTGCCTTGCCAAAATAATCTAATTTTTTTTTCAGGGAAGAGGATCAAGATTCTTTGGTTAGAGGGCATGTTCATTATTAGGGACCACATCATACATAGATAATTGAGTCCTTTACAAAATGACTTCTGGTGTTCCATATAAAGCTCTCTGGCAGCATTGATAGTTCTGTATCTCATAATGAGTTTGGGAACTGGAACCATATCCGAGCTGTCACTATTGCACCGCATCATTTCAAGTCTGTTTTAAGGCTAGCAAGGCAGTTAAGTTTATCCAATGGGAATTTTGGTGAAAACTGGACAGCAGCATTTGTTATGTATTTAATTGCTCAAAATGTCAAGAAAACAAGCACTTTGACAGCAGAGACTGCATATCTCTAGTTCACTGCAGTGTTTCTAGTATTTAACAAGAGTATCTGATGCATGATAAATACCGTTGAATGAATTACTAAGTCAACATAGCATGCATTTACAGTGCCTGTGTAAATAATGAAGTAGCTTTATAAGATGTAGATGATTAGTTATAAAGCAAAATCTTATTATATACAATAATCTCCATATTTCTGTTTTGTTTGAGCATTTACTTGAAATTTTAGAATTGTCTAAATTGGATATTTACCTCCAAACAAAATAGAGGGTATTTTTTTCCTCTAAAGAATATAGATATTTCAAATACAGTGTGTAGGTAAAACAAACAAACAAAAAATATGTGTTAATGTTAAAAATAGATTAAGTAATATCAGGCAACTAAAGTAGAAACAAGTGGGACTACATCAAACTAGCAAAGAGTCCATGGCAAGAGTGAGAAACAATCTAAAAAAGGGAGAATATATTTGCACACTGTATATCTGGTAATGGATTAATATCCAAAATTTAAGAGGAACTCCTACAACTCAATAGCAAAAAACAAAATACAATAAATAAATCAAATATGATTAAAAAATGGACAAATGACTGAAATAGATATTTTTCCAAAAAATATCTCCAAGTTGCCAATAGATTAAAATATTCTCAACTTCACTGGTTATCAGGGAAATGCCAATAAAAACTACAATGAGATATCACCCCAAACCTGTTAGGATAAGCATTATTTAAAAAAATTATTGGAAAGGATAAAGAAAAATTGGAACCTTGGGTATTGTTTGTAGGAATGTAAAATGGTACAGCCATTATGGGGAACAGTATGGAGACTCCTCAGAACATTAAAAGTAGAACTGTAATATGATCTGGCGATCCCACTTCTGAGTATCCAAAATAATTAAAATCAGAATCCTGAGTTACCTGTACTCCCATATTCACTGCAGCATTATTCACAATAGCCAAGTTATAGAAACAACCCTAATGCCCATTGACAGATGAATAGGAAAAAAGTTGAAATAGATAAGTACATTGGAATATTATTCAGCCATAAAAAGGAAATCCTGCAATATGTGACAACATGGATGAACCTAAAGAACATTATGCTCAGTGATGTCAGTCAGTCACAGAAGGCCAAATACTGTATCATTCCAGGAGGTATTTAAAATAGTCAAATTCATAGAAGCAGAGAGTAGAATGTTGGTTGCCAAGGTTGAGAGGAAAGGGAAAGGGGAGTTGCTAGTCAATGAGTGTAAAATCTCAGTTGTACAGGATGAATAAGCTATAGAGATCACCTACAGTCAACAATATTGTATTGTACAATTAAAAATTGGTTAAAGGATAAATCTCATATTAAGTATTCTTAATAGAAAAAGACATGCTAAAATAAAAATAGAAAAAATGTACATTAAGTTGAATATGCAATATTTCATGTGGGGTAAGTGTGGAAACATGAAGAACAGAAAGGAATAAAAGATGAGTCCTTGATTCCTTTATTAAGAATTGAGTATGCTGTGGCACCAAATGGTGGAATTCTATAAAAGGCAAGTCATCATTTACAAAGGACGATCACTGTATATTTTTGGATTTGTATTAAGGATATCTGCCATCTATCCAAAGTAGATGTCAAACATTATATTCATTTATTCATTATATTCATTCAGAAACTATGGTATGTATGCTTGTATATGTGTGTGTGTGCATGTGCGTGTGTTTATGTGTGAATATGGACAGAGTTGACAACAGTGACTGATGCTGAAAATTCTGGAAATGAAGGAACTCAAAAGTACCATTGAATTTAGAAACATATAGGACAGTTAGCCTTGGTCAGGGCAATATTCATAAAGATATGGAGGTGGGGGCTGGATTGTGATTATTCAAGGCTTAAAAGCTTTATACTGGCAGCTAAAGTGTGCTTTGTTAAATTATGCCACTGAAGATCAAACTATTTAAACAAGGAAGCAGAAGTGCTAGGCTTACAATGAGCCTTTGACTTCTTGATAGGTGGTGCTTGAATACATGGAGTACTGAATGTTGTTACAGAAATTAACTAAAATATGCAACCAACTACATAAAGCAAAGATAAAAATGCTGGTCTCTCAAATGTTGATAAAATGACACTAACCCCATCTTTGGACAAAGTATGCTAGAAAATTCTCCAGTATACTCTGAAAATTACTGTTTAACAATTGCTTTATTACTCTAATGTTTCAGGTTTAGCTCTTCTTCATAACAATGAAAGAATTCTGTATTAACCAATGTGTCAACATTTATTTTGTTCAAGTCCAGCAAGCACTTTCAAGTTTTATTATATCAAAGATTGTATCAATTCCTTGATTTTTTTTATTCCAGTTCCTAGCAAAATTAAAAGCAACAGAAACTTGGTTGAATTTCTGTCTGTACTGGAATTTTGGTGAAACAGCTTTTCTCAACATAGAATATTACACATAGATATTTTATATATATAATCAATTTATATTGATTATATGAAGCATATATATGTTATATATATTCTACATACCTTATTTTATATTGAAATACATAACTATATTAGATGTTATATAACCTATAAACACATATAAAGAAAATATAGAATATGATCACCTAGTTTTACAAGCTATAAGATAATAATTTATAGCTAGTAAAAATAACTTTTTTTTCTGTAAAGCATTTTAAAATAGAACAAAAAGCTTTTGGGTTGGCTTGTTTTTTTAATTCATTTCTTCTGGAAAAAGCAGCTATTCTAAATGTTTATTTTAAATTATGTAATGCATAAGAATTTGTATAAATCAACAGATCAAATATTTATCCTGTTTTTTATAGCTTATATGGACTATAATTTGTAAGTTATAGTTTTTTGCTATATCATGTCCCTTCTATTATCTTGTAAGTTACAAACCACTTTAAAACGATTTTCTTCTTATCATTATTTTTAAACATGTATTCCTAGTTTGTCAAATCCACTGTTAGTTGGTAGGCTGACTTCTTTCCAGGATAATGCAAAGAACATAAAAACCTTGTATCCAGTCCACTCTATTAAATTATATGCCATTATCATTCTATACTTCAATGAAAAATGTTTTATTTAACCAAAGATATTATGAAGTTATAATTAACTTAAATTTATTGACACAGCTATCATTTGTATTGTCCTTCATTTGTTATTTTCTTATTCTATCTTAATGACTTTCTATCTTCAGTTATATTCCTTACATCAAGATAAGAATTTTTATTTTATAATTAAAAAAAGAATGCATCTTTTAAGATATCGCTATGCTCTTTGATGTTTCAAACATCTATAAAATCTTCATCTCATTTTTTTTTCTTCTTGATGAATCCAGCATTTGAATCCCCCATAGGTGTATTTCTAGCGTCTTTTGATCTTGCTGGTTGTTATTTATATTTATATATTTTTTTCTCCTCATAGGCCTGGTCACCTTGATCAGATGTAGAAAGTACATTTAAAACATGTTTCCAAATATTGGATATTAATATGATATTTTGCTTCTGATGTAATGTGTTTGCTTTTTCCATACATCTAAGGGCATTAGTAAACCAAGGTCATGATACATTAATTTCAAGGGTTAAAGTAATTCAAAGCTAGGTTTTGGTAATATGCCAGAAAATTTTTGCCTGGCTCTTTCAGGATCAAAGAATAAAAGTTTGGGTGAGGAGTTAGCAGAACTCCCCTGCATGGCCAATTTTGGTCCCCAGGTACCTACAAGGTTCTCAAAAGCACCTCTTAGTTTTGTCTGCTGAATTTTTCACCAAAGGCAATGTACCCTGGGGAAAAACGGTTCCAAATGCTATACTTAGATATCAGAATAGGTTTTGTTTTCTTCCCTGGGAAGTTGGCCCAGATATTCCTGGCAATTTTGTTAACTCTTGGTGGCTGACAAGCAGATTTTTAAATACTATATTATCCAGCTTTCTTTATAACCTTCAGTGGAAAGTTGGTCTCAATCACCTTATCTAGAACACAAATGTAGAAAACATATGTATTCTTTATAGGATTAAAAAAATCTATCATTTGTATGTAATAATATGTTAAATAAAATAAGGAACTTGACCAAAAAAAAACCAACCTTGAAAACAAAACTTTTGAAAGCTTGCTTTTTTTTTACCATTTTTCGAGTTTGGGTAAACAGAACCATTTCATTTCCTGCACAATAGCCAATATAGAATTTTATATGTAATAGATATATTGAATGAAAAATGGCAAGTTGAAATATCATGTATAGTCAGTACTTTAAAATCTTTTGGTATTATATTATATTCCATGGACAAATACAGTTTATTAACTTTAATTAAATGTTATGTTTTTTTATGAATATGTTAACACCAATATCTTGAAAAAAGAACTACAATAATTGTAAACTTTAAGTAAACATACTAGAATTAGAAATTTTAAAAGGTCAATCCCCCTTGTAAGTATATAACTAAAATAACTGAAAACAGGAACTCAAACAGATATTTGTCCACCAAAGTTTGTAGCAGCATTACTTATAGTAGCTATAAAGTAGAAACAAACCAAAAGTCCATCTGTGAATAAATGGATAAAAATGGTAGTATATACATACAATGGAATATTATCCAGCATTAAAAAGGAATGGAATTCTGATACATGCTGCAGTGTGGGTGAACCTTGAAAACACTATGAGAAGTGAAATAACACCAATGCAAAAACAAATGTTGTGTTAATTTATATGAGGAATCTGGAATAGTGAAATTTATAGAGAAAGAAAGTAGAATAATGGTAACAGGAGTTGGGGAAAACAGGAATGGGGAGTTACTGTTTGATAGTATAGAATTTCAATTTGGGATGATGAAAAAATTCTGGAGATGGGTAGTAGTGATGGTTACACAGAAATGTGAATGTTCTTTATGTACTGAACTATACACTTAAAATAGTTAAATAGTAAAAATAATATGGTGTACATTCTATCACAATGAGAATATATATATATATTCTTAACAATATTGTGATATATTCTATCAGAAAAATTTTTCTGATAGAATATATCACAATATTATATATATATATCCTTATCACTATACACATATTAAAATGGCCCAAATCTAGAACACTGACAACAAATGCTGGCAAGGATGTGGAGCAACAGGAACTCTCACTTTTTGCTGTTGGGAATTCAAAATGATACAAACACTCAGGAAAACAATTTGAATATTCTTACAAATTAAACGTACATTTACAATATGATCCAGCAACCACTCTCCTTAGTGTTTACCCAAAGGAGCTGAAAAATTATGTCCACACAAAAACCTACACATAGATATTTATAGCAGCTTTATTTGTAATAGTCAAAACATGGAAGAACCAAGATGCTCTTTAGTAGATGAATGGATAAATAAACTGACACATTCAGAATGTGAATGGAGTATTATTTAGCACAAAGAAATGAGCTATCAGCCCATTAAAAGACATAGAGAAATTATAAATACATATTACTAAGTGAAGAAAAGAACCCTAAGAAGCTAGATACTGTATAATTCCAACTATATGACATTTCAGAAAAGGAAAAACTATGGAGACAGATAAAAGATCAGCAGTTATTATGGGTTTGATATTGGAAGGGATGAATAGGCAGAGCACAGTGGCTTTCTAGGGCAGTGAAAATACTCTGTATGATATTATATTTATGGATGCATGTCATTATATATTTTTCCAACCCCATAGAATATGCAACACCAAGAACCAACTGTAATGTAAACTATGGACTTTGGGTGATCAAAATGCATCAAATATAGGTTCATTAATTGTAACAAATGTACCACTAATGGAGGATGTTGATACTGGGGGAAGCTGTGCATCTGTGTTGGTAGGTTGTATGTGGGAAATCTCTCTATCTCTGCCTCAATTTTGCTGGGAACCTAAACCTGCTTTAAAAAAATAAAGTCAGTAGACTCATAGACAGCAAGAAGGAACTAGGGTTATCAAGAGGAAAGGGTTGGGAGGGTGGAGGGGGGAAGGTGAAAGGGATAAAGGAGCACAATAATTCACGATCATAATATATGGTGGTCGTGGGGATGGTAGTGTAGCACGGAGAATACAATTAATGATTCTGTAACAACTTAATATGTTGATAGACAGTAACCACACTAGAGGGGTCAGGATTTAATAATATGGGTAACTGTTGAACCACTGTGTTGTATATTTGAAACCAACATAAGATTGTATGTGAATTATACTTTAATAAAAAAAATAAAGTCAATTTAAAAAATTTGTTTTCTATCCCGATTGGTCTGGGAGGTATAGAAATTTAATTAGTTGCCTCAACATGTCTGTATATAGTAAGGGATAATTTGATTCCAAGGAAAATAGAAAATGCTTTTATCATAAGAAGACCAAATATAATTTTTTTCCAGTAAAAATGGCAGAACTGTGAAATATCCTTGAACTATAATGGAGGAAAATAGAGACAATGTCCCTGGTATCAAGGAGCTCACAATGAAGCTGATATTTTGAATAATATTCAATGCATTGCCTTTAGTTCTTATGTTTTACCTAAGATTACATTGGAAATAGTCCTTGAAAGTGCCTATACTTTTTAAAGGAATATATACACACTTTCCAATATATATGGTGTGTTTCTATATATGTGAGTTAATGCATACATGTGTATAGATAAATATTATACATATATAGCTATGTTTGTGCTTTCACTTATGAACTTATCTACAAAGAAATGTTAATTGAAGAATAAAATTTGGGCATTTCAAATTACTATTTTCCCACAATTGCATGACTCAATATGAGAAATTATTCTATAGACAATTCCATAAGGAAAATTAACACAATTGCATTTTCACTTAGAGACGTAATCATGTAATTTATGGCTACTTTTACAGTACTGGTTCACAGAGCCTGGACTAGCAGCCTGGAACTTGTTAAAAATGCAATTCTGTATCATTACTCCAAAACTCTTGAATCAGAATGTCTGGCGAGAACCCAGGAATCTGTTGATTTCTCGCTGAATACATCTTGAGAAATACTGCCATCTAGTTTCAAATAAAAGAATAAGCAAATCAAACTTCACTATGGAGGTACACTTAACCTACAGCGATATAGTAATTTCAGAGTACATTTTATTTGAGAAACAAAGTGTTATTTCATCCACCACTAATATAACATTACAGAAAGATCTAGACACATATCACTCTTAGTTATATTGGAAACAACATCAAATTGTGTCTTTCTATAAAAATTCAAAGGAGCTTGAGATGTTGATGACAATAAATACTTTGGATAATATATCCAACATCAAACTTATGTTTTTAATCTATGTATATTAAAATGTAATATTGAAAACTGTGGAATATAGGAAAAGCTGTTATCTTTATTTCTAAAAGTCAAAAATATTTAAGAATCTAACTAAATTAAAATGTGCATCTGTTACACATAATGTTCTTGCAAAAAATTCAGGGCTACCTAATGGAAAAGAGATTAGACTACTTCTCAGGCACATGGCCAGATGGCATTTCTTGCTCTGCCACTTACAGGTTATGAGTTTGAGCAAGTCACCTAGACTGGAACCTCAGTGTGACTCAACTCTCTCTATAACATGCAACTAGATGATGTACAGACTTATATTTAACACAAAATATTTTTGGAGACAATTTCAGGTCAAAGAGAGTAATATCACTAAAAGGCAAGTTACTTGGACCAACTTAAAGCCAGGAAGGCTTTGAAAGTAGAGACTACTCTGGATTAGCACCCCCTAAAACTACTGAGTCCTAGAAAGGTAAAAGCATAGACAAGTAGTAAAAGGACAACAAAGCAAAAAGAAAAGAAAATAGGAAGAAAGAAGTAAAAAGGGAAAAAAAGGGAAGACATTTTAGGTAGTGGGGGTTAATGAGATGAGTTACACAGTGGGTGATTCAGGACTTGGTAGCAAGTCCAAATAAAACAGGGATGGGTTACTAAATTGAAAAAAGTAATTGGGCTGATACAAGTGGAAATTTCTATAAGAGTAAATAAACTGGCACTGTGTGCAATAGGGAAAATTAATCAGTAAGTTATTGAAGTGTAGAAAATCAAGTTTCAAAAATAAAAAAATCTTAATTGCCTGTAACTGATTTCCTTTTGCTCATAGTCTCCATCCCTCTGAAGGCAGGAAAAATTTAAAATATATATTTAGGATAACAATTCTTCTGGTTTAAAATGGCCTCCAAGTTAATTTATTTTTTGTGGTTAAATATTTAGTCAATCATAGCTCAAACTAGCTATTAACACAAATTCTTCCCATTTATCTCCCTAAGAAAATATCTAGTACAAATTTAGCGTAACTACATAGCAATCTTAGGTCACCTGCACTACTGTGTGGTACTCCACTAGTACTAAGATGATATTGATCTGGTCCCTAGGTTTCCAGGATCCATGCCCAGTGATACACTATTTGTCCTACTTGGACCTTTCCTTTACGTCTCTACAAAGGTACAATACCTGAGGTCTAAACCTACCTGCGTGCAATGGTCAACTGTGACTTGCTAATTCTTACTCCAGTACTTCTCTAGTTAACTGGTCGCTTCACTGTTTCTACATCTCCATACTGAGGCATTTATTTCATCTGCCACCAGGGTGAATGGAACCACTACTTTCAGTACATCATTTGTTAAACCTCCCTAGATTTTTACTTCCTCTTGTGATCTATTTCCATAGAGGATGATATCTATGAACCAATCTCCAAAAGATGGTACAGTTGGGAGATTCCATCCAGAGCACATGCAGCAGAACTCTGACTATCCTTAGAAAGAGTATGCTCATTTTAGCCCCTCCTTAATTATTGTAGCCAGGAAGATTCTGCCAAGGATCAAAACCTCAAATGTCCCTGAGGGAAGGGAAAATACTATAGATCTAAAAAGATGATGACCTTCCTCATCCCCACCCAGCCATATTTAAGATGGAACCTCAGAAGACCTGCTAATTTAATGGTCTAATTCAAAGAAGTCAAGTGGCTTTGTTCTTAGTCTTTTTTGTCTTCCTGGATGGACACTTTACAGTATCTCATAAAAGGCTGCCTTTTATTGTTAACATGTTAGAACTATTCCAAAGAAACATTGGTTATTTTTTCCCTATCCCTTTTTGTAATGTCTCCTATGGCAGTCAAGTCACCTCACGAGCAAAAACAAAAATTAAAAAATAACTATCCACGTTTTCATGGCAATATTAGTACAGTATTCGTATAACAATATTACATTGCTATATTAGCAAGTTCCAAGCTATTTCAAGTCATCAACTATCAATTTGGGTATTGAGATGCCACTTGCCTCTCTTACAGTCAACCTCAACTTCTGTCAGTAATTCTCTTCCCCAACCTTCCTTTAGTTTAATGAAGAAAGTCATCCAATTCAGAAGATACATGTTAATGCTACAAATTCCTTCTTTCATTAACATATCTTTGACATTTCTATTATTCTGTCATGTAGACATTCAGGGGTTAAGAAGGCTGGATAGATTTTGCCATCAATATGTCCTATATAGCCATTAGATACTGGATGTCATCATCCACCATTGTCCTCAGCTTTCAACTTTTAGCTAAAATTCTGAGATTATAAATACAATTTTGACATTCTAAAATAGTACCTTGACCATATTTATAAAGTAATTACACTTGCTATCTCAGCTACTGCCTTTTTCTTATCTATCTGGAAAATACACAGAATGTTAGATAAGTGATATGACTTTTAATTATGTGCCCTGTGCTTGGTCAATCAAACACTTACTCAACAGAGTTAAAAACAAGAAAGAGAAGTTAAATTATCTGCAAATTTACCAAGGTATAAATATTTTGCTTATGAAATATGCAACATAAATATCGTACTTCAAAGAATACAGCAAATTAGATTCTATTATCTTTTTTCAACACTTGTAAATGATATCTTACTTTCTCTAGAATCTCATCATGACTCACACAAATCTACTTATTTAAATGTGAAATCACTCTGCATAAAATGAGAAACTACTAGTCAGATTCTTGTTCATAACTTCTTCTGTAATAAGACTTTCTAGCACCAATCTCAATGGGTGTATATGGATTAGAGGCCAGAAAAGATAACATATAATGTGATACATAGACACTTTTAGGGAACTACCTCTTGTATAATATAATCAATGGGAATATTGAATAATATCCAAATAGACATCTATGAAATTCAGACTTCTATTAATTTTTATAAGGAAAGCTGAGGTAATGTAAAAAGTAAATAATGACTAAAATCATATAAATTTTGTCTACTTCACTTAAAATATGATTTTTTAAAGAAAATATCTACAATCTTAGGAATTATATTCAATGTGTCCATATTGATATTGCATTTCTTATCTTTATTCAATTATATCTTTGTAAAGTTTAGTTATACATGTAATTTATTCACTGAGGAAACATTTAAAGGGCATTTGGTTATTACATAGTGAAAGGGAACAGATTATTTAATTAAGAAAACGACACGAACTAAGTAAATCAGTAAAATATATAATTTTCAAGTGTTTCTGAATTTTCTACATAACTAAATTATTGCAATTCCATGACAGGTTTAATTGGTGAATAAAATATGCTTAACTGCACATTTCTTATTAAAATCAAAAGGATCATATTTAGCAAAACTATTTCATTGAACTTTCAGATGGTGCCTATTATTATTTTATTAGTGACTCCTTTTATGCTATGATTAATGCTGTACAGGTAGTTTTCTGCTTTTCTTTGTCTAAATTACAATTAATCTGTATGACTAAAGGCCATGACTATCTATCTGCTATTTATATTCCTGAGCAAAGGGATCTAAGTTATTTGTATTGCTTTTGAAGTTCTTCTGTTTGGATCCAATATGTACATATTTGCTTGAGATTTTAAATGTGATATTGAAAAGAGGTAGTACAATAACACTCTGCAGACATAAACCGCATCTCAATGGAGAGAGGAGGGAGATTCTATCCAGGGGTCACAGAAAACATTTAGGGAGTGGGGAATACGCATTGTCTCTCTGTAACCCAGACATTAGACATTCTAATGTTCCAACCACAAAAGCTATGTGCAAATCCTCAGGGACAGAAAGCAAGTTGCATTTCAAAGAACTTCAAAAACATATTGACTCTTCTTCACTTTTAAAATTAAAAAAATAATATTCAGCAAAAGCTTATTGACATGAAGCATAAGATTTCGTATCAGAGGTCTTGGGATGAGTTTTTACTCTCCTTGGTTTACTAATTACTGTGTTATGAAAGGATATTTTATAAAGTAAGATTTTCAAACTTGTATTGATAGACTGTATGTATTTATCAATAACAGAATATTCTGTCATACTTGTGTTAAAAATAAAAGGAATTTATATCTTTATATGGTTGAAAAATCCAGAAGTGGTTTTGGCATTAAACAAGATATTGGCTCAAATAGAATGACCACAACCTCATTTTTATTCCTTCTTCAACTCTGCATCTGAGATTTTGGAAAGCAAGGAGAGATGCTACAAAGGCAGCAAGTGAAAAATTACATAATTAAAATCTATTTGTTGTAGAGTGGTAAAAATAGGAAATACCCAAAGGATGAATTGACTCTGTTTATGAGGATTAAGCAGAGAAACAAAGAAAAAAATTATTTGTATTGAGTAATTGAATAAGTGAAAGGACGTGGGAAATCACAAATACAATATTTGTGTAATACATATTGACACACACATATACATATATATGTATACAATCTTATACATGCTATATATGTGTGTATGTGTGTGTATGATTGCTGGCAGTAAGCAGATATCCTTAATTGTGATAAAATTCATATAGGTGACAATTCAATGTTGCCAAGACATAAGGGGGTAAACTTCAGTTCTATCATTTTTTAGCTGCAAGTGTTGGATGAGTTACTTAAATTTTGTGTTCACCAATTTCCACATCTAAAACATGTAATAATAACTTCCTCAGAGTTGCTATAAAATGAGAAAGTGAATTGGTATTGCTAAAATACTTAGAGCAGTGACTGACAATAATAAATGCCAAATGACTTTTTATTATTTTCACAAATCAGTTAACTATTTTTAAATGACATATTTGTAGAACATTCTTTTGTTGCATCTAAGGATACGACTGCATGTTGAAAAATAATTTAGAAATTGGTATTTCAATGTAAAGAAAAAATGAGCAATCTATTTTATTTTTATTTTGTTCTCAATATCATTATTTAATCTTCCACGAATTGATAAGTAATGTAATATTTCCATAAAATAAGTCATGTTTCAATATGTATAGATTTATTGTAAATGTTGATTTGACTATTGAGAAGGTCAAACTTGTATTTTCCATTTATTAATATTGCCTACTAACATCTTGGAAGAAACAAGTTCAATTAAGCAAAAGTGTTTGACATTTTAAAATGTTAGCCCATGTGCTTTATTGTCCAATCTAATGAAAAGATTGCCAAAATACTCAGTCAATTTTGAGTTATTCTAAAAGAAAGAGCACAGCATGAATGATAATATTTTTCTTGAAAATTTCAAAGCTCAAGGCAATTAAACAAAGCCATTTTATTGTAGCTGAAAATAATAACCCCAATCTTCTGAGAAGTAGAGATATAGTTATCCTGAAACAAAGTTTAGTTTTTAGAGGTGGAAGTCAAATATAACTGGGAGTTGATGATTACAATTGAAACTTTCAGTTTCTCAAAATCAACATTTATTTATAAAGAAAAAATAAAACTAATACATTAACTCTGTCTATAGTCTGGACTATATCAAGCTCTTTCATTTATATATGAGTTACTAAAATATGACAGAAACTTCTTCAGATAATCATTTTAAGAACTTTGAGTTGAAATTAATATGCAAGGAACTGCATATTTTTAATAGGAAAATAACCATGATATCATCAGAATAAAGGTAATAGATATAACCAACACTCCCAAAGTTTGTTCTATCCCTTTAATATTTTGTGTTTGTGTTTATGGTAAGAATACTTAGCATTAGGTCTACCCTCTTAACACATTTTGAAGTTCATAATACTGTACTTTAACTATAAGTACTATGTTGTATGGCAGATAGCTAGAAATTATTCCCCTTGGACAACTGAAACTTTATACCTGTTGAACAACAGCTCCCCATTTCTCCCGTTCCCCAGAATTTGACAGCCACTATTGTAGTCTCTGTTTCTGTGAGTTTGATTATTTTAGATACCTTATATAAGTGGAATCATACAGCATGTGTTTGTCTGTGACCAGCTTATCTTACTCGGCATAATGGGCACCAGTTTTGTCCATGTTGTCACATACATCAGGACTTTTTTTTTATAAGGTTGAATGATAATCCACTCTGTTTATCTACCACATCTTTATCCATTCATCTGTCAATGAACATGTGGGTTGTAAAATATTCATTTTGCTACTTACGAAAATATTATTATATATATATATGTACTAAAAATGGCATTCATATATATGTATATATGAGTGAATATGTAATATACATTTTGTACTTTTTTTACTGGAAAACCACCTTATGGTTCTTTACTTGAAAACCATAATTTTTTACTTGAAAGCCATATTAAAGAGTGTTTTATATAAGGATACACATTCTGTTAATAACTGAATAATTGGACGTTTTCTTCCTCATTAGCTCATTAACATAACAACTTATTTATTTTTGACAAATTTGGTTGCCAGTCTTTGCTATTAGAGACAAAGCAATGAAAAATCTTCCAAAATATACTTAGTCTATTACCTTTATTTTATAGATCAAATACGAGATCTGGTAGTATTATATGTCCATTTTTTTCTTGCCAACTTTAGGGAATTATCTTGGTTTCTTTTTAGTGAGGTCCTCCCTTGTCCATTGATTATCTCATGTCATTGCAAGGCTATTCCACAGTGGCATGTCAACGAGCTTTCCAATGTTTTCCACCAGACATCTCTGCTCATCTCAAACATATCCAGAACATACCTGAAGTAGGTTGAGGTTTCATGATATTTTCAAACATTATTATTGAGGTGCTCAAAGGACACCTATTTTATGAACTCATAGGTGTTTATTTTACTTGAATGTCAGATTTCTACATATAGGGAACTGGGAGGGCCATCTGATATCAAATCTAATATGCCTTTATAAAATTGTAATTAATGATTTTAAACATTCACATTTGGTGCTAAGACCAGTGAAAGGATGAGGTTAAAAGGAGTAATTTTGAAATTTTACTTGGAAGTGTCTGCTTTTGTTCACAAGTTTATTTTTAAGTCTGAGAAGTTATTTGATTTTTTAGTTCGAAAAGACAATGAAAATTTCACAAGTAGTTTAAGATAACAATCTTATAGTACTTTTATTAACTTAGTTTCCTTTACATTTTTTATGTCTAGATATGAGAATTATGTCAGTTAGTGATTTCAAAGTCAGGAAAAATATAAGTAAATTGAACTTAAACTCTAAGGCTTTGCAGTTAGGGATTAGCAAAATAAAGGTAAGATATGCCATCAGTACTGTTTAAATTATTAGAAAAATTCTCATTAAGATAATGCAAGCTATTAAGTAAAAAATAAACTTTAAAAAATGTATATTTGATATGAAAAGTCCTAAATATCTGGAAAATATTGCATTAAGAATAGTACTAAGCACATATGTGGGATTTAAACATTTATATGGTATAATGAACCATGATATTTTTTAAATCATAGATTCAAATGTAGTTCTAGATGTGGATGTAGTTCAAGATAAGATGCTAAACTAGATATGAACATCTAACCAATAAAAATATATATGAAATTAGGAAGTAAAATCAGTCTAAGTAGATGATACCATAGTTTATCTTGTTACCTACAGCTTGGGAGTCAAGTCATATAGTCATGTCATCACTGGCAAAAAAGCAGAGGGAAAAAAATAAAAAGATGTGTGAGTAGGCCAGTGGGATTTTTTATTAACATTTAAGTGCCTAAGGAATTTGAATGTGGAAAGGTCCATTAGATATTGATGATAGCTAGAATATGAGAAAAAAAAATTTTAAACTCCAAAATTTACATATAGAAAAACAGAGGAAACTCAGCAGGGAACCCGTTATACATAGTAATTAAGGATCAAGCACCAAAACAAAAACCAGATTGAGAATTTCAGAGTGGAAGTCATCAATATTTTCATTTTCATCAGAAAGGTTTAGAAAATCAATTCGTGTTCCAATTAAAAAGTTATTGGTTCAAAAATATCAGCAGACTCACAAACTCCAAGAAGGGACTAGCGATTACCAAAGGGGAGGAATGGGGGAGGGGCAGGCAGGAAGGGAGGGAGAAGGGGATTGAGGGGTATCATGATTAGTGCACATGGTGTGTGTGGAGTCACGGCAAAGACAGTGCAGCTCAGAGAAGACAAGTAGGGACTCTGTGGCATCTTACTACACTGATGGACAGTGACTGCAATGGAGATTGGTCGGGGGACTGGATAATAAGGGTGAATGCAGTAACCACATTGTTTTTCTTGTGAAACCTTCATAAGAGTGTGTATCAATGATACCATAATAAAAAAAGGTTATTGGTTCATTTGGAAAGAGTAGTTTCAGAGAAGTGGTACAGAGCTGCATATATTACGATCAGTTATCAAGAAGACAGGAAGTGAGGAAATGGAGACTTTGCATAAAAATCAGTCTACTTTGATCTTTACATAGAGTAACATGGTACAATAGTGAGTCCTAGCCCTTGATCACCCACAGAAACACCAATTTAACAATATATAATATGATCCGAAATACCTATATGAAAGATTCAGATTTCAATTAAGTAGTTTCAGTACCTAAGAATATTTACAAAGAGATAGATACTATAAAAAGAACCAAAAGTAAATTGCTGAAATGAAGGCTATAGAAGCAGAACTGAAAAATTTGCTAGAAGGATTCAACAGGAGATTTGATCAAGCAAAAGAATCAGTGAACTAGAATATAGGTCATTTGAAATTAGCCTATCAGAGAAGCCAAAAAAAAAAAAAAAGTAACTAAGAAAGACTAAGGGATTTATAGGATGCCAGGAAATACATTATAAGAGGGCCCAGAAGGAGAAAAGAGAGGTAAAGGGTGAAAAGGCTTATTTCAAGAAATGATAGGCAGAAACTTCCCCCGTCTGGGGAGAGAAATGGACATCCAGATTTAGGAAGTCCAACATGACACACATATGCTAAACAACACAGACCAAAAGTACTGAACAGATATGCACAGAACAGTGCACTCAAGAGCATCAGAAAACATTCTTCTCAAGTGCACGTGGAACATTCTCTAGGATAGATCAGATCAGAAGTTAGACAACATAAGTCTTAAGAAATGTAACAAACTTGAAATTAAACCAAGTATCTTTTCTGACCATAAAGGAAGGAAACTAGAAATCAATAAGAGAAGAAAAACTGGAAAATTCACAAATATGTGGAACTCCAACAACATTCTTTGGAACAGTGGATCAAAATATATATTTCTTTATATATACATCAAAAGGAAATTAGAAAATATCAACAAACAAAAACAATATATACCAAAACTTTCAGTAAAAGCAGTTATACTAAAAGAGAAAATTGTAGCAAAAATCCCTATGTTAAAAAAGATGTCAAACGACCTAACTTCACACCATAGGGAACCCAAAAAAGAAGAAAAATTAAAACCAAAGTTAGCAAAAGGAAGGAAATAATAAATATTAGAAGAGAAATAAATGAAATACAAAACAGAAAAACAAAATCAATGAAAATAAGAATTGATTTTTTGAAAAGATGAACAAAAATGGCAAACCTTTTGTTAAACAGAAGAATCAGGTAAATAAATCAGAAATGAAAGATGAGACATTACATTTGATATCACAGAAATAAAAAGGATAAGAGACTACAATGAACAATGATATGCCCAAAAACTTGGACAACCTAGAATAAATAGATAAATTCCTAAGCAAAGAAAACCTACCCAGACTGAATCGTGAGTGAAGAGAAAATTTGAAAAGATCAATAACATAGAAGGAGACTGAATCTGTAATCAAGAACCATCTGACACAGAAAAGCCCCATGGCTTCACTAGTGATTTCTAACAAATATTTAAAGAAAAATTAATGCCAATATCTCTCAAATTCATCCAAAAAAAGCTGAAGTGGAAGGAATACTTCCAAATTGATTTTATGAGTTCAGCACTACCCTGATACCAAAGCCAGATAAAGATACTACAAGAAAAGAAAATCCTAGGCCAATATCTCTGAAGAACATAAATGCAAAAATTCTAAAAAAAAAAAAAAAATTCAAGAGCACATTAAAAGTGCCATACACCATGATCAAGTAGAATTTATCCCTAAAATGCAAGGATATTTCAACATATGCAAATCAATTAATGTGATATGCTACATTAATGGAATGAAGAATAAATATCACCTGAACAGATGCAGTAAAAGAATTTGACAAAATTCAACACCCTTTCATGATGAAAACTCTAAACAAAGCAGGTAGAGGGATTTATCTCAATATAATAAATCATGTGAAAAGCTCACAGTTAACATCATACTAAATGATGATAAGTGGAAGCTTTTCCTTTGATGTCAGAAACAAGGCAAGGATACCCGCTCTTCTCACCACTTCTAGTCTACAAAATACTATAATTCCTAGCTACAGAAACTGGGCAATAAATCTAAAAAGTATCTAAACAGGAAAGAAAGGAGTAAAATTATTTATATTCACAGATGGCATGATCTTACATGTAGAAAATTCTAAGGACTCCATACACAGATTTTAGAACTAATCAACAGATTCAGTAAACTTGTAGGATACAAAAATCAGATGTGTTTCTATACACTAACAAGTAATATGAAAATTAAATTAAGAAAAATTCCTGTATATGAAATCATCAAAAAGAATAAAATACTTAGAAATAAACTTAACCAAGGATGTTAAAAATGTGTACACTGAAAACTACAAAACATTTATGAGAGAAATTAATAGAAAGACATTCTATGTTCAATAATTGGAAGAGTTAATGTAGTTAAAATAGTCATACTATTCAATGCATTCCACATATTCAATACAGTTCCTATCAAAATTCAACTCAAAATGAATTAAAGACCCAGATGTAAAGCCTGTAACTGAAAATCAAGAGAAAATAAGGGAAAAACTTCTGACAGTGGTTTCTTGGAATGATTATTTTTTTAATTACACCAAAAGAATAGACAACAAAAGGAGTAAAAGTAGAACTACATTTAAAAATATCAGAAAAAAATACACAGCAGGAAAGAAAATGTGGGACTATGTCAAACTAAAACGTTTCTGCAGAGCAAGGGAAACAATCTACAGAGTGGAAAGGCAACCTACAGAATGGGAGAAAATACTTACAAACCATATATCTGAGAAGGGATTAATACCAAAAATAAAAAAGGAACAACTTAACAGCAAAACAACAAAGAGACTTATTTAAAAACGGGCAAAGAACTTTAACAGACATTTCTCCAAAGAAGAGATAGAAAAGGCCAGATAAGAAAAGCTGCCCCATACCATTAATCATCAGATAAATGTAAATCAAAATCACAATGAGGTATCACCTCATGCCTGTCAGGATGGCCATTATCAAGAAAACAACAACAAAAACAAGTGTTGACAAGGGAGTGAAGGAAAAGAAATGCTTGTACGCTGTTGCTGGGAAAGTAAATTGCTTCAGCCATTGTGAAAGACAGTATAGAGATTCCTCAAAAACTTAAAAATAGAAATGCTGTATGATCCAGAAATTCCACTTATGGGTATACATCTAAAATACTGAAATCAGAATTTGAAAAATATTCAAACTCTCAAGTTCATTACTCCTTTATTCACAATAGCAAAGGTAAACAATGTAAATTTCCATGGAAGGAGAAAGAAAATTTGGTATATATATATATATATAATGTAATATTATTCAGTCATAAAAAAAGAAGAAAATCCTACCATATGCAATAACATGGATTAACTGGGTGACATGCTATGTGAAATAAACCAATCACAAAGGAACAAATCCTGCATGATTCCACCTACTGAGGTATTTAAAATAGTTAAACTCCTAGAATTAGAGAGTAGAATCAAGTTGCCAGGGGCTGCAGGGTGGAAGGGGGGAGAAGTGGGGAGTTGCTCTTCAACGGTTATAAAGTTTCAGCTGTGCAGAATGAATAAGGTCTAGATTTCTTCTGTACTGTGACTATAGCTAACAATACTATATTATGCATGTTTAAATTTGTTAATATATTCACTCGCAGGGTTTTTGTTATTGTTATGTTATTGTTATTAACACATTTATTTGCATTCCCTGAACCAAGATTAATTGTGAAATTTAACAGGAATGGCATAAAATCATGACCTCTGTGAGAGTTGTACACACCATCATTCTATTTCCAAACTAACAACTCAGGTCCTTATCAGCATCTAGATCCCTCTTTCTTCCTCCAGTGTGAAATACAGAATAGCACCAGGCTTCTGGTAACTTAAAGAGAGAAACCCACAGAGGCAGAGAAAGGTTAGAAGAACCACAGTACAAAATATAATAGTAATAACTGTGGCCAAAGAATCAATAGGAAACCCATCTCCATCTCCAGATTAATGACTATGCTGAAAGGGTTGTGTGGAGGCCCATGGGAAGGAAAGAGCAGGAAGGAGAGAAGTGGGGAGGGAAGAGGGCGATGTAGAAGGTGGCAGGTCTTACGTTCTTACCACAATTAGAAAGAAATCATTTTAACTTTTCTTCTGTTGCCCTCCTTCTATATATCATTTTGTGAAAGATGATTGCCAATAGATAGAAATATAAACTTAAGACCAATAAATACAGTAATTTGATAGTAAAAATCACTGTGCTTACTTTTAGGCTGAGGACAAAATCAGACCACAGAGAACCAGTTGTTTACGGAAATTGCTTATGGGGGTGTAGAGAAGGCACTGTTAACATAGTACTGTTAGCATCATCTGTTTTTGACAGAATTACATTTTTTTTATTTCTCTTACAGAGTCTTCAACCTGACATACTGCAGACAATCCTATCCCCATAGTTTTGATAGAAATAATAAATATGAATGTTATTAAAAAAGTATCACTTCCCTGATTTGCTACAGGCCACAGAGTTCTCTATTATACTTCATCCAGTTCATTTATAAATTAACTTTTATTGCTTGATCCTTGTACATATGTGAGATTGAAATGATAGAATAAAGCAGAAACAGTCACATATAATATATATGCTTGCATCTCATGCCAAAGGCTATCCTGAATATGCATCATAGAATCTCACCTTATTATCTAATTTCCCAAGCTTCCTGCAACTAGGATCACTAAATAATCCCCCGGCAAACTCCAGCTGCCAATTTAATATATACATTAGCAGACAATATTGTTAAATAATCAAGGGTCCTCATATACACTGTGCCTTAACATGTCATAAAACCAGAAGCTCATTCATGACCTGTTGTAGGTAAGCTGTACCAAAAATGAGAGACCTTCCACTGCTCACTTTGAAAGGATCCATAAAAAAGTAGTTCACATTTGTAATTGAGATCGGTCATTATTTATTTATTTTTCTATAAATCTAAAATGACTATGTTCATGTCTAGTCTACATGGGAATTAAAGTATAAAAATTACAATAATCATTGCTCATATTATTTTCCAGCTAGATCTGATTTTTGTAGAATATGATAATTTTAGAATGGAAGCTATTGAATTAGAATGTAAAGATACACCTGGAATAAATATGCACTCATACATGTTAGTCTGTTTCTTCAGAAGCCTTGTAAAAATGGGTAGTAAGGGCTGGAATGAAAGTTACCTATTTAGGAAAATTTTACTGAGGAGGGTGCAGTATGTTTACATTGTAGTGCAATGAAAATAGGTCTCTTGGAAATTTGACTTGTGATGTGTGCAGCATATGTAACTCATATCAACATAAATGGAGAATACTTCCTAATAACTAATGACTCATTATAATTAGAAGAGTCACACTAAATTAGGTATATAGTACAGGAGTTGAGCTTCATATGTTACAACTAGTTACACAATCAAGATATGGAACATTTTCAACACCCCAAAAGATTACTCATGCCTCTTTGTACTGTATCCAAGCAGCCGCTGATGCCACCATAGATTAATTTCCACTTGTATTACTATTTTTTCTTACACAAATTGCTATATTTTTCTGACTTCCTTCACTAAGCAAAATGACTTTGAAATTCAGTCATGTCACTGTATGCATGAATAGTTCATTCCTTCAGACTGTTACTATTTCATTTATATGACTATAATTTATTTTACTTAATCATTCAACCCTTGATGGGTATTTAAATTGTTTTTAACCCTTTATTATCATTAATAAAATTACTGTGAATATTTTTATGCAAACATATGTGCATTTGTATGCACATGTATGTTGTTACTTCTCTTGGCTAATTACCCAGGCATGCAAATACTGGGTTATATAGTAGAGGTACACTTACTATTTAAGAAACTCTTGAAGAAGTTTGCAAAACAGTTGTGTTATTTAACATTCCCCCAGGAATTTAGGAGAATATCACTTTTCCACATCCTTGGAAACACATGGATATATTAGTCATTTAAGTTTAGCCCTATAATGGATGGACAAGGCCATCTCATGTGGTTTTAGTTTTCAGTTCCCTAATAAGAAATTGATGCTATGTGTATATGCTATTATTTGTAGTTTGAATTTGAAAATACCTGAGAAGTATTTAAGAAAAATATGTAAATAAAAAAGCAATAAGAATTATCTACAACATAGACTTGAATGAGCTCTATTATAATATTGATACTATTTTTCCCATAATTTACTTCGAATTATCTTTGTTCCTAAGATTAAACAGCATTAGGAGTCTAAACACCATTTTTCATGTGTTGTTTTTAGAATTAGCTTCCAGTTACTTTAATCAGTGGCAGAAGAAACATCATATCAGAAAATGCTTACACCAGCCACAGGAATCTAAGCCCACAGTCAATCAACACTTATCAAGAGACTACATAAAGCAGTTTACAATTCCTTATGCATTAAAACTCTTACTTATTCTGATTATTTGAGTTTGACTCTCTTTTCACTTTTGGAATGTAAAGTGTCCAATTTATTGTGAGTTTTTATTGTTCAAACTAAAGAAAGAAGATGTTCAAATAAAGGAGTAGGGAAGCCATTTATCTTGCAAACATTAATTTAGTGACTACATATTTGAATTTTGCATTGATACCTTTCCATTTTGGCATAGATGATTACTTCTGAATAAAATCTCAGAGGAATTCTTTTTAAAGGGTTAAAGGCTTAATATAGCTAGAGGGAAAAAGGACGTTAGTGTTCCTGGAGCCCAAACCCTATATTTCAAAGTCTCAAAACCAGCAAATAAAACAACAAACTACTTAATTTTGTGTCTATTTTTAATAACAATATTTCATGTTTTGAATAGCAGAATAAAATAATTACCTAGGAATATTCAATTCACTGCCTTTAATTATAACCCTCATAAATTATCTTTTATTAATGAAAGCAGTAAAACAAAAAAATGCAAAAGTTAAACTAAGGGGAAAAGGTTCTACAAGTCAAATTTGTTTCACCTGTGTAATATGGGTGAGCAAAGAAATGTTCACATATAACCCTAATCCAGCATGAAACAAGATTTGACACACTGCATTTGAAATAGAGGCTAAATTTCTATAGGAGAGAGTCAGACCAAGTGGTTACTTTGTTTCTTCAACCTTTTTATCCCCAATAATTGCAGAATGGCTTTTAGAAGGGGAAGAAAATAATTGGCCATTACTTGTCAAGTATCAATGTCATGAAAGATAATGGAGACTGGAAATTATCCCAGATTCGAGGATATTAAGAACACATGTTGATTAAATAATGTGAAACTTTGGACTGGGTTTTAGATGAAAGAAAAAATAAAAGGAAATTAGTGTGACTATTGGTGACATATGATTGAGAAGTGTTGATTAATTAATTTTTTATATGACTATCACTGTCACTTGATGCAATGAGATTGTATTTGTAAGCTGATAATTTTATATGATATGTAAGATGATAATATTTGTAGAAGAGTGAAATACATGAAAATTTGTTCAATTGTTATTGAGAATATGTCTAAAACTATTTCAAAATGAACAAATTATAAAAAAATGAAAATTACACTTTAATTATTTACATTTGTTCTTTTATAAAATAGTTATGAATAATGGAAAGTAGTCCAATAACTATATTTATAAAATCTATTGAAATACTGTAATGCTGTTAAAAAAAGACAGAGATCATTATTTAAGTCAAAAACTTTAAAGCACACTCTGAAAATGTAAGCAATATTTTAGTTGATTTAACATAGGAAGAAACTTTGGAGAATCTTTTTGGTCTAGTTATTTATCAGGTTTTTGCAACAATGTTAAGCTATTGTTTGAAAGTTTTATGCCACACAGGGTCCCTTGTTTTATGGAAGAATACACTGAAACCTAGAGAATATGGTGCAAGCAGGGCCAGAAATATACTACCTTCCAAACAGTATTATCTCTTGTCTTATATTATCAGTCTTTTTTAGTAACTAATCTGTTTTTATCTTTAATACAGCTGCATCAGTTGAAGGGCTGAAACCATTAAAAAGCTATTTTCTGAAGAGACAAATAAATATTGCCTTTGCTGTTAGCTTGTATATAGAAATTTATCAATATTCCAAACATTTAAACTGACGTTTTCTTTAGGATAACCTGGGACAGAGGAATTCAGAGTCTTAGGCAAGAAAATATTTGTCATCATATAGTACAGTTTTAATACTGAAATGCTTTTTAATAAGCATATATACAGAGCCAAATCAGATGGCCATTTTTTTATAGAAGTTAATGGTTCATTTATTTAAAGTATTATTGGTATTCACTTTTTACTTTCTATTTTATTGTTCAACTAACAAAATAGGGTAAACAACATTTTTGGGTAATTTGTGCCTAATATCAGAAGGCATGATGACTTGCTTAAAACTTTAATCATTTTACGCAAAACACTTTACAATCGATAGGAAAATTCTCATTCTCAGATTATAGCATAAAATCATTTTTCTGTTACATCAAGGAATGTGTAAGACAATATCTTCTTAAAGTTACTAATACATTTAGGCATCAAATTAGTCCAAGATAACTATATAGATTTTGTAATGATCATTATGCCACTATAAGGGAATGCCTTTGAAATTAATAATCACAGACTTTGATAACGACTGACAAAGATGTACTTTTCCAGTTGATGGATAATGGGTGTTGAGAAAAAGCATTCCCAGGACTGACGTCTGAAAAAATCCATAAATAAGTAAAACTTTAGAACACAATTAGGCAAGCAATAATGTTACTGGGAATGAGATTCCTTGAAACCTAATATCTGGAGTGAGAGAGTAGAGTGTTTCCAATTAAGACCTCTAAGGGAGAATAGCTTTGGGTGGTTAAAAGATCCTTGTGGAACTATTGTAAAAGTAAAAGGGAGAAGAGATGAAAATCAATTGAATGAAGAATAATCTAAGTGAATGTGCCAATTTTGGAGACACCTCCTTTTTAAGCTGACTTTGGAAACTCCTAGGATTGTTGAAATATTTGGAGAGTAAAAAAGGGAGAGTTTTGGATGAAGCAAGGAGGACATCAAAAGACTATTTTAACTGGGGCAACATTTTTATATACCGAGGATCAAGTCTCCTGTAGCAATTCTGTGGCGTGAGGTCCCTGTTTTATGTAGTCCATTCGATAAGCAACAAGGAGATACCAAAATTTTGTGAGTAGCTGTTATCTTGACAAATGAACACTTGTCAGCAGATAGCCCAGTGGCCACAATAATGATAGATTGAAGAAAGTAAAGAATAGCAGCAAAGAAATCAGTTAAAACTTGATGTCTATAGTTCAAAACTATGAAAATAAGAACCCATCCTAAAACTTTTAGGGATGTAAAGAATAAATTGGATTTAAAATACATTTCATATGTTGGCATTCAGCCATAAAGAAAGAAAGAAATCCTGCCATTTGCCACAGCATGGATGGACTTAGAGGGCATTATGCTCAGTGAAATAAGTCGGGCAGGGAAAGACAAATACTATATGATTTCACTTATATGTGAAATCTAAAAAAAAACAATGCACAAGAAGTAAGACTCATAGACACTGAGAAGAGAGCCTGGTGGTTACCACGGGGGAGGGGTTGCGGCGGATGGGTAAGATAGGCGAAAGGGATTAAGAGGCGCAAAATCACAGTCACAATATAAAGTGGTCACAGGGATGAAATACAGCACAGAAAATAAAGTTAACAGTCTGTAACATCTTTCCAGGTTGACAGTAACTACACTAGTAGCGGTGAGGTTTTAATAATGTATATAACTGTCAAGTCACCTTCTTGCATTCTTGAAACCAATATCATATATATCATCTGTACTTAAATAAAAAATATATCTCAACCAAAACAATAACAAAAAACAAACCGTACAAGGCACACTGGTGTCTTGCTTAGATGCCTGATGTCCCTCCACATCAGCTCTAAATATTTGAAGACTGAATCCCTGCCAGAGGTTCTTCCTTGAGCTAATCCACAGTGACAGAGGAGCTACTGGGGAGAGAGATGGAGCTCATTCATACTTGGAGGTGGCCAAGGACTTCCTTGTACCCCCCCTAGAGTTTAGGGCACTGTGGACTTTCACTCCTGTTTCAAGGTGTATGTGGTGTGTGTATTAAGAGTAAGATTATTATAGGTAATTTTACAGTGGAATTGGTACATTATGTTGAATATCTCCACAATAAATTAATGAATGTGAAAAAATATATAACTCTAAATTTAGGTCATTAAAATCTGTGTCTTCAGAAAAATGCTTTTAAAAAAGGTGTCCATTATATTCCTCAATATCTGTTTTACATAATGAACCATACTATATTTACTCTTTGCATTTAGCAATATAACAAATGTTATCTCTGCAAGACTTTCCATGAATTTTTTTTCCTTTCATATAAAGAAAAAAAAAAATCAGTGGTTTTCCTGGCTGAACTCTCACTTCTATTTGATTGCTTTGCAAAAAGAAAAAGAAACAAAGGATTTTTTTCATTTAATTGTTTTCAGAGAGCCATGCCCAAAGGCAATTATTGCATATATAAATATTTTTAGAGAGCAACTGTTCTTTCCCATCACATACACTGTACTCTGCAGTCTATGCATTTATCTTCCTACTGCATGCAGATACTGTGTATCATATTCATGGCCCTAGGAAAAGAGGTAATGAGGGACAACATAAGTCCATAGAAATAGCCTATTCTGGGCTTTTGACTTTGATGAGCCTAAATTTCCACTTATGGTAAAAGATACATGTAAGTTGTTTTCTGCCCCAGTCTAGTTACAAATAGAAAAATGTACTGGTGAAGAAGCTAGAGTGTTCAGCATTTGTGGACCCCAGAGATAGTGCTCCAGGACAGAACTTGGGTAAGTGGGGGCTCTGAGAGCAGAGGATGTGTTCCCTAAACCTCACAGTGAGCTTGGGGAATGTTCCAGTTCCTTGGGTCCACATGGTAGAAGGAATGTCTTCATGGCGTGAATGACCAGAGACACCTATGGTAGGATCATACCTTTCCCAGTAGCTCCAAGAGAAAGAAACCTTATAATATTTTTAGTGCACATGGAGGTGGCAGAAATCAAATACAGAAACCACAGGCCTAAAGAGGAGAAAGCATGAGAAAAACAGCAGTGCCTGGCATGGACAAATGATGGACAAACATCAGTCTAAAGGAAGATGTCTGAGGGGGAAAAGTAATGCCATAGAGATCCTCTGTCTTTACAGGGTCAATGTCTTTAGAGGACAATGCTATTGTCCCTCTATTTTAGAATCATTTGCTCTTTAGAAATCCAAAGAAACCCCATGACACTAAATTAATATTACATGTCTCACAATGTGGGAAATGGTAATCGAATTTGAATTTAAGTCCAGATACAGAAACCATATCTGCAGACCATGTATGTGGGATGTGATTCATGCCCTCTATGCAGTGAGTTTAAAATAAAAGTCGTAAAGTAAAAGGCACATATTTGTCAAGCCATTAGACTTAAAGGCAAGTTTCTGCTTTAGAAATGTTCTCCAGATGTGAAGGGTTGGACGTGTTCAGCCTTAGGAAATACTTATGAACTTTTCCTCCGCTTCTTAGGTTTTCTACACTTTAAGACACTGAGGAATTCAGTGCTACTTTGCTATCATTACTTCCTCTCCTATGAGATTCTTTCTATTAGAAATGCAAAAGCAAATTCATTCATGCTCCCTTGTGAATAACCGGTCATTCCTCCGTTCTGAAGAACTGAACTCAGAGCCACTCACAAGTGGTCCCAGGCTTGGTTCCTTTTCCTTTCCTTCTTTCCTAACTCATCAGTAAGTCAAATGTAGGACATGCTGGTAGGATGGTCACCTATCAAGAAGTGATATAAAAACCTAGACAGTTATGTGTTGTTTTTGCACTGTCCTTAAACTTGTAAGTCATTGTTTTTAAAAATGACATTGCACTATATAAAGATGAATGACAAAATTCTGGTAGTAAATATAATTTTTCATTACTTAGAATGGTATTAAATAGCAAATAAAAATCACTATCACAAGCTGAGAGACTGTGGGGAAAAAAAAACAACTTTGGGTCTTAGCACCATTAATGGCACTTTCCTGGGGTTTTCCTACTTTTTGAAGGAACCTCAAATTTCCATTTTACCCAGGGCCTTACAGTTATAAAACTGGGCCTGAGTTAATATGTAGACACACTTTAAAACAGGGAAGGAAATGTTGGTACAAATCCAAAATAATATACTTCTGAAAGATGTCAGATTTCAGCAAACTAAAAGGAAGTTGGTTTAATTATGAAATTATAATAAACTGGCTAAGCATGGGACTTTCTTAGGGTTACCTAAAAAGCTAAAGTAGTACAATAGGAATGGAATATTTATTGTACTTTCAAAAATTGCCATACTGAAAACTGCATAAAGTGCATAAAGTACCCAATTTAAATTATATCTCATTAACATCCTCCCAAAATGAGACTACAATGTGTCACTTACATTGGGGGAATATGTCTAAGTTGTAAGTGCTATCTATATGATTATTTGATTTCATCAGATAAATGTGTCCATATATTTATATTTATGACAATAGCTGGTAATAAAATCAATAAGCTGCCCTGTATTTATGCTCCTATTTATGGTCATAAAATCAAATTAATAGATGCAGCTCATAATATCTTAATTAGAATAGCAATATAAAGAGTGTCGTTTATGTGCCAAGATCTCATTTTGGCCTTGTCTTTACTTTTTACCTAAAAGATAAATAATTTTCTCATGTTCTGACCAAAGAAAAAAATATCTAAGAGACTTATACTTTAGACTTAAGGAGGAAAATGATCTTTTCCTCTCACCTTGGCACCCAACAGACAGTATAGGTTTTCCTAAAAATCTTGTCATTAAGTCTATGACAAAAATCAATCTTGTTTTAAAGTTGAATGTGTTACTTTATGTGGTAAGACTGTTGGAGAAGTGGCAAGAATTTTTCTTTTGTGGAATGAAGTTGTGGGAAAAATAGACACCACCTTCAAAGAGTCTTAGCTACTATTCTTTATTTGTGTATCTTCAGATAGAATCTCAAAGATAAGAAGGAAAGTAGTAATTCTTGCAGATATAGTAGTTTTTTAAAAGTTAGCTGCAAAGTCATGCAAATAGTAGACTATCTTGGAACAAATAATGAGAAGTGTAGCTAATTATCTCAGATAGCTAATTAAAGTGACCACACTTCCAAACTGACCAGGCTTAATTAGTTAAGGAAAACACATTTTTCAACCAGCTGAGTCAAATTTTAAAGAAAGAATATCATTGAATTAGGCCCCTATGATCCACAACAATGTATTTGAGGACAAACAAAACCTCCAGTAAGAATAACATTGGATAAATCCTGTAGTTTTTATTATGGATGAATAGCAGAATAATACAGTTATACCTGGAAGTTGCCACAAGGGGATAAAAATGTACAAAGATTTGGTTAAATAGAAAAATAAATTACATAATTGTCTTGTTTTATATTGTATTTCATATGTATTTTCTAACATAGGTCAATGATTATTTAGAATTTGCAAAGTTACAGCTTTATGCATCCTCCTTAATATGAAATCTATGCCCTGATCCTGTTTACTCTTCCAAAGGTAGAGTTAATTAAAAAAAAAAAAGGCACAAGTGTGAATGAGAAACCAAAGGAAAAAAAGAAAGTAGGGAAATTATAAAAACTCATATTTAAGGGAATGCCGAGTTAGGGAATATAGGTTGTCAGTCTAGGGACACAGATATGTAATTGACTTCAGTAATAGGAAACTCATTTACTCAAAAATAGATGAACGGTGCCCACTGCTGCATTTTAAAAAGTAAACAAGGTGTTTTTATTTTTTTTCTTGGCTTAGGTTAAAGCAGAAAAGGGCACAAGAACGATCATTCTAATTTTAATGCTAATTCACTGTGACAGCAGGTATGGCAGAGAATTCAACATAGTTCTTGTCTGGGGACACAGAAACACCACGTTCTGAAGCCTCCCTTGAAGTCAGTTTGGAGGACATACAATGAAGTTCTAAGAACAGAATATAAAGAAAATCGAAGCAAGCCTCTTCCAGGTGGACTTTTAAACACATTCTATGGATGCCCGCTTTTCCCCTTCCATGATTCCTTGGAAGCATGGGGTTAGATGGCACAGCTGCAAAAAGGGAGAAATCACAAAGTCATCATTTGAGAGAGAGAGGCTGTGCAAACAATGAGGTGGTCAATAAATAAAATTTTAATACATTATGACACTGGGACTTGGCAGTTTATTGCCATAGGAAATTTCTAGGGTATTATGATTAGTAAATAAATTGATGCAGAGGTGGGGTGATACACTATTAAGGACTGAAAATAACACCTCAAAGCCTTAATTCTCAAGTTCAGGCATCATGATAACAGCTGTAAGAGGAACAGGAAGGCAACAGATGTATGAGACTGAAAATAGGAAAGCCATCTGCTATGAATTGGAGACAGACTTCAAGCTTACAAGAATTAGGGAAGATAGTATATGTTTGTGGTATTGGCAGATTTTTTTAAATATTTGAGAAGGATAAGAGACAATCTAGAAATGCAAGGTTTTCTAAGACTAGGGGAGAATGTTTCTAAAATGCAATTACATAAACGTTTTAAGGAAAAGAGACCGTTAAAAGAATCTTGATTTAATAAAATGACCCAGAAAAGAACATCAAAGACAATCCACACATGTTTTTTTTTTCACAAACACAATAGCTGCTAATGTATTTCCAGCTAGAGAATAAGAGAGAATTTCTAGTAGGAGAATGAGAGTGAGCAAGCCATGGGGCCAGAAAGCAGGGAAGCTAAATACACTTAACATCTGTGTCCAGAAGGGAATTTTAGGTGGCAGAAACAAATGGATGCGAAGTTTATTAAGTTTTTGCAGGCTTCCCCAAGAAACCATTAGCTAATCCAGAAAAGACTTTAAATCTTCCAGATGTTTTTTTTAAAGCATTGGGCCCCAACCTTCTTTTAGGAGATGAAAGGCTCATTTACAGAGGAATGTAAAGGAATTTTACCTTCAAGGAATGCACGGCCTCCATTCCCCAAATTAGATGTGGCCAAGGGGAATACGAACAAGAAGTTCTCAGAGGTCAGAGCAAGAGTTCACAAAGAACAGTGGACAAGGTGTTCCTTCCAGTGAGCAAAATCAGACTTTAATTAAGGTAATTTCTTTATGCACACCCCTTCCCTGTGTATGTGTGTGCCTGGAAACTTTATTAAAATCTCTTCCCAGTGGAATTTAAATTGTTTTTTAGTTCCTATGTTATGCCTCCCATTTTTTTCCTTTACAAAAGGGAGTCATTGCTATGTGTATCCTGTGCCTGCTCCATCACTCCATATTGTGTGTTTGTGCTGGAAAGGGGAAGATAATTCACCTCTTACATTTGTACGTCTCCAGACTAAAGGGAGTCACATCTGGAGCTGATGGCAGCTGGACACATAGATGCCAAGCAATAATCAGTGACCAGATAGGACTTTATATTGTCTCTCTCAGGGAGGGGTGAGAATGTTTATGTATGAAAGAGGAATAAAATGATTTGGTAACCAAATGGCTGTGTCAAAAATAACTGGATGTATTTAAACCACTATTCTTGGGCATAAAGAAATTTGACTTTCCAAATCTTTCTTGCAGTTAAGTTAGGGACCATATGATTGAATACTGACTAGTAGAATATAGGCATATGTGATATAAAACAATTCTAGATTTTCTCTTTAGTTGTTGAACTATTGCACATCATTTCCCTGACTATTTTTGCCCGTTGCAGTGACCCTGGAATTTGGGTGTCCCAGATCTTCATCCACATGATAAAATGGCCTGATTCTCAAGTCACCAATGAGTAATGGTTGGCCTGCACCAGACTGGCATATGAACAGGAAATAAAACTTGCTGTGCTAATCCGCTGATATTTGGAAGTATGTTTATTATAGCCTGCTCTATCTTCTCTAATAAAATTACATTGAATATTGATAAAACAAAAAAGAAAATAATACTGAACAGATGAAATGTCAGCAAGATCTAATTAGTATATGGCATTAAAAGAAAAATATCCAAAAAACACCATGCAATTGTCTTCTGCTATCACTGAAACCAAAAACAGTACTTTTTGTCTTCTCTGTATCTGCTTTGGTGAGTGAGAAGAGAAGAGCAGTTTCTGGTTACATGTTGGCAGCAGAAGGATATAAATATCAAATTGCTTATAGCCTTGGCAAAAGCTCAGGAGTCCATCCTGAATTGAGGGATTATCCAGTACTCTTTATCGAATAGAATAAATCCTTGCACAGTACTTTCAATTCAGTAACTGAAAAAATGGAGAGAGCAAATCCAACAATTTATACTACCAACAGCCCAGCTGAGCCCTACTCTCTAAAGTCATCAAAACACAGCAAAGCAGAAAAACAGAACCCAGGAACTCTCCTGAGAAATGAAGGACTGGTGGGAATAGATACAGGGGACCATGTGGAGTGGGATGTGAGATAAAAAAGGAAAGAAATGCAGAACACAAGTCATAATGTAGAATATGAATATACCATCAAAGATAGAATATCAAATTATAACAAATTAATAGTCCAAAAAAAATCCATGTAAAATAAGACAATAGCAATAGTACCAAATATACATTTTAATGGAATTATTTTTAATAAGATACATCAATTTAAGTAGCATGAAAAAGAAATCCTATATTTAGATATTCCACATATACATGTAGAAGAAAGAGTAGGAATTAATAAAATATGCCAGAAAAAGTGAAATATATTAAGAGGGCCCGATATTTAATCACATAATGTTGATTTAAGGTGAAAACACTTGAATATGAAAAAACTTAAATTTTCAAATGTTATATAATAGATTATATAATGCAGATATAACAGACATGACTGTTTATACACTAAATAGAAAATAAATATAGCAAATTAAAATGTACAAATAGAAATGTAAAGACACAGATGAAAGATAAGACTCTAAGTGATCTATATCTATATCAGAACACTAAGAGAAAAAAATGGAAGGAGAAAGAAATGAATGGAATAATATATGTAATGTCTCTAAGCAAATATACACCTTTTAAATTATGCCATAATTAAACGAGAACATATCTTTTCAAGTGCTCATACAATATATTAAAAAAAAGAAACTGTTCTAAACACTTAAACTCTTATTTTCCCTAAAACAAGTTCCAATAATTACAACCACATTTGCTGAACATAGTGTAATAAAATCCACAAAACACCTGATTTTAGGGTTTATTCTTACTGCATGAAAATTATACTAACAAAGTAATGTACCCTGGGGATATATATCTTCAAAAAAATTTTTTTAAGTTTGACACATACACTCAGTATTCATTTTATATTCTTTATACTGTTTATTTTCAGTTTCTAAAATGTGACTTATAATCATTTATTTTTGATTATATTTTTTATGTTCAAATTTATTTTGGGTATTTTATTGATATTTTATTAATTCCTACAATGATATTAATCAAATCTCTAGTTTTCCAATATTTTATTTTGCTTTGTTTTTAAGACTATGAATCATTGTTTTAAGACAATCTTATGCACATACCAAATTTTTCATTTATATATTTTGTAACTATGAATATTTTTATTGTCACTCAATGGTTTATATACAATTCTGAAAATTTGGCCTTAGTTTCCATTTTTCCAAAACCATGTTAAAGAAATATTCTATGGGTTGGCAATTTTGTTATTTTTATTATTATTGTTAAATTCTAGATGTATTGAACTGCAACAATAGAACCTGAAAAAGCTGGTTAATTACTAAAATTAAATAAAATGGTTCTAAAGGCAAAATAATTACTAACAGCAGTTCAGGATAGCAACATAGAAAGATCCTGAACACATCTCCTCCCACAGACATAACAATACTATGTATGCAACAATTCTTTCTAAAAAAGACCTGAAAAGTAGCTGAACCACTTCTCCACAACAGATAAAAGAACCATACTGAGACAAGTAGGAGAGGCAGAGATGTGGTCTTACCAAAACCCCATACCCACCCAGGACAGCAATTCACAATGCAGAGGAATATAAGAAACATAGAGCTTCACCCTCAGTGAGGAGTTTGTGTCCCATATCAGGCACTCCAAGCCTTGGTACCTGGACTAGAGAGATGAGATGAGTCTCCAAAACATTCAGCTTTAAAAACCTACAGGCCTGGATTTGGATTAAAGATGGCAGCATGAGAGGTGAGACAGAGACTTCCTCCTAAAACTGCATATAATATGAAAATATAACTAATACAACTACTCTTAAAAGAACAACAGGAAAGAGGACTGCAACAAACTGCATACACCTGGAGACAAGAGCTACTGTCATGGAAAAGGGTAACTTACTAAAGCTATGGTCCTGCGGGACCCAAGCCCTTCCCCCACCCCAGCTCACCGGCAGGAGGAAGAGGAACAGAGCAGGAAGGGAGTGGAGATCTGGGACTGCTGAATACGTAACTCTAGAGATCTGCTCTGGGAGCACAAACCTACATTTCATGGTGCTTGCACGATACTCACATACTTAGGGGGTGGAAAGCTAAGACAGGCAGAATTCCTAGAGAGACTAAGATCCCAGCTGCTTGTGGAAAGCAGGGATCCATATCCAGCTGCTCTGGGACAAAAGAAAGGCGGGCAGTCTGACAGACTTCCTAACAAAGAAGCCCTTAGCAAGAGGGCTTCTAAAGGGGCAAGGATTGCACAGAGCTTACTCCTCAGGAGAAAGGACAGGTAGACAAAATTGTCCAGGTGCACTCTGCCCAGCAGGTTGGGAGCTTTCACGATCTTCAGGTGCCCAAGCTCCCTGGCTGCCTACACAGCTCCAAGAACCCCTTCTGTGACAGGCAGACTAGTGCGCCTTTCTTCTGGCCAGTTCCACCGGGCTTGCAAACTGGGAAACCCCACCCTGGCATCAGGCCAGCCAGAGGGAAGATCTGTATACAGCAAATAAAAAGGCAAAGCACAGAGGCTTATACCTGTGTGCTCGGCCCACTAGTTCAGGCGGTGGAGACAGGCATAGCATCCAGGAACCAGGAGACAATTCTTTCCTCCCCAGAGGCACCAATACCACTCCCCTACAATCCCTGATATTGCTTCAGGGACTGAGAAGCTCCAGAGAGTAGGGTTTCTGGACACTAGAGGGTGCCATACACAAATATGAAACTCCAAAGTCCAGAGTAAAATTATGAATACAACTCCTGAAGAAGATTCAAATGATATGGATCTCATGACTCTCCCTGAAAGGGAGTTCAAAATAAAAAACACTAACATGTTCATTGAAGTATGGAAAGATATTCAAGAATTCAGGAATGAATTACAGTTGGAGATCCAATCATTGAAGAGCACAATGGATGGTATTAAGAGCAGATTAGATACTGTGGAGAAGACGATAAATGAAATAGAAACTAGAGAAGAGGAATACAAAGAAGCTAAGGCACAGAGAGAAAAAAGGATCTCTAAGAATGAAAGAATATTGAAAGAACTGTGTGACCAATCCAAACGGAACAATATTTGCATTATAGGGGTACCAGAAGAAGAAGAGAGAAAAAGGGACAGAAAGTGTCTTTGAGGAGGTGATTGTTGAAAAATTCCCCAATCTGCAGAAGGAGATAGTGTCTCAGGCCATGGAGGTGTGCAGATATCCCAACACAAGGGACCCAAGGAAGACAATATCAAGACATATAGTAATTAAAATGGCAAAGATCAAGGATAAGGACAGACAATTAAAAGCAGCCAGAGAGGGAAATAAGATCACATACAAAGGAAAACTCATCAAGCTATCATCAGAGTTCTCAGCAGAAACCTTACAGGCCAGAAAGGAGTGGCATGATGTATTTAATGCAATGAAGCAGAAGGGCCTCGAACCAAGAATACTTTATCTGGCAAGATTATCGTTTAAATTTGAAGGAGGGATTAAACAATTCCCAGATAGGCAAAAGCTGAGAGAATTTACCTCCCACAAACCAACTCTACAGTGTATTTGGAGAGACTTCTATAGATGGAAGAGTTCCTATGGTTTAATAGCTGTCACCAGAGGCAATAAACCACAGTAAAGAAAATAGAACAGCTAATTACTAAGAAAATTCAAAATTAAATTAACTATCTCCAAAGTCAATCAAGGGATAGACAAATAGTACAGAATATGATACCTAACATATAAAGAATGGAGGAGGAAGAAAAAGGAGGAGGGAAATAAAAAACAAACAAAAAAAGAACCTTTAGATTGTGTTTTTAGTAGCATATTGTGTTGTTACACTCTTGCATAGAAGGGAAGTTAACCTTAAACCTTTGTTAACCATGAATCTGAAGCCTGAAATGCCAATAACTACATAACTATCCATAATCACCCTAAATGTAAATGGACTGACAGCACCAGTCAAAAAACATAGAGACACTGAATAGATAAAAAAAATAAGACCCATCTATATGCTGCCTTCAAGAGACTCACTTTAAACCCAAAGACATACACAGACTAAAAGTGAAGGGATGGAGAAAGATATTTCATGCAACTAATAGGGAGAAAAAAGCAGGAGTTGCAGTACTTACATAAGACAAAATAGACTTCAAAACAAAGAAAGTCACAAGAGACAAAGAAGGACATTACATAATGATGAAAGGGTCCATCCAACAAGAAGATATAACCATTATATATATCTATGCACCCAACACAGAAGCTCCTACATATGTGAAACAAATACTAACAGAATTAAAGGGGGAAATAGAATGCAATGCATTCATTCTAGGATACTTGAACACACCACTCATTCTGAAGGACAGATCAACCAGACGGAAAATAAGTAAGGACACAGAGGCACTGAACAACACACTAGAACAGATGGACCTAACAGACATCTATAGAACGCTACACCCAAAAGCAGCAGGATACACATTCTTCTCAAGTGCACATGGAACATTTTCAAGAATAGATCATATACTAGGCCACAAAAAGAACCTCAGTAAATTCAAAATGATTGAAATTGTACCAACCAGCTTCTCAGACCACAAAAGAATGAAACTAGAAATAAATTACACAAGGAAAATAAAAAGTCCCACAAACACGTGGAGGCTTAATAACACGCTCCTAAATAATCAATGGATCAATGACCAAATAAAAACAGAGATCAAGCAATATATGGAGACAAATGACAATAAGTCAACACCACAAAATCTGTGGGACACAGCGAAGGCCGTACTAAGAGAAAATATATTGCAATACAGGCCTACCTCAGGAAAGAACATTCCCATATGAGCAGTCTAAACTCACAATTAATGAAACTAGAAAAAGAAGAACAAATGAGACCCAAAGTCAGTAGAAGGAGGGACATAATAAAGATTAGAGAAGAAATAAATAAAATCGAGAAGAATAAAAAAATAGAAAGGATCATCGAAAACAATAGGTGGTTCTTGGAGAAAATAAACAAATAGATAAACGACTAGCCAGACTTATCAAGAAAAAAAGAGAGTCTACTCACACAAACAGAATAAAAAATGAGAAAGGAAAATTCTCTACAGACACCACAGAAATACAAAGAATTATGAGAGAATGCTATGAAAAATTATATGCTAACAAAGTGGATAAGCTAGAAGAAATGGACAACTTTCTAGAAAAATACAACCTTCCAAGGCTGACCCAGAAAGAAACAGAGAATCTCAACAGAACAAATACTAGCAACGAAATTGAACTGGTAATCAAAAACCTATCTAAGAACAAAACACCTGGACCAGATAGCTTCACCGCTGAATTTTATGAAACATTTAGTGAAGACCTAATACCCATCATCCTTAAAGTTTTCCAAGGAGTAGAAGAGGGAATACTTCCCAACTCATTCTACGAGGCCAGCATCACTCTAATACCAAACGGGGCAAAGACACCAAAAAAAAAGGAAACTACAGACCAATACCCCTGATGAACATAGAAACAAAAATACTCAACAAAATAAAAGCAAACCAAATTCAAAGTACATCAAATGGATCATCCACCATGATCAAGTAGGATTTATTCCAGGGATGCAAGAATGGTTCAACATTCGAAAATCCATCAACGTCATCCACCACATCAACAAAAAGAAGGACAAAAACCACATGATCATCTCCATAGATGCTGAAAAGCATTTGACAAAATTCAACATCCATTAATGATAAAAACTATCAACAAAATGGTTACAGAGGGCAAGTACCTCAACATAATAAAGGCTATATATGACAAACCCACAGACAACATTATACTTAACAGCAAGAAGCTGAAAGCTTTTCCTTTAAGATTGGAAACAAGACAAGGATGCCCCTCTCCCCACTTCTATTCAGCATAGTATTGGAGGTCCTAGCCATGGCAATCAGACAACACAAAGAAATAAACGGCATCCAGATTGGCAGGGAAGAAATTAAACTGTCCCTGTTTGCAGATGACATGATATTGTACCCTAAAGAATCTACTCCCAAACTACTTGATCTAATATCTGAATTCAGCAAAGTTTCAGGATACAAAATTAATGCACAGAAATCTATGGCATTCCTATACATTAACAATGACCTAGCAGAGAAATCAGGAAAACAATTCCATTCAAAGTTGCATCAAAAAGAATAAAATACCAAGGAGTATACCTAACCAAGGAAGTGAAAGACCTATACTCTGAAAAAAACAAGACACTCATGAGAGAAATTAAAGAAGATACCAAAAATTTGGAAACACATCCCGTGCTCATGGATAGGAAGAATTAATATTGTCAAAATGGTCATCCTGCCTAAAGCAATCTACAGATTCTATGCAATTCCTATCAAAATACCAACAGCATTTTTCAATGAACTAGAGAAAATCATTCTAAAATTCATATGAAACCACAAAAGACCCTGAATAGCCAAAGCAATCCTGAGAAGGAAGAATAAAGCTGGGTGGATTATGCTCCCCAACTTCAAGCTTTACTACAAAGCAACAGTACTCAAGACAATTTGGTACTGGCACAAGAACAGATCCATAGACCAATGGAAGAGGCTAGAGAGCCCTGATATAAACCTAACCATATATGGTCAATTAATATATGATAAAGGAGCCATAGACATACAATGGGGAAATGACAGCCTCTTCAACAGCTGGTGTTGGAAAAACTGGACATCTACATGCAAGAGAATGAAACTGGATTATTGTTTAACATATACACAAAAGTAAACTCGAAATGGATCAAGGACCTGAATGTAAGTCATGAAACCATAAAACTCTTAGAAGACAACATAGGCAAAAATCTCCTGAATACAAGCATGAACGACTCCTTCCTGAACACATCTCTTCGAGCAATGGAAATAAAAGCAAAAATGAACTCATGGGACTACATCAAACTAAAAAGTTTCTGTATGGCAAAGGACACCATCAACAGAACAAAAAGGCATCCAACAGTATGGGAGAATATATTTGTAAATGACATATCCAACAAGGGGTTAACATCCAAAATATATAAAGAACTTACATGCCTCAACACCCAAAAAGCAAATAACCCGATTAAAAAATGGGCAGAGGATATGAAGAGACAGTTATCCAAAGAAGAAATTCAGATGGCCAACAGATACATGAAAAGATGCTCCACATCACTAATCATCAGGGAAATGCAAATGAAAACCACAGTGAGATATCACCTCACACCAGTAAGGATGGCCACCATCTAAAAGACTAAGAAAAACAAATGCTGGCAAGGATGCAGAGAAAGGGGAACCTCCTACACTGCTGGTGGGAATGTAAGCTAGTTCAACCATTGTGGAAAGCAATATGGAGGTTCCTCAAAAAACTAAAAATACAAATACCATTTGACCCGAGAATCCCAGTCCTTGGAATTTACCCAAAGAATACAAGTTGTCAGATTCCAAAAGACATATGCACCCCTATGTTTATTGCAGCACTTTTTACAATAGTCAAGATATGGAAGCAACCTAAGTGTCCACTAGTAGATGAATGGATAAAGAAGAGAAGGTACATATACACAATGGAATATTATTCAGCCATAAGAAGGAAACAAATCCTGCCATTTGCAACAACATGGATGGAGCTAGAGGATATTATGCTCAGTGAAATAAGCCAGGCAGAGAAAGACAAGTGCCAAATGATTTCCCTCATTTGTAGAGTGTAACAACAAAGCAAAACTGAAGGAACAAAATAGTAGCAGACTCAGAGACTCCAAGGAGGAATAAGTGGTTACCAAAGGGAAGGGGTGTGGGAGGGTGGGTGGGAAGGGGATTGTGGGGTATAATATTTAGTACACATGGTGTGGGGAATCACGGGGAAAACAGTGTAGCACAGAGAAGGCAAACAGTGAATCTGTGTCATCTTACTACACTTATGGACAGTGACTGAATTGCGGTATGATTGGGGACTTGATAATATGGGTAAATGTAGTAACCACATTGTTTTTTTCATGTGAAGCCTTCATATGAGTGTATATCAATAATACCCTAATAAAAAATATTAAAAAAAAAAGACCTACAGGGCTTACATCCAGTAGAACATAGGGCTCTAGGGAACAGAGATTCTGCTCTTATAGGGCTGGCATGCAGACTCACTTGCCCTAGGACCACCACAAAGGCCACAGTTTAAAAAGTGCCAAGACCACAAGATGAGATTCATTTGCTAATCTTAAAGAGTCTATCAGAGGGGCCGGAGTCTATAATTACTCTCTAGGGGGTACTGAGGCACTGGCAGGTGCTATTTTTGGTTTTCCCTCTCCTTGCTAGGACCTGTGCTGGTGAGCACCACTTTTACTCTCTCCCCCTAACCTGCTAACGCTGGGGGGCATCCCCTGACCCCATGCTGCTCCTGAGGCCCTGCCAAAGATGCATGCATTGCCCGTAGGGGACACCACTTGAGCACCTGACTCTGGCGGCTAAAGGGAATTGCATTTCTGGGCCTCAAAGGCTACCACCCCCAAGGTACTACCTAAACAGCAGACTGAAACACAGCCTCAATCTTCCTGTGAAAAAGGCCTATTCGCTTGCCTGGGACTTACGCCTAAGAGTCAGTATTCAGGTTTATCACACATCTAGATGCTACAGAAGTGGAGTCTGGGAACACAGGCCAGCAGATGCCATCTTTATGTTCTCCCTTGACCTCACTACATCTCACCAGGAGCTCCCAGAAAGGAGCTCATACACACATCTGGAGCCCCAAATTTTGTAACTATTGCCAAAGGGACACCTCTAGATCACCTAGACTGGAGTCTAGCAGAGTTATTATTGTAGTCCCAAAGTTTTTATATATTTGCATACCTTATAATCTGCTACCTGAGGGTCTATTTTCCCATCAGCTTAAAACTAAATGCTTACTGAAATCTCCCCCTCTGGAACACACACAAGTTTTGGCATGCTCTCAACACCGTGTTCTTAGAGAATCACAAAGTTCTGAGACAACCAAGAGCTATGGGGCAAGTTTAAACAATAAGGTTCATCTCTTATACTAGGCCACTCTTTCAAGGCTGGAAGAGATAGCTATTTTGCCTAATACATAGAAATAAACCAGAGTTTCCAACAAAATGAAGACACCGAGGAATATGTTACAATGTAGAAAACAAGATAAAACCTCAAAAGCCTTAGTGAACTCAAAGTAATTGTCATAAATATGTTCATACAACTCATGAGAAGAAAGAATGAACAGAGTGAGAATTTCAATAAAGAGACAGACCATTTGCATAAGAGAAGTCACAAATGTGAGGAATACAATAGCTGAACTGACAAATATACAAGAGGTGTCTAACAGTAGACTAGATAGAAGAAAGAATCAGTGGTCTGAAAAACATGGCAATAGAATTCACCCAATCAAAGCATCAAAAAGAAAATAAAATAAAAAGTGAAAATAGCTTAAGGGATCTATTTATCAACATAAAGCAGAAAAACATTCATGTTATATGGTCCCAAAGGATAAGAGAGAGAGAAAGGGAGAGAGAACTTGCTTGAAGAAATAATGGAAGAAAGGTTAGGCTGAAAACGTCCCTAACCCGGGGAAGGAAACAGATATCCAGATTCAAGAAGCCCAAAAAGTCACAAACAAGACAAAACTGAAAGAGACTCACACCAAGATGTATTATAGTTCACATGTCAAAAGTTAAAGACAAGGAGAGAATCTCAAAAATAGCAAGAGGAAAACAACTTGTTATGTAAGGGAAACATCCACAAGACTAAAAGCAAATTCCTCAGCAAAAGATTTGCAGTACAGAAGAGAGGGGCATGATATATTCAAAATGCGGAAAGAAAAAAATCTTCCAACTAAGGATACCCTATCCGGCAAGTTAACACTCAGAATTCAAGAGTGATAAAGTTTCCAGGACAAGCAAAATTAAAGGGGCTCATCACCACAGAGCCAGTCTTACAAGAAATGTTAAAAGGACTTGTTTAGGCTGAAAAGAAAAGGAACTGATCAGTAACAGGAAAACCTGTAAGTATAAAAAATCTCCCTGGTAAAGGTAAATATAAAGTAAATGTAGTGCATTGATCATTTACAAAGCTAGTATAAAGGTTAAAAGACAAAAGTAGTTAAAATAAGTATAACTAAAATTAGTTAAGAGCTATGCAAAATAAAAAAGATGTAAAATGTAACACTGAAAACATAAAAGGTAGTTTAAGAATGTGCTCAAATTTAACTTGCTATCAACTTAAAATGGACTTTTATATATAAGGTATACATAAGCTGTTATATGTACATGTCATGGTGAGCACAAAGCGAAAATCTGCATCCCAATGCAAATGCAACATACCAAAATCTATGGGATTCAGCAAAAGCAGTTCCAACAGGGAAATTTACAGCAATAAAGACTACCACCAAGAAACAAGGAAAATTTCAAATAAACAATTTAACTTTACACATAAGGCACCTAGAAAAACTGTTGCAAACAAAGCCCAAAGGTAATACAAGAAGGGAAATAGTAAAGATCATAGCAGAAGTAAATGAAATAGAGACTAGAAAGACAATAGAAAAGATCAGAGAAAATAAGAGCTAGATTTTTTCAAAGAAACAAAATTGTCAAACTTTAGCTAGATTGAATAAGAAAAAAAAAGCCTCAAATAAATAAAATCAGAAATTGAAAGTGATGCTGCAATGGATAGCAAGGCAATACAAAGGATCATAAGACATTACTATGAACAATTATATGCCAAAAAATAATTGGACCTAGAAGAAATGGATAATTCCTAGAAACATATAATCTTCAAAGAATGAATCATGAAGAAATAGAAAATCTGAATAGACTTATTACTTTGGAAGTAAATTAAATCAGAAATCCAAAAATTTCAAATGACAAAATTCCAAGACCAACCAGTGTCACCAGTGAATTTCACCATTCAAAGAATATTTAAAACCTAATCCTCCTTGAAGTCTTTCAAAAAATTGAAGAGATACTCACAAACTCATTTTATGAGGCCAGCATTATCCTGATACCAAAACCAGACAAGGACCTCACAATAAAAGAAAATTAGAGACCAATATCCTTGATGAACAAAGATGAAAAAATGCTCAACAAAATACCAGCAAACTGAATTCAACCATACAGTGAAAGGATCATTCATCATGACAAAGTATGATTTAATCTAAGTATGCAAGAATGATTCAACATCCAAAAACCAGTGAATATGATACAGCTCATTAATTAAATGAAGGACTAAAAACCAAATAATCATCTCATTAGCTAAGGAAAAAGCATTTGACAAAAAATTCAACATGCATTTATAATAAAAACTCCCAACAAACTGGTTATAGAAGAATGTACCTGAATATAATAAAGATCATGTATGATAAACCCTCAGCTAAAATCATACTCAACAGTGAAAAGTTAAAAGCTTTTCCTTTAAGATCAGGAACAAGACAAAGATACCACTTTTATTCAACATATCCTAGCCAGAGCAATTAGACAGAAAGAGTAAATAAAATGCATCTAATTAGAAAGAAAGGAACAAAACTATTTGTGACAACATGATTTTATGTATGTATAGGAAACTCTAAGACTTCACCAAAAAACTAACAGAATAAGAAACAAAATTTGATGAGGGTGTAGGGTACCAAATCAGTATGCAAAAATATGTTGCATTTTTATACATTAACAATGAACTGTCAGAAAGATAAATTAATTATCCCATTTATAACTCAATCAAAAAGAATAAAATACCCAGGAGTAACTTTAACCAAGGCGGTAAAAGACCTATATACAGAAAACTACAAAACATTGATGAAAGAAATTGAAGAAGACACAAGCAAATGGAAAGATATTCCATGCACATAGATTAGAAGAATTAAATTGTTAAAATGCCCATAATTCTAAAAGCAATCTATAGATTCAATGTAATTCCTATAAAAATTCCAATGACATTTTTCACAGAAATAGAATAAAGCATTCTAAAATTTGGCACCACAAAATATCTTGAGTAGTCAAAACAATTTTGAGAAAAAAGAAGGAAGCTGGAGGCATCACACACCTGGATTTCAAACTGTATTACAAAACTTTAGTAATGAAAACAGCAGAGTTCTGACATAAAATAGACACATCAATCTGTGGAATAAAAGAGAGTCCAGAAATAAACCCACACATACGTTTCCAATATTTGACAAAGGGGGAAAGAATATGCAACAGGGAAAGCATGGTCTCTTCAGTAAATGGTGTTGATGTTGGGAAAAGTAGACAGTCACATGCAAAACAAGGAAAATGTACCATCTTATATTATAAAAAATTAACTCAAAATGGATTAAAAACTTGAACATAAGAAATGAAACCATAAAACTTCTAGAAGAAGCTCATCTCCTTGACGGTGATCTTGGTGATGATTTTTGGAACTGACTCCAAAGAAAAGGACAACAAAAGCAAAGATAAACAAATGGACCTACATCAAACTAAAGAGCTTCTGTACAGTGAAGGAAACCGTCAACAACATGGAAGCCTACTAAATGGAAGGAGATATTTGCAAGTCATATATCCAATAAGGAGATAATAAGGTGTCTATATATAGATTCCCAAGAGGGACATGAAAAATTCTCAAAATCTCTAGTCATCAGGGAAATTCAAATCAAAACCGCAATGACGTAGTACCTCATATCTATCATAACGGCCATTATCAAAAAGACAAGAAATAACAAGTATTAGTGAGAATAGATGCAAAAAGTACATGCCTCATGCACCTTTGGTAGGAATGTAAATTGGTGCAGCCACTATTGAAAACAGGCTCCAAATAAAAGTAAAAATAGAAATACCATATGATCCACCAATTCTTCTGGGTATTTATCCAAAGAAAACACTAATTTGAAAAGACACATGTACCCCTGTGTTTATTGTAGCATTATTTATAGATACAGAAGCAACCTAAGGGTCCATCAGTGGACAAATGGATAAAGAAGATGTGTTGCATGAGTCTGTATATTGATTTATATAAGAAAACAGAAAATAAAGCAATTTCCACTGGAATGTGAATCTTTGAAGGATGAAGCTCTATTTTTCTTCATTATAGCTTTGAGGTATAGCACAACATCAAGTACATTTAGTCATAACAGAAATACATGATGAAATTAAAATAATCGTAAAACCGTAAGGCAAAGATTAACTTTAATTTATGCATTAAAGGAAGGTCAGAATGTAAGTAGGACAGCAACCTTTGTACAATCATAATTTTGTTATAGAAAATTACACATTCAGAAAACTTCCAAGAACACATGGTGATGATAATTAGAGACTATCTACAATATGGTGGTAACCATATTTATACTTATGTTTAGATTTAGCCATATTTCTAGTATAGGAGAATAAGTACTATAATTCCATTCCATGAACTTTTAAAAAATACTTGCTTTAAAACAAATCAATTAATTATATGCATAGATTAGAAAAGATACGATATTATTTGGTAATAATTTTCATGTAGAGGTCATCTGTTCTTTTATTTCTTCATATGAAGCAAACATTATAAACATCAGCAAAAGTATGTATTTTCTCCCAGAAGTCAAAGATGAGAAAGAAACATGGTACAAATAAATGCAGCACAAGTAACTGTACGAAAGCCAATCCTCCTTGAACATGGGAAAATTGCATATTAAGATGCATATTAAAGATGTTTAAATTTAAAATAAATTCAATATATATTATTAAACTGGTTTTAAAAATGTTGTGCTGCAGGAAAATGGACACTGAGTTGGGTGAATTATTCTAACTACTGGCATAAACTTTGGAAACTTACAAATTTTCCATGCTTCAAGATCCTAAACTGTAAAAAAAGAAGTGTAGATTAGACTATATTAAGGCTCTTAGGTTCTATGAACCAGATTTACTCAGTTCATAAACTGTTCTTCCTTATTAAGAATAGTGCCTTTGGAAGCCGCATTAACTCTTTCTAGCTAATTAGTTTAATTTACATGTAAGGCATAACTTTATATGCAAAGATACCTGGCTTCATTGAATTCCAGTTATTTCCCCGTATGCTAAACTAGTTAGCTGTCACTCATTTTTTGGTTTACTTCTTTTTTGAGTCCAGTGAGCTAAACTCATCATAAGATGAACAAAAAATAAGATGAGTCATTTATACTGAAATCATATAATGGGCATTAATCAAGTGGTCATCCTATAAACTATTATCTACATTTTAATTGTATCAGTTAGTTTTTTCCAAAGATCCTAGAAAATAACAGCAATACATTATTTCAGATATTTATCTCTTTAACTTCCATTCTACATTTAATCCTCAGCTTCTAACCCATGGTTAGCCTTGACAAAATCTAGTTATTTCAGTATTGTCTTAATTTTTGCCTGATTTGATATTATTAAATCTCCATTCTTTTTAGAGGGCTATTAATTTATTGGTTTATTAATTAATTAAAAACAAACACTCAATTGTTTTTTGTATTTTTCATCTGTTATCTAATTCAATGTCGTTATTGTTTTGCTTCATATGTTTTTCTTCTTTGTGCTTGTTATTAAGTTGCTCATTTGTTTCTAGTTTCCTAAACTATGAATATAAATTAAAAGGTTTAAGGATTCTCTTTCTCGCTTAGCCCACTTTTGGCACAGCTTTAGCTGCCTCATATAAATTAGTATTGATATGGTATGGTTTTATTAGCATGTACTTCACAGAGTTCTGTAAAAGGCTTTACAATTACTTCTTTGATCCTTGGTAGTTGATTGGCCAGATCAGGTCGGTGGTGAAATGCAGCAACTCTGCTTCCATAGAGGAATGGAGGGCAAAAGCTCACCCGTGCCCTGCGTCATTGTCACTAATATTAACAAACTCAGCTGGAACTTAAGGGGTGTAAAAAACAAAGTTTTAAAAGCCTGAGTCTAGGAAAGAACAGACCAGCCAGAAACTTAATTGGGAAATCCTAGAAATGAAGAGAGAGATGAAAATTTTTAAAAACATCTCTACGTGTCTGTGACTGACGGGAACCACAGGCTTATGCAGGAGAGAAACAAGACTGAAGAGTGAGCTAAACTGTATGCACAGTTACGTCCCCCTGGCCCTTGAATGTTCTACACAGCTCACATGCACATGCCCTGGCGGTGATGGAGGACTTCACACGCCTGCAGTGTGCATGCTCTTTGGCTCAAATGGCTGACCACTAAGCTAAACAGATGTACCAACTCCTAGGAGGCCAACTCCTAGGAGGAAAAGTTAAAATAAATGAATAAGAAAAATGAAAAAACAAAAAATGAGGCACACACATTAGTATCCTTACATAGCAGAAGAGGCTTCTTAGAGAGTAAATTCAAACAAGTTATGAACAGAGAAATAAATAAGCCAATAAAACTAAACCCAGCATCCACTGTCACTGTGACATGCTACCTAAAATGTCCTAGAAAGAGTAGAGAGAAAAAAGAGCCTAAAACACCTCTTTGTCTCTCATTGCTGTCTTTACCTATTGCTGCCTCTCACTGTGGAGCAAGGTAACTTTTTCTGCAGTTAAATGTGTTATTTCCCTTTTAGATTGATCAGCAGAATCATCTATAATTGATGTTGCAGAAAGCCCAGACCTGTGCATTTTTATAAGGAGGAGAGTGGCAGGCAGAAATTGGAGAAAAGTAGAGGAAACAATTCTAATAGAACAGTATCCAGGGTCAGAACACTGCAGCTAAAATAGAAACTCCCAATCAGGCACAAGCAATCCTGTGGGAGGAGCGAGGCTCTGCCTTGCGAGGGCGACGCAAAGCCCTCAAAATTTCCTGAAAGTAGGAAAAGGACGTGGCAAAAACAAAAATCCTGTAGTTCTACACTGGGGATTACTGAAGTGGAACATAATAAAATATGTATATCAGTTAGTAAAAAGACATCTGTATTAACTTAATATATTTTATCTGTGCACTGATACTACATAGAATATAGACACATCTGTGTATTCTAAAATAAACTTGGGGACACTGCATACAGAAAATGTCATAATCTGCTTATTTTTAATTATCAGTACATTGTGAACTTTTTAAATTTCATTAAGCACATATTTTTTAAATTAGAATTTTTTTGATTCTTAAATTCCATGTTATTGGAATTGCAACTGCTCTATATTTGGCATTTCATTTATACTATCTTTATTGTGCTCCATTCATTGCTGACTTGGTATAAAGACATAAATTAATTTTAAATATCATGTCAAAATGAGCCTACACATAAAATTTTGCTGGCTGTGGTTTAGATAATAGTTAACCAGGACATGTAAGATATTCACACCTAGAACTGAAACAGGCTCAGGATAATTTTCTCTGCCTAATAGTCTACTTGAAAGCTAATAGAGATGAAGAGAACTTTTCTCAGTTGTCCATTATGTGTTCATATTTAATTTAATCCAAACAAAATTTGGTTAGGTAAAAAATATTAATGGAGATCTGGGAGAAAAATAAAATATATAGTAAATACTTTAACTAGACTTGAAACAAGATCCCACCTCACTGTGATTTCAAATAATGCAGAATTCAGAGTTTTAATATTTCTGTAACTTTAGTGTGCACCCTATTATGAATTAGGGAAAAAAAGGATAATCTATTCCTATAGTGCACTTTAGCTATGTTTGCCTGAATATTAAAATTGTATAAGATGTGCTATCTTTCGGTTCACTTTCATCAAGTGTGAATCAGTACTTTGTTGAGAGATGGTGCCAATAAGCACATCCTATTTCACTACTCCAACACTTTCAACCACTGAATCCCCTGACATTCTTTCCTTCCCAGGTAGCATTAGAAGGCAGTATTGCAGGTGTTCTGAGATTTTTATATCTTCTCTAGTTTCTGGATCAATCTGGCCATTGAATGTAATGTGGATATGAGAAATGATTCCACTGTGACGTTTCTGATATTTCCCTTGAGAGACAGTTTAAAAAAAAAACATTGACCACAACTCCTAGCCCTAGAATTGCTTTCAGTTAAGAAACATTGCAAGACTTTCAATGTGTTCCAGGATGCTCTCTATTACTAAAAGAAAAACAATCATTCTCTTCTCACCGACTTCAGAAACCTTGACATTTTAGCCTTTGTGAATTGGTTTAAAAAATATCCCTTGAATTCCATGTTGAAATCCTATTCAAAATCTCACCATCCATCAAGACACCATAGATGATGACTTTTATACTTTATAATAACCCCAGATACTGAATTCACATGTGCATTGTTACTTAACTGTGAAAATGTGCTTTCTCACAACTGTTACTTATAATCTTTAGGGCACCATAATAATGATAATAATAAAGTTACAATAGAGGAATATCCCATGCCAATATTCTCAGAGCCAAAGTCTAGTAGAAATAATTTAAATAATATTAAAAAAATGTTTGGAAACCATGTCAAATTGCTTGGAAGGAAATTCAATGCCAACACCAATCATAAAACACACTTTGTTTCATCTACAATGATCTGCTGCACATATACTGAAAAACCACACTATATCTCAACTCTCCTCTCAATAAAAATAAGAGGTTTGATCATTTTTTAATATTCCTGAGAAAATGCTAGGTAAACATGTCTGATGTAGAGAAGGCATTTAACTTTATGAAAATAATGGTGCTGCTGCAGTCGAATTAGAAAACTGCAGAGTTATTCAAGTTTAAATTCTACTTATGGACAAAAACAGATTAGTGCTTATTGGAATTTTTTAAGAGAAGTGAATTCTGTGACAAATTTCAAAAAATTTAATTTGTGGGTCTATGTTTGTATAATCATTTTGGCCAGAAATGAATTTTTTTCTCTGCAAAATCCTGTATCTTTCACCTTATATCATCTTTCCTGGAACATATATATAATAACTACATAAATTATCCCAAAAATATTTGATTATAGCAATAAAATGATTGTATCATAAACATTTTCCCTGAGCAGTTTTTGTCTACAGAAGCAGGCACTGATCTATATGGTTCTATTACATAGTAAATCTTATAATGAAGATATATAAAGGCAAAGGACAGATGGTATGTAGTGCAGCTAAATTTTCCTGGGGGGGATATAGGGAATTGTATGCAGAATGTTAATTTTTCAGTTTGAAGCATGTGAAGGTATATACAAAGATAAGGCTGTAAATTTATTTCAGAAATAGAAAACAAAATTTCTAAAGCATGGAGCTGTAAAAACACCCATTATTTCAGGAAATGGCACAATATTCTATATGACTTTAGTAGGAAATGAATCTACAAAGACAATATGGAGCTGGGAGCTTTGAATGCCTTGCTGAGGAGATTTAACTTGGAAAACCTTGACATTTATACTAAGAGTGAGTAAGAGTGTAACCATTGGATATGGACTCATCTTTAGATAAACAACTATGGGCCAATGTAAACTAAAAACATATTTTATGTTATTCATGTTACAAGAGCTAATGGGTATATTGAATATATGTATAAACTGGTTTAAATATTAGCTTAAAACTAACATGTGAGGATGAGTTTTATTTTTGTATAAAATCACTCTATCCCAGGGCTATAAGCTACACTACACTACACAGCATACTCTGAATACACACACCTCACAGTCATCATCATCATTCATGTAATCATCAAATATAATTATCAGAGATGAAAAAATATAGATAAATGCTGGAGAACATTGCCCTTCCCTCTAAGAAAGAGCATAACTTTCAAACTTTAGTTATTTGCAGTTGTGTTCAGTTTGAAAAACACGTGAAAATGGACCTCTGGACAATTCTCAGTGAAATCCAGAGGACTAGAAAAGTAAGGAAGCTCTGGGGAGAGATGCAGGTTTTCAGGTTACAAGGTAGCCTACCTGACTGTAGTGAGAACAACAGCATAGAGAAAAAAATAATGACCCTTCTGTAGTTACATGTCACTTTGGAATTGAAACTACGTTAGTATATATTTGCTACACAATTTGATCTTCACAGTTGTCTGGAGGTAGACAGGAAACACAGACTTGGAATTTGTTCAGATAGGCATTTGATTTTATTAATGAAATACGTATAAGTAATTGTAAAAAAGTAGATATTCACACTGTGAAATTTGGAAAGTTTTTATATCTTAAGTTTATTAAGAAAATGTTAATATAATTCAGATAGAGGAGAGCATGTGAGCTCCTTATGACTGCCACAAATGACCACAATCTTGGTGGCTTAACAATAAATATATTCATTCTCTCACACTTTAGGAGGCCAAAAGTTTGACATCAGTATCACTGAGTTAAACTCAAGGTTTATTGGCAAGGCCACAGTCCCTCAGAAGAGAGTATCTCCCTTGCCTCTTGCAGCTTTTGATGCCGCCAGTTTGTCTATCTCTGTGCCACATCACTCCGACCTCTGCCTCCCTAGTCAGCTTGCCTTCTTTGTATATGTATGTATCCAGTCTTCCTCATGTACATATCCAATCTTCTTCTGTCTCCCTACATAGATATATGTGATTGTATTTAGGGGTTACCCAGATAGTTCTATATAGTTATCTCAAACATTTTTATTTCATTCAATTCTATAAAGACTTTGCAAAGGCTTTTTTTTTTTTTAAATAAGGTAACATATACCTCATGGTTATATTCTCAAGGGATTAGGTCCTGATACCTTTGGGGGACATTATTCAGCCTACTAGAGTCTTCTCTCTAATCTCCAAACCAATATGTGCACAGCACATGCAAAATATATTCACACCATCACAACATCCCCAAGTCTCAACACATTAAAACATCAACATGATTATAAAATGTTATCTAAATACCATCAGTTCAAAAGTCCCAAATCTCATCATCTAAATCATTTATATCAAGGGCATATGAGAACCTGGTATGATCTATCCTAAGGCAAATTTTCTGTCTAGATACCTGTGAAACTAGAAAATCTATCTCTTGCCAAAAATAAAGTTTTAGGATAAGAATAGATAATATCTACAAACATACAAACATTCCATTCCAAAAGGTAGAACATGGAAGTAAGAAAGAATTCAGGAGTTCCAAACAATTTTGAGATCAAACAGGGCAGATTCCATGAGGTTTTTAAGGCCTGGGAATAATCTTCTGTAGGTCAAGACTCTGCCATCTGCAGCACAACTTCAGCTTCTGTTGCTGTGGCTTATACCTCCTCTTCTGAGCCTGCCTTTTGCCATGGCCTCTGGGATAGTCTCTGCCCTTAGAATTACCTTTCCTTTTACTTGAGAGGTATATTTAAGCTAATATCAGTAGTTTATTATCCTGTTTCCTGCCTGTAGATTTTTTGTAGTTCAAAGGCCTTTCTTCACTCTATCCAGGGTCTATGCATTTTAGTCCAAGCCAGTAGTATTTATGGTGGTATATTATTCTCCAAAACCTTGTAGGTTACCCATGTATATCACAGTGACTTACACCTTTAGATGAGGCATTCTTTATAGATATTTCCCAGATAATCCATCCCCATCCCAGGCTTCTGCTGACATGGTTGAGGGAATCCATGAATCATGTATGTAATCTCTTCAGTACTACTAAAAAGCCACACCACTGGTCTTCTTTTCAAAACATGCCTTCCTAACAGCTAATCTCCTAACTTTATCATATTTTGCTGCCATCTGAATATGCTGATAGTTTCTCAAACCATCAAGTGCTGATTCTTTTTTCCTTAGTAGTTTTTTCCTTAAATTTATCTCTGTCCACTTAGCATTTTGCAGGCTACACCTTCAATGCTTTGCTTGGAAATATCCTCAGCTAAATATTTACTTCCTTGCTCACAAATTTTCCTCCTCCAGAAACACAGGACACAATTCAACTAAGTTTTCTGCTGCTGTACAGAAAGGATTGCCTTTCCTCCATCTTCCAATGGCATGTTCTTATTTTCTTTTGAACCCTTGCCAGAAGTGTCCTTAATCCACATTTTTACCAACAATGTTTAAACAAATCTGGGCACTTTGTATTATGTTTTTCAAAATTCTTCCAGCCTCTACCCATTATTCAATTCCAAAGCCCATGCTAGATTTTCAGGTGTTTGTTACACAACTCCCAAATCCCTGTAAAAAATCTGTATTAGTTTCCTGTGACTTGCATAATAATTCCTACAAACTTGGTAGCCTAAAGGAACACAAATTTATTGTCTTATAGTTCTGGAGACCAGAAGTCCAAAATCAAGGTTATTGGGCTGAAATCAAGGTGCTGGCACAGCTCCACTCCACACAGAAGCTTTAGGCGGAAATTGATTGCTCGCCTCTTCCAACTTCTTGTGCTTGCCAGCATTCCTTGTGCCATGACATTGGCTTGTGCCATGTCACCCCAATCTCTTGACTCCGTCTTCATATCTTCTAATTTGTACTTCAAATCTCCTTCTGCCTACCTCTTATAAAGATAAATGTGATTGTATTTAAAGACTAATCACTTAAGATCTTTAACTTTACCAAATATGCCAAATTGACCATTTTCTTCCTAAATAAATTGATTAACAGAGTCCATGTATTAGCACCTGATATTTTTGAGGGACATTATTCAGCCTACTACACATGTTTACACACCATTGAATTTCAAAAAGCAGTTTATTTAATTTAATGATCATTTTCTATTATTACCCTACAGATTTAAAGTTTCCCCTTCCTATTAAACCATGATCTTATCTTAATCAGTAAAATAACTAAAGAATAATCTATTTTTTTCATAATTTTAAATAAATGTCACTTAAAGGATATTAGGGTATGTACTACTTTAATGCCTGATTTCCCTACTGGTACATAACATTAGGCGTCTTTAGAACAACGGTGCTTTATAAGTGGGCTATTAGAGTTATTTACATTCTATTTTCAGGACATTCAGTAAATGGTTTATTATGTGGTTATCATTAAAGACCTATATTATTTTATAATAAACCAGAATATTTTACTTATATCTTAAAATATATGACACTTCATCACCTTCTGATAAAAGCACAACTAGAACATTAATGCATATATTTAATATTATCTGTTAGGTAGCAAGTTATTTCAAGACAACCTGCTGATTTGAAGCAAGAGAAAAATACAAAAATGTAGCAATTATAGATGCACTTTGGAGCAGGAATTTCCAGTCCTTTCTATTTCAGCTCATTAGACTACAAGTTCTTCAAAGGACCAAATGAGTCCCCATAACTTGTTCCTGGGGCATGAAGCTGTTGCAACTTGATTTCTGGAATGACACTCCCAGAGGTATAAAATAGTTGTGTTTTGAAATGCAGATCCTCTCTCACAGATATGCCTGGCCACATCCTCTGCTTATCATAACTGAACATTCAGTATGAATCACTTAGGAAATCTCAACAGCAGAGATCCCTTCTGCTTGCTCATTAGTCAAATGCAAAGACACAGAGTAATTAGGGTCTTATATCTGGGACATAAGATTACATAGGTTTGAATAAGTAGTGTTAGAGCACAAAATAGTGTAGGATGTCATCAAGTAGACATGGGAACACATTGCTTGAGGTGAACTCCAGATATAACCCTGACCAATTGTGTGACACTGATCAAGGTTTTTATCTTTTCAGTAAAATAGGAAAAGTGCCTATAGGATTTTATTCTTTCAGATTATTTCCTCCTTTCCACAAAAGGTTCATATACACCACTCCTAGTGCCAGAGAACTTGTAGGGCCCTCCACCTGGGAGAATGCACACCTCTTGACCACTGACATCAAGATTAATACTGAGATGTACCTTTGGCCAATAACATGTGAATGGAGTAGGACATAGCACTCCATAGTAGAAGTGTATGTAAATCATTAAATTTTGCCTTCACCTGCCAAGTTCTTCCACAGGGACTGCATGCCTCAGATAGAAGCTGATCCTTAAACCTGAATCTTGGAATTAAGAGGCTGTGATAAATAGAGCCATGGACAACCCACAGACAGTATATACCATGAGTAAAATATAAAACTCACTCTTGTAAGCCACGAAGGTATTGAAGGTGGAGCAGAACTGCACATAACCTAGCAAAAGCTGCATAATAGTAGTATATACCTCATATGCTCATTTTGAGTGTGGATCAGAGAAAGCAGTTAGTAATATGCCAGGCATATAGAAGTATACAAATCATTTTTTTCTATTACTGTTATAATTTTAAAACCCAAGGAAAAATGGTGTGATATGATGATCACATATTAGATTTTAAAGGTATAAGAGAAACATTGATTCATTGGTTATAATGTATTATATTACTGTATTTATTATATTTATAATGTACATTATGTAAATGTATACATACTGAGTCCAGGAGTGATGGGCATGTTTTTCCAAATTCTATTGGGGAATAAATAATAGAAACTGACTTTTGAAGGTATGAGTTTTCAAAACACTCATTAGATTCCAGAATATTTTATTTGCTCAAGAAAATCATATAATCTCCCAAATCTTTCATATTTCATATACCTCTGTCTGCCACCACCCCACACAACCTCTAACAAAAACAACAAAACTGGTGAATACCTGATTTCAGGGGCTGTATTCATTGTTTGTCACCCCAGAAGTATTTAACAAGGTTTCATTTGAAATAGGATGAAAGTAGCTTTCAATGATTCTTTAATAGTTAAAAATACTCTTAGAGGGATCATACTGCATCATGTATGTAACAGGCAAGAACAGGATACAAAATTGCTCTAGGAAGTCACAGTATCACCCTGTTCTGCCACTAAATTTCAATCCAATCCCATGAAATCTCATCTATTTCAAATTAAAGTGGCTACATTTGTCCTCTGAAATTCGAGTCTCTAATTTAAGTACAATTGATAATTCCAGGTGTCATCTCATCTGTTGTACAGTTTCATTTTTCATGACTATATGTACACTTTAAGGGGATTAGACCTTTATGAGCAGAAGCTGATCCTTTTATCTCTATGCATCTAGCATTGGCCCTAGATAATGGCCAAAGTCAGTACTTGATTCAAGTTTACCCTACAAATTATCAAATACAGGATATGGAATGTTAATGTGGGGCAACTGAGAAGAAAAATATATCATTTCCTCATTCTTACATCATGGTTGGTTCCACTGAACTCCCAAATCCATCAGCCCAACTCCCCTGCATAGTGTCCTTAGAAAGGAGGGATTTCGAGATTCTCGAATGTAGAAATTTGATTTTGGTAGCATTGTCAGATTATGTTCATTAAATCTAAAATTTAATGATAAGTCAAATAAATATTTGATTTGCAAAGGAGTACTTATTTAGATGTTTACAATCAATGCAAAAGTAACTTTAGAGATAACAGTGACATGGTAAGGTAAAATGCCAGCTCAAATTTCTGATTTGCCCTGATCCCCATTTAGAAATTATGAGTATAAATCAATTGAACTTTTCAAGGGTCAGGTGTGCCTTTAAAAGATTCTTATTTATTATTAATATGTGTTAGTACCAGTGATACACAAAACATTATAGGAAATATAAGCTTATACATAATGGCCATTTGATTATAAAGGTACATAAAAGACTATGATGTCGCTGTTAGCTAATATCTACAAAATGATTATTTTGTTCCAAGTAGTATGTTAGGTATATTGATTTCTTTATTTAACCTATGCAATGATTCAAAATAGTAAATATTATAATTCCAGAATTTTGAAAGGATTAAAGAGCCCTAAGTAGCTTGATCAAAAGGACTTGCAATCAACAGAAGACAGGTTTATATCATTCACAACAGGTTTATGTTATACTTCCTGAGTTTTAAATGCTATAATATTTGTCATCTTATACTACATTCTTCATAATTTTGAGTTAAAAAAAGCTTTGGCTGTTGTTCTGGTTTTTAGGATGAAAGTAACACATGCTCATGTTGGAAATATTTGAAAAGCATGCAATAGCATGAATGAATTGAAGAAAGAAAACATATATGATGCCAGTAGCTTACTTCCCTTAGTATGTTTTTCAATGCTTTGTTATAGTTTACATCGACACAGGGACACACACACACACACAATCTGTCTCACTGAATGTCAAAGTTTTTATTTAATATTATAGCAAAAGTATTGTCTTAAATAATTATCCTCCTAAAATACTGATTTGATGCATAACTCCACCATGTTATTATACATGACAAATGTAATCTCTTTGTTACATATAAGGATGATTTCTACTTTAAGAAAAGGGAGATCACTGATATTACAAGTGTGTGATATTTAGGCATCTCACTTTTTCAAAATGCTGTAAATATCAGTAATTTTCAAGGTTTCAAATGAACTGGAATGTCAAGTGTGGAAAAGGGACAAAAGAAAGACTAATTCATTGCAAAGCTTCTCTCAGGTAATCACCACAACTTCATTTAAAATTAATTCTTACCTCCAAGTTATATATTCAGAATAAATTTAGAGTTAACATTTTCTCCTCCAAAAGTCTTTACTCTTTTCTTTATAGTGTATTGCCTCCTGTGATTAAGATGTAAGACAATAGGCAACCATGACAAATTTTTAAGAATAAAACTTTTAAGAATAAAAAATTTAGCAAAACAGTGCTAAAAAATATACACCAATACTGTTGAAGAAAATTTTCTGCAATTATAGAAATATTCTATAAACCTAGACTGTTTTATATGGTAGCCAAAAGCCAAATGTGGCAATTAAGACTTAAAATGTGGCTAATTTTTTCCTTTAAGTAAATGTAATCGCCTTTGGCTCATAGCTATCATGTTAGAGAGATCTAAATTGTAGAAGAAACTGAACTAAGTGAAACAACGGGGGAGACAGACTAGTAACAAAAGTTAAACAGGCTGTGAAGATTGAATGTGGAGCAGTAAAACTTAATGGTTAAGAAAACAATTAAGAGTAAAACTGGAAGTACTTAAGAAAAAAAAAATCAGCAGAGATTAATGACTAGAAATAGGAAAACATACAGGAGGAATGTTGAATCCAAAACCATTCACTCATGGAAGGCAGAGGAAGATGGTTAAAACTTTATTACAAAAGAACAGATCCTTTTCTGTTTTTTTAATCTGCCATTAATCATTTGCCCACTTGCTTTTTCCTAATAAAAATATGTTCCAAAGGTCTTTCTCATTTTTAAATGCATTTTGGGGAGAAATTTCATAAAGAATATTACACAAATTGAAATTCTACTGTATACTTTACATTATTAACTGTATTTTTAAATCAAGTTTACTATTGTTCGTGCAGTTTGTGTGTGCATGTGTGTGTGTTGGCATTATATAAAAAGATATATATCAATTTTACACAAGGTGATTTTGTCTGAGCATCAATTTTATATCAGTTACATTTTATCTCCCAGTCTTATATCAGTGTGACTAGTATGGGTTTCTACAGTAATCTTTTTACCTATTTTATTATACCTAGATATAAAACATAGAATTGCATTTTTTGCATATGTTAAATAAATGTATTAAATTCTACTAATCAATTTTTTAATGTTTTTTTATTGATTGATAGGTATAACTTTGACCATGTTTTATTAATTATTGCTACAAGATAATTCCCAAGTGAGAAACAGGACAAAGGTACTCAAATGTAACTTTATTTTCTCCAAAACATAATATTTATGTATTTAATGTGATATAAATATCACTTAAGATTTATATTTATAAATATATATTAATCTTAGGTGTACATATGTGCTTTTGATTGCATTACAGTTTTTAATATCTGAAATATAATAAATAATAATCACAAATAGAATAATAACCAGTTATAGAGTGGTTATAACTTAGTTCTACTTGATCTGTCTATAGCTAACCATTTTCATAGATCAGGTAAGATTTTTCCAACCCCTAATCAACATATATATTTATATATATAGAGAGAGAGACATTTTATTGCAACAATATGCTTTATATATATTCAGCTGAAATTATATATGTGTAACATACATATATGTATATATACATATATATATATATATAATACACACATGTATATATACATATATATATAATACACACATACACACACATGCCAGCTGAAACTTCTGATTGGCGATTTTTATCATCTTTTTCATTGACTTCTTTCCTTACTTGTTAATAGATTGACATTAACGACTATACTCATAGTAGTACAGAGCATTCACTGTCATATTCTACTTAACCAATCCCTGTTTGCCATGTATTTACATTGCCTTTTATTTTTAGATATTACAAATCATGACCCATTGAAAGTTTTGCACCCATATCTTGGCATATATGTGTGATTAATTCTTTAGAATACATTTTTAACAGTAAAAGGCTGATTCAAATAATAGTCTTGCTTTAAATTTTGCTTTTAATTTCTGTACCATTTAATTCTCAATAGTTATATTTTCAACCTCAAACAATATCACAATAAACCATAATAGGAATTTTTTTAAATGACAATCATAAATATCTTACATTTTGCTTCTGATTACTAAAGTGATTGAATATCTATTCATATATCCATTAAATAATTTTTGAAAAATAATTCCATGTTTTTATGTTCGAAATAATTTCAAACTTACATAGACTTGTAAGAAAAATCTAGAAACATCAAAGATGGACTCTAGACATTTTCTTTCCTTATTCAGCTAGCTTGATATTTGACTTGGCCAACAGAGGGTGTGGAAGGACACAGTAAGACACAGAGGAACAAAGGTTTTTTTTGTTTTTTTCTTTGTTTCCTGAAATGGGCTATTTTTCACACAGTGGCCAGAGATTCAGCTGGGATCACTGGGGACCCTGGTAACACTCTCTGCAGATAAATTGTGGCTGGCACCTACTGGCAAGGTTCTCCTTCAGCCCGTGTGGGCACTCCTCAGACCTGCTGCGGTTCACAGCCACAGCTTACGTCTCCATCATTAAGAAGTGGGTTCTCCTACAGACCACCTGTGGTTTGCATAGTGGTTTGGACCCCCCTGTGTGTCATTGTCACTGGCAGACTGCTTGTTCCTTGGGCCACAGTCGTCATCCTCAGATGTCTGAGGCTCAGTGTCAAGTTGGTGCGCTTGTCTAGAATTTCTAGTTCTATCCACAAGATAGAAGTTATCTTGTGAAATTCCAACATCTGTATTTCTTAAAGTTTTCCATTGACCTTTTTACTAAATAAAACTTCTTTTAAATAAAAATTTCCTATTCCTTTACTGGTGTGGTTTCTATCTCCCTGGCACAGCCCTGGTTGATAAAATTAGGTTTTTGTTAAGTTTTTGTGTTGTGCTGTATTCCTTCTCCCTTTCTAGAATATTTTTTCATGTTTTTGAGGTTTTTCCCTGTGTTTTTTCATATACAACATTAGTAGTAGTAAAAGTAATCATATAACTCCTTTTGAGTTCCCAGACATGATTCCAATGTGTGTGTGTGTGTGTGTGTGTGTGTGTGTGTGTGTGTGTGTACGAGAGGGGGTCTTCCCACAAGTCCAAGCAATTGTTGAACACCAGCAAGGTATTCCAAACCTCAAGTCAATTCTGCCATTATCTGACCAGAAACAGCACCAGATTCCAGATTTCCCTGGTTAAGGTTTCCATCCGATATACTGCCCTCCACACCCCACACCAGATGCCAGTTGCAAGCCCCAGGCAGTTACCTGTGCTTCTGACCAACTGGCTACAGGTTGGAGGTTCCCATGACCTTAGGTTGGATTAATTTGCTAAAGTGGCTCACAGAAGTCAGGAAAACGCTCACGTTTACCATTTTAATAAAAGATTCCATAAAGGATACACGTTAACAGCCAGATGTAGAGCTACATAGAGCAAAGTCCCAAATAAAGGAGCATCTATCCTTGCAGAGGTTGAGGACTAGCTAGGTGGCACGTAGAAGCTCTCTCTGAGAGAGAAGCAGGATGCAAGAGGGAGATATGCTCTTCTCATGGGTTTTGTAAGGGTTTCACTGAGTCATCATTATCGACTAAATCATTGGCCATTGGATGATTCAACCTCCAGCCTCTGCCCTTGGGTGGGATCCAAAAGTCTCTCATTAACATGACACGACACCCTTTTACACTCTAAGACAGTGAAGTGTTTTCAGGAACTGTGGATGAAGACCAAATATACCTTGAAAGTACATATTTGGTCACCTGAATGACTAACTTTATATGTCTTATGACTCATTATATCTCATTCCCCAAGTGGTAAGCAAACGTATCCAAAAGCAGTTAATTGAATGGTCAAGGGTTTTCTTATTACTTTAAAAAGACACTTCATTTTTCACTTAAATATTATGTAATTTTCTTTCTGCAAAATTGCCTTTTAGAGTACCACTTCACTGCTGCTTAAATTATCCTCTTTATTTAGATGTTAATGAATTTTAAAGCAAATTAACCTATATTATCCTGCTCCCCATTGAAAACACAATTGACTTCTAAATCTTCCAAATTATTTTGCTGTCTTTTCATTTTTCCATAATTATGCGTCTCTTCCTTTTTTTACTCCTTTTTGAACAAACCTCTTAATCTAGAATTTTCCAGAATACAAAGTGTTTTATGTTTTTTTGTAATTGAATTGCCAGGACAAACTAAAAATAGAATTTTAGAACTTCATCAACAAAATGTTTTAAAATCTTAAATTTATTCCTAAAAATTGCCTATATTAATTATTTCTTAGTTTCCCAATCTGGATAAGAGATGTCCAGGCTGGTAATTTGGGCATATTAAATCTCTTCTATATCAGATCAACAGGGAAATATGAAAATAAATCTGTATCCTCCCTACAGGAATAGACCCTCTGCTCCAATAGAACAAAGTTTTATGGAATTTTAACTTTCCTCTAAATGGCATTCAGTTTCTTGGACATTTCCTCTTGGAATGCATTGTTAAATTTCAAAAAAACTTATCATTATTACCAAACAGTTAACATTAGTAGCCTGATCACAGATATTTTGAAAGTATACTGAAGAAATTCTGCCATTTTTTCAAAGTATGTTATCTCAGGGATGGGCTATATTTAGACCATACTTCTTAATCAGATCATATGTAATCTAGCTCTCATTAGACATCTTTTGTAGTACCACAGCTAAATCCATGGGGGTACTTCCATAAAATTCTAAAAATGAAATATTTCTAAAGGGAACAGGTTAAGGCCTTTAATAGGTAACCTTTGTCATGTGTATTAATGCATTATCTGAACAGGTAGGAATGATAAGTCTGCTGTTCTCTGGAGATGCTGCCTTTGTGACTAATAATCCTAGAAGTATCAGAAAGAAGCCAAACAATTTAAAACCCTATACATCTTCAAAAGAAATGTCACAGAACTATGGTGAACAATTATAATGTCCCTGCCCATCATCTGAAATCTTTTCCTATATTTGGTGAATTTCTACGAAAAAAAAATCAGTAAGTCTCACTTCACACAATAGAAGGAAAATACAATAATTTAGTAGATTTTATTATTCTTTCCAATTATCCACTACCTTCACTATAAAAGTATTTTACTTCTTTGCCTTTTGCCAAGTTATTTCAAGTTCCTCTTTATAGTAGGAGCCTAATTTCCTGTCCTATTAACATCATACTTGGCCATGTAACTTGCTTTTCATGGATGAAATGTGAGCAGAGGTGACTGTATGCAGCATCAAAGCATATTTCACAGACATCACACCATTCTGTTCACTCACCCTAGGTCCCGAAATGAGAACGCAGAGGAGTTGAACCTCAGTTAACACAAAACTGGCCTGTACATAAGATACACATTATCTTGTTAAAATTGGAGGGTTACACATGTTGCAACTAACCTGAAATACGCTGTCTGACACACTTAGTGTTCTACCTAACATATGGATACGTCACCTAACCTCAATCCATTGGAAACACCCAGGTATTAGGAGCTAGTGACAAAGATACAAAACAACGGATAATGCATTCTGTTGGCTGTGATCCTGGGATTAGTTATGTGCATTTTCCAGGAGAAAAAGTATCTGTTACTTGATGCTGGCAAAAGCAGCAGCAGTGAAACTGCCCTGTAAATTTTTCTTTTTCTTTTTTTTCCCAAGAAGCAGAAGCTGTGCCGATCCTGTGGCATGGTTTTGATGCAGCTCCAGCTCTCTCTAGCTTCTGGTTTTCAAGATCTAGAATCTCATGGATTTCTGTGAGCTAACTGACAATCTGTGCTAAAAATCTCCCAGTCATTTTCTGTGCCATCCAAATACATGCCAGCTGTTTCAGAAATTGTCAGTAGGAGTTGTGGGCAATTATTTAGGGAAATGCCACAATCCCTTCTTGTCTGGCCATGTTAAAGATGGAGGCATCTTACCTAAGTCATAAATGCAGAGGACAGACTGGTAGTTGCCAGAATTAGGGGCTCAGGAGTTGGAGAAACTGGTGAACAGAGTCAAAAAGTACAAGAATTCATATTTAAAGTAAATAAGTCTTGGGTTGTGGATGTGGGGCACAACATAGTGACTATACTTAATAATACTGTACTGCATATTTGAAAATTGCTAATGTTAGGAAGGAACTCGGTTCAGAGTTGCAGGGAATTCAGTTGGAGTGAGATGTGAAATGAAAGCTAAGAAAGCCAAGTCAGTTTTAATGCATTCTGTACTGAGTGACAGAGCGGCCCTCCACAGGTGACACAGGCCTGGCTGCTTATTGTAAGGCTTCTTTTATGACCTTTGTTGGGGCAGAGAGGTCCTTGACTGACAACACTTGGTCCTCTAGGCCTGATCTGACTGGTGAGATGAGGACATGGGCTGGGCAGGCTTGCGCTTCTGATGTTTCTTATCTGGGGAGACCCTGGACATTTCCTGAGTCACTCTGGGCCCTGTGGCTTCATCTGATTAGCTCTGCGTCATTTCTGCCTCTCCAGCTTTGTCTGATTAACAACTTGAGCCATTTTGGTGAGCACCACTCTTTTAGATCCCACTCATGTTTGTCTTTCTGCCTAACACTAAGAGAGATCTCAGAAGTTCTCATCACAAGCAAAAAAAAAAAATTGCTGTAACTATCTATGGTGATGGATAGCTTGATGTATTATGATACAAATTTACTGTATACAAAAATATTGTATTCAAATATTGAATAATTTTGTACACTTGAAATTAATATGATGTTTTACGTCATATCTCAATTTTTTAAAAAAGGTGAAGGCATTTTAAATTCTACTAGTCTTATTGGGTGATCTTGGCCATGTTGGCCTGCAATGGTAAAAACATTAAATTGTAATCTGTGATCACCTGGAGAAGGTGTACAGTGAAAGCAAAGATTTAGGAGACTGAATGACTACTCTCACAGAAGAGTATGAAGGATATAAAATATATAAGGTCTATAGGGTGAGGAAATTCTTCCAATCATCATGGACAATTTACATAAAGAAAGGTAAAATTTTCTACATAAATTCCTCAAGGCAAAGGCTGGAGCCCACGGGCTTTTTCTGACTGTACTAAGAACCACTCACTGTTCAGAGCAGCTGAGCTGCAACAGAGGAGACCATGTGGAAGGTTTGAATCTGTGAGTTGTCAAATTACACCTTGGGTTAAGCTTACATTCTGACTAGGTAAATGGGCATTTTGTTGACTTTTTTGTTTATTTTTTCACTCTCAGTATCTGAGCAAATTCCAAACATTTTGGGAGAAATGAAGGAACCTCCTGTGTAATCTCATTATGAAAAAATCATGAATCCTATCTTACATCCTGAAATGTTACCTTCCAATTTCCAAGGGTCTTCGCTGCTATTTCCTGCCAATCAGATCTGTCCTCCCAAGAAATGGAATTAGAACTTACTGAAGCCTCATAAATTCAGTATTCCTGTCTCCATCCAGGTCAGGTTCTTGATTCTTATGAAAATAATTATAGCAGTTTTATTCATGTTATTCAAAAAATTAGAAAATCAAGTATACATCAATAAGAAAACTATAAAATACTGTCATATTTATAAAATCAAGCATTGCTAGCTATTAAACAAAAAATTAATGTGTGTTATACTAAAAACAGAGGAATCTCAACAACATGTTAACGGAAAAAGAATCCTGTTTCAAAAAGATTCATATGGCTCTATTTGTGGGAGCTTAAAGAACAAGTAAAACTGGTCTATGGTGATAGAAATAAAAATAACAGTTGCCTTAGGGATGTGGAAATTGAAGATGTCGATTTTTCAGCACTGATGTAAACTCTATACACCCTTCCCCACTGTTCCACCCTGCTTCTCCTAACTTGAGCTAATTCCCTTCCTGAGCCTTGTAAGCATCATTGCTTTGCTTCAATATATTTGATCTTTACATTTCTGTCCTGTATGCTTCTAGGTATTCCTGAAAATTTATTTACATTTTTTATTTAATATTTAATATATAAAAACTGATTCAGAGTGTATTCAGTATTTGTGACTTTTCAAAATAATATGATAGTGCCAAAATGAATCTATATTTTTTACTTCAACTGTTTATTCAACTTTATAAGTGTACAATATGTTGTTGTAATATACCACACATCCATTGGCCCACTCATTGATTATCATTTGTATTTTATTCAGATGAAATTTCCTGTTTCTGGATTTTTAAATTTTTAGTTGAGAGAGGATGACAGAGAGAGATTTGGCTAAAAAGTGAAAGCTAGTCTTCTTTCTGGAACTATGGGGCTCAATAAATTTCACACTTCTTCCCTACTTAGGCTCTTAAGAACTTGTAATGTAAATTTTAAAATGACAAAATAACAAAATATCACCCTTATTGCTGACAGAAAGAAAGGAGGATTTAGGTCTGTATTCAAGATGAGCTTGATACTGAGTAAATATTTAGGTGGCCTTATCTACTCAGTCATTATGTGCGATGGTTCAGGGCTTAACTTCCTCCAAAGGTAAAGAGAATAGAAAGCCTTATAGAACCTTGTAAAAGGTATAAATAGGTGAAAGATACTAAAGGAGATTCAAATAAGATAATTCTTTATTAAGTATATGCCTGGCTGGAACAATTGAAAAATATTTTGTTGGTGAAATTATTAACTGAGGGAAAAAAAGGTGCACAAGAACTTTTGGAATAATGGATGTTTCCAGGAGAAACATGAGATTCTGATTTCATATTTCTGTGATGAGAGGCACTAAACTTTTAAATGTGCAAGAGAATTTTAGAAAAGCAAATGTCTGGATAAGATAGAAAATAAAAGGTAAAGGAAGTATGTCATTCAATTCAAGCAACCTATGGGACTCCTGGGCCTCAAGGTTCAGAAACATCTATCACAGCTTCAGCTCAGGAATCTACTGAGGACAGTTCTACAGAAGCTTGAGAGTAAGGAAAAAACACTACCTGGTTTTATAGACATACCAATTCAATAGCAAAAGGCAGTGAAAACATCACTGCAGGCATAATGAAAACAGCAAAAAAAGATTCTTTCAAAGATCTATGATAATAATTTGCCAAAAATCAGAAAAGCAATCAACAATCTTTACCAGAGATCCCTTGCAAGATAAATCATACACAACAAAGGAATAAAATGATGAATATCCAAAGGAAAAATACACAAATAATGTAATTGGAAAACCACACAAATGCAAACACAATGCCAAGGAATATTTTAAGAAATTCTCAAAACCAGTACTGATTTGAGCAATGAAAATTTTAAAAATGAGATTAATTTTTACCCTTTGATTTGTGAAAGTAATGATATAAAAGTATTACATGTTTGTAAAGATATCTGAGTAATAAGTGTTGCTCTTCTCTGCTTATACAAGTGTGAATTGCTATACTCATTTTGTAAGAAAAGAGGATAATGGGATGACGATTAAAGATGGCAGTGTGAGAGGTGAGACACAGGCTTCCTCCTAAAACCACATATAATATGAAAATATAATTAATACAACTAATCCTGAAAGAGCAAAAGGAAAGAGACTGTGCCATACTTCACACACCTGGAGAAAAGAGCAGGCCTCAGAGAACAGGGTAACATACCAACGCTGTGGCCCAGCAGGACGCAAGCCCTTCCCTCACCCCAGCTCATTGGCAGGAGGAAGAAAAACAGAGCAGGAAGGGAGTGGAGGCCTGGGACTGCTGAATACCTAACTCCAGAGATCTGCTCTGGGAGCACAAACCTACATTTCATGGTGCTTGCATGATAACTCTAATGATTATGGGGGTTGGAAAGCTAAGACAGGCAGAATTCCTGGAGAGAGATTTCAGCTGCTTGTGGAAAGCAGGGATCCACATCAAGCTGCTCTGGGACAAAAGAAAGGTGGGCACTCTGAGAGACTTCCTAACAAGGAAGCCCTCAGCAAGAGGGCTGCTAAAGGGGCAAGGATTGCACAGAACTTACTGCTCAGGAGAAAGGACAGGTAGACAAAATTGTCTGGGTGCACTCTGCACAGCAGGATGGGAGCTTCCACTATCTTCAGGTGCTCCAGCTCCCTGGTTGGCTACACAGCTCCAAGAACACCCTCCGTGATACACAGCCTACTGGGCTTTTCTCCCGGCCAGCCCCACCTGACTCGCAAACCGGCAAACTTTACTTTGGCATTAGGCCAGCCAGAGGGAAGATTTATCTACAGCAACAACAAACACAAAACAGAGGCTTATACCTGTGTGCTCATCCCAATGGTTCACTGATTCATAACAGTCGGGAAGCAGGAAACAGCTCTTTCTTCCCCTCAGGCAACAATACCACACCCCTGCGACCCCCGACATCGCTTCAGGGGCTGAGCAGCTACATGGAGTAGACCTTCTGAGCACTAGAGAGCACCAAATACAAATATGAAACGTGAAAGGAATCTGGTTCAGAGTAAAATTATTAATACAACTCCTCAGAAAGATTTAAATGACATCAACCTCAAGACTCTTCCTGTAAGGGAGTTCAAAATAAAAATCATTAACATGCTTATGGAGCTATGGAAAGATATTCAAGAACTCAGGAATGAATTCCTGTTGGAGATCCAATAGTTGAAGAGCAGAATGGATGGAATTAAAAGTAGACTGGATTTGGTGGAGGAAACGATAAATGAAACTAGAGAAAAGGAATACAAAGAAGCTGAGGCACAGAGAGAAAAAAGGATCTCTAAGAATGAAAGAATATTGAGAGAACTGTGTGACCAATTCAAACGGAACAATATTCGTATTATAGGGATACCAGAAGAAGAAGAGAAAAAGGGATAGAAAGTGTCTTTCAGGAGGTAATTGCTGAAAATTTCCCCAGTCTTGGAGAGGAGATAGTCTCTCAAGCCGTGGAGATGCAGAGATCTCCCAACACAAGGGACCCAAGGAAGACAACACCAAGACATACAGTAATTAAAATGGCAAAGATCAAGGATAAGGACAGATTATTAAAAGCAGCCAGAGAGGGAAATAAGACCACATACAAAGGAAAGCCCATCAGGCTATCATTAGACTTCTCAACAGAAACCTTACAGGCCAGAAGGGAGTGGCATGATGTATTTAATGCAATGAAACATAAGGGCCTTGAACCAAGAATATTTATCAGGCAAGATTATCATTTAAATTTGAAGGAGGGATTAAACAATTTCCAGATAAGCAAAAGCTAAGAGAATTTACTTCCCACAAACCATGTCTACAGTGTACTTTGGAGGGACTGCTTAGAGGGAAGTGTTCCTACGGTTTAATAGCTCTCACCACAGGTAATAAAACCACAGTAAAGAAAGTAGAAAAGCTAATTACTAAGGAAATGCAAAAATTAAAATAACCATCTTCAAAGTCAATCAAGGGATAGACAAAGAATACAGAATAAGATACCTAATATATAAAGAATGGAGGAGGAAGAAAAAGGAAGAAGAAGAAGAAAAAAAGAACCTTTAGATTGTGTTTGTAATAGCATATTAAGTGAGCTAAGTTAGACTCTTAGATAGTAAGGAAGTTAACCTTGAACCTTTGGTAACCATGAATCTAAAGCCTGCAATGCCAATAAGTACATACTTATTGATAATCACCTGAAATGTAAATGTACTGAATGCACCATTCAAAAGACATAAAGTCACTGAATGGATAAAAAACAAGACCCATCTATACGTTGTCTACAAGAGACTCACTTTAAACCCAAAGACATACACAGACTAAAAGTGAAGGGATGGAAAAAGATATTTCATAAAATTAATAGTGAGAAAAAAGCAGGAATTGCAGTACTTGTATCAGACAAAATAGACTTCAAAACAAAGAAAGTCACAAGAGACAAAGAAGGACATTGCATAATGACAAAAGGGTCAATCCAACAAGATGTAACCATTTTAAATATCTATGCACCCAACACAGGAGCACCTACATATGTGAACAAATACTAACAGAAATAAAAGGAGAAATGGAATGCAATGATTTCATTCTAGGAGACATCAACACTCCACTCACTCTGAAAGACAGATCAACCAGACAGAAAATAATTAAGGAGACAGTGGCAAAGAACAACACAATAGAACAGATGGACCTAACAGACATTTACAGAACTCTACATTCAAAAGCAGCAGAATACACATTCTTCTCAAGTGCACATGGAACATTTTCCAGAATAGACCATATACTAGGCCACAAAAAGAACCTCAGTAAATTAAAAAATATTGAAATTCTACCAACCAGTTTCTCAGACCACAAAGGTATGAAACTAGAAATAAATTATGGAAAGAAAATGAAAAATCCCACAAATGCATGGAGGCTTTACAACATGCTCCTAAATAACCAATGGATCAATGACCAAATAAAAACAGAGATCAAGCAATATGGAGAAAAATTACAATAATTCAATACTGCAAAATCTGTGGGATGCAGCAAAGGCCATGTTAAGAGGAGATATATTGCAATACAGGCCTACCTCAGGAAAGAAGAACAATCCCATATGAACAGTCTAAATTCACTCTTAACAAAACTAGAAAAAGAAGAACAAATGAGACCCAAAGTCAGTAGAAGGAGGGACATAATAAAGATTAGAGCATAAATAAATAAAATTGAGAAGAATAAAACAATAGAAAGAATCAATGAAAACAGGAGCTGTTTCTTCGAGAAAATAAACAAAACAGATAAACCCCTAGCCAGACTTATCAAGAAAAAAGAGAGTCTACTCACATAAACAGAATCAGAAATGAGAAAGGAAAAATCATGAGAGACACCACAGAAATAAAAATATTTATTAGAGAATACTATGAAAAATTATATGCTAACAAAATGGATAACCTAGAAGAAATGGACAACTCTCTAGAAAAATAAAACCTTCCAAGGCTGACCCAGAAAGAAACAGAAAATCTGAACAGATAAATTACCAGCAACGAAATTGAACAGGTAATCAAAAACCTACGAAGAAAAAACCCTGGACCAGATGGTTTGATGGCTTAATTTTATCAAACATTTAGTGAAGACCTAATACCCATCCTCCTTAAAGTTTTCTAAAGAGTAGAAGAAGAGAGAATACTTCCAAACTCATTCTATGAGGCCAACATCACTATAATACCAAAACCAGCCAAAGACACCACAAAAAATAAAATTACAGAACAATATCCCTGATGAACATACATGCAAAAATACTCAACAAAATATTAGCAAACTGAATTCAAAAGTACATCCAAAGGATCATCCATCATGATCAAGTAGGATTTATTCCAGGGATGCAAGAATGGTTCAACATTCGAAAATCCAGCAACATCATCCACCACATCAACAAAAAGAAGGACAAAAACCACATGATCATCTCTGTAGATGCTGAAAAGCATTTGACAAAATTCAACATCCATTCATGATGAAAACTCTCAACAAAATGTGTATAGAGAGCAAGTACCTCAACATAATAAAGGCCATATATGACTAAACCACAGCCAACATTATACTTAACAGCAAGAAGTTGAAAGCTTTTCCCTTAAGATCAGGAACAAGACAGGGATGCCCATTCTCCTCACTTCTATTCAACATAGTACTGGAGGTCCTAGCCACGGCAATCAGACAACACAAAGAAATAAAAGGCATCCAGATTGGCAAGGAAGATGTTAAACTGTCCCTGTTTGCAGATGACATGATATTGTACATAAAAAGCCCTAAAGAATCCACTCCAAACTCCTAGATATAATATTGGAATTCAGCAAAATTGCAGAATACAAAATTAATATGCAGAAATCTGTGGCATGCCTATACACTAACAATGAACTAGCAGAAAGAGAAATCAGGAAAACAATTCCATTCAGAGCTGCATCAAAAAGAATAAAATACCTAGGAATAAATGTAACCAAGGAAGTGAAAGACCTTTACCGTAAAAACTACAAGACACTCATGAGAGAAATTAAAGAAGATACCTATAAATGGAAACACATCCCTTGATCATGGATAGGAAGAATTAATATTGTCAAAATGGCCATTCTGCCTAAAAAAATCTACAGATTCTATGCAATTTCTATCGAAATACCAACAGCATTCTTCAATGAACTAGAGAAAATTGTTCTAAAATTTATATGGAACCACCAAAGACCCCGAATACCCTAAGCAATCCTGAGAAGGAAGAATAAAGCTGGGGGGATTATGCTCCCCAACTTCAAGCTCTACTACAAAGCCACAGTACTCAAGACAATTTGGTAATGGCACAAGGACAGACCCATAGACCAATGGAACAGACTAGAGAGCCCTGATATAAACCCAACCATATATGGTCAATTAATATATGAAAGAGGAGCCATGGACATACAATGGGGAAATGACAGCCTCTTCAACAGCTGGTATTGACAAAACTGGACAGCTACATGCAAGAGAATGAAACTGGATTACTGTCTAACCCCATACACAAAAGTAAACTCGAAATGGATCAAAGACCTGAATGTAAGTCATGAAACCATAAAAGTCTTAGAAGACAACATAGGCAAAAATCTCCTGAATATAAGCATGAGCTACTTCTTCCTGAACGCATCTCCTCGAGCAAGGGAAATAAAAACAAAAATAAACTCATGGGACTACATCAAACTAAAAAGTTTCTGTACAACAAAGGACACCAACAGAACAGAAAGGCATCCTACAGTATGGGAAAATGTATTTGGAAATGACATATCCATAAAGGTTTTAACATCCAACATATATAAAGAACTTACACACCTCAACACCCAAAAAACAAACAACCCGATTAAAAAATGGGCAGAGGATATGAAGAGGCTGTTCTCCAAAGAAGAAATTCAGATGGCCAACAGACACATGAAAAGATGCTCCACATCACTAATCATCAGGGAAATGCAAATTAAAACCACAATGAGATATCACCTTACACCAGTAAGGATGGCCACCATCCAAAAGATTAAGAACAACAAATGCTGGTGAGGATGTGAAGAAAGGGGAACCCTCCTACACTGCTGGTGGGAATGTAAGGTAGTTCAACCATTGTGGAAAGCAATATGGGGTTCCTCAAAAAACTAAAAATAGAAATACCATTTGACCCAGGAATCCCATTCCTTGGAATTTACCCAAAGAATACAACTTCTCAGATTCAAAAAGACATATGCACCCCTATGTTTATTGCACACTTTTTACAATAGCCAAGATATGGAAGCAACCTCAGTGTCCATCAGTAGATGAATGGATAAAGAAGATGTGGTACATATACACAATGGAATACTATTCAGCCATAAGAATGAAACAAATCCTACCATTTGCAACAACATGGATGGAGCTGGAGGATATTATGCTCAGTGAAATAAGCCAGGCAGAGAAAGACAAGTGCCAAATGATTTCTCTCATTTGTGGAGTATAACAATGAAGCAAAACTGAAGGAGCAAAATAGCAACAGACTCAGAAACTCCAAGAAGGAACCAGTGGTTACCAAAGGGGAGGGGCATCGGTGGCCTGGTGGGGAGGGTGTGAGAAGGGGATTGAGGGATATTTTGTTTAGTACACATGGTGTGGGGGATCACAGGGAAAACAGCATAGCACAGAGAAAGCAAATAGTGAATCTGTGGCATCTTCCTACACTGATGGACAGTGACTGCATTGGGGTATGGGTGGGGACTTGATAATATGGGTAAATGTAGTAACCACATTGTTTTTTAATGTGAAACCTTCATAAGAGTGTATATTAATTAGAAAAAGAGGAAAATGCTGGAAGAATTAACAGCCAATTTGATTACTAGTTCATATCATCAGCACATGTATAGGCATATAGGTAGAATGTATAGGAAAACCTACTGGAACTTTGGTTGTAATAGTGAATAATTAGAAATAGGTGCTCATCAACATGTAAACAAACTGAAGTATATCTTCTATGGAATATGATACAGACATTAAAATGAATATTCTATATATATATTAACAGAAGGTCTCATAAGATCAGGGATATATTTTCAAAAATTTACATAAAAAATATATTATCATGAGTGCATATGTTTGTAAAGGTATATAAAGTTGGCTGGAAGAATGAACATTATACTAAGAAAAATTATTTTATACAGCAAGGGGAATGCAATTGAATTTGTTTAACGAGTACTAGATAGAAGGCATTTAAACAGTGAGTGAATGTTTTAAAAACTACAGCAAAAATATAACTAAGATTAATTAAGAAATAGGGAGGCAGATCTAATTTATTCTTTTTGTTTTATTGATTTAACTATGATGCATCTAGTACCATTTGGTTATGGCTGTCTCAGAGCTCACCTGTAATATTCTCCTTGTGGCATTGCCCTTGCTCTTGCAAAAATTCCTGAATTGTGCTAATTCATTAATTTTCTTGGTATATTAGGATGGGATAGGTTATGCCTGCATAACAAACAACTCCCAAATATTTCTGGCTTACAGAAACTACATTGTATTTCTCAGCTACTCAACATGTCTATCCTAAGTCAACTGCATGTCACCTTCCTAAGTTTAGAGCCCATAGATTCACTTAACAACCCACACTGATGGGACTGCCCAACCAGAAAGAAAATGAAGTCATGGAAAACCGTGCCCTGGCTCTCTAAGTACTCTCAGAAGTGTCACATTTCTGCTTATATTTAATAGGATTACGTAAGTTATATGGCAATCCAGGAATCATTGGAGTGGGGAAATATCATTGTTCGCTAGGAGGAACAGTGAATAATTTTTATTATGTTTTACTTTTTTTAATTGAATCATTGATATACAGTCTTACATTGGTTTCAGGTATGCAACACAGTGGTTCAACAGTTACCCGTGCTATAAAATCCTCACCCACATTAGTGTTGTTACTGTCTGTCAACGTAGGAAGATGTTACAGAATCATTGACTATATTCTCCATGCTGTACTACTACGCCCATGACCAACCTACATTATCACTGAGAATTTTTGTGCCCCTTTATCCCCCTCCCCCTTTCCACACACCTACCCCAACCCCTCCCTCTTGGTAACCACCAGTCACTTCTCAGTGTCTATGAGTCTACTGCTGTTTTGTTCATTCTGTTCTGCTTTTGATTTCTATTCGACCATAAAGTGAAACATATGATATTTGTCTTTCTTTGCCTGGGTTACTTCACTGAGCATGATACGCTCTGGATCCACCCATGTTGTTGGAAATGGCAGGGTTTCTTTTTTTTTATGGCTTATTTTTAATAGTACCATCTCACAGAGCTGGCTTATGAAAGGAGTCTGTGCTATTATGGAAATAAAATTCTAAAATCTAATACATTTAATTCAGCATTTGGAAGAAATATTCTAAACCAGTTGTAAAATGCTGTATTAACACAAGTTGCATTATAACTAGTTTACATTAAAAGCACTTAATGTGTGAGCCATAGCAACACCACTTGGAGGCAGTGATGACTATGCTTTGTGACTGATGGCATTAGAGCTGTGAGGTGGTGAAAACCTGACAATTTACTGTGGCTCCTTGAGAGATTGCTAACTTTTATTTTCTGTATATTTTGTAGGGTTTCAGATAATGGATACTATTAAAAGATGGAGCTCCATTCTGATTTATGCAGAGGATATCAGGCATTGTTAAGGGAAAATAAAATAGAATAAAATTGTAGTTTCCATTGTGTGGGGGATGTGGGAATTGGGGAAATGCTAAATAATCTTTTATTATAAATGTCAAAATTGCTAAGAGACTAGATCTTAAATGTTTTCACCATAAAAAGGAAATGATAACTTTGTGATGTGATAAAGGACGTGGTGGTATTCTTATTACAATATATAGAAGTATCAAATCTTTGCCTTTAGTTAGTATTTGGGTGGTCTGCTTTCTTTGCTATGCTTTTATTTTCTCTGGTGACATCTTTTTAGCCTTAGGGGTGTTTCCCTCTAGATCAGTCCGTTTAAGATATCCTGTAGTGGTGGTTTATGGGTGGCAAACTCTCTCAACTTTCTTTTGTCTTGAAATTGTTTAATCCCTCCGTCATATTTAAATGATAATCGTGCTGGATACAATATTCTTGGTTCGAGGGACTAACAGTTACCAAAGGGAAAGGGACTGGGGAGATGGGTGGGAAGGGAGGGATAAGAGGGTAAAAGGGGCATTACGATTGGCAGACATAGGGTGGGGGGGCACGGGGGGGACTGTACAGCTCAGAGAAGACAAGTAGTGATTCTCATCTCACTACGCTGATGGACAGTGACTGTGGTGGGGTTGG